>OV815301.1:5092500-5717500 GCA_929108375.1 Gymnoscelis rufifasciata
ACGAGGCAAGCCTGTATTGCGGGAGACCTATTACAAATTGGAATTAACCGGGTATAGAAAAAGTGCATGTAAAACAAAGGAGACAAAATAGGAGAAATTATAATAATATAACCTAAGATTACATTCAACAATCAACATCATCAATACAATTTAATTAATTTATATTTATGTAGGAAAAACACTCAATAAAGGAAAGGGAAGGGGATAAATTAGGAAGCTGGGAATTGAATTTACGTTAAATTATTATTATTATTATTGTTTTTTAAATTATCTAACGATAGTTAAAAGTTTTTCGGTGGAGTCGTAATCTAGAGTGAGAAGCCATTTCCTGATCTTTTCTTTGACACCATAAAGGGAACAATACATACGTCAGATAATTATGTCCCGCCCAGTTCCAGGGATGTAAAGTTTCGGTCCGTCTATTTTCCGCGCAATATTATAGCTGCAAAGACGAGCTGCGGGTAATTAGGGGACATAAGTTTTGCAACCAATGCATGAATGAAATGAGTAATCATAATACTGATGAATACAGTACCTAAGTATATGTCATTATGAGCGCTGAGCTTTTGTAAAGATCACAATACAAGATCCTGAATACATTTAAGACGGTTTAATACAGCCCGTTAGTCTAAATTGAAATCTTTTTCAGTAGAAACCTGCATTCTTGGCGGATTTCTCTAGAATTATAACGGAAATTCACGTGAGGAATTCCCTTTTCAAAAATATCTTCCTAATTCAACCATGTAACGTCATTTTGTTGAACTAGGCTTTCTTTGAAATTATTCATGATGTTGATATCTAACTGATAAATTAATAAATATAAGCGTAGGTAAATATAAGGTATCAGGTATGTATACATATTTGTTTAGACAATATGACACGCTTGGAGAACTTATGAACAAGCAAACTGGTCCTTCAATTGAATTGGAGTTTGAGGGTAAACTAACCTGCAGTAGACGGCCGCGTCCCTGATGCCGAAGGTGTCTCCCTTGTTGAGGGGCGTGCTGCAGAGCGCACAGGAGAAGCAGTGCACGTGGAACACCAGGTCGCGAGCCCGCATCACCAGCTCAGACGCACCGATGGGGGTGTTGCAGCGAGCACAGCGTTTTGAGCCATACAATCTGTGGAGAAACATATATGTAATTTGTGGTTTTGCTTTGAACGAGATGCAAGTCTCGATATTGCAAGTATTTCAGTTTACAATGCCGGACACAGAAACATGATTGGTGTTCAGTTAGCTTTTTAAATTATATTGTGTTGCAGGAAAAATGACGAATTTTTTGTTGAATGTCTTTATCCGAAAAAATATTGTGGTGATTTTATTAAGTTATTATAATATATCAGGAGTGGAATTTCACTTTTCAGATACAGCGATTTTAGGCGATAAAATGTCAGTGATTCAAACAAGTCAGGTGAAACTTATTGAAGTAAATAAAAAATAAACCATCGGAATCTGTTTTAATAGAAATACCAACGCTGATGTCATAATTTTCGGCTTCGTGATTGTACGAATGTATTCAAGTATTATGGTTGCCCTACCTACATAAATGTCGTTAGTACAAACGTCTGGAGGTTTTAGTAAGGTAATTAAACCCTTCCGAGGTTCTCGAGATCGCAGATACAAAGGCCAGTGTGGTCTCTCCAACCTCTATCGAGATATTAAAAAAGTTAAGTTTAAATGAAGTCGTTTTGGAAATTCTTCATTATACGTTAAAAGCTGCTATTTATCAAGGTAAATTATTTTCGTTTTCTGGAGCTTTTGACACTGGTCGCGTAAAGTTTTACCTTTTATTTATTTACAGTGAGAGGTTATATTGAGGTAATGATTGTTAATGTAGTTAGGTGGATGAATATTATCATCAACACCAGATTTTGTTTTCCAGATAGTTTTAATTCCTGGATAGTTTTGTTTCATAATTTTGGTAATTTGAATGTAAAATGCACATAACTTTGACTGATATGCTCAATGTGATATTGTTAACAAAATAATATGTAACAAATAAAATATGCTTAGACTCCAGTTTACTGAGTTACAACACACAAAATTAAAATCTAAATAGAATAATGGAACGCCAACTGTTATCTGAAATATCCGAATAATTTTTGAGTAAATACAATTAAAATTTAGTACACAATGTAAAAAAGATGCATTCTTCGTTACAGAGCGCGAGCTATGTGCAAGCATGCGGCTACACTGCTAGCTGCGAGGAATTCCTACTATTTATTTTACATTTTAGCTTACTTTATGATATACCTACTAACAGCGCCCGCGTTATAATAGATTTATTATTTATTTTATAGAGTCTTGTGACTATTGTGGTTGCGGCAGAATACCAGCGTTCACTGTTAACACCAGTGGACATAGAGCTGAGCCGTTGCCCTTTTACTGCTGTAGCACACACGTACCTGTTCACTCTGTGTTTTTATATATACTTAAAAATGTTTCGTAATTTAAAAATGTATGTTGATTCTAAGTCTGTATTATTTTTGTGTGTGTTTCTGTAGTAAATAAAATTATGTCTTTGTCTATGTCTATGTCTATTTATCTGCGGTATAGGTATACTCGTATATTTCCCGCGGTAAACATTAACCTTTCTGTAATCCAGATCCAGCTGAAACTGACTGAATCGGTTCACTTCGAAGACACATGTACTTGCATTCAAAGTACCAGTCAAATAAAAACCTTCGTCTATTTAATTCGATTTCGATGTTCATAACAAAAGCATATTCTCTAAAAGTCGTAGTCTATAAACAATCTGCTAAAGCACAAATTATATATAGCTCAAGTAGCTAGCAGAGTCAAAAACATGATCTTTTAAAGCCACTTGTACCATTCCAACCGTTTTCAATGTTCAAAAACTTCTTATCTGAATTAAAATAAATCCAAGCTACATTCGAAAATATTCGCACTAAGCCCATCGATATAGTAAGTAAGGGCGCGCGCACACTGGTTGGAAATAAAGCGATCCAGCGGTCGTGGTTGCCGGTCACGCGCGATATTATCGCTCGACGACCACACAGTCCCGCCCGCTTGGTGCTATGTGGTAGGCTACTTTCAATCGCTGTGTTAATGACCTTTTTCACTATTTTAATTATTCTAAGCATCAAAATAAATAAATCAGATTTAAATTAGATGTTGTTCTACTGAGGTTATGTCCTTAATACAATAAATATTTTTGATTTCGTTTATTATCTAACCCAAAACTGTGTAAGTACAAATTTTTCGTATAACTTGGACTAACAAAGTTTTGAAATGACAATCACATGTTTTTTTTTTTTTTGAGGTACAGAAATATAAAACGATTGCAACTTAAAATTCGAGATAGAGGAATGATAATAATTTTTAATAAGTGATAAACATTATTTTTAAGATTAAACTATTTTAAATTGTAATGCATTAATTTTCCGTTTTTAAGTGCATGAAAAAATACACACGATCTGCATTAATAAATCAAAAGTCAACGCGAATAATCTCAGACCGTAAATCGGCATCACATGTATTTTGCTTCCAATTCCTTCTATCACCCGTCATTCTAAAACTCACTCTTTTCTTACACATGTCATCTTTCACACAGTCCATACATATTTTCTTCGGCCTATCTCATATCCATCTACATTCATATATCTAACGCTCTTCTCGTCACATGACTTTAATCCCTTCTCATGGCATCAACTTATCTGGAACTGGTCCTACTTTAGAGCTGCCTCTTACATACTCATATGAAAATAATTAAAAAAAGTAAGACTAGACATGTTTATTACTCCTGATTGTCACTTTTTTACTGACTTGATCTTTGATGACATTGACATTTCATGACGTTTCTTTGTTTACATAAAACGTACAAGATTATAAAACGTAGCGTAGTATTGGCGATGCAAAGATTATCCGCACGCCTCTAGCGGCGAAATTTAGAAACTGTCTAAGAACGACACTTTGTTTATTTCTGATTTGAATTTATTATTTATGTTTTTTCCTGACGTTAATTGTAACGAAAACTGTCAAAGTGTCGTTCTTAAACAGCTTCACAATTTTGACACTAGAGGCGCTAGTTAGAATCTTTGCATCGCCAATAGTAGCCTGTCACGGACGCCATCAAATAAAAGAAGAAGAAGAAGAAAGTAGTTAAAAAATAGTTAAAAAATCTAAAAAAAATTTGTTGACCAATTATAGAAACAAATTTAACTTCAACTTTTATCACAGACCAAAACAAAAACTACAAACCGCGTTGCGTTTCTCTTAAATAATATTCACATTCTTTAAATATCAATTAACATGCCCGATATAGTATTTAGACTTGCCGTCTAATCAGACATTTAGAACGGCAAGCAAATCTAAACCAACACGGAATACAAACTAATCACGTGCACAGTTTCCCAAACTTCTAATTAACATCCAATAAACTTCACAAGACGGTTCCCATTCGCTCTGTGGATGTCAAGTTTTATGGTAGCTCTAAGGCTGGTTTTACAGTGACGCGTTCGCCCCGTTGGTACACTAAGCTATTCACGAAATACCCTCGGTTCCAAAAATAACGGCTCAGTCAAAAAAATAAATATCACCAGAACTGTAAAAGTTAGATTGATTTTTGAATTCTACTTTTTAACTTTATAGAAACAATCTTCGCTTCATTAGGATAGCATACGTACGGCGGACCGTTATTTTTGGAACCGAGTGTAGTTAAAGCAGGCGAGGTGTTCGATCACGGATAGCGCTAAGTAAAGGAGACTATGTTGAACTTTATTCCGAGGATACCGGCCACTAAGAAACTTGTTTCTGACTTTGCATCTAGAGTACTATGTTGTTGAAGAGTTCAATGTATTATACAACTTTGAAATGTATAAGGTTTGATTGGTACCGCAAGTGACTTCAACTAAGCCTATGTGGTAAGATAATTTAGGCGTATCTTAACCGATAAAATTATCTTCTATATAAATAAAAATGAATTGTTTATTTATTTATTTATTAAGAAAGGACACCCAACACAAGTTAACACAAGATACAAACATAAAATAAACACCACTAAAAGGATTAAATGCGATGTGTTCTCGTAATAACAGGGCATCACATCGAGTACAATATAAAATGGCAACAGACAGTTAAAATAACATTAGCACAAAATAAAATAAGCAGTGGACAAAGAACAAAAGAAACGAAATTTAAAACTATTATTATATATACAATATTATTAATAAAACATATAAATTTTAACAAAAGGAAACAAAAATTAAAATCATCATTCATACACAGAAAAGTAAGTAAAAATTAGACAAAGAGGTTAAACTTTTTATAAAATTAAGTCTAGCAAATGTTTTTTAAATTTAGGTAAGGGATCAGAAATATCAATTTCGCTAGATTTAGACAGAATATTATATTGCTTGCTAAGCCTTGACATGATAGAGTGTTGACCAAGGTTTGTGTTCGAGTACGGTATGTTAAACAGATTAAATGCTTTTATTCTAGGTAGTCTCGTGGGGGCTGATAAATTAAAACTTTTTATGAGATCCATGGAATCAATGGATCCATTAAAGACTTTATGTAGAAATATGAGATCAATGTGTTTTCTACGGCTGCTAAGAGAAGTCATGTTGTAATTTAAAAGTCTATCCTTATAACTGTTAAGTCTAAATGCTAAATTATCTTTATAAAAAAGATGATATATGAAACCGATTGAGCTGATTTTGGTTTTAAAATGTTTGTCGTAGTCCAGGGTAGGTCTAAACGGTCAGCAAATAAGGAAAAATTGCCGGGAACTTTTTTTACCCGTGCGACGCCGGGGCGGGCCGCTAGTAGTCAATAAAAAAATTGCTTTTTCAAACAACAACGTAGTATATCAGTCAACGTAGTGTATCACCCATAGTACAAGCTCTGCTCAGTTGGGGGCTAGGTGATGCTGTGTAATTAGTCCGGAGATATTTATTATTATTATTTATTAACTAATTTGAATGTAAACCACTGTAAGTGCTTCAAGAGGATGTTTTGTGAATATTTAGGATAGGTACCAGCAAAGTCATCAGATAACTATGCAAAATTCGCAAGTCACAATAATCAAATTTCTATATAATTATCTCGAAATACAATGAGGTACCTCATCATCATCATCATCCGCAGCCTGACTTCACCCACTGCTGGGTATAGGCCTCCTCTTGCTCTCGCCACTCATTACGGTCTTGTGCCAATTTCATCCAGGTGCGTCCTGCGACTTTAGCTTTTTTTTAATGAGGTACCTACATAATTTTAATTAGGTCGTCCCTTTGAAATAAATTAGCATACTCATGGTAACCTAATTGTTAATTGGTGGGTTGCAAGCCGTTAAGTCTGTTCTAGCGCAATTGAACACAATTAATGAAATTTCATAATTACGTATGTAATTGTAAATTAGTTGGAAAAAAACGTTTTTAGTCTAACCTAGTGTAAATCTGATTGATAAAATTAAATAAATAAAATATTGCTGGACAATCCAAAGAGCAATATTTAGCCGTGGTGAGCTTTCAGCTATACTTAATAATAATGTATTAACCAAAAACAACTTACATCTAGGCATACAAATGTCCTAGACTTTACTCAAATTTGATACAGTTTCTATTTATTTATTTAAGATATTAGGTATGACTAATTGATAATCAAAGAATAAATGGTGGCAAATCCACTATAATGCAGACATTTTAACTGGATTTAAAAGAACGAAATGTTCGTAAACTGAACCAGCAATCTATCATGAGAAGTTCAAAGCATCTTTTCGCTGATTCTCAATTACCCGTAGAAACAATTCCAACTACTCTCACAGCGTTATCAGTAATCTTGTAATTTTACGTTTAGCGAACAAATTGTAATGAATGTCATCAGCGCGTGTTCTTTGCCAGCGCAAGGTTTACGACAAAACGCGTCCATAAAGACGATAGCACACTTCACGGTAAGAACCAGATGGCGAGATAACCGTTCCGGTGCCGGTCGCAACGCTAGCTTACATACAAACAAACACCACAATTAGCATTCATTCATTAATTCATCAAATTATTCCGCCATTATTTTCTTTAGATACTCGTATCTGCTGTGGAATTAGTATCTTCTCATATAGCGTGCGCGCTTTCTTTGCGTTTGATGTTTTAGATTGATATTTAGTTACCATTACTGACGCGCGAACCGAATTCACATTAGTACGCAGCGAATTATAGCACCTGTTAAATTAGGTTTTTATAACTAATGAGCAATAATAGGCTGGTGTTTACCGGTGCTTTTCATGATCCATCATCATTTAAGTGTTATAATTGTCATTATTTCTCTACTAACGAACCTTTAAGTAAAGGCATCCAATACCGTAATTCTTCAATCAAAAATTGATAAGACTTTAAAAAGTATTAGAGCATAGTTCACTTTCACCATGTTACACTAGTTAACTTTATAGCCATGTAAATTTAAATTTGGGCTGGTAAACCAGCATGGTAAAACGACCAAACGTCGCTAACCTAACGAGTGTCAAATGGATGTTGCGTTCGAGTTGCGAAACTGAAGCCCCTTGAGTGTGCCAACTTAACGCGAGCCGCGGATTCGACGCGCCGCGAACAACAATGGTGCGGCAAGCTTTATTTGTTAATAATATGTGACGCCGAACGAATACTGCTCGCTAATTCTACCGTGATAATCCCGATACAAATATTGGAAATCTACAGCTCAAGCAAGCCATTGAACTGAGCCCTGAGGTTCTCAATTGTTTTAAATCAACCAATTAGGCTAATTTATCCAGTTCTTCTCGATACTGAATTGAATAGTCTTCAGCAACTTCTGTGCCTTCCGTTTACTTAATCCAAAGGCTAGATTTAAATCTCAAATGAAAGACTCATTCAATCCAAAGCCGCATGAGATATTATTCCAATTACGAGTGGATTCCTCGCTAAGCATGGATCTATAGAAAGGGCAGCTAAATGAAGTGATAAAACGTTGGATATTTTCTTATATGACAGGTGACGAGAACTGGTTCTATAAAAATACGAGACATGGTTTAGTTATCAATTATGATTGATTGGTATTATTTTTTTGTCGCCAGCCATAAAGTTCAGAAAATTAATTACGAACGAGCTTTTTATCGTCCAGTCTCGGCTGTTGAAAACCGCATCAGTTCTTTTATGCTTTTTTCTTAGCATAATTAAATTTATTTTAGCATGTTCAGCACTTTAGTTGACCGATGTACCAGCAAGTAATAATCCGTTCTATTTAAGTTCTCATTGGAAGTCACGTAGTTTGTAGTATTGTCTTTTTTATTGTTTTTTCTATTTCGGAGATCAGAAACAGACGTGAGTGAATAAAACTCAAAGTCCTCTTCCCCAAATACTCGCGACAAACGAGCGACAAAACTGTCCCCGCGTGATTGATCGCGCGTGGCGGATAGATGGCGCTGTTATTAGTTAACCCGACGCGTTTGAGGTTAGGCCGGGTTGGAGCCGTCACGGCGTTAGCGCCAATCGTCCGAGGCATTCCACTACTAGTGAAATTAGAAGACAAATGAAATAAATGAACATCAGTAAGTAACACGACGTGTTTCTTACTTAAATTTTGTATATGTAGATTCGAAATAAGCTTTTTTCGGAAACAACCATGTCAATAAGGTTAAGATTTAACAACATAAAAAAAACATCTTAGACTTCTGAAATGCTAATCCGATGTCGATATAACCATCTTGGGATAGTTACGGATTTAGATTGTGACAAATACACATACAATGCAGTGTAAAAATCCCAAGATTTCCCCATTGGCTACAAACGTGATCAGAGCAAGCTAAACTTGTTTTACAGCCGAACTGAGATCATATTGACATAGTTGTCAGTTTTCAATAGTTTAACTAAGTATAATAAAACTCGATTTGTAGCATAAAATGGTGAAATTGGGATTTTATCACTGTACCTACTGGAAGTTAGTTTTAATTATATATGGTAAAACGTCACTATTATATTCTAAAGTTTTCATAATTTATTACAAAATATATATATATTATAAAATTAAAGATCTAATATTATTGAGTTACGTTAGCTTTTGAAAATGTTTCTAGTAAGAACTATGGTAGGGGAGAACGGCTGCCGATTTATTCTTAGCGTCATAATTTTAGCCGCCACCTCTCTAAATCAGAACGAATTGATGTTCTATCTCACCTGCATTCAAAAACTACTTGTTTCCTATCTTTATTACATTGTATTCGGAGTTTTAAAACATTTATATGGCAAAAGAATAAAAAAAATTATATTTAAAACTGTATCTTAGGCTAATGTTAATCACAACATAGGCATACTTTATTGACTAAGTAGTAAGTGTATATTTGTCACATTCTTTTTAGGATGATTTGGAGACAAGCAACTCGTCACAAGATACATGAAAGATATTATATTATTGACTCATATTTTAAGCCACCAGGCACCACAGATGCCAAATTTATTTTAATTAAAGGATAACGCTATGACTTAGTTTGATAAATCGATATAAGATCAATGGACAATAAACTTGACAGAGAAATCTTTCTGAGTCGTATAAATTATTTTTATCTTAATATATCATCAAAGTTAACAATCATACCAATAAATGTCTAAACAAAAATGATACCCAAAATGTTTAAGAACCTGCAACGATTTAATTATTTAATCAATAGCCATTAATAATTGTGGAAGCAAAAAGATATTTACACAAAACAGAATTACCACCCTATTAAAATTCCTATCAGAAATCGAATCATATAGCACCTAAAGCTAGAATTAGTAAGCATAATCGCCACAACTACAATCAATAAACTATTAATTATGATATACAGCTTAAATGGCTGTAATTAATGACCAATAGAATGCATTTTCCGTGCCATTGGCTAATACCGAACGCGGGAAAACCAGCCACGTGCGTGCAAAAAAACATGCATTTATTACAGAGGCTATTAAATAAACTGTCCGTGTGTGTAAACGGTTGCGGTAAACTTGCAACGCTGTTTATAAAGCGTTGATAGTGTAATTGTATGCCCGATGCGTCACTTCATAGTAGCCGTGATGTTACTGGCTAATAGTTACATGCATTTTAATTACGTAACGATAACGGTGCTATGTGACGACTTGCGTTTTGGAATGCAAGTTTCGTCGCTTGCTAAAAGCGCTCAAAGGTTTAATTGATTGTTTTGTGGATTTTAATGTTACAATTCTTTATTTATACGATTTTATATGGTTTTGAAAGCGGTGATAGAGTAATTGTATGTCCGATGCGTCACTTCATTGTAGCCGTGGTGTTACTGGCCAATTGTTACATGCATTTTAATTACGTAATGATAACTACGCTATATTATTTTGAATTGCATTTTGGGATAAATAAGCAAATGTTTCCGGACAATCCACACTACAACATCTGGTAAGCTCTAACTGGTGGTACGGTTACTAAACATCTGATATACTTAATATAATAGACGTATCTATATAAAAATGCAAGTTTGGTTGATTGTTTGCGGGTTTTTATGTTACAATTCTATATTTATAAGATTTTAATTGTTTTATAATGAATATTAGATTAGTTATTAGTGTTATTGGATTTTTGCCGCGGCAGCATCGTATTTCCCGCGTAAAAAAGTAGCCTTCTGCAAATAATCTAACACTAAATTTATTTTTCAAATGTAGTTCTTAAGATTAGTGAGATCAAACAAACAAACTCTTTAGCTTCATAATTTTAGTATAGATTATATTGATTTGAGACTAAATATGTCCTTTCTAGGCCTTGGCGGTCTCAACTACACTGATAACATACATCAGGATAATGTTAGATTGTGCAGTGATAGAAGTCTATTTCATCTTATAATTCACCCATTAATATTCTACAAGAGCTCCTGATTGTTATTTATTGTAAAATCAAATCTTAGTACAGTATCACATCCGGATTTTAAAGAAGCAAGGGCAAGGGAAGCATTATTATCAACAATTTTAATTTCCAACTGTAAAAATGCAATTCTTAAAGAACCGAAGAGTTTATGAAATAAAGTAAATTAAATTACTGGACGAGCGTACACCAATATCCACATACGGAGATTTTAAAGCAAAATGCGTGAAACGGTCCTCATTTTTTGCTACTTTAATTAATATGTTCTTCCTTCGGGTGACGTTGATCGGTAAAATAATAAATAAAAAGTTTAATTTTGTACTTTTAACGCGATCGCAGGCTGACGTTTTTATGATGCATTAAAATGTAGAGTGGGTGACAGATCTCTATCTGCCTGTCGTACGTGTAAGATAACTTTTTTACTTTGGCAAAACAACATTATACAAGTGTAAAGGCTTATGTTGCTTTTCACTTAAAGGCTCAGGTCAAATTCTATATATAAAAGCAGATTATCGTTTCGACACTCATTTTTTAAAGATTTTAAAGTTTAGTTATTGGAACGAAGTTCCTTATCGCGCGTTGTGAAAGGGGGCTAGACGGAAAAAAATCTTACGAAAAGTTGTCACGACACGCGACGCGACACTTTTTGAATCACAACATCTTTTGATAAGCTGATGCTTAATTTCGCGCTTCTCGTCATCGACTCCGTGGCGCAACGGTAATTCTTCACTAATTAATCGAAAGGAACTTCGTTTCATCCGGGTGTACCTTTGCACCTCTCAAGTTTTTTTTTTCTGTGAACGGATTCATATTCTTGAAAGCCTACTTTTAGTCGGCCTTGTAATAAGTACTACAAGCACTTTCTTGATGAGAAGGAAATTCGTTTTAAATTAAACTTTGTAAGACTGTTTAAACGAAGAAATCAAAATGGAACACCAAAATTAATAATAATCTAACATATTTTTGAAATCAAGTCACATTATATATATACCATCACAGATTCAAAAAGTATACAGCCGTGGTAATGGTATAAAGCTTTGCATAAAACAATTAAGAACAGAGCCGTATTTCCAGGCTCATGATACATCCAAATACTATAGTATTACACGATATACAAATTCCGATAACTGACCGGAGAGGCACTTCAAATACTGCGATCCCGGCAAGTCGCTCACGAACAATTTGTATGCATATTATGACTTGATGTTGTTTTTTTCAAGAATTTAATGTGAGAGTTCTGGATTTGGCCGCGTTGACCTTAAACGACCCTGTTATTATTAAGGAGATTCTCTACTACGAGTATATCAGAGATCTGCAGACGTGACTGTTGCTTATAATGACTATTTATTATGAGTCACAACTTACTGAATGAACAAGGTGAAGCTGTAGGTGGTTTTTAGTACTCCTATCTGATGCAAGATGAGATAAATGTAGTTATTGAAATGCAAAGTTCTTTATATCTAGCATGCTTAATATTAACTCTTAAATGTCTAAGAATGACATGACTATCTAATTCAA
Organism: Gymnoscelis rufifasciata; assembly: GCA_929108375.1. NCBI lineage: Eukaryota > Metazoa > Arthropoda > Insecta > Lepidoptera > Geometridae > Gymnoscelis > Gymnoscelis rufifasciata. Next base: position 5,104,847 of record OV815301.1, read on the forward strand.
CATATTAAATCCTATGAATGTTCACTGTCAATCTGAACCTCTTTTTACATAAATTACAGCTAGCATTCGTTTGTCATCGTTGTTATTTATTTATGTTTGTTAGTAAATGACAATTCATTTAACCTAAGATGTGCGCGCTTACTAAATGAATAATGCCGGATTGACAGCAATATCCAAGATTATCTGAGCAAGGCGTTCTTACTACCAGTGTGATTAAATTGATTAAACTCTTAATTACCATAGCATCATACAAATACATCATAGAAATATGCAAATTACCTAAGAATTTATTACAAAATCATACTCTATAAATATTATGAGGTAATAAGTCACAAGGTGCAATAATTATGTTCTCGTGCAACCTATTAACTATAGAAAAATTGTATCTAGGAACAACATTGTCCATAGATATCCAAAACATAATACGTGTTTGATAAAAAAAAAATTGTGTTTATTCGCACATATTTCTATAAAATTACTTAATTTCAACTTTATAGCTCTAACAGTTTCGGAAAAACTGGCTGTGACAGACTGATAGAGAGATAGACTGATTCAAAGGATTAGAATCCAAAAAAAAAATTTTAAAAATATACGGTCGAATTGAGAAACCTCCTTTTTTTTGAAGTCGGTTTAAAAGGGTTCCGATTTTTGCCATTCGACTAAGGAACCCACAAAAAGAGATAATATAAATACAACAAACAAGAAATTCCTTGAACATAATAGTTACCACATAGTTTTGTCTATGCCATGCTAATAGCAATTTTTATGACGCCTAAATCAAACACATTAAGATTGTCATTTATAAAAGTGTTAATTGAAGGCATATCAGAATTCTCGGAGGTGAAACAGACACTAAAAATATTCAAATGTATTACACAAATATCATCATCATTATCATAATGGTATTTGTAAATAATTGCAATAGAGTTTGTTGTATTAATTTTTAATATCAAATAAATAAAATATAGGTTTGGAAAAATTGTAATAAAATTTAATTAATCTACTGTCGTTATGCCATAAAATATAAAGACATGATCTTTAAATCGATATGGTAGTTAATTTAAAAGGAAAATAAGTATCTTATTTCCGCGGGTCAAAATTTTATACCCACATTCATAATAATGGGAACATATTTATTTTCGGTCTATATTTCCTTAGATTGGCACGTTCAAGCAAACGAACAAACTCAATCAATGTTTGTTTAAAATAAGTAGGTACATGTTTTTTAAATGTTTTATCCATAGTTGGTATATCTCCATTAATATTATTGAACTGAATTTTGTTTGTTTGATAGTTTATTTCAGTGTTGGATAGAATGTAAATTATTTACTATTTATCGAGAAATATAGCGCTACTTTTTAGTTACTACTAGGAAAATCCAAAAATCACGGGCAAGGCCGTGGCCTGTGAAGACAGTATTATTATAAATGCGAAAGTAACTCATTTTGTCTGTCCGGCTTTCACGCAAAAGCAACTGAACCGATTTCAATGAGATTTAGCACAAAGATTTACTAAAGCCTAATAAACTTTTTAAGGCGGAAAAATACTTTATGTTGTTTTGCGAGAAATTAAAATTAAAACGCGGGTAACACCGCAGGGCACTAGTAAAGTTATAATGTTAAGATAACTTTAGGATACAATAAATACTCGTATCAAGCTACATTATGAAACCGAAGCGGGAAGCCAGCAATGAAATAAAATATTATCGTTAAAAAGAATTAAACAAAGTTATAAAACAGAAAGAAATTTGTCATTCCTATTTAACAATGTCTATTAACGTTATCTAAATGTGTTTTTTATTTGTCTCCTACTGTATTATTTTATTATATTGTAAATGATAAACGTTGAAAGCTTTTCGTGAGAATATTTATTTATTCAAAAGCTGACGTGACCTAAACGATTGATTACAATATTTTAGAACCTAACTAATGGGACCGCATTTTTGTTTATACGTTCACAAAATAAGATTTATGATGTATATAAATCTAAATGCGTATCACTTTTAATGCCCTCTGATAAGAAAATATAAGCACCACAATGTATACTAAAGTTTTAGTTTACCAAATAAATTCTTTTCACACACATTATGGATGTTTCACGGTACAAAAAAAGTAGTTTTTTTTTTAATTTAGACTAATCAGAATATCTCGAAACATGAGAAATTATATTTGTCCTATCTGACAACTGAAATATCAACCCTAAACGATTTTTAAACATCATTAAACAGACCCCATAATAAAATCCGTATTCAAAAACAAACAGTGTAATAACAAAACTCCTGAACGCCCCTACAAGTTACACGACACGGAAGCGCGGAATCGTACGCATAATCCGTACGGATCGTATTTAGTCCCGGATCGTATTACCGAAATTGTAACAAATTGCGATATCTGGGGGTAAATGGTGAAGCACAGCGGGGAGGCGCGCACTGTGTTTGCAAATAAACACCCGGCGATTGCGGGGCTGTATGGCTGTATTCTGGGGCCGGAGTCCCGGGGCGACCCCGCCGGCGGACGCGACAATACAGCGGCGGCCCTTGCGCAGGCCTTGCACAATGCCTACCAGCGGGTCGCCCGCGCGAACACCGGTTCTCACGTGAAATACTAATATTATGGTATGGGAATCCACGACCTAGACTCGCTAACATTCATTTTAAAAATCACTGCTGTGGTGGCCCAAAATTCGAAACGCCCATAACTCATTTAATCAAAAATAGCTAGTTGCAACTTTTAAATGTGTCAGATCTCACGAAATTTTGCGCAGAGAAATGCCGAGCGACAAATGGTATTCAGATTTTCCATCACGTATAAAGATTTCTGATCTAGATTTCTACAACAGCGGAATTTGTTATGAACTTGAACGATACCGTATGGTAAAACATCAGCAAAACTTACAACACGAAGAGACAGAAACAATAGGAAATGCTTGTGTAAACAGTACAACAACAAAACCACTTGGAAATAACAACAGCCTCTCACAAAATAATAATTGTTTATAACAGTCAAGAGTTCAACCCTCTTGGATGTCAATAAAACATAAGTACCTCCGTGACAGCTACAAAAAAGGGGTATAGGATAGTGAACTCTACTGCTGGGTTGTAAGGGGCTGATTAGCCAATTCAGGTCGAGCAACTCCAACCACAACTCGCGTCGACAAAATTATAAACCCATACATGGCATTCGCTGCATCGGACTCATTCGAGTGATGCGATGCGAGAAATCGTATTATTTTGCTACTTTCGTGTCATATTGTAAAGAACAGTGTGAGGCCTTTTGTTTGGTTACACAAAAATAATATTAATAATAAAGACTGGGTAGTTCGGAAAAAACTATGTCAGACTTGGTTTAACTCATTATTTTATGATAATCCGGTGACCTGTAGATATGAGTTAAAATATATTCTAATTAAATGCAACTGTTGCGTTTTTTAGGATATTCGTTATGTCCGAGGCAGAGGTCTTCAATATCATCATCATCGTCCGCTTTACCTACTGCTGGACAAAGACCTTAATTTGACTACAATATTAACAGAAGGTCAGAGTCGAGTTAGACTAGGATGGATCAAAAAAATCTAGATTTTTTTTATAATTCTAGATTCACTCTTATAATTTTAGTGATCGGTATAAATCTGGCAGATACTGGGGTTTTGAGCGTTATCAGTCGCATGCCTATAATACCGACAAATCCGTTGAAAATTAATACACCACAGAAATTTACGTTTTATGCTCAACGCTCGGAACCAATACTTATAGGTACAATAAACATGCGTTCACAGGATGTTGATTATTTAGCAACGATTTAATATTCTTAGTAACGATTTGCAAGGTAAGCTTTTTCTTGTCAGTTAGACAATATCAAATTACTGAATCGATGAATTGTTTTTTATTTACAGTTCTTATATTGTTCTGAGAGTGTGTGTAGTATTTTCTGCTGCGATATCGCTGTTGAATTTTTGTTTCCTGTAGCGACAGCGGTAAGTACCATACTTAATCTTATCATTTTAGGGAATAATTAGGTTAACTAAAGAAATAGCTCTATATTTTTCGTAACAAACAACTTACCTACAACTAATAATTATTTTAAAATTCAACAAGATTTGTGATAAGACTCTAATAATATTATATTTATGATATTTCTAATTTTTATATTAAAATATCCAAAAATATATTTTATTATTATAAATTTACCTTCACAGATTTGTGGTTATTTGATTGAAAGCAGCCTTTACCTAGATATCTGTCCGAATCAGATTAAGTTACTTTCAAGTTGTCTAACCAATTTTCTCTAAAATGCTTTACACAATTGAAATCTTCGGGATAAATCCGAGGCACTCTGTGGGCCATCGATACACGAAGGTTGGAGGAGGAGGGAGTTGATAAGAAGTGAGAGCGGTTGGAGGAAGAAAAAAGACAAGACGATTGGAAATAGTTTCATTGAAATACCCAAGATTTTATGAGCCCATTCTACATTTCAGAGTGTTCAATTCGTGTGATTTGAATGTTGTGAAGCCAAACAAAAAAGGCTGACAACTATCGTAGAATCACCCTGTAAACCGCCGATATTTTTTGGAGAATAGAGACCTCAAACAATGCTTCCCCGGAACAAAACCGCACAATAAAATTGTCAACATCCATTTGTCAGGGGACAATACGTGTATATTAGCCCTCACGGGAGAATACAAGCTTGACTTTAAAAAAAAACTTCCGCTTGTGACATCTGCTTTAGTTTATAGGTCAAAATGTTTTGAAAACAAAAATATTGTAGGGTAATGCTTTGTGGCTTATAAATGTCTCAGCGGTGTGTAGGTACTTATATTTTACGGTTATGGTGAGACAGTTTAAAGACAAAATGTGATATTAAATTTAGATTTTCTCATACATTTTTGTAGATATTTTAGGTAGCTTGTAAAATTGATGATGGGATAAGATGATACCAAAGTCTAAATTTGAAGTATCTAGTCATTTATCTTTTTTTTTGTTCTTATATTTTGGTACCCTTACTATTTTATGATAACTAAGCGTGCGCATAATACTCGCTAAGATCCAAGAATAATAAAGTAAATTAAAAAATACTTTTTTTTATTTATAAGAATATATTTTGATAAGATAACTTATAACTAATCCTAGCAATACGTATTGTATACAAGTGAACTCGTGTCAGAGGTCAAGGGCTCTATGATAAGTTGCACACGTGGACCGAACTTCCGTAGCATTTAATATCATTCATCATGGTCACACGAAAACATCATGAGATAAATAAGTTACCGTGTAAATACAATTATGAAATAATAATTATAATATTTTCGGACAATTAACACAGCAACTAAACAAAGCTAAAATAATTATCTTTATTAAAAGTACAAATTACTAAAATATGCTTCAAGTAGTTTTTTTCTGATCGTCTGTTCATAATTCTAAATCCTTATGACAAAAGTGGGATACGAAATAGGGAAGGATTAATTAATTGGCAAAAGGCATTACCAATTTCGAATTGGGGTTACCAAAACATGATGTATGAATTAAAAGGAGTTGATGTCTATGTTTTATAATCTAGTAAATTTTACACAAAAAACAAGTGTCTTTAAGTGTCAAATTTAAAAGGAATTACTGCAAATAATAGATACTCCAAAGTCCACGGGAAAACGTCCAAAATAAATAAGCCCGTAACACAAGCTTAGAGATTACCACGGGGCTATGTTGTTATGTGGATTGTCCGTAAATATTTGTTTATAAGTTACTCCATCATTTATAAGATCCTTAGAAAGAGTCCAGATAGTTTCTCTTAAGTTCTATAGCGAAGTCAGCATTTGTGGCATCTTTTCATTTAGTTTATGTGTAACACAAAAGAGAACTTAACCGTTTCAAGTGTTCCGCTACTTTTGTGTTCAAGAGATATTATAATGAGGGAGGGCCAGGGGTGGCTAAGGGTTGATATTTTAAACAAGCATTGACTGCACGGCGCGTATTAAAACATTATTTGTTTAAGAATGCGCAAATAACTTGTATGTATGTTTTAAGAAATATAAAATGTTTGAATGTCAATGGCATAGTGGGCGAAGGTCCGTACCTACTAGTGGAATCGATTGCCGCAGATATAATTACCTTAAACTAAAGCATTTTGTTTTAGTTTAAGTTAAAAAAAATAAGTTATGTTTAAGCAAAGTCAAAATTATTCAAACACTCTTTCCTTAGTTAGTCTGGGTGTTTTCTATAGATAATATAAAATATCCATATAGTTACGTACCTCTATTGTATAAAGTGTATCATATTTCTAGTACCGATAACAGAAGTTATGAGGTATGTTGTGAGGATGTCCAGCAATACGTATTATATAAAAAACACCTTATACCACCTTATACAAAAAAACCTATACAAAGTCTACTCTAAGGCTGATTTCAGGCTTGACCATAGGCGCCCATCGGCGCTGAGAGCACAGTGCGTAGCATTCTGTATGGAAATACTGACAACGTTGACCGTAGACAGCGCTGATCAGTTGGCGTTATCCTAAAAGGTTTCTATAGCGTCCATACAGATTGCTACGCGTTGATCTATTAGCACCGATGATCAGCATGACAAAGTCAAAGTCAAAAGTCAAAACGTTTATTTCCTTAGAAGCACAGGGCTTACATGGACAGGTCAACTTAAATAAATAAATATTTCCGGACAATCCACACAACAACACCTAACCCCGTGGTAAGCACTTAGCTTGTGTTACGGGCACTAGACATCTGATATACTTAATATAATAGTCATACATAAATAGATATTTTTTTATTATAGTTACCATATTGAACACACAGACCAAGGAGAAAGTGCTCGCATAACATACATAGTACCGCAAGCGGACCCTAAAACTGGAACTAAAAATAAATAAACAATTTTTGGAACGAAGTTCCTTATGACGTGTTGCGAAAGGGGGCTAGACGGAAAAAGTTAAGACCACAAGTAGTAACGATACTTTTTGCTATTTGTAAGCCGTGCGGCGTGCGCGTGTTTCTCTGTCTGTCTCTCTCTATCTCATAGAATGCTAACCAGTTATTTGTTTCGTCTTTCTATTACGCATTGAACTGTGTGGTGCAACGATTATTTTTATTGTCGTTGTGTGTATACAGGTTTTTTGTACATAATAAATAATAAAAAATACTCGTCAATTATTAATTGAAAGGAACTTCGTTCCATCTAGGTGTACCTTGACACCTCTCAAGTTTTTTTAAAGTTAAAATTATCAAATTAATAACATTGTATTTACAGTTCGCTTATTTTTAACCCCCGACCAAAAAAGAGGGGTGTTATAAGTTTGGCGTGTCTGTCTGTCTGTCTGTCTGTCTGTCTGTCTGTCTGTCTGTCTGTGTCACCATAGCTCCCGAACGGATGGAGCGATTTCAATTTAGTTTTTTTTTGTATGAAAGGTGAGTCTTGCTCGAGTGTTCTTAGACATGTTTCATGAAAATCGGTTGGGCCGTTTAAAAGTTATGGGGGTGAGAGTGGGGAAGCAAAACCGAAAATCTGCAAATATACTAGTTGTGGGGTATCAAATGAAAACGCATCGCGTCCACATTACATAATATTATGTTGTTTTATATTTAAGGAAATTAAAGCATTGGAATCGGGGTTTTTTCTTAAATTTTAAATTTAGATTTATTTTAATACTGTGTTAGGAAGCGAATAGAACAACACAGCTTAATTATTTTTTTCATAACGTCGACCGTTCAGCGCTGATAGGGGTCAGCACTGACAGTAAAAAAAAAAGAAAAAGGAAATTTATTTAAACCAGTTACTTTTTTTTTACAGTTTTCCTATACAATTTACTACGCGCCAATCTGTCAGCGCCGATAGTCAACGTAACGCTAAATTCAACCTAACGTATCAAATTACACGAAATGAAAAGCAATAAAATATAAATACCTTTACACAGTTTCCGTGCAATTTACGTGTTCGGTTGAAGATAACTTATCTCGAGCCAATAGTATAATTATTATTATTGTTTTGTGTCGTAGATTAAGTGGCACGTGTAGCGTTCTATACAACTTTACCTAAGGACAAGGTATTTTGCAGTAAATTATCAGTATAATTTTATCCTACTAATATTATATACGCGAAAGTTAAAGTTTGTGAGGATCAAAATGACTTTGACTTTGAGTGTTTTTCCCTTTCACGCAAAATTAATGGATTTTCACTTCTCAATAATAGGTATACCTCACTTCTGAATAACACATTGGTTACTTCTTACCGCCTTCTTAAATAATAAAATAAAATAAAATTCTGGAATATTCTCATTAGCCTTAGTGCCACCAGAGCTTGCACTAAGGCTGTTGGGGCACTGCTTTGTAAAATAAATAAATAAGGTCATCAAATATAAGCACATAAGTTAATATTTAGAAAAAGAGCTGATGTTTTTATTTTGTATTTTCCTCATATATATTTTTTATTTTTTTGTTATATTGGTTATCTACTTACCGAAAAAAAATCAAGCCATTTTCTAAATCACGCGGTTTGATTTAAACTTATCATCTGTATTTAAATTTTCCCTACTTAAAAATCCTAAATAAGGTTTGCAGCTGATATTATTATTAACATATCATATCATATAAGTCAACGAACTAACCATTAAAACTTAAACAGTAATAATAATACATATAGTAAAGAAATTCGAACGTATCTCGAAATAAAACTAAAGCTTTCAGCTCAGAGCGAAAATAACTTCAAGGAAAGTGCAATCCGACTTACCTGCAACTTCAACATCAGACGCGAGGAAAACTTGACACGTCTCGTTATATTACGTTTTCGAACTGACATGACTTAAGGCAGCTCTTCTATTCATAATATTTTGCCCGACTTGAATAGGAATTGCCCGTGAGAATATGTTTTTTTCCACTTAGTACGAGTAACATGGCATATTCCATTGTTCATCAATGTTAAGTGTAAGGGCTTATTTCACGAAATCCGAGTAAACTTATAAATAAATAGTTCCGGACAATCCACACAACAACATCTAGCCCCGTGGTAAGCTTTAGCTTGTCTTACGGGTAATAGACATCTGATATACTTAATATAATAAACATACTTATATAGGTAGTTTTTATTATACATTTGAGCACCCAGACCAAGGAGAAACTGCTTGCAGAACATACAAACAATTGACCCCTCGGTGGGAATCAAAAGCGCTACCTCTTGCGCCGCAAGCAGACCTACGCCCCCTGCGCCACTGAGGCTGCAATGGTTAGTTATGTCAAGAACTCTCTCGCTATCTCACATGTAACCAAGCGAAATAGCTCTATATTTTAACTATTGTACTATTTTAACCCGGAAATGGTGGAAAAGGCCCTTATACTAGCATGGAAACAAAAAGTAATGAAAGGGATATCTGAGCGTATTCTTCTCCTTCTTCAGTTCTTGTTTTTTCTCGCGGAAATAGGTATTTTACCGCGGTAAAGAGTGTTATACTGAGATATAAGCTATATTGTTGTGAAGTTTAATTAAAGACTATTTAATAGTTTTTCCGTGAAAGAGCAACAAACACTCCCAACCTTACAAACTCTCACGTTTATAATATAACTAGCTTTATACCCACGGATTCGCCCGCAGTGGTTTTAATTTTTTTTAATTAAAAGTATCCTATGTTACTTCTAATACCTTCAAGAGTATATGTGCAAAGTTTCATGATGATCGGTTATGTAGTTTTTGCGTGAAAGCGTAACAAGCAAACTTACATTCGCATTTATAATATTAATATGAAGTAAGATGTACTCGTTCACGAGTATAAATTAAGTCGATATGATGGAAAATGAGCTTATATATAAAGGCTTATGTACTCTTTGAGCTTTCGACTTCACGTTATAAAGGATTTTCCTGTTTCATTATGTAACTTCTCAGACTTGGGTCTTATTTCACAAAATACCCGAATAAACTGAACAATGGTTAATTGTATCAGTAATACGTGTCAATGGTGAGTTATGTCAAGAGCTATATTGATATGTCACAAGTGACTCAGCGAAATAGCTTAAAATATTAACCATTGTAGAATTTCACTCGGAGATGGTGAAAAAGGCCCTAACTAGATTATTTAATCAAAACCGCCAAACGATTAAAAAGTCTCATAATAGTAATTTTAGAAAAATGCAACAGGTGACCACGGCCGCTGTCAAGAGCGTAACGGAAAAGAAGAAGAAGATGACTTCTTATATTAAAACTGTCATCTATATGACCGATGATGATTTATCTCAAGAACTGTGAATACAGAGTTGAAATTTTGAGGGATGATGTATTTCTTATGCAAATACTAAAAACACAAACGTGATTTTTTAGGGTTCCGTACCCAAAGGGTAAAACGAGACTTTATTACTGAAACTTCGTCGTCTGTCTGTCTGTCTGTCACCAGGCAAGAACCGTGATAACAGAGTTGACATTTTAAGGGATGTATTCCCGTTGCGGCTATGACAACAAATACAAAAAACACATAATAAATAAGTATATAAGGTAGTCCCCTTATATACTTATTTAATATGTGTTTTAAAGTTAAGCAACGTTGCGCCAGGTCATTACTTGTATGGGTGACAGCTCTGACTGCATCTTTTTGCGGTCTTTTTTATTGCAAAATATGAATAATCTGTATTTGGAACCCTAGGTGTAGTATGGGCCTATCTAGTTTGTTAATCTAGTAGTGTCACGACTACGCGAGCTGATGCTGATGATGCGGTGATGACGATGAGTGATCGTAAGAGAAATACTACATAAACCACTGACCCGGACTCGGTGATAAGCGGCGTCCGCCGGCCGCGTGAAACTATTACGTTCAAAGACCATTTTCCGGAAGATATGCAGAACCATATACCATGATAAGCAAGGCTCTTAAAAGTTTATTCGTCTTGCCAGATTACAGCTTTAATTAAATCTAATAATTAAATAATTAATTTATATACAATTTCTGTAATATTATTACCTACGCCTCGCGCCGTAAAGGCAGTGTGACTAATATATTTTTTAGACCTTTGTACCAACCTGAATTCATATGAATGAATGATTATGATTATGGTTTTTAGAGGTATCTTTGTAGCAGACATTGAATTATCAATAGAATTTATAACAGATGCAAAAAAAAGCACGAAGGTTTTGTTCCCCCTTCGTTGGTTCGTCCATCTAAGAGGTACATTACAAACTTAAAAGTACCTAAAGAGACGAAGTTCTCTTTCTATAATAATGTTGGTGAAATTGTTCTCAATTTATTTGCTGATGATGTGGCGATGCTGATGAGTGATCGATACTCCTCAGGTACTTCTATTGCAAATTAATATCGATAAAGGGATTCCTTTCTTACCAATAGGTATTAATAGATATGTTAACAGTAGTAATAATATTATTTCCCGTACATTTCAACCTGTCACCGCGTTATATATATTTTTCGCTTGAATACTTACAAGCTTCTGAAAACGAATCGCCAATAAAACGCGATATTTTTCTGTGCATCGATAAGTAGAGTAACAAGTGCAGTATTTATTTAAGACGCGTTACAATACTATAGAACGACCTTTCTGATAGCCAAATGACATTCTAAGTAGCATGCACGAGTACAAGGTTCAGGCCACTATCAGCAAAATAGTGTTCGATAAGAACGGGTTCTTTGTCTGAGGAGGACCGCGCGCGACCTCGCGACCCAAACCCTATACCTACATATTTATTTTGATTATTTAATTTTGTTAAGCTTTTATAACGGCAAAGCGACAACTGTGGCTGAAAGAAATCGGACCAATTGTTCGTATTTTCGCTACAACACGCCGAGTTTGGCTTTAAGCTCGCGCTTTCGTAGCAACGGAATAATAGTTTTAAGTTATATACATGGAAAGATTAATGGGTACCTAGTTATTTCTTACCACAAAATAATACAAAAACATTTTCGGTTACGATATATATATGAAATATAAGGAAAACTTTCGTAATCAATTAAATATAATTTGAAGAGAAGTTTAGATGTATAAAGGCCGCTTCTGTGCCTGGCCCCGTTGGCCTGGCCATCTGAGTGGATGGTCTTTTTATAGTTGCTCAGAATAATAAAATTGTTCTAGAAACTGTTACCATACTACACATAATAAAAATCGGTAAAATCACGCATAGTTTTTTTCCTTAACTACATCTGTGTCTTCACCATTATTTATGTCCTAGCAACGCAAAAAGCTACAATAAACCTTTTTATAGTTATACCTAATAATAAAAATAAACACAAAGCGAATCAAAGGCCAGCGTGCTCAATCTTTTTAAGAACAACATTAAGCATTATGCGAACGGCAAATGAATCAGCGAGGGACGAAATTTATGATGACGGCAAAGGTGGTCCATAAAACGAGTGACCTCAGTGCATCTACGTCTGTACATCTTAGAGGCTCGAGCGTTGGCGTTCTCCACTGCCGGGCGTAGAGACGGCATGTGCATAGCATCGGCATAAATCGCATTTAGTGCCGTCGCCAGCATAGACAGTGCCGTGTCACAAATGACGATCAGCACACTTTAAGGCAGTAGATAGAATAAATATAAACTCGTAAATAGAATATAATTGTGTTTGTTTGTAAATAGTAATTATAGTATGTTATGTACGTATTTTTGGAGTTTACTCCTTAAGAAACGATTTAAGTTATAAGGCCCGGTATGGTAATTTTATGAGGAGTAAAATCAAGTGTAACACGAAAAGTTGAGGCGTTACGTAGAAAGAGACAAACATATATATCTGTAGGATTGAACGTGTAAAAGAATGTGATGGAATACATACAACACAGCGTATCTCATTCTCGGGGTCTCCTCTTTGCGCGATAAATCTAAGGAAATAAATGTATTAACTTTGACTTAGACATTGTATTCAATAGATATAGTCCAGTGACAGTGTGAGAACTATCTAAATAATATAACAGTTCGTATAAGTTTGGGGAAACGCCATAGCACCACGAGGTGTGAACAACGGACAATAGAATGGAACAAAAGATATGCATCACTCTGAACCAACCTGTGATTATACACTGATAATGTAAGGAATTGGATCACATGCTCTTAGACTATTATAAAATAAACTAATTTATGTAAGCTTTAGCGTGAGTAAATAAACTTACGCGATCATATCTACGGAAAATAAATTACCGGATTAAAAACAGGTGAAGATTGTTTTACGTAAAAAGACGGTGATGTGTCTATTAAGTTAATATATGTATAAAGTTGTAATAGTATAATGCTAATAGACCGATAGGCAATTCATAAAGACTATTCAGACGAGCATTTTATAGTAAAGCTTCTCTACATTATCATCATCATAAACACTCCCTTTTTACGTTCCCACTACTGGGGCTCAAGGACTTCTCTCTTGCCGAGAAAGATAAGGCCTTAACTCATCACGCTGGCCAAGTGCGGGTTGGTGAATGTCATATGTCCTTAGAACGCTTAAAAGTTTTCACAAAATGCGGTTTAGTCACAGTGTTTGACTTCACCGACTTTAGACATCTGATATACTTAACATATTAGACATAAATATATGTTTATTTTTACATAAAAATTAAGACGCCCGGTCCAAGGAGAGATTGCTTGCAGAACATACAAACACTTAGCTCCTCGGCGGGAATCGAACCCGCTACCGCAAACGCACCTTTCTTCTGCCACCTTCCATCTTCTTTCATGAATAAATGACCTTCTCCCACTTACATTGAATATCCTCGGACGGTTTTTGTTCCTCCGTCGACAAATTTCGATAATTATTGGAAACTGATGATTCCAATAATTATCAAAAAAAACAATAGGTATGTACTCAATATAATAACATAAACAAACTTTAGCCGGATTCACGTAGAAAATGTTTAATAAATCATTTTCGCTTGCCTGATAATCATGCTTCTCCTGATAAGTTATACAACACGCAGTATTCTTTTCACGCCTTAATCGAATGTACACACAAGTATGCATTAATCATTGTTTACATATTTACTGTGATATCGTAAATTGTATAACGTAGTAATTTCAATTATATTAATAAGCCATTATTTTTATATCTATAGGTATGTAATAACTAGAGTTAATAAACTAAGTATCGAAGTAATTGGGCTCTAGTATCGTCTGTAGTAGATAACGGGTATTTATAGCCAGGTTCGTCATAATTGTTATTTTTAAGCTCATTCATACTTTCTAGTAGATAGTTTTCATTCTGTTAATAGTAAATAGCTACATATTAAGTTACATTATACCTACGTATATCTTTCTTTATTTTTATAAGAAACTAGCGGCCCGCCCCGGCTTCGCACGGGTAATTATTCAATTTTTTTCCCGGCAATTATTCGATTTTTCTCGTCTTTTAAACCATCCCTAGACCTCCACGAACATTTCAAGACTATGGTAAGATAAATCCGTTCAGCCGTTCTTGAGTTTTAATCAGACTAACGAACAACAATTCATTTTTATTTATATAGATATATAGACTAGTGGCCCGCCCAGGCTTCGCACGGGTTTTTATTTAATTTTTTTTCCAAAATTGTGAATCTAAACCATTCCCAGATCCTCTTGAACACACACAAAAAATTTCATCAAAATCGGTCCAGTCTTTTGAGAGAAGTTCAGTTACATACACACTCACAGAAGAATTATATATATAAAGATAGATATCTTGAATTTGTTTGAATAATTTCCAGCAGAAATTTGAATCTCAAGTCTTCTGTTTTATTAACCCCCGACCAAAAAAGAGGGGTGTTATAATAGGTTTGACGTGTCTGTCTGTCTGTCTGTGTCACCATAGCTCCCGAACGGAGGGAGCGATTTCAATTTAGTTTTTTTTTGTATGAAAGGTGAGTCTTGCGCTAGTGTTCTTAGACATGTTTCATGAAAATCGGTTGGGCCGTTTAAAAGTTATGGGGGTGAGAGTGGGAAAGCAAAACCGAAAATCTGCAAATATACTAGTGTGGGGTATCAAATGAAAACGCATCGCGTCCACATTACATAATATTATGTTGTTTTATATTTAAGGAAATTAAGGCACTGGAATCGGGGGTTTTTCATAAATTTTAAATTTAGATTTATAACACTAGGGGTGCCCGCGGTGTTACCCGCGTCATTATGGAGTTTCTCGCGGTAGAAAGTAGCCTATGTCCTTTCTCAGGCTCTAGAGAATCTGTGTACCAAATTTCATTAAATCGGTTCTGCCGTTTTTCCGTGAAAGATGAACAGACAGAGTTATTTTTTTAGTTTATGATATTACTAGTAGTGCCCCGCGGTGTTACGTTAATATTATTTTCTTATTCTATTTGTATTATTAATGACACATTCCCGTGGTTTAAACTCTGTGGCTCTAGAGATTCTGTGTGAAAGCGTAACAAACAAAATTACACTAATATACATTTATATATTAGTAGGAATAGTAATAGTCATAATAGTCATTTATTGATAATATAGATTATAAGGACACAATATGGGTTTTAACGTGGTAGCCCAATGCCACAACTTTTTCAAAATATAATAATAACTAATGTCAAAATCTGGATTACATTAATAATTCATATAAACAATTAAAATAATGTCTAATTTATAACTAAGTACACGAAATATAAATAATGTCAATTTATCATAATTATCATTAACAATGATTACGAATGTCATGTATAAATTATTATTTTAATTACATGTCAAATAAAATAAAATAAATAAAAATAGAATAAATAATAATGTAAAGTAAAATTTTTATAAATTTAAAATCATTCCCATTAATGAACTCGTCATAGTTATAAAATGACTTTTATATGAGCCAGCGTTTCAATCTGGCCTTGAATATGGAGTCAGTCGGTGCCTCAGTCACCGAATCCGGTAATTGATTGTAAACTGTTGGACCCATCACATGAGTCAATCTAGCCGACTTTTCCAGGGTTCTAGGTAGCGTTCCTAATTTGTGCCTGTTACGTGTCGCATATGAATGATATTGTCCGTTTCTCGCGTATGAGTCAACGTGAGTTCGGACATAATTAGCTACCAGATAGATAGTACCTATTAGTATGAATTGTAGGATTTAACGTTTAACTTAAAAAGACTGGCTATAAGACTGACCTATCATAATTATAATAATACACTAGAACCTGCAATCGTTGTTTTGTCATAATTATGAGCAACGCAATCTGGCAGTTTGAATGCAGTTGGCTCGACTGCAATCAAGTCGAGCCAACTGCATTCAAACTGCATCTGAACTGCCATTTTGCAGTCGGATTGCAGTTGAATTGCAGTCCATCTGTCTAGACCCTAAATATCAAACATTTATGTTTGATTTTTACCGACTCCCTAAACAGTTGTATTATCACGATTCAACAGATATTCAATATACTAATTGGTTATTGAACTTATTTGTGATTTAATTAATTCTCACAAATCCTTATAAAATTATACACCAAAACCTTACTCTTGAGTTACTCTACCCATTGCTGCAATCTGTATGAAGATCTGTTTTGAAGGTTTTAAGTATGGCGGCGGGGGACTTAAAATTGTAATATTATAAGATTACCGAAATGTTCGAGAAGTTTGAAGTGCTGGTCATTGAAACTGATTTGGGTCGAATTGTATTATAAATGTATAACCTAGTGTCTACTTTAGAATCTAGAACGCATCAATTCATCCTTATCGCGACCTAACAGTAGTTTGATAGTTTGTTTACATTAAAGGCTCTTATCAAGTATTTGATTGAAGCTAAATTATGTGATTGGTGATAAGGGGTTTGTGAGAACTGTAGGGTAAGGTATCCCAAGACGACGCACTTTACAGACGATGGCTTATATCATGAAGTAAAACAACAGTATCAGAATCATAACACTTTAATATATAAGTAACGTCCGCAATCTTAATAAAATATGACAAATCAACACTTAGTTTTTAGCGATTACAGTAATAATATTGCAAGTCTTTTAAGATAAGTCAAATGCGCAATCTTGGGTTAACATGTCTCCAGAGGGGGGGGGGGGAGGGGGGGAAGGGGGGGGGGGGAGGGGGGGGGGGTTTCGGGCATGCCTCCAAGACTACGCAGTGATATAATTAGATGCATAAATCGCAACAATATTTTCCAATACCTATATAGGATATAGGTGGTATATATATAGGGTATAGGTATATAGGGTATATAGGTATAGGAGGTGCATTTTTCATGCCTCCATTTCGTACAAGTATGACACTGAATCCAGTCCTCTGCTATAGGCTCTTTATAGTTTACTGGCACCCAGGACCATATTTTCTTTTTATTATTTGGTGGTTAAGCTGGTTTCTTGAGTGTTTTATTCTTTGGTATCTTCTTTTTTATTGGCTTTCCTTCATTTGCACTCTCTAGCTATCTCTTATATGGAGAACTGGTAATTATTACGGACTTTTACTGCGATTATTGGCCTCTCGTAGGACTTTTGGATATTTTATTATATTTTATTTTAATCGGAAAACAAACGGTTTTAATAAACTTATTAACTAACACTAAATAAAAATACCTATGAAACATTTACATGTTTTCGCATAGCGAATCTATCTAAAAACCTGTCAAACAAGAAAAAAGGTAACAAACAAATTATAAAATGAAAACAATATCGGACAACTGCATAAAAAGAAGAAAAAAAAAATACAATTTATAACGTAATATGTATGAAGTTATGTTACTTGATAACAAAAATTAATGAAATATAGTCACAGTGCGTGTGTATATGGCGATAATTGTTCAAATGATGTAGTTTCCCCGTTAGATAAGACGACATTTTCTTCAGGCAGGTCCTCTGTACATTGAACTAAGATTGCTGAAGAATTATCCATTAAATAGTCTTGGCTGACTATAGCTGATGCCTGAATATGAGATTGAAGCGTCCTCTGGTTGATTTGTCTCTTGCTGGTTGATTAATGGCAGGCTTATTTCTGGCTGGTCTGTTGTGTTAGTCATGTTTTTTTCTGCTGGTTTTTCAAATCAAATCAAATCAAATCAATCATTTTATTTGCCAAATACATTTAAATGAAAGTAAGTACATTGTCACGATATTATTATAGTACACATTACAATACACAATATAATACAACACAAAATAACAATAATATAATTACAATATACAATATAATATATATTTCTTGTGCTTAAGGCAGTTCAGAGACAGAGCTGGCTAAAAAATCTACTTCTATAAATAAATCCCTGGACACAGTTGCAGTCTTTGCATAAGCATTGCTAAAAAGGGATGCTACTTGGTATATAGTAATAGGTCTCGCGGGGTGAAGCATCATCCATTTCTCACACTCAGTAGCATAGTATTTTTTCAGTGGAGCAAAAGAGCACCGGTCTTAATGCGGCATTTTATGCGTGATGTGCGGCGGTATCGTCAGCACGTGAATGAAATGTTTTTGGCAGTAATTGACAGCCTCTATACTTGTGTGAGATAAATAGTTGTCCAGAATAAGTAGCAGTGGACGAGCTTCAGAGGGTTTTGCATGATATTGGAAATGCTCCAGCCAATTTATGAACATTTCTGTATTCATGTAACCTGAATCAGTCACCATTCCAATGGAAGACGGCGGTGCTCCATCTAGCAGCTCAGCTTTCATCCGTTTTCGAGGAAATATGAAAGCTTGAGGTATATAGTTCCCTGATGCGTTCAAAGCGCAGACAACAGTGACGTTGGTACCCCTTTCGGCACTGCTTATTTTTTTTACACATTTTTTTCCTTTTATGCTTATATCTTTGGGGGGTTTATTCGGCACAGTAGAAAACCCAGACTTATCCATGTTATATATATCGCATGCTTGGAAATTGTGTTTTTCGGTGATCTCCAAAAGTTGGCCATAAAATCTGTCTACTTGAGGTTTATTGAACCCCCATAGCTCTGGCAGGGCTTGTAGATGTCGGCTGTCCGAGGGAAATTTCCGGATTTCTTTTGAGAAACCCTTTCAACCATTTCTTTCCAGCCATTTTCGTTTCTGTATTGAAATGATGTTGAATCTTATGTTTTTCGGCGTATTCATATACAAGGGATTTAAGTGTTTTCAATGTCATGCCGTAAATGATGGCATTCATTTTTTTTATAAAGATGACCAGTTTTGCTTCCGCCTCTGCTGAAAAAACTGGCCTGAATCGGCCAAGGCTTGTAGCCACACATCCACTAATCAATCTTTGTCTCAGCGAAGATTCAGGAATTTCTAGTAATTTTGCAACAAACCGTTTGCTCTTACCCTCTTCTATAAGTTTTAGAGCAACATCAAAGGAATCCTGTGAAATATTCTTTTGCTCCAATTTACGAAGTTTCGACGACATCTGAAATTCAAAATACCATTACAAAATATTATATCCCAAGAGTGCGCAGTCTCCCAAGGATACGCATGCGCACTCTTGCTGGGCGCACACTTGATCATACACCATTTTTCTGACTGAGGCACGTAGTAGCGACATCTATAATAATAAAGTAAAATTTGACTTAGACTTTATTATTATAAACGTTAACACGTTTATTTCCTTAGAAGCCTATGCTTACATGGACAGGTCAACTTAAAGCTAATTTAAATAAAAACTAAGAATAATCAAGGAAATAACATTGTCTTGACAGTTCGCTTCAATTTTTTACACTGAGTTGAGAAGCGAATAGAACAACTCAGCTTCCATCTCTTATGTTGTTATTATAACAATATTGGTGTACAACTAGACCAGGGTCGATAATTTTTAAAACCAAAAAAAATAATAGTAGGATGAAACCCATTAGAAAAGGAGGGGAATATTATAAAAATTAAAGGAAAAATAAATAATTAACGGGTGATCTGAGGTCGGGAAGGGGGTGGGGGTGAGTTTTTAAGGGTAAAAAATGGTTTTACTCGATTTCCTGCAAAACTAAAAGTCGTATCGAAAAAAGTCAAATTGCAAAGTTGTAGGTAATAAAAAGATCTAAAACTTTTGTATTAACACTTTTTTCACATAACCTCAAAATGTATGTGAAAAATCCAAAAAACCAAGTTTTTGGTTTTTTATTTTTCTCTTTTACAAAAATTTTTTTTTAAACGAAATTTGGTGAAAACATACCCTTTTATGTCCCAAATACGCTGTAATTTATTTGATTAAAAATATTTATTTTTTCACCTTATTTGAATTAATATCAAAAAAATACCCTAATTTTCAATCGAAAATTCACCCGTCAAAATATCAGCTTTTTTCAAAAAGTTGGTATGGTTTCTGTTCGTTAAAATCTCTACTTTCAGATGGTGAAAAAAAAAAATGTTACTACATAAATCTTCTCAAAAAATGCAAAAAATCTAAAAAAACTTGAATTTGAAAAATTTTTTTTAATTATTATAAGTAATTTTGAGCTATTTATTAAAATTTACACTTTAATTACTCGAAAAACGTTAGATTACATGTGACATTGATAACAAAAAAAATTGCAAATAAAAATATACTACTATAATTAACAAACAAATAAGTTAATAAAATTAATATTTAATAAGACATCTACAATATTTGGAGAAAGTTGTCGAATCTTCTTTAAATTATATGCGGAAATGTTTTTTTGATTTTTTGCATTTTCTTAGAAGATTTACTGTAGTAACATTTTTTTTTTCACCATCGGAAAGTAGAGATTTCAACAAACAGAAACCATACCAAGTTTTTGAAAAAAGCTGATATTTTGACGGGTGAATTTTCGATTGAAAATTAGGGTATTTTTTTGATATTAATTCAAAATAAGGTGAAAAAATAAATATTTTTAATCAAATAAATTACAGCGTATTTGGGACATAAAAAGGTATGTATTCAACAAATTTCGTTTAAAAAAAAAATTTTGTAAAAGAGAAAAATAAAAAACCAAAAACTTGGTTTTTTGGATTTTTCACATAAAATGTGAAAAAAGTGTTAATACAAAAGTTTTAGATCTTTTTATTACCTACAACTTTGCAATTTGACTTTTTTCGATACAACTTTTAGTTTTGCCGGAATCGAGAAAAAACATTTTTTACCCTTAAAAACTCATCCCCACCCCTTCCCGACCTCAGATCACCCGTAAATTATTTTTCCTTTCATTTTTATAATATTCCCCTCCTTTTCTAATGGGTTTCATCCTACTATTATTTTTTTTCACTTTTTATTATTTTTCAAGGCTTCTACCCTGGTCTAAACATGGTTTTCACTTATACATTTAACATTTACAAACAAATGCTAGTCAAACATTCACATAACAGAAAAAAAATCTAAATTCAGCTATTTTGTCCATCCTATCGGAACCGAGCTACATCTGTCCAAGCATTATCGTTTTTATCGTCTTTAGTATAGTCCTCTGAAGAATAATAGGCTTTTTTCAGAAGACATTTTTTAATTAAAAACTTACACTTTCGAATGGGAACTGCGGAAGTTTATTATAAAAACGAACACAATTTCCCATAAAAGATTTCCCAACCTTACGTAATCTAAATGTAGGGATATGTAGTTTATTCTTATTTCTACCTCTAGTATTAACATTATGGAAATCACTCTTTAGAAAATCTTGATTAGTTTTGTGTGTGTACAGCAAATTCTCGTAAATATATTGTGAAGCAATAGTCATAATATTTATTTCCTTAAATTTATCTCGTAAGGAGGATAATAATAAAATCATTTATTTTGGACACACATAAGTACAGACAATTAACAAACACAGACAATTAACATTCAATAACATAATTAAAAAACAATAACAAAATTTGTGAAACTTCTAAAGAGCATTACTTACATAAAACACAAAACAAAACATCGAATAGATAAGACATTAAATAGGTAGGACAATAAATAGGTAGGTATGTAGGAGCGAAGATTGTGATGCGTAGGTGCACTTAGGTGCGTACAAAAAAGGAATTAGTCTCAGCTGAATGTAACCCTATACTAGGTACAGGGTAACGCTGGTTTTCAGACTAATCCTTCTGATTGACTGTCACCATGAATATTATATATAAATAATAGATAAATAAACTAATAGAAATAAGAGTGCAAAAACTAAAATACTACTATGTGACGCGCTTACGACCTTGATGTGCCGGCTTGCTGTTCGATACGCATTAGAATCATAATACAACAGAAACACCACGGATTCGTTGAAAAAATCACCACACATGTTGTTAGACCGTCAAACATTTTAGTAAAAGTACTCAAAGTCGTTTTTCTTACCTTTTTCCGCCAAAACACAATATGTTTGCACCAATTTTCGCACAGACACAACGTTACGGGAGGCCATCAAAACACAACTGATGCTGGTGCGAAGTGCATTAGTGCGGGAAAGTTGAATGTACGGACTCATGGGCACAGCTCACACATGGGTTACTACTAGATACTAGATACTATATCAATGTATGTACATAAACACTCTACACTTGCTCTATCCTATGCATTGTGACAGTATTATTTATTTATCGCTTAAGAGCGATGTCTTTGAGGTAACCATAGGATGTAAAAGAGATAATTGTGACCTACATTATAAATAATGCCGATTTTAAATGCTCTTGTATAGATTGTTCTGACTGCACAAGTAGAATAGACTAGTGCCCTATGTTACCTAAAAAATATATCCTTATCCCAAAAAAATATAAATTTTATACTATGTTGCAACCTTCTTTTTTTTATGCTGGATAAGCATTCATTTGACCACAATCTCACCTGATGTAAAGTGACGATGTGGTGGTATCTCCTTGATTTAACGAATTTTTTCGTGATCCCGTTCAATTCTACATAAAAAACCATATAAAATGAATCTCTACATTGCGAACATATTTTGCGATGAACATCCATATAACGAAGTTTTAAATATAAAAAAAGACGTAAACACCTCTAATAAATGTTTTTTTTTTTTAACTATACCTTTGATAAGACTTTCTCATAAATAAAATTAAGAATAGTTTTATTGGTCATAGATGAAAAATGTCGTGACAGGTTTCGATTTCTCATGTGATTGTAGCAGGGCTCGTAGGTAATACAAATATTGTTTTTTTTAAGTAATAAATGTCTTGAGATAACATATAGATGGCGCTTATAAATACTACGAGTACAAAAGTCACTAAAAGACCTTGTAATATAATCTAATTGATATTACACATTTCCTATCTAGACATAAGATAGTCATACACTGACTGACAGAATAACGTTCACAGGCCACTTATTGCATCTCAGTAATTTCCCAGTCGCAATGCACCAGTGTGCACTGGCCTTAACATCATCCATGTATTCTCATTCTAATAGTGTGCCTAACGACTAAATAAAGTGCTTAAATTAAAAAAGAATGCAATTATATTAAGTTTCGACTTATTAAAAGCGCAACCCATTTATAATACCGCTACGATCTAACTGTAATCCTATTTAAAATATGCATTAAGATTATGAAGAATACATTTTTGTCGTTAAAATTAATGACTTGAGCCTAATATTGTTTACATAATCTTGTAGAACCAGTTTTTAAGTGTAATAAGTCTATAAAGGTAATGCTTATGGCGGATGGGTCAGTGCACACGAATTCGTGGTTAGAAGCACCAGACGGAGCTCACCACGTGTATCTCAACCCAAATAATGCTTGGATTTTTTCAGAATTATTTTATGTATTATACAGAAAATCTGAGGAAAACTTACGTCCTGTTGATTGATGATGATGTACGGTTTGCGTCGCTAACTGGATTACTAATTACAGAAAATGAATTATTTTGCTATGGATATGTGAGAAGAGGAACGAAGAAAAGATGGATGGACTGTGTGAAAGATGACATGTGTAAGAAGGAGGTGAGTGTTGAGATGACGGGTAATAGAGGGAAATGGAAGCAGAAAACATGTTGTGCCGACCCTACGTAATGTGGGATAAGGTCAGGAAGATGAAATTATTTTGCATTTATCTTATAGGACAATTTAACAATAATTAACGACCGTAGAAGAAAAAATCCTCATCAAAAATGTATTCTCAATTTCCTTCATAAATTTCCCGTAACAATATAAATTCGGTGGACAGTACGTAACACTCGTTAAGCAATTAACCTCGACTGATACTAGAGCAGAACCGATTCTAAGAAGATCAACATTACAACTGCTGGTAAATTGTTCGGTTATAAAAAAAAACCCTTACAGGTTCGCCGTCTCTGATCCAAAGAACCCGGGTGTGAAGCTAATAAGCACCGTCCTGGGCCGTCAATTCCCGGCATACTACCGCCATTCTTGACCCTTGGAGTTGTCAAAAAAATAACAATTACGGATCGCGTGATCCACACGAGTTTAGTCGGGTTAATCCGACAGACATGCGCGCGCATCATCCGTGACGTCACGCAAGCTTCCGCCGGGAAAATCATTTTTATGCACCCGCCACCAGTTACTCATCCACCAAATCTGATGCAGGCGATACCAGTCCCTACTGCTGCGTAATACAGCCTATGGAAAAAACGAGCGGCAATTTAATTGTTTGACTTTATGAAGACACGGTCTGCTAAAGAAATGGTGTTACTCTCAGAATAACGATTGTCAGTTCAACTACTTGTTAACATTCATTGGCAACATCAACATGCTGCTCGAACATGAAATGGCAAGTCTAGTAGCAATAAATCATAATTATATTTTCATTAATATTCATTCAATATAACTGTTTTTTTAGATGCTGGCCTTCTGGCTAAATAAATGCATAAATTAATTGGATTTCAGTTTTTCATAAGAGTTAAATACTTGATGTAAATACTTCTAGGTTATTTGATCTATAAGACCAAACAATATCTATAAGGTGATAGCCCGACGTAGCAGGCGGTACCAAAATAAAGGCAAACTTAGTAAAATCATCTGACCATGAAGTAAATTTCGAATTTCTATGAAGATTTAGCAATTTAAAACACCAATAACTGAAAGATAATTATTATGTACAGTGTCACAATACGTAGAGATAAAATATGATATATTAGCGGGGTTCTGCTTCCTTGGGAAACAGTGGACGCAGTCGTCCGTTAAGGCACCCGTAGTGTGCTATAATTCTTAACATTTCATTAACTTCTTTAATATTTATATGCATATGCAAGTGTAAAATTATTTTTATTAGACAGTTAACACTTTATTCTAATTTGTTTTTAAATGTTTTATGCAGAAAGAGAATAAGACATCTAGAAAAGGTGTTATTATCGTTAATTTTGTTCTAACTATAGACTTTAGGTAATTATTAGGTACAGACATAGGTAGTTTTTATGGGTTCCGTACGCAAACCGGAAAACAGAACCCTATTACTGAGACTTCGTTGTCTGTCTGTCTGCCTGTAAAATACAAAAAAAAAATACAGAAAATCTGCAAATATACTAGTGTGGGGTATCAAATGAAAGCGCATCGCGTCCACATTACATAATATTATGTTGTTTAACATTTAAGGAAATGCAAGCATTGAAATCGGGGGTTTTTCTTAAATTTTAAATTTAGATTTATTAATTCTAATAATGAAACACCTTTCTACTTAGTAACATACATTTTTTAAACTTAAAAACATCAAAATAACTTATTTGTACTGTGTTATTGTGCACTGTGTGTATATCTTTTGGAGATTCCTTATCGTACTCGAAACTTAGGTAACCACTCCGTAAAAATTAACAAATCATAAAACATAATCTCTAGTAAAACCGTCGAGGCCCAGGCCGCCATTACTGGTACCTGACTTTTCAACACATCCGAGACGTCATCTCACTCGAGTGCATAATTAATCCGGCTAATTCTGATAAAGCAACTACCATTCCCAGGCCCATCTCGCCCAGTGGGAAGCCCATAAAGAAATTTATTCTATATCTAAATTTTATAAACAGAAACTGAGATGACATTGATACGGCGTCACCGCGGGAAACCATGGGCCTCCAGTTTCAAGTACGTGATTCCTGAATTCAACATCATGTGAAATTAATATTATAATTTAATCTGTTTTATTTCCTATCGTTAGATTTGATCGGATATTATATTTTTTTATAATCATAAATAACTTTATTTTAGCTTCCTAAGCAGGCATAGTTCAGTTTTGAGTTTCATTTCCGTTCATGCGCTGCGTGAACATTGTGACAGCTACATATATTTGTTTGCATAATTTCCTAGTAGGGATTTTAAATTTAGTAATAAAATATCACGATAAATCTCGAAAGAGAATAATTAAAACTTAGAGCTCTGTTATAATAAGCTACTACTAGCTTTATAAGCCAGGTCGTTGCTTGTGTTTTTGGATTTTCTTGCGGTAAATATCCTATAGCCTTCCTCGATGAATGATCTATCTAACACCAAAATATTCGGACAAAACGGACACGCAGTTTCAAACACTTCATATGTATAGATTACAGTGATAAAGCTTAAAACCAGGGTATTAGAGCGAATCAGAAATGAGAAGATATTTAAAATATGGCGGATTACCGACTTAGTCAAACTATTAAGCTTTGCCAAATGCAGCGTAGGACGTCCATCAACTGGAATCTCTATGGCATGACGAATTTGTTTGTTAAGGTTGCGAGGTTCATAAATAATACAGGTGTATCGTCCTGTTAATCAATGAAAGAGGTTTGCCAATATACGGTTTCTATAAAAATATAGGTATTTATTAAAGGATATACCTACTTGTTTTGTCTGTGGAAAAGATTAAAGGAAAAAAAAACTATGGTTTGTAGGGCGTTTACAATTTCCGTAGGCTACTCCATTTTACGAAATTATTTTATTTAGAAAACTAAAACTTCTTAGGTGCTCAAATGTTTGGTTATTACAAGAGTCAAGAATTTATTAACGTCGGAGATAAGGACCCGACAGAAATAAAATTGTGGTAATAAACCAAAAATACCAAAGCTTTACGTTTATTACTTTGTTATCGCTCATAGAGCCTAATTCCGTTGTTGCTTATACAAATAATATAAATAAACTAATAGTGAAATATAATAAAATCATTTCTAGAATACACATACGTATGTATTCTTATGACGCAATCGAAATATAATATTTGGATATCGTGGTAAGAGCCAAATATTGGCCAAAGTGATTGTATATTCATATTAAAGACACAATCTCAAAATATCCTCATTAAATAAAGTAGCCGGCAAAACATAGACCATTACAAAGATTTCTTAAAAAAATTACGCCAAAAGTTGTAATGATAGCTTTCAAAAAGCTACCGAACTCCCAAAAGGCGCATAACATTAAAAAAGTAAACCTACAACGCAATCGATATAAATTACCCCGGCCTCAGTAGCATTGTCGATTTTAATAAATAAAAAGTGTATACCATAAAAATCCACCAACTAACGAGTTCCATTACCTCGAGTACGTACTGCCCGAAACTGTATCGTGTTACGTGATGTTACACGTGATATGTTAATGCGCTGATGATAATCACTACTTGTCACAAAGTATCAGTGACAACGAATCATTCTATAAAAAAAATGTACAACAACAGTTCAATTGATTTTGCCTTCGTACAACTTTTCTAGTTTAGTCTGACAGTGAAATTGTAATGAGAGAACAATCTTCATAGTAACATTGAAATTCTAGTAATGTCGCGTCTGTAAGTTCACAATAATCCTTCAAACTTCTAATCGGATTTTATCCGTTTATGGCACAGACTAGAGTGATTCAAGAATAAACGTATAAATCAAACGGATTTTTAGACTGGATACGTTACTAGTAACGAAAATAATCTACCCATTTACTAGTTGTTTTGCAGTGTTAGGAATAATTGAATCTATTTTCGAAACATTCAATAAAATCGAAACGTCTATAAATATAATATATACTAAACCTAAGTATATTTCTCTAGGTACTTAAATTGAAAAATAAGCAGGTAAACAAAAAGTTGGAACAACATCTCAATACTTTGGAGCCATGTGTAACAAGCCGTTCTAAACAATGGCTGGCGATTCGTTCCCACATAACACATCCTAGATTAAATTTTACCATTATACGGTTTATTATACAACGGTTGCACCATAATCTGGTTTAACGGTAAACATTACTTCAATAATAACACACGTGTATAATAAATTTGCCGCAAAATTTGGTGTCAAAGTTCGCCATTTGCAATCAAGAGCGAATTAGGCTCTGGAACCGAGTCCAAGCAATTCCACCGGCAAATAGGTAACGGCAGATCGTCAGAAATTGGTTTTAAATTATTGTTGTTGGGCCAATTATCCCAACAAGCACTGTGCTGGGGCCTACAAGTCCTACAATATGGTGGACATCGTTAAACGGTGGCCTAAGCTTCGCCTGAGTTTACGGAGCCGTACCACGAGTTGCCACTTACGTTTTACAGATAAAAATAAAATTTTAGTCATGTAAAACCTGTCAAATGCACTTGTCGTGGCACTAGGTCTAAGGTCTTAGGTCCGCCGAGTTACCGGGTATGACATCCGCCGCAGGAGATTTCATAAATATTCCGCTGTTTTATAAATATTCCACAAATACTAATTTTATTTAATCGGTGGTAAGCATTAAAACATTAGGCAAATCGTTGATAGTTTAGCCTTTAAATTGATTTTGCACAGGATCGTAAGGTCTGGAAGGAATTCGTTCTTTGAGACCCGATAGCCAATGAGAGCGGCTAGCGGCGGGACTATAAACCCAAGGTAATATAATAATATACGCGAGTCTGTTAAGTCAACGACTTTTATGGGAATCTGCCGCTGACTGCGTCTTCTTTCCTAGTTCAGTCAACAGCAAAACAAACTGAGCAAGATAGTGCCCCAAAATAATATATACAGTAAATTAAGCCAAAAGTTACTGATTATTGTAGTTTGTCAGAAATAAAGGAACAAATAACGTGTGCCATAAGTGATCACATTTATTTTGATCCTCGGTGTTATTATAATTATTTCCTTTTGATCAATTATAACTTCATGAACAATTGACACTTTGGTATAACTTGTTACACCTGGCACGTCACACTAGAAGAGTTTGGTAACGTCGATTTTTATCACTTATTCGCTGTTGACTGTACATTTCATTTTTTTGAACTGTGATATACAATCACGGTTTAACATGAATGTGTTTTAAGTATTATATAACACTATGAGATGAACGGAGTATTATTAGGTTCCCGAAGAATTGGAACAATTTAACATCGAACTTAAAAATGTAGTAGTGGACCATATCTGTATGACAACTAAATGTGACGATTACAAAAAAAAAAGATTTTGGCGATGAAAATGCTTAGGATGTAAACTGCTCCAACCACTCTAAAAACTTATGATTGTTGCTGTCGCAAAATAAGTTAGAGCTTATCCGCTCTATTGTAAAAAAAATACCAAAACATAAATATAAATATGTCTTATTTATCAATTTTAAGTCCAGTAGATTTTCAGAAGACATTTCTATATTTACAAATCAAACTATAAAAGCAGCTGATTTACTTACTTCGAAATTCTTTAAACTTCCAAATGAATGAATGACCAATGACCACAACGCATTCGTAAGTTTCGTATTTTTAAAACAGACCTTACAATTTAGTAGTTGTAGTTCTCCCGTCTAAAACCAACTTATAGGCGGCTAGATTTCTTCAGCCAAACAGCATATTCCATACTAGATATGTTTATTAGTTATGTTGAGTAAGAAGAATCTTGATTTACGTGAACAAAAGGCGAGTTTACGAGGCCCTGCGCCGTCATCGGCGCTGCGTTGTCGCCGCCCGCTGAGACGAATATTGGAGGAGCAGGCGGGTTCGTGCATTTATTCTGAACCTCTGAACTTTTATGACATTAAATTTAAATTTTAGGGAAATAAGAGTCTAGACTGATGTCTAGGCCTCATCCAGATACATAAGGCTTATAAAGAAATTAGAAATAAGACTCTCAGTTTCATACGTTATATAGTATAACGCAAAGTGGCGACTAATGTAAACTTTATCCATTTAGAAATAATACCTGTTTCAATATCTCCGAGTAAAGTTAGTCAGTCGTTAAAATGTCACCTGTGACAAAGCGAGATAGCTCTTGACATACCTTACCACTCACACGTATTATTGAGATAACTAACCATTGCTTAGTTAACTCACGATTTTGTGAAATAAGCCCCAAGTAATGACATTTGCATCTTTATAATTTTATGTAGATGTAAATTTACGTAAATATTAATTTATGCCATAAATTATAGGTGTGTTCATTAACTTCGTCCATTCACTATTTTATTAACAAACACAGTGACAAATAGAAATAATTCATAAGGACTTTCTAATTTACCTTTATAATATAATATAAAAATTGGACAGGATATACTAGCACATGGATTAAAATTCTTATAGCATCAATCCGTCCTACCTATCAGATGGAAACATTAAATATTAAGTAATCTTAAAAGTAAAAGCACAGGTAAAAGAGAAAACCAGAAATAAAATAAAATTCACGTCTTCGTACCTCAATTGATAAATTTTATTGACCAATCCATTTTTCACAGTTGACCAAAGCCGACTCGCCTTGCTCGATACCGGAATGAAAACATCGATGGACATGTCAAATTCGATATTGGGCGACAACGAGCGATGCAGTCGATAATAAAAATTGACTCGATGAGCACAAGTCACGATTAATTTGATACAATTTTATTTGTAAGCGTGCCCAGTGAAACCCGCTAGGTAAATACTATTTGTTGATGCTCATGCACGAACTAAAATCTTACGTAATGAATTAGCCCAAGTAAAAAAGCCGTGTTGGCTAAGTGGGAGCACACTCAACTTTCATTCCGAAGGTCGTGTGTTCAAACCTCGCCACGAACCTCTGGATTTTTCTTCCAGAAAAAAAAATGTTCGCTTTAAACAATGACATGGTGAAGGCAAACATCTTGAGGAAACTGGCATGTTTTGAGAACTTTGAAGAGTTTGAAAGACATGTGGCATTAACCAACCTGCACTTAGCCAGTGTGGTGAATTAAGGCTGAATCTCTCTTGCAAGAGAGAAGTCCCTGTGTCCCAGCAGTGGGAAAGTTATTAGGGTTTCGATGTTGTATGAGCTTAGGGCAAGAAGGCGAGTGCGTTTGCCTCGCGGCCGCTCGGTCAGTCAGAACGCGACTTTTGACGAAAGTAATGTTTATTACAATATTTCGTATCTTGCATCTCTTACTCATACTTTCCATAGAAAATAAACATAAATATTCCCGTTGACGTCCTCAACACCAGCTATTGATAAGATCGACAATGCAAACGTTTAAATTTGAATGTATGACGGAAATAAAATGCTGGGTCTTATCTAATACACGGGAAGGTGGTCTAAGTTATGAGCGATTTTTTCTTTTATTTTAGTTTATTACATTCCAGTAAATGGTATAAATAATGACATGCAGTGATGTTTTTATTTCAATAAAATAAATATTGATGGTCTATCAAACCATGCATTGCACATTTTCGTTTGTCAGATATTTTAGTTACGAAGAACAATTTTTTCAACAACAAAAACTCGACATCCAAAAAAACCGCAGCGTTACATTATCTAACATATTGTGAAATCAATTGTCAAATATTTTTAATAACCTGATCCATTTTATTTTAATTTCATATTCGTATTTTTACAGAAAACAAAAGTAGAAAATTATAACAAAAAAAAGTGATAACGCTAAGTCACCATTCGCTACATCTAACGGTTTCTATCCCTGACGCCTCGTAGAGATGTCCTAAAGATGGGACGTGGCCGGCGATAACCACCAGTGTCTCCGGGACGTAAGCGTACATCAGATAACTGACGTGGGTGACGGGCGCGGCGACACACTGGGAGATGTACCCAAACGTACACATAATTATTGTGGGGTAGGAATATTGTATACCTGTGCTGATATGAGGACAAAAATTATTGGTACGATAGATATAAGGTAACTTCTTAAAGATGTTAAAAAAAATAATGTTTAAGGTAAAGACACAATGTTTATACTATAAGATCGATATTAAAACGATAAAATTTATTTTAAAATTAAAGAACTTTACATAACATTTTTTTTTCCTAATTACAAGTTTCTTACGCTTTTTTGCAATGCCGCTAAGCGTCACTCCTATTGTATATTTTTTTCGGCATGAATAAAGACAGGATAGGCACGAGTGGAAGGATTTGGGAGAGGCCTAAGCCCAGCAGTGGAACACGCCAGGCTAAATAAAAAACTTGAAAAGTAAGGGAATCCTTTTCCGGACTCCTAACTATATGTATGCAAAATTTCAAGAAGACGGATTCGGTAAATAAATTATCAAGCGAATAAATTAAATTTCTTTCTTTCGTTATTAATTATTATAAATAAGTTGGCACTTATTTAAGGTGAGAACATAATTACAATGAACTTGAATGACCCTGACTTAAAGTTTATTTATAGTATCTGTGGTATTCTATAAATAACTTTAGGCAGAATAACTCAAACAGCGAAAGATATATTAAAATACACATTTCACCTCGACACATGCATGTGAGATACTAAAAATTCCTAATACAGCATAATAATTCCTAACGCAGTATTGTCATAATAACTCATCCTTATTTTCATAAGGCCGTAAAACTTGATAGATGTGTTGGTATTGGGCTGAGCGATGCGCGAACTGACATGCCGAGCCCATTTATGGTACCGGTCGACACCTCGCGAATACTGCCGCCGGCGCCGCCGCTTACGGAATACAACACCACTATTATATACAATGGTATTCTTGACTCTAATTTAGTTACCTTAAGACATACTATTTTGTAATGTGCACGTTATGCGATTTCATTTGAGACCCCACTCGAGTATATTTGCATATTTTCGGTTTTCCATCCCCACTTTTAACCTCATAACTTTTAAGCGGGTCAACTGATTTTCATCAAACATGTCTAAGAACACTCGCGCAAAACTCATCTTTCATACGAAAATAACTAAATTAAGAGGCTATGATTTCCCAGACAGACACGTCCAATTTATAAAATCCCTCTTTTTTGTCAGTTAGTTTTTTGTATGATTTGTACGACCGATTTTCATCTAACTCACCTTGAGTTAGATGAAAATCGGTAGACTCGTTTAAAATTATGATGGTAAAAGTTGGGCAGGAAAACCGAGAATCTACAAATATACTCGAGCAGGGTCTTAAATGAAAGCGAATCACGTGCACGATTACATAATAGTATGTCTTTTTACTTTTAAGGGAACTAAAGTTCTGGAATCGGTTTTTTTATTGTAAATTAAGATTATTTTCAATGGCATTAATTAAATTAAAATCGCTTCATCCGTTCGGGAGGTAAATGACCTAATTGCAGATTTTCTTCATCTAGAAGTCACTTTTTGAAAAAAGTCTTATTTGGTTTCCAATTAGGTGAAGATAATGTAGTTTCTACTTGTGTCTATACACATATTTTTATACTTGCAAGCTCAAAAATTACTCAGAATCGATTTTGTTTAATAAAAGTATGACATTTTAACAGATTTGAGTTATTAAATAAGCTGTCGAGTGTGAATGTCATTAGCGGTAAGTTAATTAAAATCCGATGATGAAATGTAATAAAATCGCGAAAATTATATTAGCTCACTAATAACCCCCTTATCTCCTAAGTTTCATTAAAAATCTGAAACGTTTATCTTTTTTTAGGGTTCAGAAGTGTTATAAAATTTAAGGATATCGACATAAATCAGTCGTTTTTGTTCTTTGATGTATTAAAATGTGATTATAAACATAGAATTTTATGAACATACGTTGTATGTACCATAATTTTGTAAAGATAAGTTCAAACAAAGACGCGACGAAACACGGCACTACGCACATTTTTAAATACGTGACCAAGCGCTGAAACCACGGACGTTTTTACGTGACGGCGTACTATGCCGATCGGCAAAATATGATGAAATCCACTTACCTAAGATAATCGTTCTTGCAGAAAATATGGCTGTCCCGCGAATAGCACCGCTGCTCCGAGTCCAGGGGCCTTTGGCACTCGTTGCACCTCAGACAAGGAGTATGCCACCTCCTTTCGAGTGCCAATAGGTAGAACCTGCAGGAGAATAATATTACTTAACTATGAATACCAACGCGCATCAGAGACAACAGCATGGTGGATTACGATCTAACAATACGATAGAAGGAGGTATTTCCAAATAGACGTCTTAGGTTGATGATGATGATTGTTGAGTAGAAGTGTGTGCCATGGTTTACTGAAATCTATATATTATTGAAATGGTTCTCCAATATTTTTACACAATACTAGGGCAAATGTGATAGTCCGTTAACGGTAGATTGAGCTAACAGTTCTCCAGAGCATAAGACTTAGGCTAACGCTGCGTTAGCGTTCCGCGGGCGCGGATTCAGATTAATTTGACTACAATAGACGCTAGACTGCTATTTGGCCTGCTAACTGCCACTTTTGCAAATACTTAAATACCAGAGTATAACGAGATGTACCGCTTTTTGTTGCTGTGACAAAATAGTTAGCTGGCGCCGCAGCCCACGCAGGCCTTACTTCCTACTTCCACAGGAGACCAGTGGATTGTTGCTGTGGTAGAGTTGCAGGATATAGCTACCTGTCCGTGATCCTGGCGCCGCAGCCCGCGCAGGCCTTACTTCCTACTTCCACAGGAGACCAGTGGATTGTTGCTGTGGTAGAGTTGCAGGATATAGCTACCTGTCCGTGATCCTGGCGCCGCAGCCCGCGCAGGCCTTACTTCCTACTTCCACAGGAGACCAGTGGATTGTTGCTGTGGTAGAGTTGCAGGATATAGCTACCTGTCCGTGATCCTGGCGCCGCAGCCCGCGCAGGCCTTACTTCCTACTTCCACAGGAGACCAGTGGATTGTTGCTGTGGTAGAGTTGCAGGATATAGCTACCTGTCCGTGATCCTGGCGCCGCAGCCCGCGCAGGCCTTACTTCCTACTTCCACAGGAGACCAGTGGATTGTTGCTGTGGTAGAGTTGCAGGATATAGCTACCTGTCCGTGATCCTGGCGCCGCAGCCCGCTCAGGCCTTACTTCCTACTTCCACAGGAGACCAGTGGATTGTTGCTGTGGTAGAGTTGCAGGATATAGCTACCTGTCCGTGATCCTGGCGCCGCAGCCCGCTCAGGCCTTACTTCCTACTTCCACAGGAGACCAGTGGATTGTTGCTGTGGTAGAGTTGCAGGATATAGCTACCTGTCCGTGATCCTGGCGCCGCAGCCCGCGCAGGCCTTACTTCCTACTTCCACAGGAGACCAGTGGATTGTTGCTGTGGTAGAGTTGCAGGATATAGCTACCTGTCCGTGATCCTGGCGCCGCAGCCCGCGCAGGCCTTACTTCCTACTTCCACAGGAGACCAGTGGATTGTTGGTGTGGTAGAGTTGCAGGATATAGCTACCTGTCCGTGATCCTGGCGCCGCAGCCCGCGCAGGCCTTACTTCCTACTTCCACAGGAGACCAGTGGATTGTGCTGTGGTAGAGCTGCAGGATATAGCTACCTGTCCGTGATCCTGGCGCCGCAGCCCGCGCAGGCCTTACTTCCTACTTCCACAGGAGACCAGTGGATTGTTGCTGTGGTAGAGTTGCAGGATATAGCTACCTGTCCGTGATCCTGGCGCCGCAGCCCGCGCAGGTGTCGTCGGCGGGCGGCTGCGCGTTCTCATCTGGGGGCTCTCGCTTCCTGCAGGAGGTGCAGTCACGTGGCGAGCCGGGCGACGTGGCGGGCGCCACGGGCGACATCTCTCCGCCGCCAGAGTACGACGAGATGTACCGCTCGCTTTGTTGCTGGGGTAGAAAGAGTTCGATTAGGATTTTGAGCCGCAAAGGTCGATGCGGTAGGTACTGGTACTTATTGGTGGCGTTTTAATGTTGAAATGGGTTTCAAACACCACTCTAGCCAATTATCGTTTTATATGATAATCGTCAAGGGAATAAGAAGTCGACACACTGGTGTTGTTTAAGTGCTTAGGGGGTTTAGGCACCATCCAAACCTACCTCAATAAACCCTGAAATTCCATTCCAAAAAAAGTATCTGGCCCATCACACTGGTCCAATGCGTATTGGTGTGTCAATACGCATTGGACCAGTGTGATGGGTCCTTATATTTTATAACCTATAAAATAATATCCTAATATTTTATGGGAAGCCTTTGTCCAGAAATGGACGCGTCCGCGTCCGCGGCCGAGATAATATTTGATGATGATGGTTTTATAACTGGGATTTAAAATAGATGTAACAGGATTTGATCCCTTTTCATAAATCAAGTAAATATGCAGGAACACAGCAACATCTAGCCCCGTGGTAAGATCTAATCATCTGATACGAGTTCTAGATTTGATGAACTTAATCATTTTGTTCAATATAAATACGAAATGTAAAACGCACGCTTGTGTTACACGAAATAGTCTAGTATCTAAGTTAGTTTGTAAGTCTCATTTATAAGTGAATTGTTAATCCTTAAATAATATATTTTTTATACTAGTCATTAGAAGTAATTAGAAGCGTAACTATAAAGTCTCTACTCGTATTCTGTTTTTTTATTACATTGACTTTTACAGTTCTGGAGATCAAATATCTCGTTTTTCGACTGACCCAGTTATAATGTTTAAATTTTAACATAAAGGTGAACTTATTTTTATTTATTTTTAGGACAAAAAAATATAACGCGGAAGTCGAAGATCGAAGATGTAGTTTTTGTTGCTATTTATAAACTCTTGTTTATAATATAATTATTTTACTTACCTGCGGCATTTCGGAAACATTTAATAAATGCGTTGAAAGAAAAAAACGCCTTTTTTCCTTTTCATAATTTATTGTTCTGCGTCTGCATTAAGGATATTGAGAACAAAAATGTTAAATGCATAACCAGTATTCAAAGTGGATTTTTATTTTATAGCTCATAATTTGTAATTTTTTTATTTCATATATGAGACAATCAAAGCATTTTATTTCTTTTCCTATCTATTGTTTCGATTAATCTAAAAATTTAATTGGTCAATGGGATATTATTAGAATTTATTGCTATTGGCCTCGGTGCGCGTCTAGTAAAATATTATGCTCAGCATCTTATGCTTTTATTACAAAACAAACGAAAATTCTAAAAAATATTAACTTAAGACTGCATCAATTATTTTTAAATTTAAATACACCTATTATACAAAAAAAAATTCAAATCCGTTAACGGAACTTGACCCTTTTTATAATACTTTAGACTGATTATTAAATCTTAGCAGAATTTGTTAACTGCTGGTAGCGTTGGAAGTCTGAGCTTTTTCTTTCACCATATCACTAGGTTAGGTGTTTTAGGGTTTGCTAGGCAATTCATATACTGATAAGTTCCTTGTTTTGAAAACTCATAGGCGACATTTCACGTCAAAGTCATGACAACTAAATAATTTATTCCAATAAAACAACCCCGTAATGCGGCTTGTCACCACCCTTCGGGCTAGGCCAGTGCGTGAAACGATTTTTTCGTGTTTCCTAATGAGGTCCGGAGAAGCAATCTACCTTCTAGGTCTTCATGCCCATATTTAGACCACATCGTCACTTTACATCAGCTGAGATTGCGATCAAATGAAGGCTCAACTAGCATTCAAAAAAATAGGCCACGTTAAAATTAGTGAACGCGTAGTAGACTACACAACTTTAAACGTGTCATCCGATTTTCATCAAACATGTCTAAGAACACTCGCGCAAACCTCACCTTTTAAACAAAAATAAACTAAATTGAAATCGCTTCATCCGTTCTGGAGCTATGATGCCACAGACAGACAGACTGACCGCCAGACAGACATGTCAAACTTATAATGGGGGTTCATAAAAAGAAGTTCCGCTTTAAGCGTTCGAAAAACACAAATAACAAGGATAAATCAAAGAAGAGTGAATTGAGTTTCCTGGTTTAAGTAGAACAATAATTTTAAGGAAAAATAAAATAAAAATTCTTACAAACAGCATCAATAGCGCTATTGTCGATAGTTACTCGTATATAAAATGAACGACTATTTTTCCTACTTCCTTTCCAAGTGTTTTCTTCTCAGGAAATACTAAGTAAATCTTGGTAGAGCTGTTTCTTGTGAGTTCTATCTTCAGTTTAATTAAAAGCTCTTGCTTCGCTTTCTCGATAAGGCGTCAATTGTACAATTATATTTTCTCGTTAACTCTAGCTTTGGTATGTACCTACCTACTGGAAATTCCTCTATTGAGTAGACAAAACAAACCAAGCAGTTTTGATCGAGCATCGACCTATTTACTTTTTAAATCCCGACAAAAATGAGGGGTGTTTTAAGTTTTACGTGTCTATATGTCTGTCTGTGGCACCATAGCTCCCGAAAGAATGAAGCGATTTCAATTTAGTTTAGTTTTTTATATGAAAAGTGTCTTTGGCGCGAGTGTTCTTATATATATGCTTGATAAAAAACGGTTGAGCCGTTTTAAAGTTAGGAGGGGTTAAAATGAGGAATTCGAACCGAATATCGGCAAATATACTGGTGTGTGGTATCTAATGTAAGCGCATCACGTGCACATTGCAAAATAATATGACATTTTACTTTTTAGAAAACTAAGGTTTTGTAATCTGAAGTTTTTCTTAAATCTTAAATTATAGACAGCGAAGTATGTCATTTGTTTCCGAATGGAAAAAGTGGACCCTATTAGTGGAAAGTGGACCTAATAGGCATTAGATATAATGCCTATTTCACCATCATCCAAATTAGACAGTGGTTTAGGTTTAAAATAGAGATTTATCGCTCACGTGTGATAAAGCGAAAGCTCTTCACATAACTAACCATTGCTTAGTTTACTCGGATGTTGTGATACAAGCACTTATTAGTACTGTAGGTATGCTTATTAACGGATTCTACAGGTGGCGCTACTAGCTTGAAGAACGCAGTAATCGCGGAGTATAATTACGAGTATCTATTTATTTCTATCGTATTAAGGCGGCCTGGTACAAGTTATAAACTTTTCCAAACAATGTTATCTATGTGAATGTAAAATGTTTAAATGTTTTTTTTAATTTAATAAAATTAAACATATACGCTAATTTGTGTCAAAGATATAAATGAAAACATTATAAATTATCCTACTGATTATTTCTATACTCTGTCGCTGTTATTCCCCGCTAAGTATAGCGTCCAGCCCAGTACAGCACTAAATGCTTAGAACCGAGCTACATCCTCGCCTTAATCATATAACGACGTCATCAGTGGCTCGGTGGTCGAAAGTCCGCCTGAGGCGCAATAAGTTGCGGGTTAGATTCCCGCCGGAGAACCAGGTTTTGTACGATCTACAATTTCTGGGTGATGATGTGTGATTAGTTCGTAAATATTTATCTATTTATTAAATATGGTCTCATTAATATTATATTCTGCAAATATTATGAGAATGTGATGGCCTAGACGTTTATTAGATGCTAGTATAGGCCGCGGGCACCGGCATAAGAATGTTGCCCCCCATCTCCTCCCGTGAATCCCTCCTCCTAGATGGACGGACGACCTGGTGGAGGTAGCGGGCTCACGGTAGATGCAGGCCGCCGCCAGCCGAAACTATGGAAATCTTTGAGGGAGGCCTATGTCCAGCAGTAGACGTTCTACGGCTGAAATGATGATGATATGTTAATTATAAGGTAACATATGGTATTAATAGTGAATTGCCATTCACAGTGTCTTACGGCGCCCACGGGAAGACGGGGCAACATTCTAACG
This sequence comes from Gymnoscelis rufifasciata, assembly GCA_929108375.1. Taxonomy (NCBI): domain Eukaryota; kingdom Metazoa; phylum Arthropoda; class Insecta; order Lepidoptera; family Geometridae; genus Gymnoscelis; species Gymnoscelis rufifasciata. The sequence continues at coordinate 5,144,370 of OV815301.1, forward strand.
GCGTTTGAATAAAACTAGGCATAAAATATTGTGTTATTCTTTTTTATGCTGTATAAGCCTTCATTAGACCACAATCTCACCTGATGTAAAGTGGCGATGTGGTCTTAGATGGGAGATTAAGACCTAGAAGGCTTCTCCGGGCCACATCTTCCTTATATAATGAAAAGTTTTATTGAAAGAACTATTGTTAAGGAAGGAAACTATTAATCGTGCTGGGGCAATAAAGGTTATCATATTACAAGGATATTCGTTTATAATAACTAGTGCTGGATGGTTTATATAATAGTGCTAAAGAAGCTTAAGATCTGTTATGTTAATCTAAAACATGTTTATTTTATTTTATTTAAGTAGACAGAAAAATGCACAGCTAATAACTAAACGGTGTGGTGATATGAAAATAATACTATATAAAAAATATGTAATAAAACAAAAAATATTAAAAATATGGAATAAGTGTTTAATATTAATTATTATAAACTTAATTGTTATATTTATTGCTGTAATACTTATCTACATTATATTAATGTCTTCAAAGGTAACCCTATCTGTAGGTTACCTCTCAACGAACTCCTCTCAAGAGTTTCAAGGACACTGTCCTTGAAACTCTTTTAAGTTCTCAGAACATGCCGGTTTCCTCACGATGTTTGCCTTCACCGTTAAATCACGTGTTTTAAAGCGCACAAAGATATTTTAAGAAGAATAATCCAGAGGTGCGTGGCGGGGTTTGAACCCACGTCCTTATGAATGAAAGTCCCCACTTAGCCAACAAGGCTTTTTAGACATAAATTTATTTATAGATATATGTTTAAATAGGTACTTTATATTTAAGAATATACCTAGTACCTAATACATGAAGACCCCTGTCAATTTATTTTACTTTCCGCACTTGGCCAGCGTGGTGAATTAAGGCCTAATCTCTCTCGTCAAGAGAGAAGTCCCTGTGTCCCAGCAGTGGGAACGTTAATAGGGTGCTCATGATGTATTATTATTATTATTATTAAGAATACTTTATTGCACAATAAAAAATACAGAGTTGTACAAAAGGTGGGCTTAATGCCAAGGCATTTTCTACCTGCCAACCCCAAACAGGTTTAAGATAAAAAGTTGGCGCGCAAGAATGTATAAAAAATAGCTTAATCTAAAGAGTAACAATATTAAAGTGTAAGGTACATATAACAATCAAAAATATAACAAAAACAATTCTAATGTATGTCTAATATAAATTATTATGTATGTATAACTGATGTCTAGCGCCCGTAACCAGCTTAGAGTCAACCACGGGGCTACGTATTCGTTAGGCCTAAAGACTCTAAATTGAAACAAGTACCTACATGATTTCTATACTTTCATATAATAAGTACTTCTAATATTCTTTTACGATTATAAAACCAAAGCTTTCTGTATTTTTATTTGACTGAAGTGGTAAAAGCCCATTGAAATAAAATAAAATAACATTATGTATTTCCATAATAAAAAAGACTTGACAAAATTTATTTATAAAATTCTGAATAACTTTAACTTAATAAATCCTACTTATATTATAAACGCGAAAGCTTGAGCTTGAGAGGGTGTTAGTGTTGGATGCTTTTTAACGCAAAAGCTACTGATTGGTTTATTTTTTTATTTTCACAATAATGTAGCTCACATGGCTACTTTTTACCGTGGTAAATTACCGTTTTTTTGCGAGATAATACAATATTAAGAGCAAAGCTCGATTTGGGTCAAATTTTGTACGTAGATAGCTGTTTTTTTCTCAGTAAAGAACAAAAGAGTTAACCTTTAACGCGGCTTAATCTTCTTATATATAAAATTCTCGTGTCACGGTGTTTGCGATGTAACTTCTACGAAACGGCTCGACGATTTTCGTCAACTGAAGCATGCATATTGGCCAGAGTGGAGAATGGGACATCTATTTTTCATACTCCTGAATGTTAAAAGTTTTTTTTAATGGTACAGCTTACAAATATACATACAACGCTAAATGTTCACCCCTCTACGATCTACGACTCGTATCTAGGTGATACGAAGATCACCGGTTCTGCTATTTTATAAAATTAAAGCGGGCAAAACCGCGGGCGGGCAGCTTGTTGAATGAAAAATGTAAAACGCTGTTTTTAAAACTACTCAACGATTTACAATGCAGTTAAAAGCAAAAGATAAAATGATTCGTGTCGAAGGTTTATATATTAATTTCCCGTGAACCGACACTGGTCGCTGGTAAATATAAATTTTGTCTGTATTTTCAGACTCATTATTACCTGCATTTATGAATCCTGAAAACAAATATTAATAAAACATACGTGAAAGGTTTAATGGATGCTGTAAGTTTGCGTGATGGTATTTTGTAATTTCTACAATACATATCTGGTTTCTGGACTGGGTGTTTTCTATGTATCATATGATTGTATACAAGGTACGCTTGTGTTTTTATGTTCTGCAAGCACTTTCTCCTTGGTCTGGGTGTTCAACATGGTAGGTATAATAAGAAAATATCTATTTATGTATGTCTATTATATTAAGTATATCAGATGTCTTGCACCCGTTACACAGAGAGTTACCGTTACCGTTAGAGCTTATCACGGGGCTCGATGTTGTTGTGTGGATTTCCCGAAAATATTCATTCTTTTCTTGACTTATTTACAGGGGGGGGGGGGGGGGGGGGATTGGTTACAGTTCACCTTGAAAATTATATGTAAAAACAGGCAAACTATGTGGTGTAAATCTAACCATTGATTGCTGAAAGCGATATAGTTAACTGTTTAATTTTATTTAATTATTTTGTTATTTTTTCCGTGAGAATGACGTATTTCACCGCGTTAAATGTATATAAGCGATAATATAAATTAATACAAAAAAAACAATCCTGATAAATGGACTACCTACATAATAAAAGTTTTTTTAATTGGTGTGCTAGTTCTAAACAACGAGATAGAACAGATAGAAAATCTTTACTACACACACCGAACAAAGTAACGATACAATAAGAAAACAAAAACTAAACATTGAATGCGCAATGGGCGGTCTTATTGCTCAAAGCAATTTCTTCCAGACAACCGTGACAACAGAGATCAAATAACCTAATAGTATATTGTAATCTCTTTGGTTCTTAAGATATTCTACAAACAAACAATCAAACAATAATCTTTAAGAATCTAAAAATATTCGTGTTCAAACAAAGAAACTCGTCCTATGATATATGTATGTACTAACAGATGAATTAACTAGGTTGTAAGTTTAACTGTACAGTTCTCAGTATTAACTAGACACGCAACAATTCACGAGTTAGAACTGTTTCTGTAGTTCGTTTAAACTCTCGGTTAAACTCGAGGTGTTAAACCCGCTGTAATAATCCAGCAGTGATTTCAACTACAAAACTAGACTATTAAACTTATTGAAGTTTACATAAATTTATTGATGATAGGTATACTCATTTATGTAATTTTTTTTGAAGTGAAACTTCTTTAGAATCGTTGTGATTTCAGACCGGATGCAACGGAAATACGTCAGGTAAGCCAATCTTAAACGCTAACAAGGTTAAGAAACTTTTCGGAACGCCCAGTACTTGGATGGGTGACCGCCCGAACAAAATCTTTTTGCATCGTATTTTTTTTTAATTCATCTCTTTCTTTTGTCGATTTACTGAAGTTTCACTTCTACCGTGTGTGAATCGCACACACACCTTTTTTTTATTTATATATTAAAAAGTTTCTTTAAACACATATTATAATAAAACATTCTAAAAACCCTTAGGGGTTTAGGTATAAATATTCCTTCATCTACACCCTTTTAGCGTTCCCACTGCTGGGTCACAAGGACTTCTCTTAACCTTAAATATTCCTTAGTAAAACAATAAATAAATAAATAAATATTTTACGGCAATCCACACAACAACATTTTGTCCGTGGTAACATCTAAGCTGGTAGACATCTGGTATTCTTAAATTAACTGACATAAATATATGTATAGATAATATTTTTTTACATATTAAACACCCAGACTAAGTAAAATAAATATTAAAACACTTGTCCGCTAGGCAGGAATCGAACCCGCAGCGGGTTAGTTTAAACTGTCGGATTAAACTCTAGGTGTTAAGCCCGCTATAAAATCCTGCAGTTAATTTAACTAGAAGACTAGACTATTTAACTTTTGAAAGTTTACATATGTTTATTTATGAAAGGTATACCTACTCGTTAATGTTATTGATTTGATTCTTCTTATTAAATACAAAAATATATTTCCGGACAATCCACACAACAAAATCTAGCCCCGCGGTAAGCGCTAAGCTTGTGTTACGGGTACTAGACACCTGATATACTTTATATACATCATTCACACATATACGTGTAGATATTTTTATATTAAACATATAAATCACCCAGACCAAGGAAAAAGTGCTTGCGAAACATAAAAAACACTTGGCCTCTCGGCTGGAAACGAACCTGCTATTATTTGCAACCTTCGCCTAGAGCGCCACTAAGGCAATCAAAAAAATTAAAATGTTGTAAATTTTATAAAGTCAATTGTTAATAAATCCAAATATAAAAAATTAAAGAAAAACGCCCGACTCTAATGCCTTCATTACCTTAAAAGTAAGACACCATAATATTCTGTAATGTGCATGCGCTGAGCTTTCATTCGATACCACACTCGAGTATATTTGCAGATTTCGGTTTTCCTTCCCCACTCTAACTCCCATAACTTTAAAACGGCACAACCGATTTTCATAAAACATATCTTAGAACACTCGCACCCGACTCACCTTACATACATCGTTCGGGAGCTATGATTTCCCAGACAGACAGACACACAGACAGACACAGACAGGCAGACAGGCAGACACACCGACAGACACACAGACACCCCTCTTTTTTGGACGGGAGTTAAAAAGCGTCTCGAAGACATCAGAATAATATAACACAAGAAAATATTCTATCTAACATCACTGAAACCTCTATAGCAATGGGAATGTAAGAAATATCATCAGGTCCGTTATTAAAGATCAAGATAAAGATAAAGAAAGTTTTATTCATGAAACATCTGCATTAGGATAAAAGTTATGAAGTAACATTAAACTATACGTCAATTAAGAACCTCCTCCAATTTTTAAGTCGGTTAAAGTCAGGTATACGTATTAAGAAACGTTTTAGTAGTATGCCCTACAAAAAACTATCTATGATAGGAGCTTAAAGGTAAATTATACATCATGTTTTTTTTAAATAACTGAAACATAATAAATTTTAAGACTAAAAAACGGGTAAGCTCTTGGAGTTTTACCCGTTTTAAAACTACATATATTAAAACACCTGCCTAAGACAGCCTTTACCAATACAATCCGTCTTAAAATTCTTAGTTAAAAAACTTGAAATAAGTCTCACAGGGGTAAATGGAAAAATTGGGGGAAGGGGAGAAATAACCTCTTTCTGTAGATAAAATATTAGGGACAAATATTTTAAAGTTACTTGCAGTCCACACTAAGGATATTTCGCCGGCGGGTAGCGAAGCGAACGTCCTTTGAATGATCGGTTGAATTTATTTTCAATTTTACATTAGGACTAAATAAGGTACATAGTTAAATTTAAAAATGCAATTAAAAACTGTGTATTTTTAAGTAGCCTAATTTGAATTGGCTCAGCAGTAGCAATGTTGTACCCCAGTCCCACCAAAATACTCTATCTAGAGTCGTTTGACGCTAACCTTAATATAAAATATTTTTATTAATATTGCTACATTTGAAGTTACATGATTTTGTACATGTTTTGTATTTTTACTTAAATATTAATAAAGAGTCCGAGATATGATATTATAGTTAATTATTCTTTTAAAAGACACGCTTTCGATATAATTTAAAAAAAAATGGTATATTAAAGCTTCGACTTGCTAAGGCACTACTAATATTTAAACAGGAAGGTACTTAAGTACTTAGTAAAATATGGGCTGTTGCATAACCTGTTAAATACTAAATTGTATCATTGTTGTGTAGCCATAATTAAATTTTATATATAAAATGTGTTCAGTAAATTCTAATAAGAAGCCCTAAAGTTAACTAATTTTAAGCGTTCCAATTACGCGACAATTTGAGTATTGGTTCACAAAAGTTCTAAGACATGGATACTGTAACTATGAGGTTATAGAAAAAAAAATTGGGTCATATCGATGATGTTGCCGTATCTAGTAGTCAAGAATTAACCTAGATCTTCTAAATGAACTAAACTTGAGAGTATTGTTACAGCCCGCAACAGTTTGTAGAAACTTTCAAATAATTATAATCTCGACTTGCAGAGCTTTTAAAAATTCTACGTACTAATGTTAATTAGCCTCAACTATAAACTCGATCATTGTATCAATTTACATATTTTATTACCATCATAAACACTTAAAAAAAATAAAAACAAAAAACTCGCCGAAAGAAGTTTCTACTCACATAGTTTCACTTAGTGTTTATATTTATTTAAATTTAAAAAAAAACTTACCCAGTGCATCGCTCCCCTCTCCTCGTAAACTCCCATTGGGGGGTTAATTTTTTCGTTTGCTATTTTCGAATGTATGGGCCTATGCCCCACTACACTGCGGCACTGACACTGCACATGCCCGCACGAGCGTCGGTCGCCGCGGCCGGCGGAGTACTGAGGCCGGCGCCGCTGGGGCCGCCTGTGGAAGGTGGGCTGGCACCGCCCCCAGCACGCCCCCAGACCCAATGGTGGGCTTGCGGTGACACCACAATTTTTTTCACGAATGTCTGTACAAACTTTCGGCGCTCAGCCGAGCATTGTTGCCGTCGAGCGTAAAAATGTTAGTGTTTTTGAGTTGTGAGTTATAAATGCGTTTAATATCGTCGGCTTACTGCAAGAAGTCATTAGTCGCAAGAAGTCACTAACTGCGTTAGATACACCAATGAGTTCGTCTCGATGAGCTCTACATTTTGGTAAAACTCACTAATTTGTAGCTCTTCAAACTTAGAAGTTATGGCTTGGTAATAAAGTCAATAACTGCATTTTTGGTCAATCTGGTTTCATAAAATTCATTAACTTACATTAATATATTTTACCAAAAGAAAACAAAACACAATTGTCATTTTTATTTTCATACATAATTCATTTATGTGACATATCAACATTTTAAAAATGCTTTTATGTTTACAAACCGTGGATTAAGTTTTGCTTGAATTCATTATTTGCACTTAACTAGTTTTGACGTATCATACTATTTGGGAAAAAAAATACTAACGGTTTTTAATGATTTCTATCAAAACGAGTAACGTTTTTATAGAATTCATTATATACACATTAATTACTTTTTCCGAAACATGGCAAACAACTTAATACAAGACTGAAATCGCCTGAATGATGTATTGTTTTATTAGTGATTTTTGTTAATGTAAAATTATACAGGAAAATGCATGTAATGACTTTTTCACACATACATTTAAGCCAACATGTAATGCTTGTTTACTTATAAGTTGCCGGCGAGTTTTATGAGATACAAGATACAAAATCATTTATTTCCATAGTTTGGTTTTACAAAACTTAGACACTTATGATTTTAGAGCTATGAGATGCAGTTCAAAACTGGTAGTAATAATTACATTGAATATTGGTTTCTCATTAATAGATGATTATTACATAAAATAATGTACATACCTAGGTTACTACCCAGTTAGGTACCTATTTAAAGTTTCAATACCAACTTGTTTAATTCGTTACAATTTGAGAAATGAGCTAATCTATCTTGGTTTCAAATTCTACATTAAATAGTTAAGTAGGTATTTATATTTTTATTAATACGAATATTAACGATAAAGCAATAGAAAATTTATGTTGTTTACGTGTTGCAAAAAAGTTGAACAACCACCCAAGGCTCCTACCTAGCGAACCTACCTGTGGTCTGAAGTTGATGGGTAAAAAGGAAGCGATGAGGTGACAGTTACCGAAATATCAATATTTCCTGATTGATTGATTTCTGTGGCCATTTTAGTTATTTTATTAAGTTTTTATGAACAAACAAGGTAATTCCTTAAGTTTTTAGTAATAAAAGACGTTATTTTAAGATTATTTTGTCTTTTATTACTTGAAAGAGGCCACTAATAACTTTGTTGCAGAAATACTTAACTCCAGTTTAGTCAAAACTTTTTATCGCAAGAAATCATTATCTTTGCATTTTTAGCTTTTAAAAAAATTGCCATGATTAAATTTAGACTGATTTCAGCTGTTTATATAATAATTAAATATCACTATATATTGGCGTTTAAATTATATTGATAACTGCCGTAGTTTTGATGATATGGGCTCTTAAAGTCATAAAAAGTTTAAAACTGATTTTGCCACACTTTTGGATTTGTCGGTTAATGACTTCTTGCAATAAGCCGACGATATGCTTTTTTTGTATTAAATATTTTTGTTCTAAGATAGGTACTTACTAAATCGTTTTATAGGTAGCCCGTTACTTACCTGTACAAAAGCTGATTTTGTTATTTAAAACGTTATTGTTAATTATTTATTTTTATCTAAGTAAGTACTTATTTATGTAATTTTCAAAAGAGTAAAGAATATTAGCAAAAAAAATATATATACCTACCTTTATAGGTACACATAGTTTCTACTTAACGCCCATATTTAACAATTTGTTTACATAATACTGTTCTAAATTAAATTATAGACGGAGAATAAGCCAGTAAAATTTTTATGTTTAGTAAACAATTAAATGAATTTTGATCTACAAAATATTTTTTGATGTATTAACTAAATTGTGAAAAAGTGGCCATCCTTCCCCTAACTCCCATATATTTTTACTGCATTTTTTGTTGATTAAAGTATTAGGCCCCATTTCACCATTTATGCTACTAAACAAATTTTATTGAACCAAGTTTACGAACCAACCCAAATTGGCAATTTGATCGGTATCATTGGCGCGGTGGGCGAAGGCGCAATAGGTAGCGAGTTCGATTCCCGCAGCGCGGTGAGTGTTTGTGTGTTCTGCAAGGACTATTTCTTTGGCCCAGACCAAAATGTTAATTATACAAAGAGTAGGTATTTCCATAAATGTGGATCGATTTTGAGAGTTAGTGCAAGAAAAAATCTATGTTATTTCACATTCAGACCATAGACCACCCTGACTGAATGGCTTAAAAGTAAATAAAAAATAAGTGTTTTTTTTTCATCAACTTCATTTAAACAGGGTTTTGTGAACATGTAAACCTTTTAGACTAGTTCTTAATTAAATTTCAAAATAAATAATTACAAACTAAATGCTACCTACTACTTTAAAAAAATAAATATGTTCCTACCTTTATAGGTACACATAGTTTCTACTTAACGCCCATATTTAACAATTTGTTAAACATATAAAAATGTATCTAAATAAATAAATACATATAATCTACCTCAACATTACATCCTCCCAAATTCCAAAAAAAAAACCGTGTTGGCTAAGTAGGAGCACACTCGACTATCATTCTGAAGGTCATGGGTCTGGATTATTATTCGTGAAATATGTATGTGCGCTTTAAAACACGTGCTTTAACGGTGAAGGCAAACATCGTGAAGAAACCGGCATGTTCTGAGAACTTTAAAGAATTTGAAGGACCCGCACTTGGCCAGCGTGGTGAATTAAGGCCTAATCTCTCTCGTCAAGAGAGAAGTCCCTGTGTCCCAACAGTGGGAACGGTTATAGATTATGATGAATTCCAAAAACCGTGTACTGATCAAATTATTTTCTAAATTCATCGTCCCATGTTACATTCCATCTAAACATGGCAGACGTCTTCTATTTGTTTACTCCTTTTATGTGGTTAAATTCAGTTATGCCTGTACAGATCACGTTTAGAGCCACTGGTGAAATAGCAACTTGATCAAAAATAAAAAAAAAATCAGTGGTCAAAACATATCATCGAGATAAAAGTTTGAGGAACCATTAATAGTTATCTCACTACAAAAGGCAACCTTATTCCATTGATCAGAAAGACTTAAATTCCTTGTACGAGTTGTTTATCTAAAGGTGGGTTTAGATCGATGCATTTTACGCCGTGGAATTAAACCGACTGTTGGGATATTTTCGTGAAAATTCTGTAAGAAATAGTTACATCTCTCTTATAGTTGACTGCCTCTGTGGCGCTGTGGGCGATGTAAGCTTGCGGTTCGATTCCCTCTGAGGAGGCAAGTAATTGTATGTTCTGCAAGCACTTTATCATGGGAGTTTAATATGTATGATAAAAAAAAATCTATATAAAAGTCTATTGTATTAAGTATATCTGAGGTCTAGTACCCGTAACACAAGCTTAGAGCTTATCACGGGGCTAGATGTTGCTGTGTGGATTGTTCGGAAATATTTATTTATTTATTGTATAAAGTCTGTTAGTAAAATTAATCGAAGGCATGGTAGCTTTTTCACCAAAAAGCTAATCCGGAAGTGTAAGCCAGTTACGCTACCATTTTGTATCACAGAATATATAAAGGTTGTTAGATTAACCGGCGGAAAAAAGTCTCTAAATAATTATTTTCGCCACAATGTTAAGTACCTTTTTCCAAATATTCGTAAGCCCTCTTTTATAGGGGCTTTATCTATCCGTTATTTTTGCGATGGGTATTAACCCAATTACACCATTTTATTCTACAGCTTTGAAACATTCAATTAACGCTGATTTCACCATTGGCTATAAAATCGATTAGATTGGGCTAAGCTCGATCTAACGCCTAACTGAGATCAAATTGACATTTTTCAATAGTTGCCTTAGGTTCATTAAACTCGATTTAATCATAAAACGGTGTCATTAGGGCTTAATCATGTCAGTCAGTTTACTCAAAAGCCTATGCCATATTTTAAAAAACGTAAAAAAAAAGTTTTTATTGCACTTTGCTAATTTCGACAAGTATAAGATGGTCAAGCACCAAGCTCTCCAGGTTAAAGTGTTTGGTCACATTCCGTCACAAATTGCCAAAAAAACAAATTGAAAGAGAGGTAGCTGGGGTCACCCATCCTAGTTCTGACCGCGGAAGGTAACGTAGCTTAACCTTATCAAATCAAGTTTGTTGTATTTTATTTTTATTATTGATAAGCCTTCATCACCACAATCTCACCTGGTGTAAAGTGACGATGTGGTCTAAGATGGAGCATGAAGGCCTAGAAGATGGCTTCTCCGGACCACATCACGAAGAAATCGCTTCACGCACTGGCCCAGGCCGGACCAATACTAAGGGTCTTCCTAAGTATGTAGTTCAGAGAACGATTACAAACTCCTTGAGTGGACTGGGCATCGAGTACATCACTCACCTTCGATTCTCGGATGATATCGTGGTCACGATGGATGAACCACTAACCTCGAAGACCCCATTATATTTTGGAATTCGATACTCAAAGTTGTTCGCGTATGTATACCTAGGACAGACGGTCTAGTTAGGTAGGCCCAACTTTGAGAAAGAGGCCAATCACCGAATCCAACTGCTTCCGTAAAACTTCACAACATCATTTCATACGACTTACCTTAATGCCAGAAGACTTGGAGTCTTGGACTAATGTGTGACCAGTCATGGTCCTATGGGCCCTATAAGTGGTGTAGGGCCTTATGAGTACGCTTAGAGTCGCTCAAAGAGCTGGAGAGCTCGGGGTTTCTTGTCGTGATCGAATCAGAAATACGTTCGAAGAGATATATAGAAGAACGCGGGTCACCGACCGACATAGCCAAATGCATTAGCTCCTTGAAGTGGCAGTGGGCTTACCATATTGCTCGTAGGACAGATGGTTGTTGGAGCTGAAAAGTTCTCGAATGCAGCACTACGCACTACGTTTTAGTCCATTCCATAATTTTAGTATACTATATGATAAAACACATAGTAGGTTTATTTTTCGGTTTAGGATACTTTATTTCATTAAATAAAAAAAGTGTTTTGAATAATTGATAGAAAAATAAAAGTCATACTAGTAACAGCGCATAGGGGTTCGAAACTTTTCGTTCGTTTTCATATAAAATCTTCAGTAAAAGAAACTATCGAAATAATTTACTGTTATGTTCTAATAAATTTAAAAGTATGAGATTGGCTCATACTCCTTGTACAGATTATACATATTTTTAATAAACAAAAAACCATTAAAAAATTTTTTTTGGCTTGGGAAATTATTCAGTTCCTGCGACACCCATCAAAGTCAAAGTCAAAAACTTATTTCCTTAGACGCATATACATACATGGACATGGACAGGTCAACATTTAAATAGAAACTAAGAATAATTAAGGAAATAACATTGTCGTGACGTTCACTTCAATTTTTACACTGAGTTGAGAACCATGTTACGAATAGATCAACCCAGCTTTCATCTCTCATGTTATTATAACAATATTTGTATACAACATGGTTACCACATATTACCTACATTTAACATTAACAAACAAATGCTATTCAAACATGCACATAACAGAAAAAATAAACAAAATTCAGCTATTTTGTAGTGGAACCGAGCTAAATCTGTCCAAGCATTATCATCTTTGATATAGTCCTCTGTAGAATAAAAAGCTTGTTAGAACATTTTTAAACGCTTAAACTTTCGAATGGGTAGTTCAGTTATAAACTGCGGAAGCTTATTATAAAAACGGACACAATTTCCCATACAAGATTTCCCCATCAAGACATCTTCCCTTAAAATGTCAACTCTGTATCTACCACGGTTCTGGAGATACAGCCTGGTGACAGACAGGCAGACGACAGTCTCAATGATAGGGTCCTTTTTACCCCTGGGGTACGGAACCGTAAAACCCCATGCACGTACTGTATTATTGAAACAATAGGCAAAGCGACAACTCGGGCAGAAATGTCACGAAAGTTTTAATTAAAAACAGGTTCCAAGTGTGACATTAAAGTTGTTATATAGTTTTGTAGCTTCAATGGGGGAATCACATGAGAAGAAAAGATTAGAAAGGATGAAAAGGTTTTAATTAGAGATTTAGGTGTAACACAAGATTCTCAATTACTATAAGATAAACATGTTGATGCTATTGTCTCCAAGGCGTCTCGAGCGGTAAGTTTTATTATCTCTGATGTATATTTTTATTGTGACTATCCGTGAAAATCTCTATGTTTCGGTTGCTACTAGATTAGTTTATGGTGTAAATCTTAGCTGTTGATTTTCCTACAAATAAATAATGATAAAAAATACGGCTAGCTGATTTTATTATTATAAAGCGACATAAATAAATATTTAATAAAAGTATTATTGAAAATGGTCAATTCAATTCAATTCCTAATAATTTTGGTCTCTGCGCTTGAACCGTCAGTTTGCCAGTGTCAATTAAATAAAATTATAAAGTGTAAAAGATGTTACTCAGTTCAAAAATGAAAAATAAAAAAAAAGTGTGTGTGTGTGTCAGCTACGACGCACGATTGGAGTTTACTACTTACGAACGATATTATGATATATGTACATCGAATAGAAAAAAAGGGTACATGAACGCATCTGCTAAAATGATAAGAGAAACAAACATATATATGTAATTATTCGGATTGTTTATATTACCTACTTCAATAAAGCGTATGTATTACATAAAGTATGTTACAAAATAATAATAATTGTGTTCATATAAAATATAAATATCATCACCCTATTAACGTTCCCACTGCTGGGACACAGGGACTTAATTCACCACGCTGGCCAAGTGCGGGTTGGTGCATGTCACATGTCTCTTCAAACTCTTTTAAAGTTCTCAGAACATGCCAGTTTTCTCACGATGTTTGCCTTCACCGTTAAAGCACGTGTTTGAAGCGCACATAGATTTCTCAAGAAGAAAAATCCAGAGGTGCGTGGCGGGGTTTGAACCCACGACCTTCGGAATGAAAGTCGAGTGTCCCCCCACTTAGTCAACACGGCTTCTCAATTGTGTTCGGCGGCTAATTGTGTTCAATTTATACAAATCCAATTTTAGGATTATTGATTTCTTTCACTTTGAATTATAATATCATTCTTAAATACTGCAAAGAACAAATTAATTAGGTGTCGAAACTATAGCGTCTTTTTAATATTTTAAGTAATAAATAACAGAAGGTACTTAAACGAAACGCGTTGAGAGGACCATAAATTCGTCAATTGTTTTAGTTCCCTGCACAAAAAAGTAAGACGATATCCAAGTGAAAAAGAAACGTCTGGCCAAAATTTTTTTGTAAATATTGATGACTAGTAGTGCCCCGCGGTGTTACCCGCGTTTAAATGTATTGTCCCGCGGAATTACATATTTTCCCGGGATAAAAAGTATCCTATGTTACTTCTAATACCTCCAAGAATATGTGTACAAAGTTTCATGATGATCGGTTGAGTAGTTTTCGCGTGAAAGCGTCACAAACAAACTAACATTCACATTTATAATAGTATAGGATTCACCTTAAGTTTATATTATAACTTGCTTTAACCGCGTAATAAGGGATTTTGTCGCGGTAAAAAGCAGCTTTGTAATTCACTGGGAAAGCAGCTATGTTCGTGCCAAATTTAATCTAAATCGGGCTTCACTCGCAATAATTGATTTTCCCGCGAAAACTGATATTTTACCGCGGTAAAAAGTAGCCTATATGTTATTCTGATGTATAAGCTATATTGTGGTAAAGTTTCATTCAAATCCATTCAGTAGTTTTTACGTGAAAGAGTAACAAACATCCATACATCCATACTTACAAACTTTCGCCTTTATAATAGTAGTAGGATTTTACTGAATAACTTTGCACTCTCACCTCTACTCACTGAGAAATTCTAAGTGAATGCTAGACGAATACTTTTTCGAACGCGTATTCGAATGTCAAAAATGGTAACTCGCATTCCAGAGACACAACAAACAACCAATCAAAATGCGTTATAGTTCTTATTTCGAACGTGACGTTTCGACGGTATTCCATCTCATTCTTTTACACGTTGAATCCTACAGATATATATGTTTGTCTCTTTCTACGTAACGCCTCAACTTTTGTTAACACTTGATTTTACTCCCCATAAATTTTCCATACCGGGCCTTATAACTCAAATCGTTTCTTAAGGAGTTAACTCCAAAAAAGTGTGTGTGTGTGTCAGCTACGACGCACGATTGGAGTTTACTCCTTACGAACTATAATTATGATATATATCGAATAGAAAAAAAGGGTAAATGAACGCATCTGCTAAAATGATAAGAGAAACAAACATATATCTGTAATTATTCGGATTATTTATATTACTTCAATAAAGCGTATTGCATAAAGTATGTTACAAAATAATATAAATAAAATACAGCAATACCTCTTTGCGCGATACTTCGTAGTCTCAACTACGAAGTATTGCGCAAAGAGGAGACCCCGAGAATGAGATTCGCTGTGTAATGTATTCCATCTCATTCTTTTACGTGTTCAATCCTACAGATATATATGTTTGTCTCTTTCTACGTCTCAACTTTTCGTGTTACACTTTTTGACTTAACTCCTCATAAAATATCCCTTTATGTCTGAAACATCTAATTTTAAAATATGAAATTGTGTGTACTTTTCTTTGGCGAATTGTCTGGCACTAAATCTGAAGATCGGTTTTGACAAAGTGGAAGAACACTCGAGTTACATTACGAAGGTCTTGGATTCGAACCCCAAGCCACACACTGCTGGATTTTTCTTCGTGAAAAATGTATGTACGCTTTAAACACGTGTTTTAACGGTGAAAATAAAACATCGTGAGGAAACAAACCGGCACGTTCTGAGAATTTGGAAGAGTTGACGGACATGTGCCTTTCGCTCCCGCTCCCAGGCCTAGATAACTCCCTGTGTTCCCGCAGTGGTAACGTAAATAGGTGCTTATGATGCTTACGAAATCTGCCCCATTGCTGCACTTCACAGGTTTTCGAGAAGCTATGTAGTAAGACTTATGGCCAGCCATGTGGTTGGCGTAGTATAACAGAACCACTATAATGTTTACACCTGCCAATCGGATTGTACAGGGAACGGGCACGAACAATAGGTGGCAGCACTGATGCGACATTCAGAATGTCAAAAATGGCTGATATGGTAAAGAATTCAAATTTAGGGTACTATTTGTCAGCACCGTCAATGGATTTGTTTCTTTGAATGATAGGACAAAACGTTCTAATTGGTGGCACTAGTTCGCAACACTGTCGGTGTGCACTATTGTATCCACAAACATATTTTCCACTAATACACGTACCTACCTACACATCAAAACGGCTAGAATCAATCTGTAAACACCAAACAGGATGTCTTGCAAGGTGTCGATGTCAATGAAGTATGTCAAATTAAATGAGCTTCAATGATGAGACTCATAATATACTCAAACTTAGGTAATATCTTTTACATCTTGGACATATTGCAACAAAGCTAATTATTTCCCTTTTTCGTTTTAATGGTTGGAAATATGTGTGATTGCTCGGAATCCCGTTTTTAAAGTTAATTTAACCATGTCTGAATCGGCTATTGATATTGATTGAAAGGCAGATTAACCTAACACCAAACTAGGTACATGCCAAGGGGCGCGAAACCGAAAAGGGGCGAGCGAAGGGGCAACCTAAAGCGCGATAAGAAAATAAAAATGTATAATAAATCTAAATTTAAGAAAAACTCCGATTCTTATGCCTTAAGTTCCTTAAAAGTAAAACAACATAATATTTTGTAATGTGCACGCGATGCGCTTTCATTTGATGCCCCACTCGTGTATATTTGCAGATTTTCGGATTTCCTTCCCCACTCTCACCCCCATAACTTTTAAACGGCACAACCGATTTTCATGAAACATGTTTAAGAACACTCGAGCCAAACGCACCTTTCATACAAAATGAAATCGTCTCAGACAGACAGACAGACACACAGACATACATACACACAGAGAGACAGACGGACACGTCAAACTTACAACACCCCTCTTTTTTGGTCGGAAGTTAAAAAATAAGGTTTAAATTGTATTGCGTCGTGTCGGTAAGCTATTAATCCTCACTTTATTACCTGCTTCTTACAAGTAAACTGTTGATTTTTGCGTGCAACCTCATATTGCTTCAATTTTAAACCAAAGTTAATATTAACGAATATCTCGAACCAAACGAGCGAGGCGCAACCATTCCTCGAAGTGCAACGACGTTTTTAGGGTTCCGTAGCCAATTGGCAAAAAACGGATCCTATAGACTCGTCATGTCTGTCTGTCTGTCCGTGTATGTTACAGCCACTTTTTTTCCTAAACTATAAGAACTATATTTTTATTCAGTAATAATAGGTACATAGTGTTTTTAATCATAGTGATGAACAACCTTTTAAGTGTTAAAGAACACTTGTGCTAGGCACTTGAAACAGAAACTTGGGGCTTCTAGCATATTTATTTTAAATCTGTATAGTTTTGCGCTCGGTTTGAACGAGATCTACCTAGTAAGTCGTTCTTTTGCGGCATACATCGCAAATTACATATTAACCTATAAAGTGTTATTCGTGACCACTTTGGCGCAAGGAACCCTTAGGTATGAGACAATCTCATTATTTTTTGTTAAATTTCTGGGTACGTTTCCCTGATACGCTTTGAATATTGTAGTTTGTCCTTTTACAAATTATATTGTAGCCTATTTGTTGAATTGCATCATAGTGCTTAAGAATTTCATAAAGTGGTAGCTTTTTATAATGTGGGCTATTAAAATATATGACCAGGTCTCATGAACACCTTACGAATGGATAGTTTAAGCTGTGTTTGCTTCGTACACGAAAATCTATGAGTGAAGAGAGCAAGCGCAGCGACCTTAGAAGTAGCCGCGGCAGAACGCATTTGTATCAGTTAGTATTAATAGGAAATTCACGAGCATTACATGATTTCGTTAAATCTACATATTATGTAGGCCGTATGAATCGGCTCTTTCATTATTAAGTTATCGTGAAGACAGCTATGAAAAATAATGATTTTTACGCAAAGCCATTTTAGAAGTAAAATAAAAAAGGTCAACATTACCGACAATATAGATTGAATGGAATATGATATGAATTGTAAAATTTCACTGAAAGTATTATTTGGTTAACTTGGAAAGCCAGCCATAATAACATTTGATAATCCAAACCGTCGTTAGTTAATTAGTTCATTAAGTTAATCGCTAGTTGGCGCTGTCATCGCGCACCAAGCGAATAGCGTAGGTAACTGGGGCGATTCATTAGCGCGGTCGGCTCCCTTCGGCACGCATGCAATAACTGATTGGCTCATCCACGTGGAGACGAAACCGGTTAACCTAGGAACATGAAATTTGGTAAATTTTACCTGTTATTAGATATTTGAGTAATCAGAAGGGTAACCGAAATTCAACACTGAAAGTGATTTTGTTAAGTATTGTGTCTTTTGTCCGCGAGCGCTCTATAAATAGCTTTCTGTAATTTTATTTGCTACTTATTTCGCCGTGTTAGCTGTAGGCATTCCTTATAAATAAATAAATAATACACAATTTTATCATATTTTTTATTTTTATAAATAATTGGTTTATATACGACGACCTCTGTGGCTCGGTGGGCGAACGTCCGACTGAGGCGCAGGAGGTTGCGGGTTCGATTTCCGCCAGGGGACCAGATTTTGTACGATCTTCAATCTCAGTTTTCGGGTCGGGGTGTTTTCTATATACAATATGTACGTATTTACAAAAAAAAAAAAACTTGAACCTATGTAGTATGTATATCAGTCACCTAACCCATAGTACAAGCTCTGCTTAGTTTGTGGTTAGGTGATGCTGTGTGAGTAGTCCGGAAATATTTATTTATTTATATTGTATGTCGTTATTGTTCTCAGTTTGTCTATTATTAAGGTAGCATTTGTGTTTTTGTAATAATTAACAAAGTGTGTCTTTTTTTAATGTATCAATGCTAATCTTGTTGATGCAACTAAATAAATAAAACAAATGGGTAAAAAATCGTGAACATCTGTCAGCTCTGTTCTTTTAAGCCTAAATTTATAAAGTTTCAAGCCTTTACTAATGCGTAATAAATAAACAAATGGGTGGCGATTTGGCGCAGTTTGTATAAAACATTTTCTTTTTGTAGACAAGATGCTTGGAATCATATTATAAAATATATATTAAATATATGGCTATTTAATATATTTTTCCCTTACAAAGTTTTTTTTCAAGTTCTTTTTTATTCTTAGCTATTAATATTAACAAAACTAAACTTATGCAGTTTGACTTATACAATACTTATCCACTAACACTTAAAAATTTTAAACAATAATATGAGTGTGGAAGAAGTATTCACTTTTAAATTTTAAGGTATCTTATACGTGATAGGTCGTTTTATTTTTGCTTTAGAAAAAATCCGACAAACTATATCCTTTGACGCAGCTCTAGTAACTTACTACGGTCAGTAAAAAGTCAGTAGCGGTAAATTTTAAATGCAGGCTCATCGTATTTATTGATCAAGATTAATTTTAGAAGTGAGTTTAGGAAAGTGTTACAACTTACTGAAACGCAGAAGTTCATTTGAAACTAACTGGCCAAAATATTAACATCCATGTATATCCAATACAGTTGGCACATGACGCTCATCATCCTTAGGTTTTTCTAGGCACTTTGTACTGTTCACCATATTATTTTCTAAACACGTAGATCTGTTCACCATCTCTTTTTCTACGCACGTTGAAGTATCCTCATGTATAGATTTCAAGTGTTCCGACTTTTCCCGGTGTTGTGAATATGTTTGCGAATTCTACTCTAATATCATCGTCATGGGTGTTATCGTCGTCGCATTGAATTTCAATTTCTGTCTATATAGAATATACTTTCTTTTCCGCCGTTATTCTTAAACAATAAATAGACAATAATTCAGTTTAAAATATTTGAAATTTCATAAACGGAAAACCAAAACAATATTTTTAGAAATAATTTCTGTAAAAAAGGTTCATGACTACTTAACATGACACCTTTATTAAAAAAGGCCACTTACCATTCATTTCCAATAACACACTTATTTTTCAACTTTTTATCACTTGTTCGTTCCTGACCGTTCACGTTAGATTTATAAAAGTTGTATGCTTAGAACCACGTAAAATTTTAAAACGCTGTTTTCTTTTCCACATAGCTGAAGACACAGGAGCCGTGTCATTTAATCATATTATGGCGCTTGGCTCGGCAACCGTGTCACGGTAATTTTGTTCAACGCCACAGTTAGAAGTTTGCACAATTAGACATCGCAACGAATCGGTTAACTTTAACGGATCCAGATTATTCTCTTCTCAGTAGATACATATAATCAAAAATTGCATGGTCTGAGAAAATAATATCTCGCTATCATTTTGGGTCAGGACAATGGATCTTCTGTCATTTATCTTAATTAACAATTCTGTATTGGTTTAATTTGTAACATGTCATAAGCAGTACTTATAGTATCTATATCTTAGAGTATTAGATAGATACTCTAAGATCTATATATGTTCTGGTATTTCAGGCATCTATTAAGGTAAAAAGGCGATAAATTGAATATTCAACTCATTAAAAACAAAGCCACAAATAATGACAGAACACCAGAATTTCCATGGATTTCACGTTATCCGATTCATTAGTTTTCAATGTTTGTCTTTGAAAATGATCGTTAGTAGACAGGATTTGCAGCAAGCTGACTTAATTGGCTACTAGCAAGTCTTGCTAAGCAGTGCGGATCTTAGTCCCAATTTATGTAACGACAATTTACGATATCATGTTATTAATAAATATAAATATGTGATGTGTGTTATTGTATTTACATAGATACACAAACTTATATAATATTTATTATATCATATTAAACCGATAGCTGGCATCACTTTTCGGAAAGGCAACCTGAAAACTTCTAATCCAATGCCTCTACTACTATACCCCAACACAACGGGTGACATTAAAATCGTCGTGACCAAACGATTTCGCCCAACTGATTCGGCTACGCGAACTAACATGTCCTGTTGGCCAGCGTCCCAACACTGCAGACATGGCCACTGTGAAGCCAAGGTAGTGATGCGGACAAATTTACAGACTTCGAGTTCCGAGGACTGCCTCAATTACCTTCCCAGAAATTGATAGCAGCTCTCGGAATATAATGTGTTCAGGATCGGACTTTCGATAATTCGATACGATATGTTGAGGGCCTGGTATTTTAGGTAGCGCACCATCACGAAAAAACTCAAAATTTTACCAAGTTATTCAACTAAATCAAATGTTTTTATAATTTCTAATCCAATTTTAAATGCTAGGACATTTCAACTGATTCAAAATAAGGTCTCCTTTGTATATGTAGACAACATCAAATCGTAAAACAATGAGTTTCAATAAAATCGTTAAAATAGAAAAATATAATATTTCAAATTGCTCCCATACAGAGGGGTGAGGATGTGTGGTTTTTCATCGATAAAATTAAGCTTAAAACACTGTGATAAAGTGTCGAAAGTCCGATCCCAAACACACCGTGTAATCAAGCTGAGAGTGGATACCGGCCGCTTGTGAAATGATGAAGCTAAAGGACGAATAAAAATCGTGGTATTGGTGGTGATTTGTATTTTATTTGCGATTCGCAACTTGATTCAAAATCAACCATCGTAGATCGTAAATCTTAAACAGAGTTCAAGTATAGCTGTTGCATAAAGCTAAATTAGCCTATTTACCTTCCCACTGCTGGGGCACAGGACTTTTATCTTAACGAGAGAGATTAGGCCATAATTCACCACGCTCTGGCCAAGAGCGGGTTGATGAATGTGACATGTCCTCCAAACTCTTCAAAGTTCTCAGAACATGCCGGTTTCTTCACGATGTTGGCCTTCTCCGTTATAGCACGTGTTTAAAGCGCACCTTATTTAATTAATATAATAATCCTAGTTCTTTAACCTCAATCATTACCAATGTATTATTAGTTTTAAGTTATACTAAGTTGTTGTAGTTTTTTATGATTGTGGTTAAAAATAAACATATTTCTTTCTTTCTTTGTTACATTGATTTTTTGTGAAGAAAAATCATTCACCTCTGGCTTTGCGTTTGAACCCACGCCACGATCTCATGAGTGAAAGACCGAGTGTGCTCTCACTTTGATAAAGTTATAAGCACTAATGTATAAGAATTCATAAATCTTGTTTTTATTCCAGGTTGTCTCAATAAGCTCATAAAGAAAAGGTTTTGTCCTCAGTAAATTAAAGAATCTTTTATCGTTTTTGTGTTGATACAATAACTTTTTAGGCTAGATATCTGTGATTTTTATAATTTCTAATCCAATTTTAAATGCTAGGACATTTCAACTGATACAAAATAAGGTCTCCTTTGTATATGTAGACAACATCAAATCGTAAAACAACGAGTTTCAAGAAAATCGTTAAAATAGAAAAATATAATATTTCAAATTGCTCCCATACAGAGGGGTGAGGATGTGTGGTTTTTCATCGATAAAATTAAGCATACAACACTGTGATAAAGTGTCGAAAGTCCGATCCAAAATTATTAAAATCAACGTTTCATAAAATCTTTTAGTGTGTCGTGCCAGATGTAACAAATATGTATATACCAAATTGACAATTTAAATATGAAGTTTTTATTGGTCAGAAGAAGTGCTTACCCGTTCGACCCAAGATTTTTCTACCCAATATTATTTTTACCCGTTCAACCCAAAACATATGCCCCGTTCTACCCAAAGCAAAAATCTGAGTCACAGTGTATTCTTAATAGTACAGACACCGTAATCTTTATATATAAAGATCTTCTGTACGTGTGTTAGTCATTGAACTCCTCCTAAACGGCTGGACGAGGAAATTTTTTGTGTGTGTTTAACTGGGTTTGAGAATGGTTTTGATTTCGACGAGACTAGGTTCGAAGTGGGGGCGGACCGCTTGTATTTATAAAAAATCTTGATGATATTATTACTCACAGTAACTTAACACAGTAACGTAACATGGAGGTAATAATAGTTTATGATCTCTTCAAACGAGTGCACGTGCAACACCTAGAAAAATGAAGGAAGGAGAACTTAATTGTACCTATGTTCAATAGACAATCCAATCAACAACGGTAAAGTATTACCATTGTTTTTCTTATCTATTGAGGTAGTGTATGGATTTGGCTATACGTAAAATTTAAGTGGGACATTCTTTAGAAAAACTGTCAACTTTTGTATCTTAAATGTGTTTTTTTATCTATATTATATTTATTGATGATTTTTATTTGTTAATCAAAAATATATTTTTATATCTGATAAAAGTTACCATCGATAGGCTTCATATAGTTTATTTTGTACCTATTGTTACGTATAATTAATATATATTTTATTGAATCAAAAATGTATAGGTACCGTGTTTTATAAAATGTGATCTCGAAAAATATTTGTCTAAAAATACTTAGACTTACTAGATAACTAAGAAAAGTAAGTATATTTACTTACCAAACCTGAATCTGAAGAGTGATGTGCTATTTTTTATAAAAGACTGATTTTTCTGCATTTTTTGACCCCTTAATTAATGACCCTTCTTCTTTAGTATTTCACTGTGACATTTATTTGAATTCGAACAATAGAAATTAGGAATAAGTAGGTCTGGGTTGAACGGGTAACTTGAATCTACTGATTTGGGTTGAACGGAGCAAAATACCTATTGGGTAGAAAAATCTTGGGTCGAACGGGTAAGCACTCAAGTAAACGATCATAATAACACCGGGGATCCATCTAATTGTGATCATTTACTTATAACACGCTATTTGTTTGTTTTCTTCTAACATACTTCAAAAGTCCGTAACTTATGACTTAATTTACTATATATATATATATATATATATATATTTTTGGGACTCTATTTGATCAGTTCCTTTTGCTGTTGACTGTACAACAATAATAAAAATTGACCGATAATAAACCTACACTTGTCAAAGACAAGCCAATCGTACAACAATAATTGCGTTCGTGAGTTCTATGATCGAGTAAAACCGCTAGTAATATCCCAGTAATATACTGCTGGTACCTACAAGTCGCGCCACCTATTGGTGAGATTAATTTCCACTATGTCACGCCATCTGCCAAGTTAGGACCCTGTTGGTTCTTACTTGGGATTTGGGTTCTAAAAGGGTATCGACTACAAAGACCACATACTAGATGGCGGTACAGTAAATAATATACAATGTTTCAGTTTCAATTTCAGTTTCTTTATTGGAATATACATTATATTATAAACATTTAAGGACCGGAGTTGGATGCTAGAAAAAATGCTCCTTATTAATAACAATTTTTGGAGTTATTTTTTTTATAAGGAGATTAGTAAGACTCATCTACATAAGTATTTTACGATATTGAAAATCTGTAAAACAATAAAAGGGCTTATTTAATTAATTTATACGGAGATGGTTAAAAGTTACTTACAGAGCTCTGGCCTTCTCGGAATGGACGAACCTGTGGACGCGAAAAATATAGTGAACTAACGATATACTATATTATGTCAATTTATTAGTCTAAGTCACATATTACACGTAATCTGTGTCTAAGTTTAAATGCCTGACCAGTGACACAGCCCCCATAGCCAAAATCGGTTGTGGCCTAAAAGTTCTCGAGTGGAGGCCACGGATCGGAAAGCGCAGCGTAGGACGTCCGCCTACTAGGTGGACGGATGACTTGATGAAGGCTGCGGGTTCACGGTGTATGCAGGCCGCTTCCAACCGTAGTAAATGGAAATCTTTGATGGAGGCCTATGCTCAGCAGTGGACGTCCTACAACTGAAATGATGATGATGATGAACCCGAACAGCCAGAGAAGTTTTGACTCTAGCTGGCTAGATCCTATCTTATAAGATTATGTCGACTTGAAGGGGTCAAAATCACACACATACATCTACCCAGATAACGCATATGCATGTACTTCGCGTGTCCAAACCCCGACTAAGCCTCGAGGTTGGTCGCCGCTGACTGTATACCGCACGCGTCCGTTGTTGCCGGACGGCAGCAAAAAATATGTTATAATATTAACATTTTGTGTGTTAGTTTTGTTAGTATTAAACAAGCGATACTGTCGCGCATCACTTCGACTTAATAATACAAGCATAAATCTAAATTTAAAATTTAAGAAAAACCCCCGATTCCAATAAAACAACATAATATTATGTAATGTGGACGCGATGGGATTTCATTTGATACCCTACACTAGTATATTTGCAGATTTACGGTTTTCCTTACCCACTTTCACCCCCATAACTTTTAAACGGCACAACTGATTTTCATGAAACATGAACACTCGCGCCAGACTCACCTTTCATACAAAAAAAACTAAATTGAAATCGCTGCATCCGTTCGGGAGCTATGGTGCCACAGACAGACAGACAGACAGACACGTCAAACTTATAACACCCCTCTTTTTTGGTCGGGGGTTAAAAAGTCAGCACGCTTGGTTTCAATACAAATCGTGAAGCTTCCGATATGCAAGGTAGATGTATGTCTGTCAAAATCCATAAAACATCTCACTCTAACACTCATAACACTCTTAAAAACATAGTACAAATTTAATACCATTCCAAGCTTCGACATACGCCTTCGTGGTGGAGTAAGGATAGAAGGCATACTTGGTCCCAGACATATTTTCCTCGTGTGGTTCTAACCAGTTGGAAACATAAGGATTATTGTTAAGGCAGTACTTAGCCCAGTCCTCTCCAGGCAGCTTGTCGGTTTTGTAGTGAAGCCAGCCATACCATTCTACAGATACCTGCAAACTTTTGGCTATAGGTAACTTATATATCTATTCATTTAGAACTGAATGTAAATTTTTAATTAATTTAAGGGCGTCTATTTTGTTCCGGAAATACTACTTAACAAAGCAGCCCGCATTGCCCTTATCATTAAAAAGTGACGGGGGAGAGAAAACTATAAAATTAAATTTTAACGGAATCAAGCAAAAAGTATCTAGTTATAGTAATCTAAATCTATGTTTTGAATATCTTACTTAAAAGAAAATTGATACTAACACAAACTGTTGAATAAACACTAGAAAAAAAATGTATTAACGTTGTAATTAAATGTTTGCATACATTATTTAATTAATAGTTAAATATACTTACATGGGTTGCATCATACAACCAACTATAGCGTGGATGAAATTCGACCCAACGACATCTACCGATCATATAGTTCTTATTTTCGTAGTAGCGATTTCCAAGGCAATCGCTACCCATGTATTTACCTTCCTGTGGAGGAAAATTGAGAATCTTAAATGCCTTTGATGTTAAAGGTTATAAATACTTGGAACGAAGCCATCTTATATGTAGGAACTAACTTTGACGAAACGGCTGATGTTTAGGTACGTTATCTATCTACCACCATCTTCGACTAATATGATAGTTTCTTCTTACCTTGGTTAGACAAAAAAAATTTTTCAAATTTTACTTCAATTAAATTGTGACATAAAATTTATAATCTAATCTAAATTTAAAATGTAAGAAAAACCTCCTATTCCAAAACCTTTGTTTCCTTATAAGCAAAAATCATATTATTTTGTGCACATTGATGATGAATGATGCGCTTTCATTTGATACCCCACTCGAGTATATTTGCAGATATTCGGTTCATCTTCTTCACATTCACCGCCGTAACATTTAATTGGCCCAACCGATTTTTATGAAATTTGTCTATTAATACTCGCGCTTAAAGCTTTCTCGTTCAGCTTTCATACAAAAAAAAACTAAATTAAAATGTCGCAGTCAGACAGACACGATTAACTCATAACACCCCTTTTTTCGGTCGGGGTTAAAAATGTAAACCTTCAAAGTGTCGATCCTCCAGAGTTTCATCATAGCTCTCACCCAGCCTCCGTTTTGTTTGATTATTTTGAACATTCGAGACCATTTATCGAGAGCAAGCATCGACATGGTTGATTAGAGTTGATTTAAAATGTTAGTTGAGATTATTAGTGAAAAAAAATTATGTGAATTTATTATTATACCATACTATACAAAAACAAAGTGATGTCAAATTATTTTTTACCTTTTTGAGATTTAG
Source organism: Gymnoscelis rufifasciata (assembly GCA_929108375.1). Lineage (NCBI taxonomy): Eukaryota > Metazoa > Arthropoda > Insecta > Lepidoptera > Geometridae > Gymnoscelis > Gymnoscelis rufifasciata. Next base: position 5,171,282 of record OV815301.1, read on the forward strand.
AGTAAAGCGTGACACAAGACACATTAAAAGAAAGGAGTTTAGTTGATTTTGATTTCAATTGATGGATCCAATTTGTTTTTTAAATAATTGTCTAATAATCAATATTAACATTATTTAATAAGGCTTTAGTTATTTTTTAATAAAAAACCTAATCCTATAGGTTAATATATTTATACACTGTTTTATAAGTTGTTGAATAAACTATTTCTATTTCTTCTATTTCTTATTTATTTGAGCTACTATTCGGAAGAGAACGTTTTTAAGAACATATTTGAGCGGCATTGCCCCTTCGTGCTGTTGGTTCGTTTTCATCATTGTCTATGAAAAGATGCAACCTTCTTATTACACCAGCGTGTTGCTTACTTTTATTTTGGCAGATAGGTATGTTTCAGAGGTCACGTAGTGATTATAAATACTCTCTGTCAGAGGTGAGCGCCATTACCTCTGCGTTCAACCCGTTTAACGAGTAACCTCTTTTACACTTTATAATTTTATTTAACTTGACACTGGCAAATTGTCGCTTCAAGCGCAGAGTCCGATTACAAGAAATTGAATTGAATTGAAGCCGAACCCTAACCAATTAAATGCGTAGGTTGGCACATAAAGTGCCAAATTAAATTTATTGGTATGCTTATTTATACCCTGGCATTTGTGGATACCGCGATATCTCTATAATGCCTTTCTTCTTTGAAAAGCTAACAGTTCTTGTTTACAAGGTGATGATGATAAAAACTGCTGCTGTTGCCTATATATCGACGACATTATCGAATATACGAAATCAAATCGAATTGGCCTCCTACCTATCGCAATGAGGACTAATCCGTTATATGCACCTCTTGCCTTTAAACTCCAGTACCTATTCAGTTAAAAAGAAATAGGGAGAGAGCAGATACTTATTAGAACTACCAATGTGGATGTGTAGGTTTCTTTAGAGGTGAAACCATGATGGTTTTTTTCCAATGAAGAACTATTGTTTACAGCAACGGACAAGACTTTCACAATTACTTAATTTCTTGCAACTTCACATTACTGGTATTAAAACAGGCCCTAAAGGTAGTTGTTTCCAAATTATGAGGTGCGGCTAATTTACTCAAATTCGTTAAGATGAGACACCTGACGTCCCTTTTCCCTTCCCCACCCCATTTTCCTCGTGAACAAGTGCACCGATTCTGTTGCTTTTGTTTGAAAGTTGGGTTAGCGCCTTTAGCGCCTCCTCTATTAATGTATCTTTACATGTGTGTCTTACGTCTAGAAAGAATATATCCGTTAATAGTTCAAAAATATATATCAGAGCAGACCTACCTGAGACTGAAATATACAAAGAAAAATCATGTTTATTCTCGAGAAGTTCTATTCTCTTCTATAGAAGTTATGAAGGGATGGATATAAATGAAACACTGATTCATTCAAACACTTTATTAATTAAACCATCATCAGATTGTGCGAATCTTGAGTCTACTATGAATAGGTACTAATGGTTGTCTTATACTCGTAACCATCCAATTCCGAGATTATTGTATTACAATGATATACATCATTTTGATTAAACCTGCATACATCAATAATGAATACTTACCTACTTATAATTAAACACCAATAAAGCAAAAGCCAAGCTAGCATAAAAATTTATAGAATCACAAATTATTTTATAATTATAATAAAGGGGGCCTTCCATATACATTACATTACATGGCACTGAGTTTTCGAAACCATAATTATTGTACTTATATAAAATCTTTGATTATAAAAATAAGTCTGGATACAATAGTTCAACAAATTTTAGAGATACGAATGCACTACGGCCTTTCCTAAACATAGATAAACCGATTACTTAACGTCAAATAAAGAAATAGGATTTTTGATAAACATGTAAAACCGAATATCACAGAAAGATTTTCAATAAATTGTTTAAAAATCTGAACGGAAACTTAAAAGCAACTTATCAATTTGCAAACATACCAAGCGAACACTAAACTTCAACTACTAAGTTATTAAGTTTTCTGCTTAAGTAGGTCATTGAGATCTTTAAGATAAAATTATTGGATACAATGGAGATTTTTCATTTGCATTAATTCAATCCTTATGAAACTATTTTTAACCTAAACACATATAGATTGAAGTGTCACAAAGTTATACGAAAATATCGATATGTAATAAATACCAAAATAATAAGTGTTTATCAAAACTAATTTAAAATATCGAGGTTTTGGTCCAAGGAGGGCAAAATTAAATCATTAATGTAAAAATAATATAATAAATAAATATAAAAAAGGTTCATTAATTTTACGTAAGTAATAAGTATATTAATTAGATTTTATCAATATAATTGTACCAAAAATGTATATTATGTATAGTTTTTATAATTATATCAGATATTTTCAAATTTTGCGATAAATTATAACCATAAATATTTTATTATTTTTTCAATATAAAATTATTTGGAATAAATTTGTTATTATATGAGACAAAACAATTGGAATGTAAAAAAATAATTAATTGAATTAATTGAATTAATTGAATGAATTGAATGAATTGAATTAAGTAAAAATCAGTATCTAAAAAGTATGGTCTACGACTACACGGTACATTTATTATGGCAAAAGAACTCCAATCCACTTGACTTAGGTCGATTTATTTATACTTACAGAAACTCGATTGAAGCACTAGGTTTAAATCGAGTTCTTTCGGGATCAATTAGAAAGAAACCTGGTAGTCGCTCAAGAATTGCGCGTTAAAACATTTCCTTTTCTTTCATGTTGTTGGAACTCGCTTAACCGCGTGAACGCTTGACCGCCCGACCGCTCTCTGGCTCATAGATAACTTAGTACAAACGCATCAATCCAAGTAGTGGCAAGTCTTACAAATCAGTCCTTTCATAAGCATCTGCTCGCTTACACCTACCTTATTTAGCACGCTAACTCACTAAATGTACCTTTGCCATAATACACGTATCCTATACAATACGATGTGTAAACACGATTATCAATAAGTACATCAAAAACTACCTTAAACTTACAAGACATTTAGCACAAATATCACTACCAAAACATCGTTTCCAAGAATTTCGTTAATATCGTAAAAATAACGTCATAGCCCCAATATCACCATTTTATGCTACAAATCGAGCTTTACTGAAACAAGTGGTTAAACATTGCAAAATTACAGTTTAATGTCTTTTTGATCCTGATCTCATCGCGGTTACAGCTAATGGTGGAATCGGGGCTTCGTAATTAACTTGCCTACATCGAAGTGTACTTTAAAAGTTAGGAGAAAAAAGCGATAAAAATTAAGGATTTTGTCTTGGCCACTGAATGATTGAAGCAGCAAAAAATAATGTGTAATTGCAGCAATACTATAAATTTACAAAAAAATATTGATTCGCGACATATCAAAATCATGACAATTTAAATAAATCGAATAGGAAATGATTTTAAAGAATGCGTCTTCGTTAAAAAAGCGCAGTACTGGGTGGAATTCAAGGGTTGAAATGTCAGGAACTTGGGGTTAATTTATTTTGGCACATTATTATATTACTATTAATAAAAATATGACATCCAGATTGCTAGAAAATGCTTTCAATATATCAGCATCAAGAACCTAATCTATTAAGACAACATTAAACGGCTAAATATGAAACGTTATACTATTTTAGTACGTACTAAACTAAAAAGATTATTTTAAGATCTTAAGCCCAATAGTTAAAAACTTCAATGGAAATTCGACGAAATGTAATACTTTAAGTACTTGGCATCTACGTTGGAAGAATTTGGTTTAACACCTACGTTAGCTTAACTAATTAAACCGACTCAATTAATAATTAGGCAGAAATTGTCAAAAATTATATTATATAGAAATAAGGATACCAAAGTATGTTAAAACTTCGTAGGAGCGATCATTTTAAATCGATAACCAGAAGCAGGAAAGTTTGAAAAATAAGAATAGTAATAATACTTTCGTATCTAGCACACAGGTCCCCTTCTTTTTCCCAATAATCCTATCCATTCAAGGTTGTCTGGTAGAGATCGCTCTTTAGCGATAAGACCGCCATTTGTCGCATAGTCTTAAGTGCTTATTTTTTGTTTGGAGTTTTTAAATAAAGAATATTGATCTTATTTATCTTTATCTTAACAGTGTCGGCCGGTCGCTTTTTGCTTTGTCACAGCTGTTAATTTGAGTGGATCGACAAACTTTTCCTTCAAAATCTTAATATACAGAAAGATGTTCCTAATCCTCTAAAAACCTTCTGTAATAGGGTTTCGCGCTCTGTCTATAAAGAGAAATGAAATTCCATACCTACAACTTTGAAACCGGGATACGATAGAGGGCCGCCAATTCCACAAAAAGATCAATTAAGTCCTATTTTTACATAATTTTGTATCTCCCAACTTTAGTCCTTCTAAAACCGAATATATAGCCTGAATGTTTTCTGCTCAACTTGATCTGCATACGGCTTATTTGACAATCATATAGCCAACAAGTAAAATAATTGAGTAAACGTAAATAGGTACATTCCCACTGCTGGGACACATGGAATAATTGAAAAATAAATAATATTTGTTTATGTCATAAATTTATAATTATTGCATTAATGTAGTGAAATGAATGCAGACAAATTAAATTATATTTCAGATTCACTTGGAAAAGTGACAAATAAATAAATGAAATAGGAGATCAGAAAATATTTAGACCATAATTGTTAGCCTCGTGATTTTAGAATGTGGTACATATACATTATTGATGAAACAGTAGCATGACTGAGACGGAATAAATTTGCTCATTGATCTGTTAAAACTCTTCAGTTGGGTAATATCCTGCCATCCTGCTTGTTTGAATGTAGGTACTGAGCGATTTGACTCATATTTTACGAGGGAGCGACAGAGATAGATAGATAGTAAAGGATATACGATTTTTTCCTGCTTCGGGTTCCGATCGTGGGCCTAAAGTTTCGATCAAAACAGCGTAAAACTATAAAAAAGGTATTCAACGCAAGATCATGTGCAAAATAACACATGCTGAGTTGAGGGCCTTTTTGGGACACTATATATGTTTTTTTTTTTTGTGTCCTAAATAATAGAATAGGACGATGTAAGATGTAATTTGACACTGTGTCTAAGTATGGAAAGAAAGATTTTCTTTTGTTTATCCCATAGTATTTTGAACTCAGAGATTTGAATAATAGCAATTTGGTAATCTCACTGAATAATCTGAGACTTGGACTTAGGTCGTCAATATCGTTACGAGTTTCGAGTCAATCTTAATAAGAAATTAATAAACTAACCTAAAATATTATTCTTAATTTTTTCGGGTAACACGACAACAGTAGAGGCATTATAAGAAGCAACATTTTACCTACGTATATATAGTGAAGATTAAAAAAGAATCATAGATTTTTTTATGATAAAATCACCAACGCTATTCGTCTATGATTACGCGATGGCACACAAAAACGAGCTTCTTACTGGGCCTTTACACATCGTTGTTTAGAAAATAAACATGGCGTAAACTAAACATCCCAAACTCTTTGGTATATCTGATCCCGTTGTAGGTAGCCGTGTCGTTGGGGAGCCTGGCGGCTGCGTTTAGGTCTCGTTGGTTCCGTAGGATCCGTTAGGGGGGCGGTAGTCCTCTGGGAGGGATAGCACTTGTTTCTTAGTGAATGCGTACTTGCTGAGCCCTATGTTCTTCTCCGCGTTCGCACGGCGGCAGCCCTCGCTGGAAAAACGAAAATATTATTATTATGAACACATTTATTGAAAGAAAATAAAAAAAAATACTAAATGCCACGTTTTGTACAATAATGCCTTGGCATAAGATACATAAACTGATAAACTAATACTAATATAGCTTTCATTTAAAGTTATATGGTAAGTGTTGTTAAAAACTAACAACAGGGCCTTACTGATGTGTTAGATTTTTCAAAACAATAGCAAGTCCTCAAAATTCAAATATTTTTTATAATAACTTTAATATTGCGAAGACCGGAAAGTAACTTGCAAAATGTATGACAGACTAACATAGGATATGTGAAACTGAATAAAAGCTTATAAAATATGGATGTACAGCAAATTATAAGCAAATAACTTTTTTAACGTATTTATATATATTATGGCTAACCGTGTTGGCTAGGTGGAAGCACACTCGACTTTAATTCCGAAGGTCGTGGGTTCAAACCCCGCCACGCACCTCTGGATTGCGCTTTAAAACACGTGCTTTAGCGGTGAAGGCAAACATCGTGAGGAAACCTTCATATTCTGAGAACTTAAATAGAGTTTGTAGGACATGCGACATCCACCAACCCGCAGTTGGCCAGCGTGGTGAATTAAGGCCTAATCTCTCTCAGGAGAAGTCCCTGTGTCCCAGAAGTGGAAACGTTAATAGGGTGATGATGATGATATATTATGGAGAGTATAATTAGTAGGCTCATACCTGCGCATAATAGCAAGAGCCTTGTTGCGCTCGTGGTCGGCCAGGTGATACTCGCTGGAGAGCACGTTGGCCTGCTCCAGAGTCACGGACATGCCGGTGCGGTCTTTGGCGCTCTTGCACGAAGTGAATCTCACCCCTGTGTAAAAAAACATATTATATCATGAATTGTTTTCTATTGTAACAACACGCTTAAGATAATGAAACTATGTAAATCGTTCCCATTGGCAAAAACAGAATATCTGCGCCGGTTGTAAGACCTGCAAAAGCTGAGCTAACCTTTTCGTAACGAAATCATTGCGTTATTTCAATCTTATTTTACCCCATAACTTTAAAACGACTCAACCGATTTACATCAAACATGTCTAAGAACAGAAAAAAACTTTAAACACCCCTTTTTTACGGTCGTGTGTCAAAAATCAATTACCCCAATCCAGCAACCGAATGCTGATTAGGATGATAAATGATTCTGTAAACACGATTATATAGGTATAGCCAACTGGAAGTGAAAACTGGAGACTGACCATGCATCTGACGGGTGGCCAGCGATGCCATCTGCAGCACCTCCACGTTCCTGACGGCGCGGCGCTGGACCGCAGAGCGGAGGATCGCCATCACCTCCTCCAGTGGCTTGCTGCGGGAGGACGCTGTAACAAACATATAGTACACAGATAGATAGATAAAAAAGGTGTGTGTGCGATTCACACATGATAGAAGTGAAACTTCAGTAAATCGACAAAAGAATAAGAAGAATAAAAAAAAAAAAATATACTATGCAAAAAGATTTTGTTCGGGCGGTCACCCATCCAAGTACTGGCGTCGCGCAAAATTGGCTTACCCGACAGATAAGCCAATCTTATTTCCATTTCCGTTGCATCCGGTTTCAAATCACAACGATTCTAAAGAAGTTTCACTTCAATAAATATTTCCGGACAACAACATCTAAGCGTAAGCCTAAGCTTGTGTTACGGGTACTAGATATCTAATATTAGGTCCTTACATATGAAATTGGCGTTTTGTATGGGAGGAACAAAAAGTCGAATATTTTTTAATATAATATATTTAATTAATCAAAGTATGAACCATTATTTTCTATGCACTTTTGCCATCTTATAGGTAGTTCATTGATCCCTTTACTAAAAAAAACCAGTCGGACGGGAATCAATAAAATCTTTGAAGGCGATTTGGACTGCCCCATCGGAGTTGAATTTTTTCCCTTGCAAGAAGTTATCCAAATTTCGAAAAAAATGGTAATCTGTTGGAGCAAGGTCCGGGGAGTACGGAGGATGTCTTAGACTTTCCAATTGAAGCTCTTCTAATTTAGTAGCCGTCTGTTGCGCAGTGTGTGGTCTAGCGTTGTCGTGAAGCAGCAGTGGCGTGGAGCGATTGACCAGCCTAGGTTGTTTAGCCGCTAGCTTTTCCATCATGGTTTGCAATTGCTGACAATAGACATCAGCCGTAATAGTCTGGCCAGATTTGAGAAAACTGTAATGAACAATACCGGCACTAGTCCACCAAACGCTTACAAGTAACTTTTTTGGGGTTAATTTTCGCTTGGGGCAGGATTTGGCTGGCTGGCCAGGATCCAACCATTGCGCTGAGCGCTTCCGATTATCGTAAAGAACCCATTTTTCATCACAGGTAATGATTCGGTTTAAAATACCTTCATTATTGTGCCGGTTTAGTAATGTAACGCAGCAGTCGACGCGCGTTTGCCGGTTTGCTTCAGTCAATTCGTGAGGTACCCACCTTTCAAGCTTTTTAATCTTCCCAGTTTGCTTCAAGTGAATTAAAACAGTTTTATCACTAACACCGCAGCCTGCAGCTAACTCGGACGTGGTTTGCGATGGATCCGCTTCCACAATAGCCTTCAACTCTTCATTATCAACTTGAGTCTCAGGCCGTCCACGGGGCTTGTTCTGCAAGTCGAAATTTCCAGAACGAAAACGTTGGAACCAAAAACGAACTGTGTTTTCTTTTGCAACACGACCGCCATACACATCATTCACCCTTCGAGTTGTTTCCGCAGCACTAGTGCCACGGCGGAACTCGTACTCGTAAATAATGCGATATTTTAAGTTTTCCATTTTGTAAAATGAGTGACGCAAACAGAAAAAAACAGAAGAAAAAAAACAAATGAATGACGATCATCGAAGCACAAATACATGAGTCTATAGCTGTACAAATTTGAATTTGGAATTCCTTACCAAAGAGGAGAAATTTGTGATTAAAGTGGCCAGTACGAAAAACGCCAATTTCATATGTAAGGACCTAATATATACAATATACATATGACGGCGTGACGTCCTGGTTCTTCATTGTAGTGCGTTTGTAGTAGCATAGAATCAACTTAAAATGTCCGATGGCGTGAGCGGGGCGCTCACGCCACTCGATCGCGCGATGTTTACCTGCGGCCGGTACCGGTCTGTGCCAGCCGACCGGTCTAACAGCCAATCGGGTGGCCGCAGGTAGAGGGGTTGTTTACGAGTTGCACTGCTATTTAAAGTACCGTTCCAATAGTCCGGCAGGCATTCTTTCTTTGGCTTCTGCTCTGTGCAAACGCTGTCGGAGTTACTTATTGACTTTATCTATATCTCTGTTAAACTGAGCCTCAGATATTTGTGTGATTGATATTGTTCGATTAATCCCGTAATTAATTATTATTCAATGATATAATCTGTTTAAATCACTATGTCAAACCTTTCACCTACATCAGAAGTGGGATGTCCGCTTCCACAACCTCCTGACATTATTAATAATTTTTTTCGTCAATGTTCCTAGTTTAAAATAAATTTGATAGACTCAAACAAAATTTTATGGATGCCTCCATAAAGATTAGACATTGTTAAAAGTAAAATTCAAGATTTACTTGATGCCAATCTTATCTGGGAAAGTTACTCGCCTTTCTTAAGCCAAATCTTATAATTAAAAAAAAAAAATGACAAAATTTTATGGATGCCTCCATAAAGATTAGACATTGTTAAAAGTAAAATTCAAGATTTACTTGATGCCAATCTTATCTGGGAAAGTTACTCGCCTTTCTCAAGCCAAATCTTATAATTAAAAAAAAAATGGAACGAACTTAATGTGTGTAGATAACCTTAGTTTAGCAGCTTAGAGCTTAACAGAAATACGCAACTCGATAGTTATCCACTTCCGTTAAGTAATGATCAACTCGATAAGTTGCATGGCGCTTATTACTTAAGAAGGTTATGGGGCTATTCGCAACAAAAAAAAAAACGAATAATTGATTGCCTAAGGGAAAAAAAAATAGTTCCGGTCTAGCATTGGTATTAATCCAGGCCAGTACTTAACTGAAGGGATTACAAAAAAAAACAAAAATACAGATAATTGCTAAAGGTGAAAAAAACAGTTTCGGTCTAGCAATGGTACTAATCCAGGCCAGTTCTCAACTGAAGGGATTGTAAAAGATGATTTAAATAAGATTGGTATTGTAGTGTTGAAGGGTGTTTTACCGGGCCAGTCGTCTGAAGGGTCAAATAGACCAGTCCAGAACATAGTATAGTATGTTGTCAGGATAATCGAGCACTAACTATTATTATTTTCACTTACAGATAATTTTAACTGAGCCTACGCGAACGAGGACGTTCGCAAGTCAGAATGGCAGTGACGGCGTGACGTCCTGGTTCTTCATTGTAGTGCGTTTGTAGTAGCATAGAATCAACTTAAAATGTCCGATGGCGTGAGCGGGGCGCTCACGCCACTCGATCGCGCGATGTTTACCTGCGGCCGGTACCGGTCTGTGCCAGCCGACCGGTCTAACAGCCAATCGGGTGGCCGCAGGTAGAGGGGTTGTTTACGAGTTGCACTGCTATTTAAAGTACCGTTCCAATAGTCCGGCAGGCATTCTTTCTTTGGCTTCTGCTCTGTGCAAACGCTGTCGGAGTTACTTATTGACTTTATCTATATCTCTATAATCTCTAATATTTGTGTGATTGATATTGTTCGATTAATCCCGTAATTAATTATTATTCAATGATATAATCTGTTTAAATCACTATGTCAAACCTTTCACCTACACATACATATAATAGACATTTTTACTATACATATTAAACACCCAGACCAAGGAGAAAAGTGCTTGCAGAACATACAAACAATTTTACCCTCGGCGGGAAACGAACCCGCCACCGAGGTAGTCAAAGATAACTCTTTATTGTACATCACAAATATAGTACAAACACAAAACAATACATCGGAGTACAAAGGCTATTATTTAGATATCAGCTTCAACTACCCTTGATAAATGCCACCGCAAGTGAATTCGTGTAGCGGTTTGAGATGTGTTATAACTGTTTCTATAGTTATGCGAGTTTTATTCTGAATGACACCAACCCACAGCAATTGACATTCACCAACCTGGACTTGGCCAGCGTGGTGAATGAAGGTCTCTCTCTCACCAAAGAGAGAAGAATCTTATATATAAAAATAAATCGAAAAATGTGTTGCTAAGCGCATAACTCAACAACGCATGGCCCAATGTAGCCATTTTTTTAATGTTCTTTAGAGTTCAAGGAAGGTTTTTACGGCAGAAAAAATCCGAATAATTGCCGGGATTTTGAGTTACCCATGCGAAGCCAGGGCGAGCCGCTAGTTCTAAATACAACCTCACTGTGAAATTAAATTAATGGCGACACGGTGATGATGTATTCTTCTTAATGAAAAGGGAAGATCTGCTTGGTGAAAAGTCTCCTACCTCTAACAGCCTCAGTAGGATCCTGAGGAAAATGCTTGCAGTAGTTGTGGTAGTACTTGTTGAGGCGCTCGAGGTTGTCGCTGTTGGAGAAATGCTGCGGCTTGGTGTCGCCCATCGCGTCCGAGATGGACGCCTTCTCGTTGATGCCGATGTTAAAAAACACTGCCGTTACAGTGAATATGGGCTTCACCTGAAAAGTGGCAGCTTTTTATACTGAAAAGCCAAACTTAGTTTGAAGATACAAGATACAAATCATTTATTTCCATTGTTTGGTTTTACAAAACTTAGACAACCCTCGTCATGCGTGACAATAAAGATATAGATAAAGAAAGTTTTATTCATGAAACATCTGCATTACAAAACTATGTTAAAAATACTAAATTTAAAAATTAATACGAAATAAACAATACAACGGAGCGGGGAGCGGCAGACAATTTAAAGCTAAACTGCTTTAAATTGTCTATGCGAAATTTGCATTAAATTTAAAGATTAACTTTTAACATATAAGAGAATCCGTGACTGTTTCGTTATTTTTTTCAGAAACAATATTATGTCTTTCACTGTTATTGCTTCTTAATAAATTGTCAAATTTGTTATAAATGAACGTTGATACTCTTTCTACCTATATTCTATCTATTCGATAATAAGTGCCTACTGCTGGGTACGGCCTGTTGTAGCGTTTTATTGTTTCTATACGAGGCTCTACGTGAAAATTTTACGCTGTTAAGAAGTATTGTAGACTATCAAGATTCCTCTACGTCACGGTCAAAAAAAATTGAAACCATAATGATTGTAAAATTTAATACAAAGAGAACTAACCTGCTTTTCTTCGAATCTTGAGTAAAGGCCGTCAGTCACCGGTATCTCGACAAGAAGGGAGTTGCGAGACCCTGTTACTTGTGGTATAAAAGGGGTGCTGGAACAGACATTATTATAATCTAAATTATAACTTATAAAAAAGCCTTGATTTCAAAGCCTTAGATTCCATAAAGTAAAAAATCATATTATTTTGGAATGTGATGCGCTTTCATTTGAAACCCCACTCAAGTATTTGCAGGTATACTCGGTTCTTCTTCCCCACTTTCACCACGCATAAATTTTAAACGGCTCAACCGATTTTCGAATGGAGACCATGAATCGGCAAACGCAGCGTAGGACGTCCTCCAACTAGATGGACAGACGACCTGTTGAAGGTTTCGGGCTCGCGGTGGTTAAGGCTGCTACCAACCGAAATTACTGGAAGTCTTGAAGTTACTGAGGGACCCAAAAGTCCAGCAGCGTACTTCGGTTGAAATGATGATGATGTCGGCATAAATATGTACGAGTAAATAAGTAAAGTAAGCATAAATACCTGGAAGTAACTTTGACAAACTTAAATGTAACTGTGTGCAGGTCTTCTATGGCGACCACCATGTCGCCCCACATGGTCTTCTCGCCGCCATACAGGCTGAGCAAGCCTTCGAAGTCACACAGCGGGCCGAGGCCGCTCATCACGATCTTCGCCACGACGTCCCGCGGCGCAGACGCGGCCCAACAGGTCAGCCCGGCGGCGCATGTGGTCAACTGAGCACAGAAATAAAAGTTTCAAAATTCCTTCCTCAATTAACTTTAATTGCTGGGCATGCAAACGCGATTTAGCTTTTGCTAAGGCTCTCAGAATGCCTTCAGAGGCGTACCTCCTAAACGGACTAAGCTTAAACCTAAAACGATGTGAGATGTGCAGCACATTTAACCTTAAGATTTACAGAAGATCGAAAGACGGGAAGTATTAAAGTAAGAAGTATAAGTCATTGAAACTAAAGAGTGACAGAACAAATTAAGAAATGCCTTCGTATTTCTTAATTAATGGAAAAATTTAATCTTTTCTTCAGCCTGGGGTTAGAGCAGAAGTCGCATCGGTTCCTCAAAATAGCATGCTTGATGAGGCTGTGTGAGCCATGCGCTTCCACTTCTACACTTCATCGAGCTGACCACCAGCACGTACATATTATGATGCGTGTCGCATAGAATCCCTGCTCTATCCTGTGTAGATCCTGTTAGAACTTACCGGCTCGGTGTCTATGCGCATTGGCGGTGTGGGTCATGCGCGTCCACTTTTACACCTCGTCCTTAGACGCGCCAGTATCCTGCGTACAAGTTACAACTTACAGCTTGGGAGAGGCAGATGTCCCGGCGGATCCTCAGAGCGGAGTGCTCGATGGCCCAGGCCGGCGTTTCTGTATCAATGCGCATGGCGGTGTGGGCCATGCGGGTCCACTTCTGGACTTCATCGATCAGGCGCACCAGCAAGTCCATCAGAATGCGGATCTCGAAGAATCCGTGCTCGTTGTAGATGCCTGCAGTAAATGTTCCTTTTGGTTACAATTAGGTTTCGCTTACATTCAAATCGACAAACGAATGAGACAACGACAATGTTGAGAAGAAAAAAATTATTATCTGTTTCTAAAGAAGTTATTGAACTATATGTTAGTTAATAATATTTGACCAACGTAGATTTAGTTGATAACGAACTTGAGTTTAGATACCAAATAAGGATTATTGATGTTCGCTGCGGTAAAATCCTAATAAAAAGTAAATGAGGCACTTTGGAATCAATCAAAATAATAACAAACAATAATACACTGACGTCTGTCAATGATGTCGCAGATGTTCGCCACGATGGTAGCCAGCAGATCGTCGACGGCCTCGGTGAGGTCGGTGAAGAAGTTCAGGTTGTAGTCGCGGGTCGCGGGGTCCGGCGCGATGATATTGGGAGAACGGTCGCGGCGGAACTTCTTAGCCTGGGAATGGTATCAAAACTCGTACAAAAGTGATCCGTCACCGGACACGCGGTGTTGCACATTTGTATTAACAGGCGCCCGCGCAAACGCAACGTAATATTTCCTCTCAACTTATCATAAGTGAGCGGGGCATGAAAAATAATCATCGAGGAAAACAATAAAATTTGAATACCTTTTTCTTGTCATGGTCAATGCCACTGTTCAACAGGCTCGTGAAGGAGACTTGCTCCAAAGATACTGAGCTTTTGAAGTCTATGTGGACACGAGCGGTCCTCTCAGGCGGGGCGGAAGCTTCGGTCCTTTCACCGCGAGCCGACCGGAACGAATGGTTCCAACCTAAACATTTCATTAGAAAACACTTTATAACTCGTAACACAAAAAAAAACATCAATGACTTAAAACATAATAATAATATTGGAATGCAAGGGGCGGCCTTATCGCTATCATTGCAATCATTGCCTGGCAATGATGATAATGAAGAACTAGGTAGATTACTTAGACTTTACATAATTAACAAATAGATAAATTAGATAATATATAATACAACCATAAAGATACTGTAAGCTGATATATAATAAAGAAAAGAGTGAGAGATGTTTATTTTTGATCATAAGAGATTTTTCATGTAGTTTATTAAGAGGAAACGCATTCTAAATATAGCGAATAGCTTATACCCTATAGGATTCTCTAAAGAAAATTGAAGCATGATATTACTAAAATATTATTTTTTTGCCTCAGGGATAGAGCGTGAGACTCAGTTGAGTTTTCTGCCACTACCAACCTTTCTTAGCGCCGGCGCGCTCGTTCTTAGGCAGCCGGTTGTTCTTGCAGCCACGTGGTTTCTTGACGATCTTCACGCTTTGCCCGCTGGTGCCGCTAGCACTGCGGTCACTGCGCGGGCTGTTGAAGTGGATATCAGCGCTTGCTTGCATGTCCGGCACACTCGCTGAGAACGAGGCGAGATCGCAAGTCGGGGTAGTATCAACGGAGCTGGACGAGGAAGACGCAATCGAAATGGTTTTGGACGCGGGTCCGATAACTTTATGAGGGTATGAAGGCAGTAAGTTTCCCCCAGCTTCAGCTACAGCGACGATTATTCTCAGAGTAGCCGCTGAGACGACGCCGACGCAGTAGTTGTTGACCGCGGACATGGTGAGGGCGACGTCGGAGCGGTCGTAGGGGCCGCGAGCGGTGTTAGCTGATTCGGGTTCTGAAGCACCGGCGGCGCCCTCGGGAGCAGCCGCACCTTCCAGGGCTATTGCAGCCTCTTGGGCTACCGCTTGTGGGGCGACAGCGCCCTGTGGAGCTATAGCTCCTTGCGGGATGGATGCTCCTTCAGGGGCGGCGCCACTTTCAGGGGTGGCGGAATCTTCAGGCGTGGCAGCGGTTTCAGATTTTGCTGCGGCTTTAGCTTGCCTAGCTAGGCGTTCTTGTTTCAACTGCAAGGAAAATGTAGGTAAAGCCATTTGTAAGGTCGCATTTGTCTAGTCGATTGTTTTTCAATAAAAAGGTAAACCGTATTAGAAAACTATAATGGGCAAAAATCTATGTTTTTAATCTTATATATAAAATTCTCGTGTCACAGTTTTCGTTGCCATACTCCTTCGAAACGGCATGACCGATTCTCATGAAATTTTGTGAGTATATTGAGTGGGACTGAGAATCGGCCAATAACTATTTTATATTTTGTAAAACAACGTTTGCTGGGGTCAGCAAGTTATATAAATAAAAATGCAATAATTGGTAGCGAGTTGATGAGTAAAATAGAAGATTTGTTGGAACGCACGTCATTCCTAGGTCAACGAAACTAGGGCCTACGAAAACTGCAGCGAAATAATGGGTGCTTATTTAAAAGAGTGGGTTAATGTTTTCTTGTTTTAAAATGAAAGAATATAAAATTAAATTGATATGATTTATTTTGGTTTAACTCATACCTCCTCAGACTCCTCGTCGATGCGTTGCTTATTCCAGCCGACTCTGGACAGCGCTTCCTCAGTGGCCACGTGGTCCCATAACTCCATTATCTGACGCATGTTGTCTCGAATTGCTGAATAAAAACAATTTATTAAAAACATGTTGCTTCGCCTTTCATGTTTCATTTAAGGTAGAATAAACATGGTGTTCTAACATAGATGATAAGCTGAAATTAAGAAAAAATACAACTCGACTACGATTGAACTCTTTTGGATTTTTTTAGTCTTTAAACGAGAATAGTTGTTGCGATACTTTGATTTGATATTAAAAGAAAACAAAAAAATATTTTTAAATACTTATTTAACGATACGCCACATGACATAGCTTGTTGACTTATCTAAATTGGCTTAATCTTAAATGGTTATATGGCGTCCGTAAGCCGCCATGTTGAATTTTCACAAACGTCAAGTCTTTAGTCACACTCGTACTAAGGGGAATCGATTGACGTGTGAATCAAAGAAATCGGCCCAGGCGTTGGGTCTGTACAGTGGGTCAAAGGTACATACATACATACATAGACATTTAAACACATTACCACTCCTTTGCATTGCGCAGTCGGGTAAATAAAATATAATATGAATCAAAATAACTCATCATTCTCTTGCCCTTATCCCGCATTATGTGGGGTCGGGACAACATGGTTTTTCCTTCCATTTTCCTCTGTCATGTCTACACTCACTCCTATCTTACCATGTCAACCTTCACACAGTCAATGAATCAAAATAACTACGAGTACAATAACTACACTACTGTGGATGCAGGAACATAACTCAATAACTCGTAGCTGAAAAGTTAAACTTCACCTAACCCTCATAATATGAGGTAAGACTATCTCACCACACTGTGGGTTTCAAGCCACATCGGTTAGTGGTAGTGCTAGAGTCTAGATCGTTATTTGGCAGGGCCGTTAAGGTTATACAAGATACAAAAATTTTACAAATATTTATGGGTGTCTGAGAAGGTAACTCAATAGCTCCCATGATAATCAGCCTGGTGAGAGACGGGCGGAGTCCCGTTTATACCCTTTAAGTACAAAACCCTAAAAATAACTTTAAACGGACCTTCCACGGGCTTCCTAGTATCCTCAAACTTGGCGCCCTGCAGAAGGACCAGCACTGAGTCCATTTGGGTGGAGACGATGTCCCGCAGGCTCTTCATCGCACGGTACTTCTCGAACTCTGCTTCCAAACGGTTGGTGTTCGCCATCATCTCCGCTTTGTGCGTTGATGTATCTTTGGACTGCTGTACAAGCCTGTTGTTATACAAGTTAAATGTTAACAAAAATTTACGTAAATTTGCCAAAATCTTGCATGCAAGTACAAAAATATATCATCAAAATGTTTACGAAGAAAAAAGCCAATTAGGGAAGAGCCACGTTTTAAACGTCTATTAGCTATTACGTTAATTTCAGTGGCACCATACTTTTAATCAATTAAATCAACATAAAAAGAAATGGCACCCATGTCTATGCTAATTAAAACGTAATACCTATCTATAGGCCAAAATAAAATATTCAAAAGGTCAACATTCGTTTGGCATACGTTTTGGAAAAATGACCGCGGTTTATTATTACTACATTACGGACTATTTTAACTACAACCAATCCAACACTTGTTTACCATACCAATAATTACCATAAAACTGCCACCGTACCATTTTGTACCTTCTAAACCTATAGTAAACAGCATAAAACTTACTTAATCAAGCCGCCGGGTTTATCAGCGCGTTGTGAATGCGCACTAAACGCTCCCACGGTAATAACGTCGTGAAAACCTGTCTTGTTCAGCGTATCATTATGGACCCACATACGCTGTAGGTGCAAGTTCAAAGGCACGAAGGCCAGCTCGGGATCCTCTGCAATTTCAATGACTGTGAAATTTCAATGTGTGTTAGTACCATGGAAGCCCCCAAGCGTTAGGACGACAAAAGCGTTGATACCTGCGCGCTTTCATGCAACCCCTGAACATAAACAAGTTTTTTTTTAAAAGAATCTGCCATTTATTCGTGGTTTTTTAAATTATATTTCAAGTCGTATAATTTCAGAAGTATCTAAGATTTACAGAAGTACGAAAACGTACGAATTGAGTCAATCGAATTCAAGATCGCTTCTCAACTCAATATAAAAAAATTAAACAAACTGTCAAGACAATGTTATTAACTTGATAATTTTAAGTTTAAAAATTGAGTTTCTTTTATTTTAAGTTGACTTGTCCAAGAATGCTCTGTGCTTCTAAGGAAAAAATGGTTTTGACTTTGACTGTGATCCCGGTATGTTGTTTCATCAAAGTACAAACACCAAAATTTGGCGATAAAATTATTTTTAATTTATTTAACTTTTTTTATTTATGAACACTTGTTTATACCATATTAACTGTTTTTTAATATTAGTTTAGTAACTATTAAAATATGATGCTGAATCAAATAGATAGACAGATAATTTTATGATGATGTGCAGTCAATGATCGCTAAAACGTGTTGATAGTTATAAAATAATCAACCCAACCTCCGCGAAGACCTTGAGTGTTAGTGACCTTTCTTATCAGCCCATCTAGGTACGCTATGTACTAATTTATTAGATCATCTATTTTGCAAGTGCATGGGTATTTCTCTTCTGGAGTTAATGCATGGGAACTAACTGATGCCCATCTATTTAGTAAACTTACTGATATATATTTGTACAGGTATTCGTAAGCTTATAAATAGCTACGAGTCTTGAATGCCGCTTTTTCTATGTACCTGTCGCACTAACAATGATAAGCTTAAAATTATCTGCTATAGTAATACGCTTAGGCAAGTATGACACGTCTATAAGAATCTAGTTACTTAAACGTAGGTATGCAATTTTTTACTTGAATATCATACCGCGTCTTTGACAGAGAACAAAATAGTAAAACATTGAAATCATCAATATTCGTTGTAACCGTTTATGCTGTTACAAAATGGCCGTATTTTCGAAAAAAAAACCAGTCGGTATCATCAAATCTACTTTCTTTATCATCTGAACATAAAAATACTGCACAATTAATGAATATCAATAAATATAGGTTGTACATAATTTTCTTCCCTAAATTATTTGGAAACATAATGAATATAAACTTCAGTCATTGTTATAGCCACGCGGCGCGGCGTCGCAACTTACCTGGCTTTCTTTTTATCAGAGAATTCCAGATGCAGTGCAGTGCATGTAATTCATAAAACACTGTGCGCACAACACTTTAAAACCGTGAAATATACAATTTCTATACTTTACACTACATACTCACAAAAATTTACTGTTTCCTAACTTACTCGAAAACTTGCCGCAGTCAATATGAAAGTGAATTTTGTGGTCTATAGACAAACTCTTTGATTAAGTACCC
Organism: Gymnoscelis rufifasciata; assembly: GCA_929108375.1. Classification (NCBI taxonomy): domain Eukaryota; kingdom Metazoa; phylum Arthropoda; class Insecta; order Lepidoptera; family Geometridae; genus Gymnoscelis; species Gymnoscelis rufifasciata. The sequence goes on from OV815301.1 coordinate 5,190,535, forward strand.
TCAATTACCAAACATAAACATTTATATGCAGGTTAGGTTGGCAATGGTACTTTCGTTCTATGCAAAGAGTCAAAAATGTTATTCATTGCCATAAACAGTTGAGCATCGTAACTTTGACACCAACTTTTCAAGCAATGTATAGCTTTGTCTCATTATGTGGACATTGTTGACATCTTGCTGAGTACGAAAACGGATTGAATGCATCTTGTCAAGGACGGAGATATAATGGGAACTTTTTAAAGTTTTTTTTTCGTCGATAAAAAATTTTAAAACCCTTGAAGATTTGAATGACTTTTCATCTGAAGGTTAATCTTTTAAACGTTTCAATGATTGTTTAGTTTTACGATACGATGAAATGTTCCAAAATCTGCAGCCTGTTAGTCTGTTAGAATGATGTTACCAAGCTCAAAAAACGCACGATAAACTATGGTTTTTATTTACATTATGTATATTGTGTAGTTGCAGTGATTAATATGAAAGCGCACAAGTTAGCAAACAGCAAATTCGTCAAGGATTTAGTTAACTTAAATTAGTAACAAGTTAGTATGGCTGTGTGAAGCGTGATGTGTGAGACGAGTATGGGCGGGTGAAGGAAAAGGCCAATTTAAAGTTTTCAATGAGAAAGATTAGCGCTCTAACAAACCTGTTGCACCCTGTGTATAATTTAGTCAAAATTTAGCATTTATTAGCACGATAGATGAGTCAATTTAAATCTAAGTTATTTTTACTATACTAAGTGCACCATTATGTTTGCCTCTGGAATAAATAAAATGATGAATTGAATTGAACTAATACTTTAAATGTGAAACTGCTTTTTATGGCTAGCGTAAAGCTTCTATACGCTTTGCCTACTTCTTGAAATCACATACAAGTACGACATCGGTAAATAATACGATTCTAAAATTGATAATGATACGAAAATCATCAATTCAACCGTTTTTCCGTAAGTTTATCAGTTTACAAAGAAATTTAAAAATTTACGAGTTTATTATTTACCGGTGACACATACTTATAGTTGTGAATACAGAGATTTCATAATCCACAATTATACATATATATTGATTTGAATCGTGGATGATTCAGTTAAGGCCTTGGTCCAGCAATAGGATACATACGGCTATATAAATAATTGTTGGACAGGCCCGTGGTAGGCTCTTAGCTTGTGTTACGGGCACTATACACAATTCATAACAATATATTACAAGGTACTAGCTTTTCACTACAGAGTGTGTTTGTATATTGATTTGAATAGTGGATGATTCAGTTAAGTCCTTGGTCCAGCAATAGGATACATACGGCTATTTAAATAATTGTTGGACAGGCCCGTGGTAGGCTCTTAGCTTGTGTTACGGGCACTATACACAATTCATAACAATATATTACAAGGTACTAGCTTTTCACTCCACCGGGGTGGTCAATGTTTTATGTAATTTCTCGCGGGATCAACGTACTGTACTGCTGTATATATTCAAATCGGACCAGCATTTAATGTGATTAGCACAAACTCTTCAGCTTTATAATATTATAATAGATATAGATAGGAATAGTTATAAGATACTGATGTTATTTCTAATGTCCCACCTTTCCTGGTGCTCTGCTTGAAGTAGGTGCAGGATTTCATCATCGAGTTCTTTGCCGTCTGGAGAAACTTCATCGTGGTAAGATGAGTGCTGACGTGTTCTTGTGCCTATATTTATATGTTCATTAACAAATGCTATAGATCCTATTTAAATATTTAAAGGTAAATTATATAATTGAAGAATTACGGGTTTTGTCTGTTCACGTCTGTAGGTGCCCTCTGAATCCTACACGTGACCTCCGGGTGGTGCTAAGAACAGTCTCTGGTGGTAGGCTTCGGCCGCGGCTTGTCACCACCCTCCGGGCTGGGCCAGTGCGTGAAGCGATTTTTTCGTGTTTCGTAATGTGGTCCGGAGAAGCCATCTACCTTCTAGGTCTTCATGCTCCATCTTGGACCACATCGTCACTTTGCATCGGGTGAAATTGTGCTCAAATGAAGGCTTATCTATCAAAAAAAAATAAAAAATTGATGATGATATAATTGATGAGTGGCGAGATTGAATGATGCGGCTATATTAGCGGCCTACGGTGAACATTCGTGTCAATGCGATGTGTGTATCCGGGTTCATCTTGCAACGGAAGTATTCGGGCGAAGACAAATGTTTGTCGTGGGCGTGGCTACACTTACGTCACTTCAGAATCTTGTAGCGCGTTGTAGATTTGTTGTATAAAGACGGTCTGGCATACATGATGATGATGTCCCGAATAACTGATTAAGATTTATGAGCGATTATATAATACTTGAATTTTTGTGCCCTTTCTAAGACAAAGGAACAAACTGTCAAGCAATTTCAGTAAGCTTAGCTAGTAGTTCTAGGCTAAGCATTACTTTATATTTTTTTTCCTATGATTATCAAGTGTTAAGTTCCAGGAGCTTATTGATACACAATACAAAATAAAATAAACAAAAAATAAATGAAAATTTATTAAGAACAGATAATACAATAATATATAATTTACAAACGTAATTGTCTATTGGATTTAAACTGTTAACCAAACATGTTTTAAGACACAAAACGAAAAATTTAAGAAAGCGTAACTATTTCACTCCAGATTTTGTATCAACATTTTATTTTAGTTAAAAGGATATAACATACAATTCACAATATAAGGGCATTCCTCTCAACCGCGACATAAAAAAAATCAAGTTATAAACTGGAAAAAACTTGCACCCTACCAATCCTTCCGACAAGGAACTTCTTAATCCAGTAATTATCGGCATTAAAACCCAATCAGGGAATAATACCTACTGAGCTGAATTTTCGTAAACACCTTTAAAACGGCGTTGTAATGAAGATGTCAATTATAGACATTGATATCGTGCCCGTTAAAAAAGTTATACAGGATTTGCCTCCGTGAACGGATTTTGATGATTATTTTTTAATTAAAGCTGTTGCTTACAAGTTGGTCCCTTATACATTGCATAATAGTCAGCCTTTGTAGTTCCCGAGTTATATTCAAAAACCCACATTTCTCCTCTGATCTGATACTAGGGCATTTTCTGAAAATTCACACCTATTTTTATACGAAATTGTACTCTAATTGCTTTTTCTCGCATTATACAGAAAAATGCATACGGCATTTTTTGTAAATAATGTCACGACGAAGCGACAGGTCGTGAGATGTTTGGGGAAAACTGATTTTCGTGACCTTTATAACTGTTTTAGCCGACACGATATCAATGTCGATTTTTCTCATATATAAACCTGAAATTACTGGACTATTCTCCTTTTGTTGTTATGACTTGACGAAACTTTCATTTATCAACACAATAGTTTTAAATAAAATCCAAGTTGTTTTTAAAATAAAAAAGATGAAGTACAAACATAGAAAGATGGCGGGCGATCGTACAGAAAGCTGTGTCCGTCTCTAACACCAAAGCGGATGCCTCAATGTGACCACGACCGCTCTGTCAAGAGTGAAACCAGAAGAAGAAGAAGCCATAAACAAAAGTCATTAAAAAGAGTTTTGCGCTCAAAGGTTGATTCGATTAGTTACCAGTTTGGCAGCTTGCAGGAGTCTCATCACGCTGAGGTGGTTGCTCATGAAGTCCACCTGGCGCGGCACGACGCGCTTGCTCACGTCCGCGAAGCACAGCATGGTTTCCAGCAGTTCCTTCTCGCGGCTCAGGTAAATGTCGCTGCGAACGATGACTTGTTATAAGCATTTGAATATACTGGATTATAATGAGCAAGAGGAAGAGCTAACAGAGGTTACAATACAATACTCTTTATTGAACACAAAATACAATAAGTCACAGAAAAGATAAAAGTGTACAAAAATTGAAAATCAATGGGCGGCCTTATCGCTGATCGACACAGATCATAAAGCACGAATAAGACGGGAGTAGCAAATTTATATTTAGGAGAGAGAGGTTGTGCTAAGGTAGCTGGTTTAGTGATAAAAAACGTGCAGTTAAATCATCCTACTAAAATATAAACGCGAAAGATTGTGATAAGTAAGTGTGTTTGTGGCTCTTTCACGCTACAACTTCTGGGTGGATTTTGATGAAACTTCAGAATAACATAGCTTACATATTAGAATAACACATCTAGGCTACTTTTCACCGCATAGGAATACCGCTTTTCTCAGGAATATACAATCATTGGAAGCAAAGTCCGATTTCAGTCAAATGTATAACTTCCCGTGCAGATTCCAACAAGGAGACTTAAAACTTATCTTTATCTTAAGCCATAAAATGTCAACGCCAAGATTTGAGCCACCTTCAAAAACTTAACATCATCCCACAGGCCTGCGATTGCACGTAGTTCTGACTGTTTGGGGCAGTGGAAAGGTACATCTTCTTCTTCTTAAGGTGCCACTTCATTACTGAAAGTTGGCAGTCAGCTCCTTAAATTTGTCTTTGTTCATGGCGATCCTGAACAGCTGTTCCACGGTTTGAATGCCAGTCCAATGTCGAATGTTCCGAAGCCATGACATACATACACGAAAACGATATGGAAAGGTACATACACGAGCTGCAAAGGCATGGTGAAGGTGAAGCGAGGCTCGGCGAGGGCCTCGTGCACGGTGATGTCCCCGCCGAGGCCGGAGTGGAAGCGGTAGGTGGCCTGGAGCGGGTTCACGTAGTTCTGGCGGATCAGCGTGACGTACGATGGGTACTTCAACTTCAGCCCCAGGCGCGGCGGCAGCGAGTGCGAGCGACGGTGCCCGAGAAGCTACACACCATAGTGTTATTATCATTCTAATTTATGAAATGTACTGTATCTAGCACCACCACCGCACCACTCTTAACTCGTCCATTCACAACGCCCTTCACACCGCAAGAGACAGAGACAGATGGAAAAAGATCGTAAGAGATAAAGTGATTCTTAAGGGTGGTCACGACCCTCAGCATTGAGGACCACGAAGCTAGGAGGACTGTATCTAGAAATAGTTGAGATTGCAGTGGTTTTAAATGTGATTTATGCATTTTGGCGTAAAATCATCAGTAAATTCGTGCTAGTGAAGCGTGAGATCCAGAAGGACCAAAAATAATGATGCTATGGTTAAAAGCAAGTTTGTTTTTTAATGGAAATCACATAATTTTATGGCTGAGGACCTATTTCTCGGCCTTTATTGCACCAAGTGATAAGCTCATGTCCCCAACCGAAGAGATACGTTAAACAAATGTGACCAACATAGGCAAGTAAATTAATACATGCTTGTTTTAGTAGTGGTATCTATTAAATACATATCAACTCAGTGTAAAAACTTTAGCGAATTGTAAAGACAGTATTATTTCCTTGATTATTCTTAGTTGTTTAAATTAACTTTAAGTTGACCTGTTCAATATGTCCATGCCCTGTGCGTCTTAAGAAATTAAAGTTTTGACTTTGACATCGACTGATTAGTAAATCCACTCACCCTCTGCGTTAGATCGATGGCGTTCTTCTCAGTATTGGCGGTGTGCGTGGGACTGGCGGCCGAGGGAGCGTGCTCGAGACTCCAGCCGTTCATGGTCAGGAAACCGACGGTCCGGTTGCCGACCGTTACCAACGGTACGCGGAGGCGTTGGGCCTCCTACGATCAAGAAGGAAATATAGCACAATCCTAACACTACGAGATTATACAGATTATACATAATTCCCTCGCTTAGGACATAGTTTTTTTTACGTCAGTATGTAAGTTTTTATTTTGCTAAAATCGATGGCATGGTTTCAAGCACTCTAGCTCTTCGTATTCCAGTTAAACCCTGTATAGACATTTTATATGTTTTGTAGGCCGTAGGAAGTCCACTGGTGAACGTAGACTTTCGTCAATCACAATGAGGGGCTAATACTCGCCACGCTTGACAGGTGGGTAGGGGAGCGCAATATTAACTGGTGTGGTTCAGGAACACCATCATCTTTTGGCTGAGATTAACGGCGCCCACACGATGAGATGGGGGATTCTTAAGTGAAAGAAAGTGAAGAAGTGGAAGAAATTGCTTTAAGCAATAACACGCCGATTTCGCATTCTAGGTTTAGTTTTTATTGTATTGTTTGGTGTGTAATAAATTATCTAAGTAGGTGCCCGCGATTCTTTGAGTGTGTTTAAGTGAAACCAAGGATTCTGTACCTGAATATGACTGAGGCGCATGGTCACGGAGCCCATAGCGACGCCCGTCTGCGTCACGCTCTCGCGCTGGTCGTACACGGCGATGCGGACCATCTTCTCGCTGGAAACGCCGTCGCTGACGCGGAACATGACAGTGCGCGAGAATGATGGGTTGCTGCATTTCTGTGAATAATACACATGATGAATATCCTTCATAGAGCCTTGTGGTACTAGTTCTAATAGGAAATATTATTTTTGAAGTGAAACTTCTTTAGAATCGTTGTGATTTGAAACAGGATGCAACGGAAATGGAAATAAGATTGGCTTACCTGTCGGGTAAGCCAATCTTAAACGCTAACAAGGTTAAGCAACTTTGCGCGACGCCAGCACTTGGATGGGTGACCGCCCGAACAAAATCTTAGTAATAGTATTTTTTATTTGTTTTTTTTTCATTCTGCTTATTCTTTTGTCGATTTACTGAAGTTTCCCTTCTATCGTGTGTGAATCGCACACCTTTTTTTTTGTTGTGTCATTCTTTTTGTTTTTTGTAATGCCATAAATCCTAATAAAGATGAAGTTTACTGGATGTACTAATGGCGCCATCTGCGCCGAGTTTCGCGTTTCGTGTCCCCTATTCTAATTCTGGATGTAGAACTGAGCATTGACATCTCGCTACATCAACTCCTTGATATAGCGAAGTAGGGCTTACGGTGTCTCGTCTGTATCTCTATGATATATGAAGATGAGACCTAATGCCCTAATAAAAAAGACAAAAGCTACTTTTTACCGCAAGAAAATTTTATATTACGCGGGCGAGACCACTGGCAGCTTGTCAATAAAAATAGAATCGCTTCTTAAGTCTTACCTCCACCACCTCAGTGCAGCAATATCTCACGCATATGCCCTTTTTCATGTGAAGAATGAAGACCACGGCGAACGGCGACGGCGGGTTGCCGTTGCCGTCGCACAGCAAGTTGTCGCACGACAGAGACATCTCACAAAGCGGAACTTCGTTAAAATCTGAAAACACTTAGCATATTAGTACATATTTTGTTTAAGATGATTCCAACGAAGAGTTTATTTGAGCCATGCATATAAAAAAACATAACTGGCCCAGAGTACTTGTACCCGTATTGGAGATTTCGATACCTTGAGAAAGAAAACACGTAAATGCCTTATTAGTTCACGAATATTAAGAATCGTAGTATCGTAGGCGTAAAATATGAACACAGCTTTATACCCAAGTATTAATGGATACGAAAGTATGTATATATAATGTAAACTTAGGTACACAACGCTCCGTCCTCTATTCTACGGATCATCACACATAACGCGTACAGTCAGGCGGCGGATGAGAAGAGAGTTTTCTAATTAGATGTTAGTGGTAGGTATGTTGTACCGTTGATGCGGTTTTGTTTTTGTTCACAGAGTTGTTGTATATACGTGAAAACCTTAATTAAGCTTTCTAGTTTTATATTGCTTAGTTACTATGTATTTGTAAGTTTTAGGTTTTCCAATAAATAAATAACCGACGACCACGGACAGCAACACACAATGACCCATCGGCCATCGTGCGTGCTGGTCTGTACCCGTTGGAAGTCTACGTAACGCTACGGTAGCTATAACAAAGATATTAAGATTGTTTGTATATTCGTCGAACTAGGGACGAAGCATACGATTCAGTGCGACGTGGGGCAAGCATAACCAGATTGCAATAACCAATGTCAACTAACATCCGTCTTTGATAACGCCTTTCATTGATTTAAAATCCTATCAAAACCGATATGTACTTTAAAAAACCGAAACGTAAGCTATACATCGGAAACGATTAATTCGCACTATGTATATCTGATAACGCAGAAGGCTCGTTATTAATTATCCAAGCCGTAAAATTTCCATAACGTTCATAACAGTTAGTTCAAACATCTTACTGATAAATCACTAAATCACTTTTAACCCACAAGGTGTTCCGATTAAAAAAACATGAAACCTAATATTATCATTCCTAGGCACGAAATACAAGTATCAAGCCATTACTTTTATTTTGGAATCTTTTGGATTCTCTATATTTTTCTTTATCAAAATTCTTACACGCATGTTTTTACCAGATTGTACATTAAGGACTTGGTAGTACGAAACGTTGTAAAGTTTTTCAGCTCTTGACATTTCCTTCAATCCATCCCGTTTTAAAATTAAAAGTGTAACAATAATTATGAAAGTGATATTATATCCTGTATTTGATCTAGGCTCCAGCTAGGCGTCCTGCCCGGGTCACTGTATGAGGCAGGTAAACTAGGTCACAGGATCAATACGTGCAGGGCATTGCACCTAACACTTAACTATCTGACAAACTGTGGAACTGATCTGTGAATCAAACTATCAAGCTATTCAGACTTCGTTTTGAGACAACTTTAAAACAAACGTTTCAATAATGTTATCTTAATTGGTGATGTTTGTATAAAAATCTAGCTGTTATTGACATTTAAGAATAATTATGACATTATATTAGTTATTATATTTTGAATAAGTTTTGGCATTGGGGTAATCATATTGTGACTTATAATTTATTTAATGAATTAATAACTATCATGATCCGTAAATGTAATTATGAGATTCATAGATCAAAAGCAATTTCTATTGTCGGGCGGCAATTCTATATCCAATTATCCACGTTACAAAATGTGTTTAATAATAAATACGATGCAAAAGATAAAAATATGTTACGACTATTTATTATTATTATATATTATTAATTTTGCTCAGAGGCTCTGAGTCGCTCAAAGAGCTATGGAGAGGACTGTGTTCGGGGTTTTTTACATGATCGAATCCGTAGAAGAACGCGAGTCACTGATATATCCAAGCGAATTAGCTCCTTTAGTAGGCAAGCAATATAGCGCATTTAAAGAAATTGTTGTTGGGGTCGAAAAAATCATGAATGGAGACCGCGGATCAACAAGTACAGCGTAGGAAGTCCACCAACTCGATGGACAGGCGACTTATTAAGGCGGGTTTAGGATGGGTACCGGCTGCCTCCCACCGCAAAACTGGAAGTATACGAGAGAGGTTTCTATTCAGCAGTGGACATCCTACAGCTTAAATGAAGAATAAGAATTCAGGTATCTGAGCCTGGAGTGAGGTTCATTACGAGATTTTTAAAGAAATCTATATATCTTGTTAGCGTAATAAAAATAATGGCGAATATTAATGAAAATATTTTTAAATAAAAAATAAATTTTTTTTTTTAAATAAAAATTTTTAAAAAATTTTAAAAAAAATAAATATATTTCCAGACATTTCACTCAACAACATCTAGCCCCGTGGTAAGCTCTAAGCTTGTGTTACGGGTACTAGATATCTGATATACTTAATATAATAGTCATACATATATAGATATTTTTTATTATACATATTAATGAAAATATGTACTTTGAAAGTAGCACCAGTGACAGAAAGTTAAGAAGAAATCGGTATGGACATATTATGAGAAGGGATTAACGTCACGTGACGAAAAGAGTGTAAGATAATGTGTGTTGATGGATTATGTGGGAAGAGGTAGGCCAAAGAAAAGTTGGATTGACTGTGTGAAGGATGACATGTGTAAGAAAGGAATGAGTGCTGAGATGACGAGTGACAGAGGTAAATGGAAGGAATAAATGTGCCCACCCTACGTAATGTTGGATGATGGCAAGATAATGATGATGATGTACTTATGCGCTGTATCGAAAGTAAAGATAGTATGTAATAGCAACTCTTGACTCATTTGTTTTGACATTATTACTACTAAAAAACCAGTGTAACCAAAATGTAATTGTGACGTATAATAATATTATCAATAAATGACTATTAATGACTCACCATTAACGATCTTGTTCACCATCCTATACGTCTTCAGTTCGATGATAGTCCTGGTGTCGTCTAACTGCTTGTTCAGATCAGCGATGCGCTGGGTCAGGTGCTCGTACGGAGCGCTTTCCATAGCAGTCACCCACAAAGCGCGCTCAGACTCAAGATAGGTGGCCAAGCGGTAGCAGACGCCGTTTTCCCAAACTGGAAAAACGCACTTAATTTAGTATATTTGTCAGATCCGCACCACTCTTAAGACGTCAGTTCACAACGCCCTTCACACCGCAAAAGACAGAGCCGGATAAAAAAAGATCGTGAGAGAGAACGTGATTCTAAAGGGTGGTCACTACCCTCAGCATTGAGGAACACGAAGCTAGGAGGAGGAGGGTTTGAGAGCGGCTTAAGAGAGCGGTTCATTTTACTAGCTCATTATATTTATTAAACACCGACGCAATAAAAGGAGTCTTATAATTTCCACAAGACCGTGTCTCTGTGGCATCTTAGCTCTAGGACGGATGAAGCGGGTACAATTTCGGGTGTTTAATATGAAAATATAAATGACAAACAAGAACTTGGAACCCAGTGTGTACGCTGAACGAGCAGCGAGCAAGCACTAGGAACATGTTCTTAAAGTCCGTTATACCTAATTGAGTCCTGAAATTTACTTAAGTCTTGGCTTAGTACAAGTATTTTTCAAAAGTATTTTGCCCCAATGAAATGGATTTGTGATTGCAAAGTCTTTAAACGTCTGCATTGCCAAGTTAGCGAGTGTTTAATTAGCTATGCTGTATGTATGTAAGTATGTGTGAGTCACGAATTTATTATTACAGTTCTGCTGCAAATTTGATAACTTCATAACCTGGAGCGTATTGTTAAAAGGTACGGATACGGATGGTCAAATGGAGATGATAAATGTATAATTATGAAAACTAAGAACTTTTTTTATTATTATTTAGATTATTAAAGCTTGGCTACGTTGCTGCGTTTGATTATCCCAAGATACTGAGAAGTAGCTAACGAAAATAGTTATATATGAGTAATACTAAAAATAATCTGCCCTGCAAGTGGCTTAATAGACGTTGACAGGAAAAACACTATAACACTGTTCAGATCCTTCAGAAGAATTTTCAAAAACAAAAGAATAATTTTCAAAGGCGATGCGTCTTTAAATACTTTAAACAGAATCAGCCTCCAGTCATTTTGTCGTCAGGTGATATTTACATTTCAAAGAATCAAATTATGTGCATTGAGATTATTTTGCGCAACTCAGTCTCGATATTTGCATTACAAAAACGATATTTTCCATGCTATTGTATTAAATTGAATGTATTGCGCCAAATGAATAATATATAACATTTTGTTCCAAGAAAACCGTTACAGATGACTGACCGCAAAATGTTACATTTAAAATGAGGATAGGATCAACCGAGGTAGGTACAACATATAAAACAAGGGAGATAATAAATTTGATATCAATATTAAAAAAATATTGTAATTTTATTGTAACTGTTTGTTTAATACGAATCATGATTTTTGGTTTTTGATTTTCTCGATATTTCGACGCTGATGCAAGCGCCATGACCACGGCATTAACCAGAAGTCTTGCGATGAGGTAGAACAGTCATTGACAAACGATAATACGGTCTACACTCTTTCTAAGTCTTTTATTACGAGTTTGGCTATCGCTAGTGTTGATGCCACTTGTTTCATTCTCGGACGCAACTCGATCACGACACACTTTACAAGCCGTGTCCTGGCGAAGAACAATAATAATAATAATCATAATTTCCGGACAATCTACACAACAACATCTAGCCCCGTGATAAGCTCTAAGCTTGTGTTAGAGCTTATCACGGGGATAGATAGATATCTACTACCCGACTAGATATCTGATATTCTAAATATAATATACAAACATATATAGATATTTTTATTATACACTAGTGGCCTGCCCCGGCTTCGCACGGGTTTTTATTTAAAAAAAAAACCCGGCAATTATTCGATTTTTTCTCACCTTTTAAACCTTCCCTAGACCTCCACGAACATTTCAAGACTATGATAAGATAAATCCGTTCAGCCGTTCTCGAGTTTTAATCAGACTAACGAACAACAATTCATTTTTATTTATATAGATACTAGCGGCCCGCCCCGGCGTCGCACGGGTAAAAAAAGATCCCGGCAATTTTTCCTTATTCGCTCACCGTTTAGACCTACCCTGGACTACGACAAACATTTTGAAAAATCATAGACAACCTATAAAATGAATATTGAACTTTCGAGACATAGACAATAGCTCAAAGAGTATATTACCACCACGTATGAATAACTTATCAAGAAAAATCATAGACAACCTATAAAAAGACATTTATTTTACACTTTTGTTAACCTGTAGATAATAACAGACAAATAATCTATATAATATAAAAATGAATCGCAAAATGTGTTGGTAAGCGCATAACTCAACAACGCCTGGACCAATTTGGTCAAATCTTTTTTTAAAATGTTCGTTGAAGTTCAAGGATGGTTTTTACGGCGAGAAAAATTGCTGGAAAAACCTTAAAAATAGCCCTTTTCTTTTTCCCATACAAATGATTTGTAACTAAAACGTAGTCAATTTGAGCTTTATTGCTATGGTATAAAGTTCATATTAAATTACAAGCACTCACTGTTGTCTAAGCAATGTAGGTGTGTTCCTAACGTCAAAGATCATATCTATCAAAAGTATATAAAATTTTCATGTCACAATGTTAGTTACCGTACTCCTCCGAAACTGCTTTACCGATTTTTACCAAATTTTATATGCGTATACAGTAGGTCTGGAGAATCAGCTACTATCAATTTTTCATTTTGCAAAACAACGTTTGCTGGGGTCAGCTAGTTAGCAATAAATTAAAATTGCGACTATAATTTGAGATTTAAACTATCCTATCTCTCAAGTTGGATCGAACTGCACATGGTGTGCGAATTTTATTATAATCGGTTAAGTGGTTTAGGAGTCCATCGAGGACAAACATTGTGACACGAGATTTATATATATTAAGATTAAACACCCAGACCAAGGAGAAAAGTGCTTGCAGAACATACAAACAATTTAACACTCAGCGGGAATTGAATAGTAATTAATTAATTCAATAATGTAGTATAGTGTTGTGTAAAATGGATACCATCTGGTAAGACTACTGTCCGTTTTCATCCTGTACCTGCAGGGTGACTTGGTGGATGCCTAGGACGATCACGCCGAGTGGTTCGGTCCAAGGCTCAGGGCCCCTCAGGTAGAACAGGAGGAATACACACACACACACACACACAGAAGCTTTAAACGTATCACTACTGCCCTTGAGGTCGCGGTTATTGTAATGCATACATACCTAATTGGAATGGCCAGTGTCCGTTTTCATCCACTTCTTGCACGGTGATTTTGTGGAAGCCTAGGACGATCACGCCTACTGGTTCGGTCCAAGGCTCGGAACTCTTCAAGTAGAACAGGAGGTTGCCGCGCAGGCGGAACCACCTGGCAGACCACCCTGCAAAGGAAACAAACTTTAGGTTATCGTGAAATTATATTCTAGGAGGCCTTATTCTAGGAGGCAGACCACCCGCTCGATGGTCGGACATTAGGAAGGTTGCTAAAAACGATACGATGAAACTCGCCAGGGTCCGAAATTATTGGTGGAATAGCCGATGTCACTAAAAAATCTGCTGGGCTGAAGTGGAATACCTTCTAGGTCTTCATGCTCCATCTTAGACAACATCGTCACTTTACATCAGGTGAGATTGTGGTCAAATAAAGGCTTATCTACTAAAAAAGTCAAAGTATTTTACTTGTACAGAAGTCTTGTATAGAGGTTTTAAAAGTTGGTATCATAAGAAAATGAGACTCATGCGAATAAAAGAACATTGAAAAATTAAGTTGTAGTTATGTGAAGTATTGTATGGATGCTTTAACTTTCAGACATTCTTACCAGCGTTATAACTCCAACGCAACGACAAAATTGAGTCAAATCGATCAATACAACATGGGGTTAGTACGTCCATAACGATAAAGCATACCTATAGCTTATAAGCCCACCCCCGCGTCTGGCTAATGGAATCTGCAATCTGGACTTCAAAGCGGGCCATGTCCGTGCCGACAAATCAAAGTTGTCAGATGCAAGAACTGCCCCCTGATATTTCGAAATTGATTGAAGAGGTTTGGAGCATTTCTAAAACGATTGCAGGATATTGAAAATAGTCTACGTTAAGAACAAATCTTGTGACGGTTTGATTTCCGCAATCGAAAGGCACAGCAATATTTGAAAAATGTTCGTTGTATCTTTTTCGTGGGATACAAACACTAAAAGATGTGCGTCTCGGGACGCCTGACAGAAGTGATACGTTCAATTAAGGCTCCGTGGGGGACGCCAGATAGACTGAAACCGTTACACAATCGTGACAAACCAGGTAACGTAACGTGTAACAAAAATGCAAAAGGACTAAGAAATGCAATAAGCACCAAGTATTTTATTTATATTCTTAGAACGAAATTAGTTTCTCTGTTAGAAAGAGCCATATTCCATTGCTATTCCAAAGAAGAATTATTTACGAGTACAAACGTTAGCAATACTCAGGTTTAAGTCATAAGTAGACAACAGTTTAAATGGAAAGAATTTAATTCAGGAAGGTTGTGGACGGCGAAAATAAAACGACTGAATATACAAAAATAATCCATCTAGAGGTTAAATCGAAGAGAACTCTTTAAGCAGTAATGTATATTTTTATAATTTACTAGGGCCCGCCCCGGCGTCGAACGGGTAAAAATAAATCCCGGCAATTTTTCCTTATTTGCTAACCGTTTAGACCTACCCTGGACTAAGACAAACATTTTAAAACCAAAATCAGCTCAATCGTCCCAGCCGTTCTCGAGTTTTAATCAGACTAACGAACAACAATTCATTTTTATTTATATAGAATATAGATAATCTCCGCTATTTCACGGACGCTTTTAACAAAAAAATTAATAGTAAAAAAAATAAAAAAATAGTAATTGAGTACTTCAAACTCATGTCAGAAAAATATTATTGAAAACTATGTTGAATATTGAACTTTCGAGACATAGACAATAGCTCAAAGAGTTTAAATAACCACCACGTATGAATAGCTTATCAAGAAAAATCATAGACAACCTATAAAAAGACATTTATTTTACACTTTTGTTAACCTGTAGATAATAACAGACAAATAATTAGCAATAAATTAAAATTGCGACTATAATTTGAGATTTAAACTATCTTATCTCTCAGTTGGATCGAACTGCACATGGTGTGCGAATTTTATTATAATCGGTTAAGTGGTTTAGGATTCCATTGAGGACAAACATTGTGACACGAGATTTATATATATTAAAGATAAAGATTAAGATATTTTACTTGGTACAAAATAAAGAGTTTTGTATTCTAGAGTATAACGTCGTAGCTTGGAAATGTGTTTTCAGTTGAGGTAACTAAATATAAGTACTTATTTTGTAATATCACTGTAGCTACAAATTGATAAAAAAAAACTCATAATATGTTTTATGTTTACAGAAAACCCTAAACACCTACCTACCTACCTACCTACTACCTACTACCTACCTACCAAAATCACCACTGATTTTGAATCACAGTCTCCAATGCAAAAACTGACCACCAAGAGAGCACCCCTAAATTCGTTTTTAATTAGTTGCAGGTCCAATACATAGCGCTCCCGGTGTAGGTACAATAGGGTGTAGGCGCGCTAGGGGTGTCACGCCCACGCATAACCTTGATGCACATAGTCCCTCCCAAGAGTACATGCTTGGCACCCCTAGAGCGTGTTTATCCGCTTTAACGAAACGAGGTGTAGGGTTGATCAGAGTACAAAGATTAGAAACTATAGGGTAGTGCAATCATTGCGTTAAGTACAATTTTAATTATAGTTCTCTACGATATTTTCTACAGGACTGATTTTATTCTTATAACTGTTCCTAAAAACTACAACGTAGATTTTCATGTACACCAATCGCTGCACGTGAGTTTATCATATACATACGAGTACATAATGTAAATTTGCTTGTGGGGAAGAAGTGCTCAAAGATGTAAATTTTTTAGCTGATCCAATATCAACCAGATGCCGAACGGACGTTTATTTTGAAGGCAAAAGTCAAAGTCCGAGTCCGAGATCCGAGTGTTATCCGAGCTTGTATTTCAAAACATTTAAGTGAACAACACAAAGACATTCAAAACTACATAAAGATGTAAAATTTACATAAGTGTTGTATCCTACTCAATACAAATTGATGTACTGGGCATTACATTACAATAAATCTAAATTTAAAATTTAAGAAAAACCCCCGTTTCCAATGCCATAATTTCCTTAAACGTAAAACAACATAATAAATTATGTAATGTGGACGCGATGCGATTTCATTTAATACCCCACACTAGTATATTTGCAGATTTTCGGTTTTCCTTACCCACTCTCACCCCCATAACTTTTAAACGGCACAACCGATTTTCATGAAACATATCTAAGAACACTCGCGCCAGACTCACCTTTCATACAAAAAAACTAAATTGAAATCGCTCCATCCGTTCAGGAGCTATGGTGCCACAGACAGACAGACAGACACGTCAAACTTATAACACCCCTCTTTTTTGGTCGGGGGTTAAAAAGGTCTACATCGCAACGGAGCAAGATACAAGCGTGTATCCTCCAGTCTCTATTCACTTTGAATATTGCCAGTTCAGTTTCAGTTGCCAGGTGCCTGTTCTATAGGATATTGACATTATGTTGCAGATACATCAGCGGGCATTCATGTCGCGTTGGCGCGCTAAAGTCATCGTGAACAGGTATACGCGATGTGACAAAGATTTGAAAGAATTGTATCGCGTTGCCCGCTACAAGATTATAATGTGACGTGAATGTAGCCACGCCCAAGCCAAACATCGTCTTTGCCGGAATACTTCGCGTTGCAACGATGTACGCGGACACACAAAGCGATAACACAAATTATATTCGCAGTAGGTAATTAATACGGCCGCACACAATTACAATAATGATGATGCAGTAGGCTTGCCAGCTTGTTTTTTGTTTTATAATTTGGTCCAAATTGAAAGACTTTAGAGCTTGTTGTTTAAATTATCTTGAATCACAACGCTCGCTAGCAAAGTTGACTTGTGTGGTCGGAAGATTTAACAATTATAACCATAACCTACATATCCTAATTACCTTTTATAAGAATAGTGGTTCACTATTTTCAAGCAAAGTTGATATCTTATGTACCAGTGTGATCCGAAGAGACAAGTGGGACATAATATTCTAAATAAATAACGATCATAAATGCGAAAGAAACTCTGTCTGCCTATCCGGCTTTCACGCTAAAACTCTGTATAGTAGTTTGTTTTATTTTTTAGCGATTTTTTCGTGTTTCGTAATGTGGTCTTCTATGTATTCATGCTCCATCATAGACCACATCGTCACTTTACATCAGGTGAGATTGTGGTAAAATGAAGGCTAATCACGTATAAAAAAAAAACTTTTATTTACATTAATCTTAGTACAGAGATTCTGTAGAACCCCAGAAAGGGCATCATAGGCTTCTTTTTTTGCTGCGGTGTAGATTTGGATGAAACGTTATAAAATATAACGTTCCATCTCATTTTGTTTTTGAAGTAAGAAACATATTGCAACATTAATCAAAAATATTTTTTTTTTACTTTGGGGACACACAAGGGTTCCGTGTATTTCAATATTTTATACGCATAAAATTAAATATAGGTATAATTAAATAAAATTTCGTTGCTTAACTTCCAAGGTGAAAAGGTAAATTGCTAGTAGTTTTACGACGTATTAAAAAACCAAAAAAGTTCAAACATATCGGTAAAGTTTGCATATTTTTTAAAAAACTTAATAATATGCCTTTCAAATGGACAATCAAGTCAATTCTTGTAAAAATGTCATATAAATGTTTTATTTTTTACTTTAGGAAACTCTGTGAGGCTCACAAAGACTTGAGAATGTTATCTCATTAGGTTTGTGCTAGCTGAATTATTATTTAACGATAGGTTAATTTAATTACAATTTTTACTGATAAGATTTGACAAAGCCCCTTTAATAGTAGCTGCTGTAAATGGGCATTGTCAAAAGAATGTCTTAATTTAATAGTTCCTGCTGTATAAAGGCATTGTCAAATTGTGTACACAATAATAGTTGGCGTGCAGCTATTATTGTGTATATTACTTGAGGAGGCTTCTTTATAGCCGCTGCTTAATGCTGCTTAGTGCTTTGACAAAGCGTCTGTTCAGCTGCACTATTAATTCATTATTTTAATTTGATTTAAATAATAATGTATGTATCCATTGATTTTCTGTCGTAACTATGGTGTTCTTCAATATTCCAAAATTAAATAAATAAATGAAAATGAAATTCCATCCTAATTAATTGAGAAACGAAAATAAGTCGTTGTGTTGTCATCAACCAAACATTTTTGAATTCGTCAAATTCAAATGAAAAAAATCAGTTGATAAAAAATATAAAACTTTTCCATTTCAAAAGTCAGTTGAAAAAAAGGATTTCTAAATATTGTATTATACCTAGATATAAAAAAATGCTTTTCTACTAAAAAAATATACCCTAATCCAAATTCTATAATCTATGCTTCGCTGTATTTATTCCTAATGTATATAAAGAATCATCTTTACATGTCAAAGTTTTATATGCAGAATATAACTTGTTAAATAATTAACTCAAACAATAAATTAATCGCCAAATAATAATAACGCCAAGCACAAATCGCTTAGTGATCGTTTAAAAAAGAATACCTCAATGTCCATTAGAAGACGCACGCAGCGTCCCAATAGGGGAAGAACAGGCAGTCTAAACCGGCTAGCAGTTCAGCAACTATAGCTAGCAGTCAGACAGTTAGACCTAACCGTCGCGCTTGAGATCCAGACCCGAACTGTAAGCATGGATCTCTCTCCCGAAAAAATAAGTGTGCACAAACAATTATGGCAGAGTTATTTCAATGTATGAGTATATTAACAAGGTGCAGCAAGCAGCTGGGGTCCCGGGGTTTTAGCCCCGCTCAGTTGTATACAATACGCAGTATTGCTTTAAACATAACCTTGAAGTTATAACCATGTGCAAGACCTTGGAAGGCATTCTGCACTTTTATTAAATCTTACAGAAAAGTTTGTCATTTAGTCTTAGGTTATATTTGGGGCGCTTCGATAACCACGACACAAAATAACGAACACAAACGAAACATTTTCGTTGCTTCTAACATAGCCTACGAGGGCGGCACTGAAAATCTCCGGAATAAAAAGTGACACAACATTACTATTTAAAAATTAATTTATTTCTTTTCAAAATATTATCCGCAAAATAAGACAAATTTTTCCATACGATGGAACCAATCATTGAAGCAACCATTCCATTGGGAAGTTGGGGTCTCTAAAATGGCCGTTTTGTAGGCTTCCACAGCTTCTTCAGGTGACGAAAATTTCTGGCCACGCAATTTATTATTTATTTTAAGGAAAGTATAGAAATCATAAGGGCTTAGGTCAGGGCTGTAAGGCGGATGCACCCGCCGTACAGGTGTTGGTCTAATAATTATATGTTTTCTTGCTCTAAAAAGTCTTTTGTTCTGTGCGCGGTGTGGGATCTCGCATTGTCGTGCGTGATGGAGGATGATGCGGCGGTTGCAGTTCTCTTTACGGAGTTTAGAAACGACCTGTGGCAAACAAATGCTGGCATACCATTCTGCATTAACCGTTCATTGTCCCTCAAGAGGAATAGTCGGAACATGGCCGGTTTTGGAGACAAACGTAGCCACCTTTTTCTTTGCAACACTCCGTGAACCAAAAATTTTTTTTGGCTTTTACTCATTTTTGAGCACCCAAACTCGTAACTGGTTTTTTGTTTCAGGTTCGTTCGCGTATATCCAGAATTCTTCACCTGATACGATGTTGTATACAGCATTTGAGGATCCTGCGTGGATTCTTCCGCGAGCTCTGATGCACCAAGTAATGCGAGCCGCTTTTTGCTCTTCTTAGAGCAAATGCGGTATCCATCGGGAAAACAACTTTTTACACCTATTTATTTTATGCAAGTTTATTTGTATTAGACTCATGCCAATGTCTAAAGTTGCCTGAATTTCGCGGTATGTCACATGCCGGTCTTCCTCAATCAGCTTACGCACAGCATCAACGTTTTCTTGGGTGACTGCAGTTTTTGGACGACCTTGACGGGGATCACCTCTGAGGTTGACACGTCCACGTTTAAATTCAGCAAACCAGCGATAAATTATGGTTTTGGATGTATATATATATATATATATATATATATATATATATATATATATATATATATATGCTGGTTTGCAAAACATCCATAGGTTTAAATGTTATTTTCTTATTGTTTCTTTGTTTGGTGTGTGTCATAAAGAATTATATATATATATCTATCAATAATACCGGCGAGACGAGAAGAACAGCTCTGCGCAAACTATGACTAAAGACGCTGACGCGGTTTCGAGTTCAACTCTGCCGTCTGCTCTGCACCTGAGACCTGCCTGTGCAGTTTACCTTCAGAAGCTTAATTAATGAATTTGGCAAGTTCATGAAGGAACGTGATTGAAATATTTAATTCGTTATTCTAACTTCAACAATTTTTTTATTTAATTTTTTTTAGAGTTTATGCAGACTGCTTTATACCTTAATTATTTATAAAGGAAAGTAATAATAATAATATAATATAATATAATATATCCTAGCCGATCTCGGCCATGGCGACTGCGTCACTGGATAGGCATTTTAACGTAAGACTTTTTATTACTAGGGTTGTAGGTTAGAGCACACCAAAGGGTAGATAACCTACAACCCTAGTAAAGGAAAGTATGACTTACCTAAGTAAAATTAGTTTTACCTGCTGCGGAAAAAATATTGGTACACCATTTTGCGATGTATCCGATGTGTTAAATTACTATACAAGATGTCCGGTGATGAATGGATAACCTTGAAATGAGAAATAGCACACCTTTCAGAAAAAAAAATCCCATCAGGTAGCTAAGTTATAGGTTTTATTAATTTAGGTACATACCTAAAAATGTTATCTTACGGTACGATACTATGTCCACAAATGTATGTATTTCATCATCATCATCACCCTATTAACGTTTCCACTGCTGGGACACAGGGACTTCTCTCTTGACGAGAGAGATTAGGCCTTAATTCACCACGCTGGCCAAGTGCGGGTTGGTGAATGTCACATGTCCTTCAAACTCTATTAAAGTTCTCAGAACATGCCGGTTTCCTCACGATGTTTTGCCTTCACCGTGTTTAAAGCGCACATAAATTTCTCAAGAAGAAAAATACAGAGGTGCGTGGCGGGGTTTGAACCCACGACCTTCGGAATGAAAGTCGAGTGTCCTCCCACTTAGCCAACACGGCTTTTTAGCTTTTTTTTTTTTCACGATTTTTAGTGATTACTCTACTAAAATATACCTTATAGAGTTCCTTTGACTGTCCTTCATTTTCATCATCAGACCCCTAATATCAGTGAAAACCCATTCAGATGAACGGTCTCAGTAATATAAGTTAATCAAGCCCAGACACAAAGTACTTGCTGTAAATCGTTGAGGAGTTCCCTCGACCGCATTTCCCTCCATCATCAGATCAACACCAGACCCTCATTAATAAAAGGGCTTTAAAATTCATTATATTGAATAATATTAAGGAACACACAAGTCGGAAAGACAAGTTTTTCAAGAGTTTCCCTCAATTTCTTCAGGATTCCACCACCAGATCCAGGTTTCCTTTCCATGGGACCACCCTTGGGATACTCCCTTTCCAACAAAAAAAGAATAATCAAAATCGGTTCATAAACAACAAAGTTATCCGCGGAAATACATAAAATATATATATATATATATATATACGGTCGAATTGAGAAACCTCCATTTTTTTTGAAGTCGGTTAAAAAATAGATGTTGGCCGATTCTCAGACCTACTCAATATGCTCACAAAATTTCATGAGAATCGGTCAAGCCGTTTCGGAGGAGTATGGCAACGAAAACTGTGACACGAGAATTTTATGTATAAGATTATCAGCAACCAAAGAGTTAAAACCGCTACTAGCTCTGTTAATAAATGTATTTTGCCTATAATTTGTACGTAAATTTGAAAACATTGGAACATGAAGAAGGTTAGTTTCACGAAGAAAATTAGAGTTCGTTCTTAAAAGAATCTGTTGCAAAAATGTCTTAGATCTCTAAGATAAGCAATTTATCCGTAGATGCATGAGATAGGAGGGCACACAATTTGAATATGGTTTAAGTACATTTTGGGATAATAAAGTGTTAGTAATGTAAATTTATTTTTAAAACGTTAGTTTGTTTGTACACATATCCGAATAAATGGACAGGGCGTCTCCATGTATGTTTTGCGTTTTTTTAGTTTTGAAGATATTCAACTTTTTTAGTTTGTTTTTGGTTAATATGTTAATGTCAACCACTCGTTTTTGTTGTCAGATTACCACTTTGGTAACTGATTCGTAACCAGCTACGTAAAAACAATTTTCTTCGCTGTTTTGTAGTCAGTTACTGATAAACACTTAATTACCATTTATGTATATTTAATAATCCGGTTCGCTTAAAACAACAGACTAGCTCACCGGACACCGAACCGTTCAGTCAGTATTGTCCTAGTATTGCGTGAACACGTTGCGAAATGTCACCTATTCTATCGAAATAGGTCAAAACTGCGTTAGTTGGGGCGACTATCATTGCTTCACTACAACGACATTACTTAAAAAAAGGACTAACCAAATTTTACCTCAGAACCAAACAACAGTTTAGTTATATAAATATTATTAGAGATCTCGATGATGAGGATATATACCATATAACTTTGAATCCATGTCTGATAACAGGTCTCGCGGTGTTGCGCGTACCGTAGCATATTAGCGACTAGGCCGACTAATATTTTAATTGGGGGAACTGAGATCTGCTCTGCATCTCGCCTAGGAGTACTCGGTGCTCCTAACCAGCCTTACCGATATCTATATAAATAAAAATGAATTGTTGTTCGTTAGTCTGATTAAAACTCGAGAACGGCTGAACGGATTTATCTTATCATAGTCCTGAAATGTTCGTGGAGGTCTAGGGAAGGTTTAAAAGGCGAGAAAAAATCGAATAATTGCCGGGAAAAAAAAATTGAATATAAACCCGTGCGAAGCCGGGGCGGGCCACTAGTTAATAATAATAATGACCGGCGGACCGTGCACCACACGAGCCAATATGGTAACGGGGCACGGGGCAAACCATGTTCGTGGTTCGGCCTGGACCAGGTTCGAGTGTCTATTTATACTTCAGCATTTGAAGTCGTTTTGAAGGTTTCTATTAAAATCGACCCAGTTACTATTTGATCACTAACATTAATAGTACAGAAATATTGATAACGGTGATCGTAATTAGGTATACCTATACCTAATACTCGGTTCATTAGGACAATATATGTTTCAAGTGGACCGATAAACTTAGCCAGGCTATTTTATACCGATTCGCAGCTTGAGACGCGTCGTTATAATCAAAGTTCTGTTCATGTTATAGAATTACAAGAAGACACACAATTAGACTACATTCAAGATAGAAAGACCTCCTCAGCAAAATTGTTCGATAAGGTTAGCCTTAAAGGTTAATTATATAATCAATATCCTTTGTATCGAGACAGCCGATACCCTTGTCTGTAGTATAGAGCATGTTGATGAAATATTCTTGCGAATAACAAGACAAGAATATCTGCGGAAGTCACATTGATATTACAAAAATCAGTCGTTTTACGTTACGGCTAGCTGTTTTAATGCGGCCTTTAAACGATTGGCCTTTTAACGTATTGCTATGACAATACCATAGCCGTTCTTCAATATTATATGGCGAGAAACGTTTAGACGCATCGTACTACTACTGAAAATATTGTAGATTTGGTACGGTTTGTTTATGGAGCAGCGAGCGTGTCGTGGCAGCCGATGCTGAACCGCCAGATATCCTGATTTGTAAAGTAAATGCAGAATAAAACATATTTAAAACCTTTGTAGCGCTACGAGTGTCAGGAATGAGATCAAAAACTGTCAAAGAGGCCGCTAATTTTTCGCTGTATTACATTATTGTTAGCCGTCTTGTATAACTTATACAAGACGCCTAACAATAATGCCTTAGCCGAATAAATCCCGGAGGTTTTTTTGAACCGCATTAATTTCGGCTTATAGTTAAACTGCTGCTTTACAAAACGGC
Source organism: Gymnoscelis rufifasciata (assembly GCA_929108375.1). Taxonomy (NCBI): domain Eukaryota; kingdom Metazoa; phylum Arthropoda; class Insecta; order Lepidoptera; family Geometridae; genus Gymnoscelis; species Gymnoscelis rufifasciata. The sequence continues at coordinate 5,214,779 of OV815301.1, forward strand.
TGGTTTTTAAATAGCTAGCCGTAGTGTAAAACGGCGTAAAATACGGTCCGACTGCGACATAACTACTGCGTAGGTGATACGTGTAGGCGTCTTATATTTTCCTATCAACGCGCATTAGAACGTGCTCCGATTTCAATGATTAGGTACTTGTGATGAAGAGTTGCTAAGATTAATTTATCTTCAGTACAGTTTATATTATAAAACAAGTGGCCCGCCTCGGCTTCGCACGGGTTTTTATTCAATTTTTTTTCCCGTCATTAATTCGATTTTTTCTCGCCTTTTAAACCTTCCCTAGACCTCCACGAACATTTCAAGACAAGAGATAAGATAAATCCGTTCAGCCGTTCTCGAGTTTTAATCAGACTAACGAACAACAATTCATTTTTATTTAAATAGATAGATAGATTATATTATAAAATAAACTATTAGTACTGTATACAGAAAAAAGTAAGTAAGAGTATTATTAAGAGTAATAAGAGATATTCAGTGTGAAGGCAAACATCGTGAGGAAACCGGCATGTTCTGAGAACTTTAAAAGAGTTTGAAGGACATGTGACATTCACCAACCCGCACTTGGCCAGTGTGGTGAATTAAGGCCTAATCTCTCTCGTCAAGAGAGAAGTCCCTGTGTCCCAGCAGTGGGAACGTTAATAGGGTGATGATGATGACTGTATACAGGGTGACCCACGGCCATTCCACATGATGAGAAGTATCTTAAATATTCAAGACTAGCGGCCCGCCCCGGCTGCCCACGGGTAATTATAAAAAAAAATCCCGGCAATTATTCGATTTTTTCTCGCCTTTTAAACCTTCCCTAGACCTCCACGAACATTTCAAGACTAAGATAGGATAAATCCGTTCAGCCGCTCTCGAGTTTTAATCAGACTAACGAACAACAATTCATTTTTATTTATATAGATATACTAGAAATATTATTTAGTCACGCAATTTTAACAGAAAATGATATGAGAGCAATACAATAAAATAATAATAATTAGTTGTTATGAAATTGTAATGATTCATTTTATTCAATAGGGCAAAAATACAATTTCTCTAAATTATAAAAGAGATATTCAGGTTCGTCCTTTTATTTAAGACTAGCGGCACGCCCCGGCTTTGCACGGGTAATTATTCAAAATTGTTTCAAAATTATTCGAATGTTTCTCTCCGTAAAAACCATCCTTAAACTCCAACAAACATTTAAAAAAATATATGGCTAAATTGGTATAGGCTTTGTTGAGTTATGCGCTTAGCAACACATTTTGCGATTCATTTTTAACACCCGACAAAAAAAGAGGGGTGTCATATGTTTGACGTGTCTATCTGTCTAGTAGTGTAGTAACGAAAAATAAATTGTAATGTTAAACTTAGTTAGCTATCACTATTCGGCTGGCAGAATTTTGAGCCACGACCCAAGAAACCTTGACCCGGCGCCAAGCAATCCAGGGAAACAAAAAACACAATCATATCTTAGTTTAAAGTAATTAATTATCAAATCTAACATTCTTATGTAACAATAAACTAATAATGATAAGGGCCTTCCTCTTGTTTAGTACATAAACATGGCACTACTTGGGTATACTTTTTTATTTGTTTTAATTAGGTGCTTAAGGAGGTAGTTTAATTGCATTATTTTTTAGTTTTCAGTTTTTTGACAGTTCTTTATTTTTAATGATTTATAAATTTTTTTGTGTGGCTTAAATCTACTGATTCGATATCTGCAATTTAATTTTTAAACAAGTCAAGTTGATTTTTAACAAAAACAACTGTCTTAGTTTGCAACTAGCAGTGCCGCGCGATGTGACCCGTGTTACAAAGGATTTTGAGGTTTAAGATTCTTAATTTCTAAGAAGAAACACCTTTTTTTTCTAAAAATTTTTCATGCATCATTTTCTCATAAAAATAAACAAATATCCTCGGAATGACATGTTTTCCCGCGATCAAATGTAGCATATGTCACATCACAGGCTTTACAGAATGTGCGTACGTTATTTCTTTATTATTAGTATAGATATATGAATAACTAGCACTAGCCCGCAGTGTTACGATGAAATATTTTTCCGCGGTTATAAGTAGCCTATGTCCTAATCCAATGTCATACCAAATTTCAGGCTAATCTGTTCAGCCGTTGAAAGCCGGGCAAACATACATATAGACACTTACACTTTCACATTTATAATACTAGTATGGATTGAGTAGAACTCGGGCTGCGGGCACTGGCAATAGAAAATTGACCCCTTTCTTTTGACAACCCATTGACATCTTATATATAAAATTCTCGTGTCACAGTTTTCGTTCCCGTACTCCTCCGAAACGGCTTGACCGATTCTCATGAAATTTTGTGAGCATATTGAGTAGGTCTGAGAATCGGCCAACATCTATTTTTCATTTTGCAAAATAACGTTTGCTGGGGTCAGCTAGTTTTATATAGCTAGCGGTCCGCACCCGCTTCGCACTTATAATAGTTGACCGTTTTGTGAATCTAAACCATTCTCGAACCCACTTAAACACACACAAAATATTTCATCAAAATCGGTCCAGCCGTTTAGGAGGAGTTCAATGACTAACACACGTACGAGAAGATTTATATATATGAAGATAGCTATATCTATACAACTTTGTCTATTATATTAAGTATATCAGATGTCTAGTACCCGTATCACAACACAAGCTTAGAGCTTACCACGGGGCTAGATGTTGTTGTAAGGATTGATCAGAAATATTTTATTTTTTTAATTTCATGCCGATGCAGAGTGTTGTGAAAAGGAAACGACGTGATAAATCTGTTTCTTCTGCCGTTCCTTGTCCATCAGGATCCAAAAATACTAACAAAGAACCAATGGTTGTGCCTAAACTAAAAGCCCAAAAGGTGTAGTTCTGTTGCCAAATTCGTGTCAGGAAAATACATTAGTCGATCATTTCACCACGGCATTATTATAAATAATATCTGTCAATTGTGAGAGGAAAACTTGTAGGTGTATCCTCCAAAAGCCAACCTCAGGAATTATGTTTGAACTGGTCGCTCCGGATGCAGGAAATTCCAACATTCAGGAACGTTATAATTGTTAAAACTTTTAATAAGCTTCAACTGCACAGCAGTGTTCCGTACACTGTTGTAGCAGTGACAAGATATACATCTAGCTGCGTTTATCAACAATTATTAAGGAGATCCGACAGTGTATTTGATCCAAAAAGCTCTTTCAGCAAGTTCAATAAAAATAACAATATAAATTTGGCAATACGTAGCCACGACACTGAGGTTCTTGATGCGCTTGTCGATGTGGTTTGTGAAACAAATACCTGAATTGTAGCATTATGGCTTGCACACCTACGCGACCACAATCCGGGAGTGCCGCGTCGGCAGAGCGGGACGCACGCGTCTAGAAACCATCACGTTTCATAAGAACGATCACTTACGTTATATCTATAAAGATGGAGTATGCAAAAATGGATTAACAAACCCCCTGGTAACATCCAAAATAATAATCTGCAAGCTTTTGTGAGTTCAGAACCATCAACAGTGTGCGGTTCTCATATTTTGCATACCTACTCAACAACTTCTTTTAACACCTGCTTTATAAATATAGTACTTATACCAAATAAAGACGTGCAGCTTAGTGACTGATCACTAGTAATTTAAGTACGCGGTTCGCGCCGCAGCCGCGCAGGTGTGCACAGTTATGTCCCGCGTTGCAGTCGTCACAATCACTTTCCTCCTGGCTGCGTACGTTTGGCAGTAGCCTTAGCGAGTTGGGTTTTATTTATCTATTATTGTGTAAAATATGAATTTAATATAATACAACTTTAAATAAAAATAATTGTGACCTGAAGTTACTTAAAAAAAACTATTGAGATATTAATTCCTAACAAATTCTTACAATGAAAACGTATCTTATTGCCCTATTTTATTACTTAGTGATGATTAGTGATAGAAGGAAAATTAAAAATACACGCTACTGTACGTAAAAACATATACATAGTTATAAGTTGGCTTGGCTACTCATTTAAGCGAATTATTGTAGAATAGCTAAAGCTAAAGCTTGCATTCATTTAGAATTAAACTGCAGAAATTTATGTTCGACCATCAGAAGGGGCAGGAAAGTCAAAGGCACGACACTAGTGTTTTATAGATACAACTAACTCATAGATTAAACTTATTGTGTTAATTAAATAAATAGTAATTAATTCATTAAAAAAGGTATCTATGTAGTATATTAGTCACCCAACACCCATAGTACAAGCTCTGCTTAGTTTGGGGTTAGGTGATGCTGTGTGAATAGTCCGGATCTATTTATTTTATTATTATTTATTATTTAATTAAATAGGTTACTTTTTTTGCTTTGTGTGTTCAGTATATTTTGTTTTGTTTTTGTGCAATTGTGTGTTTGTTGTTCGTGTTGTTGTCCGTAACGCCAACAAGTGGTTCCGGCGGAAGACCAGCGCTGATACTAGTTTTCTAGTAATCAAGCACAAACGCTGAGGCGTAGCCATTTTTCCTAACGAATGTTTATTTTTTGTTTTCTTCTTATTTCGTGTGTTTGTATCTATTTATTCAATATTTTGTTATAATTGTTAGTGAATGTTATATTCAAAATGTAATAATAGATATACATTTTTGTTATTTGTTATAGGATAATAAATGTATTTTGTTTGTTTGTAAATAAAAAAATAAAGATATCAAACCGTATTTTACTTCGAGCACTTCTGTATAATGGAAAGTGGCGTATTTATCAACCTTATCATAACAAAAACGAAATTTTGTAAGATAATAAGAGAATGGACGAGTTGTATAAAAAAAGGCTATTGAAAAATGAGATACACTAAAGACGCTGGCTGTTTGAAGATTTTCTCAGGAATTTAGTCGCGCGTAATAACGATTATAGGTACCTATCAACCGGTTGATGCTGATGATGATGTTGATGGTGATGAATAATATCAAAAACACAAAAGGTAGCATGAGTACGTGAGTCAATAATCTGGTATTAACAAGGGCACACACACAGATCTCCCCAGCGTTTCCATCGCTACCGCCACCCCTGGCAGCCTCCCCTGTCTGTAGCTAGGGGACGAGAGTACCATGGGCCAGACAACTCAATTAATTTTAACGTACTTCCATAAAGACTGTTATTGATTTGATTTGATTCAGATTCAGATGATTTTTTTTTTGTTATTCTACGTTACTTGGCTTCGGCACAACATATTTTTTCTTTTATTTTCCCCCTGTCAACCGTAATCTGACCAATTATTGCTTCTGACATACAAGGCTAATAGAAAATGCGATTTACAAAAGCCAACGGCTGAAGACAAACATTGTTTACAATAACAATAGCAATTGTTGACCCTTCACGATTCCTGAAAATTTATTACAATAGACTATAAGAATTTCTGGTATTTAACTTATGAACTGGAACTAATTGAGTAATTAAACGGCCAAAACAGCCCGACGAAAGCGACTGTGGCTTTCAGGCAAATTTATTCTATTCTATATACTAATTAAATTCAATGTGTATGACACAGACTCATACACCTAGGGTTCCACGGATATTATTGTTGAAAACAAAAATGCATACATGTGTTTTAGTATTTGTTGTTATAGCGGCAAGATACATCATCCCACTTAATTACAACTATATTTAACGCGGTCCTAACGCTGTATCTCAAACAGCCTGATGTCAGATAGGATTAGACGTTGTCAATTCAACGTTCCGCCCCGTCTTCGCACGGGTATTTATTCAAAAATGGTTTCCCGGCAATTATTCGAATTTTCCTCGCCATAAACCCATCCTTGACTTCATTTAAAAAATTAATTGGCCAAATTTGTTCAGGCGTTGTTGAGTAATGCGCTTAGCAACACATTTTGCGATTCATTTTTATATATAAGATTACGATAAAGCATAACTCTCCTGTGTCCAAATGTGTCGTCAATATCGACGCAAAAAAATGAAAATAAAATTAAGTTTAGTTAAAAGTCCAGAAACTGAAAATATGGAACTTGAGCAATAGATTATGTAACATATTATGTTAAATAAAATATAAAATATCTTTTAAAATTAATCAAAATACTTTCATATTTAAACAGTTAAACTTTGTAATTATCCTACCCTTGTTATATATAATTCATCTCATTCTTTTGTTGATTTACTGAAGTTTCACTTCAGTTTTTTTTTATTGGAAAGGCATACCTCCAAGGATTTCCCACCCTTGGAGGTATACATGATTTATATGTATTGTTAATTCTATTAGTATTAGTATAAATAGGCTATCTAGGTTTAAAGAAGCTTTATTTCTTATAAAAACTTATCAAAGTTCACTTACAATGTGATACAGAAATGTTTTACCTACATCTGGTTCAATTATAATTATATACTATCTAACATTGAAACAAAATCTCAATTTGGACCATAGTTACTGAGATTAGCGCATTAACAAACAATCAAACATTACTCTTCAGCTTTTTAATATTAGTATAGATTAAATATTATAGAGATAGCTCTTAGCTCCTAGCTTAGTTCGTAATGTTACATTTTCTTCCTGGTATGATGAACATTACCTTTCTAATGTTAAATATATTTTAATATATCATTATGTATATTATACAAAGCACAGGACAGAAAGAAATGGCAATTGTTGGACTAGGCCTTTACCCATAGAGGGGTCCTATAAGTTTTTTTGTTATAATTAGCTTGAACAGGTAGTAGCTTTGTTTTCCCGGAAGAAGCAGTTTCTATGTTTTCTAAGTAAACCTGTTTCGGAATTGGTTTTTTGATTCAAATATAATAAGAAATATATGACTTATCTCAAAGCATGTATACATACTGTATAGAGTATATCATCATGACAACCTCTGTGGCTCGGTGGGCAAAGGTCCGCCTGAGACGCAAGATGTTGCGGGTTCAATTCCCGCCGGGGACCAGATTTTGTGCTATCTACAATTTCTGGTCTGGGTGTTTTCTATGTACCTATGTATCATTAAATATATTTACAAAAAAAATGTATCTATGTAGTTTACCAGTCACCTAACACCCATAGTACGCGCTCTGCTTAGTTTGGGGTTAGGCGATGCTGTGCGAGTAGTTCAGAAAAATATAAATTTATTTAGTCCGGAGATATTTATTTATTACACAAACACAGAGCTTAGCAACTCAACATGGAAAATATAAGTATGAATAGTATAGTTTTGTGTACATTGATTTACAATTATTATATTATATATCAAACATTATGTGGTCTAGGTATTAGTACTATTAGTACTAATTGAGTAACATATAACACTTACCTTCTGTTCTGCGGAAAAAGCTGTCTTGACGCTCCTTTAGGACTATGACACCCTCCCGGTCGAAGTTTTGTGATGCCTGTGATGCTAAGGCAAAAAGTTCTTGCTTATTGAACCTCATAATTTGCGTTTATTTCACGTCAGGGAAGGAAAGTTTATAATTTCACAGTATTGTCTTTTGGTTTTTTAAAACCTATTTCATGATTGCAGAAAAAGGCCGACGTTATCGCTCTATACAAAGGTAGGTTTTTATACCACAAATTTGTCTCTATGCTGACATATTTTCAGTCAGGTTTTACAAAGTTTATTCAAATTTTCATTTTCACAATTCGCAAATTGTTGAAACTGTACTGAGTTGAGTACTGACTGTGACTGTGACTGCTCTCCCTCCTCTCACCTCACTGCTCTGACATTTGATTGTTTGGGTTTGATGCATTGGATTGGTTTGGTTTTGGATGTTGGTTAAAAATGACATTTGACTATCAAATAATAAAACATAGAACACAAGCAAGCAACCTCGAACGCCATATAATAAAAGAAGAACAAGCAAGCAACCACAGATTACACAAGGAAGTCTTTTATATGGTTGATGGTGGATGGATAGACTTGCATAAGGAATGAAAAATGCTCTGGAAAGCCAGATCAATGAAAAGAAATGTTAAGTCGTTATGTGATGCTTTCAATGCCATCATGCCCTTAACGAAGACTTGAGCACATCTTTATAGCCTAGGTCTAATAACGATAAGTTAATCTGTTAAGTTATAGTCTGTCAAAATAAATATCTTTGAATCTAAATAGCCAATGGACGCCGTACTTTGCGAATCTAACCACTTTAGTCTCTAAGGCGCCATATGATTCATCATCATCATCATCATCATCACCCTATTAACGTTCCCACTGCTGGGACACAGGGACTTCTCTCTTGACGAGAGAGATTAGGCCTTAATTCACCACGCTGGCCAAGTGCGGGTTGGTGAATGTCACATGTCCTTCAAACTCTTTTCCATATGATTCAGCTAAGTGAAAACAAGAAGATGGGGAACAGCGTCTTTTTATAAGGTTTTATTAAGTTTATCCTGTCTGGATGATGGATGTTCTGTGTCATTTTTTATTACAATAGGTATGGGTCGGTGAATAAATTACATAGTAATTAACATTCCTGAATCATAATCACCGATTATGATTAATAATGATTATAATGGTTAGTGCCATTTTATAGAGACAATTTTACGTACCTACAACATAAGTGTTGATTTGATTCATGGTTCCTACGATTTGATGACTTAATTCCTACGAAGGTTTTCGTATGTCTTATAGTTTCATCTCATAGGTACTGACTGAAAGTAAGTTAGTTAAGTAGTGATTATTATACTCTCTGGTATGTTACAGCGAGCTTCAGATACTAACGATAACTATTTCTGTTAACAATATTATGACCATGCTTTATATAACCATCCGGCATTGGTAGGTATAATAATAAATATGTATTCAAATAGAAAATGATATTATAAGGAGCATCCATTCACTCCATCCATCCACATCCACATCCACTCTTTACTACTGCATTGCATTTTTCCTATACTTTACTATTCCGACTACTGCATACTGGTACTGTAACCACATGCATTTGACTGCTTCAGTGGCGCGGTCGGCGAGAGTCCGATTGCGGCGCAAGAGGTAGCGGGTTTGATTCCCGCCGAGGGTGAAAGTGTTTTTGTATGTTCTGTAAGCACTTTCTCCTTGGTCTGGGTGTTTAATATGTATAATAAAAAAAAAGGTGTGTTTGCGATTCACACACGATAGAAGTGAAACTTCAGTAAATCGACGAAAGAATAAGAAGAAAAGAATTAAAAAAAAGTGTGTGTGTGTCAGCTACGACGTACGATTGGAGTCTACTACTTACGAACTATAATTATGATATACTTATATCGAATAGAAAAAAAAGGTTAATGAATGCGTCTGCTAAAATGATAAGAGAAACAACCATTATATCTGTAATTATTCGGATTATTTATATTACTTCAATAAAGTGTATTACATAAAGTATGTTACAAAATAATATAGATAAAATACAGCAATACCTCTTTGCGTAAAAATAAATAAATTTAAATAAAGCATTGTATTTGTGTCTCCACCTGTTACCATTTCCGTTTCATCTTTTTGCATCCGGTTTGAAATCACTACGATTCTATAGAAGTTTCACTTCAAAAAAAAATCTATATATTAAGCTGTAAGCCTATTATATTAAGTACTAGTAGTGCCCCGCGGTGTTACCCGCGTTTAAATGTATTGTCCCGCGGAATTACATATTTTCCCGGGATAAAAAGTATCCTATGTTACTTCTAATACCTCCAAGAATATGTGTACAAAGTTTCATGATGATCGGTTGAGTAGTTTTCGCGTGAAAGCGTCAAAAACAAACTAACATTCACATTTATATTAATATAGGATTCATCTTAAGTTTATATTATTACTTGTTTTACCGCGTAATAAGGGATTTTGTCGCGGTAAAAAGCAGCTTTGTAATTTACTGGAAAAGCAGCTATGTTCGTGCCAAATTTAATCTAAATCGGGCTTCACTCGCAATAATTGATTTTCCCGCGAAAACTGATATTTTACCGCGGTAAAAAGTAGCCTATATGTTATTCTGATGTATAAGCTATATTGTGGTAAAGTTTCATTCAAATCCATTCAGTAGTTGTTACGTGAAAGAGTAACAAACATCCATACATCCATACTTACAAACTTTCGCCTAAGTATATAATAGTAGTAGGATATCAGATGTCTACTACCCGTAACAAAAGCTTAGAGCTTATCACGGGGCTAGATGTTGTTGTGTTGATTGTCTGGAAATATTTATTTATTTATACCTGCGAAGGGTTGAATACCCTTTGGCAAGCCTAATTTTTGGGTGAAGGATGAATGAATCAGTTTGGCAAGTAACGGGGAACGACTCCGTTCAGTTTGTTTTTCATTTCATATCATACATACGGCAGGCAAGGCGGCAAGTCCAAATTTAGGGTATAAAACTTAACATGTAACCACATGAAACAACGAATAAATGAATATGAATATTTTTACCGTTTTTTTTTGCAGATTTTGTGTCTGGTATTGGACAACTGACAGACAGTCATTTCTGTCAATTCTGATTTCTGAGTGACAGCGTCAGTCGAGCGGCTGAGAGTTGGTGAGCCATTTTACTTCCGCTTTGCTCCCGGCGCCGGCGTGTGGTGTACTTGAGAAGTGGAATTTAAATTTTTACGCCCGAAATTTATGGTTAAAAAAGTCGAATCATGGACCACGTGAAGCTTACCGAGATTTTACGCGCATCGATTGATCCTAATCAACGACAGCAAGCTGAAGAGCAGTTAGAGCAGGTAAATTATTCGAAACCACATGCTCGTAGTTTTATGCGACCATGTTGGAAGATTAGCTGAATCTGGCAGTGACCCATTGTCTCTGCAACTTCTTGATTATTCCGTATGATAACTTGCCGGGCTGGTAAGTAGAAACCAAACTTATAGTTGTTATTGCATTATTTATGATCGCCCGTAGATAATTTTGTTTTGGATGTCCTGCAATCTCTCAAGCTTCTGCTTGGCTAAAGTCCAGGTTAGAGGTTATCCACAAAAGTATGTTTCGGGTATCTGTCAGTTGATAAGTAATTTAGAGCCTATAAATAGCCTCTACATATAACATATATCCTTACATCGACATATTCTTGGATTCTAAAGGTGTATCCATCATGTTATGCATATTTACATCCTCCAGATTTTCTTTGCATACATAAGTGTGTAAACAAACGAGTTCTTAACATTGACAGAGATCATTTGCAAAGAACTCTATTTGATTTTATACCAAATTAAAGGTTTTATTATAATTATAATTGCTTAATGCATATAAGCCTAGAAAATTCCTGTAAAATTATTTAAAATTTGCATTAAACATATAATGCTGGTAATATATATATATATATATATATATATATAATATATATATATATATATATATATAATAACAGGATTACTGAACAAAAAACATATTATGGTTTAATTTTTTATTCCAGATTCACACTATTATAGGATTTGCACCATCATTACTGCAAGTTGTGATGCAAAATGATGTTCCCATACCAGTCCGCCAAGCTGGTGCTGTGTACCTTAAGAATTTGATTTCTAAAGGGTGGCAAGACAAAGATGCTGAGGAGGGTGAACTGCAACGCTGCAACATCCATGAACAAGACAAGGCCATGATTAGAGACATAATTGTAGAAGCCATTGTTCAGTCTCCAGATATGCTCAGAGTACAACTATGTATTGGTCTAAAAGCTATCACAAAGTGTGATTTCCCCTCGCGCTGGACTCAAATTATAGATAAAATACATATTTTCTTACAAAATCCTGACCCGACTAACTGGATGGGGGCTCTTCATTGTTTGTACAATCTTATCAAGAATTATGAGTACTACTCTGCTGACAAAAGGGGGCCTTTGTTAGAAGCCATGAACTTGCTATTGCCTATTCTTTACAACATCATGATTACTCTGAAAAATGATCAATCTGCAGAATCTGTGCTTATTCAAAAACAGATCTTGAAATGTTACTTTGCTTTAGTAAAGGTAAGTTACTTCATATGATTAATTGAAGAAGGATTAACTGATTACTTAACACTAAAAAGGCTCAGGTAGCTCAACTTAATAATAAGTTTCTAATATTCTGATGAGTTATTTGGCTTTTTGTTACGCTTTGAGGCTATTCTAATTCAACAACAAAAATTAGTTGCATATTGTTAATATAAATTGGTATTAATTGTTTTACCATTAAACAAAAACATTCAATTTTAAACAATATAGTCTGCCTGGAATAATTTATGTTTGTTATTTGAATAAACATAATATCTATCATTAATATTTCAGTATACTTTGTCACTGGAGCTCCACACAAAGGATGTTTTTACAAATTGGATGGAAATTCTTCGTAATATTCTGGAGCAGCCGATCCCAGATCACACACTGCAAGTAGATGAAGATGAGCGGATGGAGCTGCCTTGGTGGAAGATCAAGAAATGGTCAATACACATTCTTTACAGGCTCTTTGAAAGGTAAAATTTTAAATATATTCTAGTTTTTCTCACTATTGTATTGTTGTTTATTGTACAATTTTGCCCCACATCTGCCATGTAGGAATCATCCTCATCTGTCTCGTCTATGAAGACTGAAATGTTGATGATATACATATTATTTCTTAGTGGGACTTAATTTGAATTTTACTCATTTGATTAATAAAAACCAAATATTAATTATATTTATGGTCATTATTTACAAAAGTTTAAAATGGAAATCAGCTTTGGTCTTGGAGGCCTAGCCTGTGTAGTTTTCTATAGGTCTTATAATTAAAATGCTAACATAATATTTGTTACTAAGAGAATAAAAACATGTATTATTTATGGTAGATACATATTGTGTGTAAAGTACAAATAATAATACATTATGCAGTCCTGTAATTGTAATCTTATACATATCAAATAGTACTTATAATTGTCAGAGTCAAATAACTATACTTTCTATATATAATTATAGTGTGATTGAAAAACACGCTATTTGTACCTGCAGCGCACAATATCAGCTACCTATTTAGCTCTAGTCTCAGTCACTGAAATGTACTGCAGAGGATGAAGAAAGTATCCATCTATAGCTCAAGGAATCCATTGCATAATCAGCCACATCATACAAATGTAACTGGTGGTGTTTAATATGTATAATAAAAAATATCTATATATGTATATCTATTATATTAAGTATATCTGATATCTAGTTCCCCCGTAACACAAGCTTAGAGCTTACCTCGGGGCTAGATGTTGTTGTGTGGATTGTCCGCAAATATTTATTTTTATTTAAATTTTTATGTCGAAGATTTATAATTACGAATTCCTTATATCTGAAAAACGATGTTGTCCACAGATATGGCAGTCCCATCAATGCTAGAGAAGAATACATACAGTTTGCTGATTGGTACCTGACCACATTCACCGGCGGTATATTGGATGTCATCTTCAGGATTCTTAATCAGTACCACAACAAGATGTATGTCTCCCCGCGCGTACTACAACAATGTCTGTCATACATTGAACATTGGTAAGAAGTTTACAATCAGCTTTAAAAACTAAAGTTTAGAATAAAGACGAGGCTGAGACATGACGGCACCCTTGTACACACCACTGGAATTGCTGGAACAAATCTGCACAATAACTAAAGTCCTTTTCGCAAATTATGTTTGCTATAGTAGTATTACAGTGACGTCAGAGAATCAGAAAATTTTGTCTTTTTATTGTTGTATAGAACTATTACGCTGGTGTCGTGGAAGTGGTTAAGCCTTTGAAGGCTATTGTTTCAGTAACAATCAGTACAATATCCAAAGATTTATATTATTACATTAGTTCAATTATGTTTGCGTAAAAGTCTCTCGTAGCTGAGTGGGGTGGTGATTGTATGCCACTGAAAACCTTGCTTGTGTGCTTTAGTAATAATAGGTAGGTATATAATGTTGTAACTTACTATACGCACGCGACTTCTGTGTAGGCAGAACATTATCCGAAATCAGTAACAATGTTAAGAAGGTCGAATATAAATCCCAAGAACCGTTATAACTAAAGCCTATTTTTTTTTGTTTGAGTCTATCTCATACATATCAAATTTATTTATAGAACACAACATGCAACAAAAGCAGTTGCTATGGCTTGTAACTCTACTAAAAATTCATTGAATAATTACCACATTCAAAAGGTATAAGATACCTCATTTTATTTACAAATTTCAACAGAAAGACGTTTATATCTTTTGACTTGCTAATGTTTAGTTTGGATGTTGCCTGGAGCTTAATATGGCTACATTGGTAGATTTACCGTCCTTGTGAATGAAGATATATATTTCTACTGCAGCATAATATTTTGTGTACCCACCAATATTTATGTTCCAATATGTATTTTCAAGTTCATTATTCGAAGAAGTTTTAACCCTCTTTTCTCTTAAGTGTCGTAAAAGTGCATAGTTAGTCGGTATGAGAAATATTATCACGGTCTTAAAGTTTCATTGAAATTAGAAAATAAGTTAATGTAATCGATCAGAAAACTTAAATACGGGACATAATTTCACAACCTGAGATATACCGTGTAGAAAGAGGGTTTATCGCTGTGCGAAAACTCTTCAAAAGTCACTTTAAAATTGCAGGCACTCTCTATCACTTACGGTCAATTGTAGGAAAATTAATTGAAAAGAAATAATACTGTCGATTTTTTATAAAAAGTCTTGCATATCCGATCTAAACTGTGTCCTTTCTTGTTATGAATATGCTAATAATCTTTGCTTGACTACCTATTTATTTTACTTCAAGTGTCCTTAGCTCTCCAGTGAGCAAGCCATTGAAGAACCGTTAATATTATTCATCTATCGGATTAAGATATGCGTGGCGAGCGGATGTGGTCGCTATAGATTTGAATAAAAACCTAAATTTCCTTATATTTCACGAATACGAACGACGAATAGGATTGACACATGACAATATTTATGCATTCCTGCTGCCATGTTTACTAAGCTTAGGTAGGTAGGTGGTGTGCCAGATATCCTTGTACATACTTAAAATGCATCTCTATTAAACTTATCACAGTTTATCAATGACCCAGTATTTTGTACCCAATAAACAAAGTTAGGGTCAGCTAGGTTAAAGATAGTCATCTGTCTGGATTTATATTTAGAACGGTATTCCACAGTGTAAGCCACGCCCACTCGTGGAAGCTACTGAAGCCGCACATGTGCGCGATAATTAAGGATGTACTCTTCCCCATGTTGTCCTACACCGAAGCTGATGAAGAACTATGGAACACGGACCCTCACGAATACATAAGAATCAAATTCGGTACGTATCATCAATACATACGAATAAGTAATACATATTAATTTATTAGTAGTTTTGTAGATCAGCGTTTGTAATTTATTCTCTATCCAACAGACATTTTCGAGGACTTCGTGTCTCCTATAATAGCCGCTCAAAATCTTCTTTCATCATCCTGCAAGAAGAGGAAAGACATGTTAGATAGCACCATGCAGCTGTGCATGCAAGTCATGACCTCGCAGAATGGCGAATACGGCCCTCGCCAAAGAGACGGCGCTTTCCACATGGTCGGAACACTCCATGAAATTCTAATGAAGAAGAAGAACTACAGAGAGGAGATTGGCTCCCTCCTGCATCAGTATGTCTTCCCCGAGTTCCAAAATCCTCTCGGACATATGCGAGCCCGCGTCTGCTGGGTCATTCAAAGCTTCGCTGGCATTCGTTACAAAAACGACAACCAACTGCTGCAAGCGGTCCACCTAACAACTAACGCCTTGCTTCGCGATACCGAACTGCCCGTGAAAGTGGAAGCTGCTATCGCTATTCAAATGCTGCTTGGTGCACAAGAGAAGGTTCACAGCTTCCTCGAGCCTCAGGTCAAGGAGGTTACGACTGAACTGCTAGAAATCATTCGCGAAACAGAAAACGATAATATCGCGAACGTATTACAAAAGATAGTCCCGCTGTACACGGCACAGCTGTTGCCGATGGCTTATGAAATCACCGACCACTTAGCCACCACATTCAGCAAAGTAATCGAGACTGATGCCGGTACAGACGAGAAGGCTATAACTGCTATGGGTCTTCTGAACACGTTGGAGACAGTCCTAGCGGCTATGGAAGAAAATCCCGAGATCATGGCACAGATTGAGAAAACCGTGCTGCGCGTGGTTGGTCACATACTGCATCACAACATTATCGGTGAGATTTTCTATGCGTATTTTAATATTATGGTATTGATATCAGTCTCTTCATAAATAAATCTAAAAATAAAATTTAATAAAACCCCCCTATTTCAATTCATTAATTTCCTTAAAAATTAAACACCATAATATTTAGAAATGTGCACGCGATGCGCCTTCATTTGATACCGCACTCGTGTATATTTGCAGATTTTCTGTTTTCCTTCCCCACTCTAACCCCCATAACTTTTAAACGGCTCAACCGATTTTCATGAACCATGTTTAAGAAAACCCAGGCCAAACTCACCTTTCATACAAAAAAAACTTAATTAAAATGGCTCCATCCGTTCGGGAGCTATGACATCCCGGACAGACAGACAGACACGTCAAACTTATAACACCTCTCTTTTTTGGTTGGGGGCTAAAAATCAAATTATGCAAGAATGGTAACAGAGTCTCAGATGTTTATCTATAATTAAATCATGCTGGGTAATGGCCCAGCTTCATTGATTTATTGCCCAATAAGTCATTTAAATAATCATCACTTTCAGAGTACTATGAAGAGGCAATGTCTCTGCTATGCAACTTGACAGCTAAGAACATCTCCGAAGATATGTGGAAGGTCCTAGAGCTGCTTTACCAGGTGTTCGAGAAGGAAGGCTTTGATTACTTCACTGACATGATGCCAGTTCTACACAACTACATAACAGTTGATACCAACGCTTTCCTGTCCAACGAAAATCACATCTTGGCTATATTCAACATGATTAAAGCTGTAAGTATGAAACTTAATATAATTTTGTTTATAAAAAAATATAATATACTACTATGCGGCCCGCCTCTACTTCGCACGGGTAATTACTCAAATATGATATTCGAATGTTTCTTTCCGTAAGTACCTTGGACTACGAACATTAAAAAAAGAATTGGCCAAACTGCTCCAGGCGTTGTTGAGTTGTGCGCTTACCAACACATTTTGTGATTCATTTTTATATTAAAGATTTAATTATAATACCCTAAAGACAATCCCTTATTAATCTCAGTCTAGTTACTGATTTTGATATCACAGATTTTTACCTATTCTCACGTAGCCATAAGATTTCATTAAAATACTATGATTTAAAACGGGTAACATACCATGATTTGACGGTTTTTGAGTTTTCCGATATTTCGACGCTGTTGCAAGCGCCATGATCACGGAAACAACTGAATTGTCATTGTCTTTGCGATTTGGGCAGACAGTTATTCACAAACGAACCGGTCTACCCTCTTTCTGAGTCTTTTATTGCGAGGTTGACACTCACTAGTGCTACTACCACTTGTTTCATTCTCGAACGCAACTCGATCACGACACACTACACTGACCGTGTCTTGGCGAATAACCGGTGTTACATACGTTTGAGTTTTGCATAACCGCACTATAGGATTCCATGCTCCTGACAATTGGAAGCCATCTTCACGATTGAAGTTCCTATATTTAGTAATTTCAATAGCCTCCCGAACCAATCTAGGTATATAGTGCCGCTCTGTTGAAATTACCCGTGGGTTATGCAACTCAATCCAGTGATTGGAACCAGACTCCAGTAAATGTTGTGCAATTGCAGACTTATGGACATCTGCGTTCTTCACTGCCTTAATATGTTCACCTACACGACACGCGATAGTTCTCTTGGTCTGCCCTATATATGAGCTCCCGCAGCTACAATCTACTTTATAAACACCTGGTCTTCCTAATGGAAAATTATCTTTCGGCGTTCGTAAGTAGTTTGCGATTTTCTTGAGCGGTGTAAATACGGTTCTCATAGACATCTTACTCAAGATTTTTGAGATCTTGTCTGTTACACCTTTAATGTACGGTAGAAAAGCTGGTCTACGTTCTACCGTACAACTGCGAACTTTAGGGACAGAACGTGGTGGCAATGTGTGTCCTATGAAACCATTCATCCTCATGACCTTTTTGATGTGAGCCAGTTCCGCCGGTAGGCACCTACTATCACACAAGTCATATGCACGATTTGTCAGCGACGTCACCACGGAGTTCAGATGGCGAGGGTGGTGGTGTGAACTTGCATGTAGGTACTTGTCCGTGTGAGTAGGTTTCCTATATACTCCATGGCCCAAACTTCCATCATCAAGCACTTTCACCAGCACATCCAAGAATGGTAAACATCGTTCACTCTCCAACTCGTACGAGAAACGGATCTTACTATGGATACCATTCAAGTGCTGCACCAAAAGCTCAATTTCCGGAATGTCACCACCCAAAACACAAAATACATCATCCACATATCTCTTCCACAATTTAACTTGAATAGGGCTTGATAAGATGGCGATATTCTCAAAATATTCCATCCAAATATTCGCCATTACCGGGCCGATTGGACTACCCATGGCCACACCATCGATTTGGAGGTAATATTGCCCTTTGTATATAAAGAAATTTGTGGAGAGGATATGATGCAACAACCTGATATAATCTGAGGAGATGTTATTCTGTTGTACCACAGTTTCTACAACACCCATACAATCAACTATGGGAACATTCGTAAATAGGGATTCCACATCAAAACTGACCATCACCTCTTTATCCTCAACTTGCAAGCCTTCCAGTATATGCACGAAATCTCGAGAGTCCTTGACAAAAGAAGCCGTACCTCCCACGGTTGGCTGTAACACGGCTGCTACGTGCTTCGCTAAATCGTACGTGGGAGAGTCAATCTGACTTACGATGGGACGCAACGGAGCACCCTGCTTGTGTACCTTTGGAAGGCCATACAACTTAGGGGGCTGAACGTTCCTCGGTCGTAATAGGAATTTTGTCACTTCTTCGCCAAGGGCGTTTCCACATTCCTTTATCAACTTGCAAGTACTACGCTGTGTTCGTGCGGTCGGGTTATAGGAGACTAATTTGTAAGTGGTGGTGTCACTTAGTAGGTTTCGGATCTTGTCATCATAGTCAGCAACGTCCATCACTACAGTAGCGTTCCCTTTGTCAGCCTTCAAAACCAGAACCTCATTATCATTACGCAATTCCTTCAACGCTATAAGCTCCTCCTTACTGATGTTAGGTTTTGGAAGTTTGGCTTTTCTCAGAAGAATAGAAACATCTTGCCTTATGCACTCCGCCTCATTTGTCGGCATTTTATTGGCCCGGATAACCTCCTCAATATTTCCAATAATACTTTCATAAGGAATGCGTACTGTAGTAGGGGCAAAATTTAAACCCTTCTCTAAGGCTTTAAAAGTTGTTTCGTTAAAAACCTTTGTAGACAAATTTATAACTGTTCTAGTTTCCTCTGAGTTATCTTTATGGTATGGCACATCCCTACCAAGTTCCCTACATAAGGCTTTAAACTTACGCTCCTGTTTCGCTGCGCTAAGATCTCCTGAGCGTTGGGCTTGATAATACGTTATCCGGTCACAAAGGTCAAAGTCCACAAGCGACAATAACTCACTGCACAACAGATGGACACTACACAGATCATGCTGCAAAGAATGAAACAAGCGGCGGTTATTGCGTATAAGTTGTCGCAAAAGTTTCTCACTCGCATGACGTAGAACACTCGCGGAACCCGGAATATCACTACGCGGTTTTATTCGAACGCATTTAGGGAGTAATTTTGCGTCACGGCACTTCACTAAAAAGTTCACCGACTCACGTAGGCACTCGCACTTTTTCCGTAAGCGTTCAAGCTGTTTTACTTTGTTTACGAGGTCCGGCCCGTACCGGTTCGCGATATAACTTTTTAAATTATCATGGTTTTTAACAATACTATGATTTAAAACGGGTAACATACCATGATTTGACGGTTTTTGAGTTTTCCGATATTTCGACGCTGTTGCAAGCGCCATGATCACGGAAACAACTGAATTGTCATTGTCTTTGCGATTTGGGCAGACAGTTATTCACAAACGAACCGGTCTACCCTCTTTCTGAGTCTTTTATTGCGAGGTTGACACTCACTAGTGCTACTACCACTTGTTTCATTCTCGAACGCAACTCGATCACGACACACTACACTGACCGTGTCTTGGCGAATAACCGGTGTTACATACGTTTGAGTTTTGCATAACCGCACTATAGGATTCCATGCTCCTGACAATTGGAAGCCATCTTCACGATTGAAGTTCCTATATTTAGTAATTTCAATAGCCTCCCGAACCAATCTAGGTATATAGTGCCGCTCTGTTGAAATTACCCGTGGGTTATGCAACTCAATCCAGTGATTGGAACCAGACTCCAGTAAATGTTGTGCAATTGCAGACTTATGGACATCTGCGTTCTTCACTGCCTTAATATGTTCACCTACACGACACGCGATAGTTCTCTTGGTCTGCCCTATATATGAGCTCCCGCAGCTACAATCTACTTTATAAACACCTGGTCTTCCTAATGGAAAATTATCTTTCGGCGTTCGTAAGTAGTTTGCGATTTTCTTGAGCGGTGTAAATACGGTTCTCATAGACATCTTACTCAAGATTTTTGAGATCTTGTCTGTTACACCTTTAATGTACGGTAGAAAAGCTGGTCTACGTTCTACCGTACAACTGCGAACTTTAGGGACAGAACGTGGTGGCAATGTGTGTCCTATGAAACCATTCATCCTCATGACCTTTTTGATATTTACGTTGTAAATGGGCGACCTGTATTGTATAGAAACGTTTCCAGATTTTCACAAAATACAGACACTTTAGTTTGGAAATACTTTCAGGGATCGTCCGTTTTAGGTCGCTGCAGATCGCGGGTTCGATTCCCACTTAAACAGCCACCAAAAAGTAGGAATAGTTTTTCTTGTACGGGTAGTTTATCTCAATCTTGTCGTAATTTTATAATTATCAATAAAGAGAACGTGTAGACTATTAGTCATTTTTATGTCAAATGGCTAATATTATTAGTAGGTACGGGCTGTGCTTGGTGAAGTAGTAGGTATAAGTTCTATGATGCTATGTGAATAAAAATCGAATTGAATGGAATAGTAGTTCTACAAAACGGCCCAATTTGTTTTTGTTTTTTGAATGATGAACGTAATGATTAATATTATATTATCATACTAATATTATAAAAAGAATGTATGTTTGTTTGTTACGCTTTCACGCAAAAACTACTTAACCGATCATCATGAAACTTAGCACATGTGTATGTTGTGTATTTGCAAGAGTATTCTTGAAGGTATAAGAAGTAACATAGGATACTTATTATTAAAAAAAATAAAAAAAAATTGCGAAAAAAAATAATTACCCGTGCGAAGCCGGGGCGTGCCGCTAGTAATATTATAAATGTGAATGTAAGTTTGTTTGTTACGCTTTCACGCGAAAACTACTCAACCGATCATCATGAAACTTTGTACACATATTCTAGGAGGTATTTAAAGTAACATAGGATACTTTTTATCCCGGGAAAATATGTAATTCCGCGGGACAATACATTTAAACGCGGGTAACACCGCAGGTCTCAGCTAGTAAAATATAAATATCGCGTCGAATTAAACACAGTTATGTTGGTTAAAAAGGTTACAGAATTAAATACTGCATTACAGCTGTGTTGCATCCTATTATCTCTAGTAATTTGTAAGAAGTCTGTAAAAGTAATTTGAAAAAATGTTTTGCAATTTGCGGAGTGGCCTCTACTCAAAATTTTATTCTTTATCTTCAAGCTTTGTATCTACCAATAATTAAAAATGTAAAATCTGTTTCCAATATTGATATAATCGCTGGCGTTTAATAATTACTATAAGTAACAAATTTGACGAGTTTGAGAAATTGTTTGCTGCTAAATTGTTACTAAGGATAAAGCAAAACCATCTGATGTGGAAACCTTGTCTTTACTAATATTATAAATGCAATAAATGAGCTCAAGGCCAGACCATCACTGGCCATATACTATTCCTATGTAAATGGGGTTTTAACATGCCCAACATGTTCTCGTACCTTCACTAACAAGGTTAGGTATTCTAGCTACCAGAGAGCACATGAAAGGATACGACAGCTACATCCACCGTAAAAGTTATTTTATGAAAACCATTAACCAATTATCGCAGTTGCTGAGGCCGAAATCGGCCAAGACTACATTATTATTATTATTATAAATGCGCAAGTAGCTCTATAGTAGTATTGTAATAGTAGTAGTAGTGTGCTGTTCCTCTTTCACGCAAATACTGAACCGATTTAAATGAAATTTGGTACACAGATTCTCTAGAGCCTGAAAAGGACATAGGCTACTTTCTACGCGGGACAATCCATTATAACGCGGATAACACCGCGGGGCGCTCCTAGTTGTTTAATAAATTTGCATAGAAGTTTCAAACATAATATGATACTATGTTTGCCTTATGATCTTGTACAACGAATATAATATGTCAAAAGCCTATTGCTCACGAATATAAGTAATAAATAATAATAATATATTAATATATATTCAAATAAATATTTTTCTTTCTTTTTTTCTTTGCTCAATTTATAAACTTAAGATATGATACTATGTTTGCCTTATGCTCTTGTACAAGAACATTGTTTATCGGAATGAAACTTCTCTGAACATTAAAAATATCTTAAGTTTATAAATTAAACAATAGGTTTGTGACATAATACATTCGTTTCACATTGTCATACAGTTATCTGATGCAAATGCGATCAGCTGAATACTAAGATGAAATATGGGGCTTTAGCAGCTGCACATAACGTTAGCGACTGTATATGTCAATCATGTAAACAAGCATATATGTATATAGTAATCAAACTCAAACAATTCGTTCTTTAAGAAACAAAAATGGAAACATTCCGAATAATCAGATTGTTTGTTTATTTTTAACCCCCGACCAAAAAAGAGGGGTGTTATAAGTTTGACGTGTCTGTCTTACTGTGTCTGTCTGTCTGTCTGTTGCATCATAGCACCCGAACGGATGGAGCGATTTCAATTTAGTTTAGTAGTTTAGTTTTTGTATGAAAGGTGAGTTTGGCCCGGCCATTTCGCTTTTCTACCAGCGGTAACAGCTTTGCGTGCGTCTATATTTCAGTGGGATTTATTTTTAATTATAGTATCGATTACATATTAGATGTCTGATATATCTATTCTAATATTCATGTTCAGGTTCTGAGCTCTGAACATGAAGACGAGGCTGAGATGTACGCGGCAAAACTTCTGGAAGTGATAGTACTGCAGTGCTCTGGCAAGATTGACAACTGCCTGCCTTCTATTGTGGAACTGGTTCTCAACAGGCTCACCAGGAAGGTCAAAACAACAGAGCTGAGGACTATGTTATTGCAGGTATGTCCATAAACACTACATAGTTTACATGAGCCCTCATATTTCAGTCCCCTATTATGATTTTGACACATATCTTGAAATACAGAATTTAAATAAATTATCATATTATGCTTATTACCTTTGTGTAAACACATTACATTGGGGTTATTCAACTAGCATACCCTTATTTACGTTCCCACTGCTGGGTCACTGGGACTTCTCTCTTGACGAGAGAGATTATGCCTTACTTGACCACGCTGGCTAAGTGTGGGTTGGTGACCGTCAGTTGTGCAGTTTCCAATCATCGTTAAAGCACGTGTTTGAGGTGTACTTAAATTTATGAAGAATAAAAATTCAGAGGTGTTCGGCGGGGTTTGAACCCAAGACCCTCGGAATTAAAGTCGAGTGTGCTCTCAATTAGCCAACACGGCTATTATTCATATAATATAAACGGTTTCAATGAATAAGATTGAAAATTAAAAATTAAACTAGCAGTAATTGAATTTCTATTAAATCAGCCAAGTTTTAATATTGCGAGAACACATAATAATACTCAGATAAATATTTATACGTTTTTGTTTGAAGGTCCTTATTGCAATCTTGTACTGCAATCCTCACATGCTGTTCACTATACTGAACAACCTGCAGGAGTCTGTCCCCAACACTTCCATCATCCAGCACTTCATCAAGCAGTGGATACACGACACAGATTGCTTTATGGGGTAAGTGTTTTGAACAATACATTCAAAAACATGATTGAACAATTATATTGAACAACCTTCATTAACCCCCGACCAAAAAAAAGGGGTGTTATAAGTTTGACGTGTCTGTCTGTATGTCTGTGTGTCTGTCTGTCAGTCTGTGGCACCATAGCTCCCGAACGGATGGAGCGATTTCAATTTAGTTTTTTGTATGAAAGGTGAGTCTGGCGCGAGTGTTCTTAGACATGTTTCATGAAAATCGGTTGTGCCGTTTAAAAGTTATGGGGGTGAGAGTGGGTATGAAAACAGAAAATCTGCAAAATATACTAGTGTGGGGTATCAAATGAAATCGCATCGCGTCCACATTACAAAATATTATGTTGTTTTACGTTTAAGGAAATTAAGGCTTGGGAATCCGGGGTTTTTCTTAAAATTTAAATTTAAATTTATTATTTGTGTAATATAAAGTCTTCTATCATCTACCTTCCTTATCGGAGAAAGGCTCCTTTACATCAGGGGAGATTGTGGTCAAATGAAGGCTTATCTAGCATAAAAAAATGCTATCAAAGGACTTTATCAAAGAGTTACACTTGGTTCTGTTGGTATATGAAGACAGATCAAGTCATCCATTCATGCTTCGATTACCAAAAGCTAATACAAAATGTATGTCTGTTTATTTTTATTAAAGACAATACTCAATAGTTATTGTTGTTTTCTGATTATCTTAAAATTATCAATTACTTACTGTATTACATATATTTCAAATAGTGAGTAATAAAATATTTCTCCGTCTCTCTTTCTCTTTGGCCATAGAATGTCTAACGTCAGGACTTGAGCATCCATTATTATTTATTTTTTTTATAATTGATAAGCCTTCATTTGACCACAATCTCACCTGATGCAAAGTGACGATGTGGTCTAAGATGGAGCATGAAGGCCTAGAAGATGGCTTCTCCGGACCACATTACGAAACACGAAAAAATCGCTTCACGCACTGACTACTGACTATTATAGACTGTAAAGCGTAATTTAGGACCGTTGCGCGCGGGAAGGAACCTGTTTTCCTAACAAAACAACAAATTAATCCAATCTTAGATAACTAGGATCGTAATAAATGTATGTTCCGTAAGCTTCACAATCTGGTACCCCCTCATTGGTTTACAGAAGGGTTTACCTATGAGCGTTGCGCTCTTATTATTATTATTATTATTTATTAGCCATCCTGTCCCACTGCAGGGCAAAGGCCTCCCTTTTCTCTTTCCATTCGCCTCTATTGCTTGCTACTTCAGACCACGATGTTAGGTGGGCGTCAAGCTCGTCCCGCCATCTCATCCTGGGCCTTCCACGTCGCCTTCTAGCGTTGGGTGGGCTCCACTCAGTAGTAGTCTTTGCCCACAAGTCGCTAGCCATTCGGCAGATGTGTCCAGCCCAGTTCCACTTAAGGCTGCCCGCTTTTTGACCAACATCAACTATGTTAGTTTTGGAGCGTATTAGGCTGTTTTGTATGCGGTCTAAAAGATTTACTCCTAAAATAATACGCTCCATATTTCGCTGGCAAACTCCGAGCGCGAACTTTTGACGGCTAGTTAACGACCAAGTTTGGGCGCCGTAAGTCAGTATCGGGAGAATACGTACATCCATAAGTTTTTTCTTTAAGGAGAGTGGAAGATTGCCTTTAAGGAGGTCTTTCATTGACCAAAAGCTTCGCCAGGCGTTTTCGGTGCGTCTTTTGATTTCTAGATCTTGTCTCGCCTGGAGAGAGACTATTTGGCCAAGATAAATATACTCCTTTACGTACTCAATCCCTATTCCTCTGACATCTACAGGGTGTTTGGTACTGTTGGTCATTAATTTTGTCTTAGTCATGTTCATATGTAGTCCGACCTCGAGACTTGCAGTGTTCAGTTCGTTAATCATATTATTTAACTCAGTCGCGGAAGAAGAGAACAACACGATATCATCGGCGAAGCGTAAGTTCGTCAGCCGCTTATGGCCGATGATGATTCCTTTGTTTTCCCAGTGGTTGGAAATATTACGAAATACTTCTTCTAGCGTGGCAGTGAAGAGTTTTGGGGACAGTGGATCGCCTTGCTTGACTCCTTTTCTTATCTTAAAGGGTGAACCTGTAGTATGCAATTTAATGGAAGCTGTGCTGTGTTGGTAAATTTTTTGTAAAAGTTGAATATATGTAGACTCTATTCCTTGGTTGTGAAGTGATTGGAAGATAGATTTGTGATATAGACTGTCGAAAGCCTTAGAATAATCAATGAAAGCAATGTAGAGTGGAAGCTGGAACTCTATATGTTTTTCCAATACTTGATTTAATGTCTGAAGATGGTCTGTAGTTGACAAGCCTCGTCGAAAACCCGCTTGTTCTGCTGGTTGATTTAAATCTAGTTGGCCGGAAATCCTATACTCTACTATTTTTATAAAAGTTTTGTAAAGGTGGGAGATAAGACTAATCGGGCGATAATTTCCTATGTCTGACTTTTCTCCCTTCTTATGAAGTAAAATAATATTTGAGTGACAAAAATCTTTTGGAAATGTTCCTGTTTTCAAAATTCTGTTAAATAAGTTTGTGATATGACCAAGAAGGGCAGGTTCACCAACTTTTAAGGCTTCGGTAGTTATGCCATCGTGTCCTGGACTTCTATTGTACTTCATGTTTAAAAGTGCACGATGCACTTCATCGTCTGTAATGGGCTCTACATTATCGGAACATGAATACGTAGTCGGTAGTATAGCTGGTTGATGATCTTCAATGATGTCATTTGAATATAGGGATTTGTAGTAGTCTATGCAAATGCTTAAAACTTGCGAACGGTCGTGTCTTTTAATGCCATTTCTGTCTTTTAAGCAACATATCGATGTTTTTCCTATTTCTGTACCTCTGATAGCTGTTTTTAGGTTACGGTTACTCTCAAGTGCAGTCTGTACAAGTAATATATTAAAGTTCCTATTGTCTCGTCGAATGTTCCTTTTGACCTGTTTGTCTTTAATTTTGTAATCCTGTGTATACATGGTCAGTTTTTGCCGATCTTCGATGAGTTCTTTTGTTTGAGGGCTGAGTTTATTGTGTTTAGATTTAATGGGTTTTATCTTTTGAGAAGCTTCCTTTATGCAGTTTTGTATGCAATTAAATTGTTCTTGTGCGTCATATGTAAGTAAAGGTAGCTTATCAAAGCTGTTTTTTAAATCAATTATAAATTTTTCTTTATTAGTTGCTAGTGTAAATTTATCTATTTTATTGATAGTTTTCTTTATTGTTTTAGGATCCATGACAGAAAACTGTGCATCCTGG
The DNA here is from genome assembly GCA_929108375.1 of Gymnoscelis rufifasciata. NCBI lineage: Eukaryota > Metazoa > Arthropoda > Insecta > Lepidoptera > Geometridae > Gymnoscelis > Gymnoscelis rufifasciata. Next base: position 5,242,085 of record OV815301.1, read on the forward strand.
GTATTTGCACTCTGCTAGAGATGGGCCCGACCCGGCCGGCCATCGACGAGGTGCTGCCGAAGCTGCTGCCTTCCTGCCTTATCCTCTTCGACGGGCTGAAACGCGCGTACGAGGCCTTGGCAGAGCCCGACGAGGATACCTCCTCGGATGATGATGATGACGATGATGAAGGTGGTAAGATATATTTTTTTCCTTTTACTTTATTAATTTATTAATTTGTCAGGGGAAGTATACTCCTGCACTATCGCTCCTTGTTTGTCTCTTTCTAGTACTTCATTTCTCTTTAATCTTCTTGTATATGAGGCCATATGTCCATATTGGCTTTATGGCCACTTTGTATACTAGCAACTATAGTTTTGAATTACTAGGAGCCAGTACGGTTCTCTGCATCTCATGTTCAGTTGTTCTCTTTTTTGTGTAGATGATTTTCCATGTTAGGCGTCTATCTAAGTGTATGCCCAGGTATTTCACAGTGTCATTACATGGTAGTAGATGATTTCCCAGAGTAACGGGTGGACAGTCCCAGTTGAATAAAGTCAAAGCCAAAATTATGCTAATCTGTTTGACGTCATTTTAGATCTTACATCGGGACGTCCAAGTCAACAAACTTGTTATTCATGCACTCTATTTTTTTAAATTAGATCATCTGATTCAAAGATAAAATTGATTTCTTATCGGGCAGCAACCGAGAACAAGGTTTACAAAAAGAGTTTATTTCCCCGAACAAGATATTTCCAAAAGGCAATTTAGTACCTGGAATTATCATAACCAGGACAATATCGGTGTGAGCGCACAATGTTGGCAAGAAGAACTTCAGGGAGATTGATTTCTGCTCTCTAAGAATTTCCTATATTCTTTAATATAGATGCCACAGTGTAATAATTTTCTTTTCAGATATCCTTTCCAGTGACGAAGACGACATCGAAGTGATGAGTAACGAATACTTGGAGAATCTGGCGCGAATTGCAACCAGGAACAGCGCGGAGCAGGGCGTCGCTATGACAGCTAAAATTGAGCTGGACGATGACAGTGACGACGATGATGTAAGTAGAATATACCACTTCTCAAATCCAATGCTTCAGCGATACGCAAAGGCAAATCTCTCAGCGTTATTATTGTCTTTGTTTCGTTTCCATAAAATAGTAATTCTAAATTCAAATTTCCCACTCTAAATTATTTTGGTTCATTCATCGTGTATCGACAAATCAGGCATCGAAACGTCTTGAACGGCGTGCACAGGTTATATATGAAAAAATACAGGAGCGCGCTAGCAGCGACACCAACAAAAAGAAGAAGGAACTAGATCGATCTCACACGAGCGCGCGCTCGCACCGAAAATCCTGTAATCCTATCATAAACCAATTCAAATCAGCCTGGCCAGATTGTGAAAAGTATCGTGTGTGTTGTGCTAACAAAGGACAGTGTTGTCAATGCAAGGCGGAGTGGGCAGTCCTGGATATTTAAACTGTGAGTATCTTTGTCTGTATGCTCGCCTCACGTGTTATGAACCAAACCTTTCCTAAACCATCGTAGACCAGAACCTGGTCCCCCAAAGTGTTGCTGTGCCTATTTTATTGGAATGCAACATCTCTTTTTCTGGTGTCGAAACCCGGGATAACATTGTTTTTCGTATTTTGTATAACACGCTATCCACCACACCTTACCGCCATTTTGTTCTTTGGTATTTTCTGGTAAATTACGCAGCTTCGAGTAAACTCATCGACTTATTGTTTTATCTAAAAACCATAGGTATTTCTCGCACTCTTAGCTATCCTATTTACTATTATTACCTGATTATCCAACGCAATAGGGACAGGCATTATCGTTTTACATCGAACAGGATTTTGCGTCGTGTCAAACAAGTACCTATTTAGCTAATATTTTGTTGTCAAGATTACTTTATACATTCGTTACAAATAATATTGCTTGGTTAAAGCAACTCATCAATCAAAATCGGTACACGTTTATAACCAACAATATTTGTTTGCCTCCGTAAGTAACTTTACACAAAATTATCTCTTGTTATGTGTGAGAACAAAATTGTACAAACACTTTTCTAATCGGTGTACAATTCATCAATCGGCTCATCATAACACATTATCGCTTGGCTAGGTAGGTAGATACCTAACATAATCACAACAATCTATTTCTTAAATTTAAATATCGAACTACATAATTCCATTGTCGCTGTGTAGGTTTGTGCAAACAACAAAACAAATCGGTGCACATTCCTTTTTTATTATTCAATTACGTAGTGCATACTTCAATATTGTCATCTTATATACACCTTTTATACAAAACTATTTTATTACGTAAATTCATTAATTGTTATAAATTTTACTCAATTCATACTATAGGGTAGTTTTGTAAACCTCCCGCAGATAGCAGGCTGTACGCGCTGTCAGCGCTCGCAAGTTGTTAACAACACCAATCGAATGCTAATCTTACATAATAGTTACTAAGGACCGCTTTGTAATATTATTGTTAGTTTACATTTTTTATAGATATTGTTGTTATTTGTTGTCATTGCTGTGTTTTTGATATTATAACTAAACTTACAATCATAAACCAGTCGCAAATTTTTAAGCAATAATGTCTTATCATACGACCGTAAAACGAAGATTAAGCAAAACAAAAAAATCTATTGATAAAGGTTTTACAGAAAATGACTTGCCTTCCTTGCGAAGGAAGCGTACGCTTGTTTTTAACCGTATTTCTAAAACCTTAGAGTTGGGTTTACAAGCTTCCAATGATATATCGAAACAACATTTATTTTTTTCGTATTATGATGACGTATCGTTGAACGTAGCTAAGTTTGAGGAATTTCATTTTGACATTATCGACTTATCGGATAGAATCGAGGAGGATGAAAGTTTACAAATCAAATGCGATGAGATGTATTTTGAAATAAAATCTATTTATCGACAGCTTAAACCTTCGAAACATGATATACCTATCAATTCGACTAAAAACGTAAAATTACCTAAAATTTCGTTACCTGTGTTCTCAGGCGATGTCAAAAAATGGCCCGAGTTTTTTGATACTTTCAACGCGTTGATTCACAACTCGTCTTTATTGTCCGATACCGAACGCTTTCATTATCTCTTATCTTCGCTGAGCGGTGACGCGCTGACAGTGGTGAAAACTTTCCCGTTATCTCACGAATATTATCGAGAAGCGTATGAAGCGCTTGTAACACGTTATCAAAACAAACGGGACTTAGCGTTTACTAGTTGGCGCGACATTTTAAATGTAGATTTTAACTGTGATAACGCATATAATTTCAGAAAATCAATTGATTTCTTAGAAGAGAATTTGAATATTTTAAAGACGGTTGGTTTGCCAGTACATTCTTGGGATTTTGTGTTGATTTATCATATTTTATCGAAACTAGACACTTCTTTGCGTCGTGACTTTGAAGAGAAGCACTCTAACGTCGAATTGCCTACATATTTACAGCTAAAGCAGTACCTTCATTCGAAATGTGAGGCTTTATTGCGGGATACACATTTTACCGAGTCGGAAAGCGAAAATAAACAGTTATTAAATTCATCATCATCATCATCGACTCGCCCTAAGCGCGGTGCTACTGCGCACTCCCTCGTTACTAACACTACCAAACAGAAACCAACTCAAGTGATGATGCCTAATACTATGTATCCAGTTAAGTGTGTTTATTGCGGAGGTGCACATTCGATATCGGGTTGTTCTGATTTTCTAAATAAGTCCATTGATGAACGTATGCAAACGGCAAGTGATAAGAAATGGTGTTACAATTGTCTTAAACCATCTCACCAGTTGAGAGACTGCAGATCAGTGTTTTCGTGTCGTACGTGTAAGCGCAAACACCACACCTTATTACATCGCGAAATAGCTACTGAACCTTCCGACAATAGGGCTACCTTAGTATCGAGGTCATCCACGCATTCAACACAGACCACCGTTTTACTCGCGACGGCAATCGTACAGGTGAAAGATGCATCCGGGAATATGCAATCGTTCCGTGCTTTATTTGATACCGGAAGTCAGAGTAGTTTCATTACGTCATCCGCATTTGAGCGATTGAACTTGCCCAGAACTAAGTCAGATGTCGCTGTTAGTAGTTTAGGGGAAACAACTGCCTCAATACTAGGAGATGTAAAATGTGAAATAGGTACTAATAAGAAGGTCTTATACATACTAGACTTCCACGTGATATCGTCTATATGTGGTGATCAACCTATAGCAAAACTGAATACGTCTGGTTGGTCACACGTGAATTCTCTTTCATTCGCTGATCCAGATTTTGACATTCCGGGACCGATTGATTTACTTTTAGCCGCGGATGTGTTTGCCGAATCACTTCTTCATGAGCATATTAAGGGCAACGCTAACGAACCTACCGCCTTCAATTCTGTCTTTGGGTGGCTTTTGTTAGGAAGAACGCGGATAGTATCGAGTACCTTATTACACTGTAGTACACATTCGCATAATGAGTTAAATACGCCGGTTCAACGTTTCTGCGAATTAGACGTCATGCCAACCGCGAAAGACACTTTTACAACAGACGAAGCACTTTGTGATAAGGTTTTCGCAAATGAACACTCCTGTGTCGCCTTGGGACAGTGTGCGGTTTGCCTTCCATTCAAAGACGATGTTCGACCCACTTTCGAAAATTCGCGTGATGTTGAGTTGCGTGGATTTCATGCGACTGAGCGAAGATTATTTCTCGATCCCGACCTGTACCATCAGTACTCAGATTTTATACATACTAACTATATTCAGGCAGAGCTATTAAACAGTTCCTTATGGTGGGCGGGACCTAGCTGGTTGTCTCAGGATAAGCGATCGTGGCCTTTGTCCAATCCTTTCGAAGACAACGGAGTAGAAGTCGTACAGGAAGAGCGTAAACGAATATCACTTATCACCGAAGCGAAAGAAAACAATAGTTCAGAATTACCCATCGTCCACCAGTTAGTCAACGTTTCTCTTCATTTTCCAAATTAATCAACGTTGTAACCTATATTTATCGTTTCATTTATAATGCTCGCTATCCGAACCTCGCTAACAACCAAACGATTTTAAACAATGTCGAACGTCATAACCCAACAATACAACTAATACGACAAGTTCACGCAAGTTCATATTATGAAGAAATTTCATTCTTAAAGTCTAACAAACCGTTATCTAAACCGCTGCGAAGGCTGAATGTATTTCTAGACGACAAACATGTACTTAGAGTTGTCGGACGCATATCGCGATCGGGCTTATAATATGAACAAAAACATTCTGTATTGTTACTATCTGATCACCCAAACCCGAACTTAATAATCGATCATATTTATCGAACTTATCTTACGCCCGGGCATTTCCTCACTCTCGAACCCCTAACCGCTGTACCGGACGATAACCTAACAAACATAAACGTTAACCGTCTCAGCCGATGGCAACTGCTCCAATCATTCCAGCAACATTTTTGGTCCAGATGGAAATCTGAATACTTAAACTCACTAACGCAACGCGCCAAATGGACCAAAGATTCCAAACCGTTAAACGTAGGAGCGATGGTAATCATCAAAGACGATAATCGTGCCCCTTTGCAATGGACTATCGGCAGAGTAGAAACACTCCATATCGGAGGCGATGGAATAGCTCGGAGCGCAGAAGTAAAAACTTCAAACAATCACTCTATTCATCGTCCATTGGTGAAGCTATGCCCTCTCCCTATCGAGGACTAGCTTCAATAGCTTTCTTTATATAAACGAATACCTATCTAGTATGTAGTCTAATCTAGCATAACATTAGTCAATAGTTAGTAAGTATTCTTGTATTTAATGCGTAACAACATCAATCTGAAAATCAGAAAATACCATTGTATTTTGGTGGGCGGAATGTTTCGTTTCCATAAAATAGTAATTCTAAATTCAAATTTCCCACTCTAAATTATTTTGGTTCATTCATCGTGTATCGACAAATCAGGCATCGAAACGTCTTGAACGGCGTGCACAGGTTATATATGAAAAAATACAGGAGCGCGCTAGCAGCGACACCAACAAAAAGAAGAAGGAACTAGATCGATCTCACACGAGCGCGCGCTCGCACCGAAAATCCTGTAATCCTATCATAAACCAATTCAAATCAGCCTGGCCAGATTGTGAAAAGTATCGTGTGTGTTGTGCTAACAAAGGACAGTGTTGTCAATGCAAGGCGGAGTGGGCAGTCCTGGATATTTAAACTGTGAGTATCTTTGTCTGTATGCTCGCCTCACGTGTTATGAACCAAACCTTTCCTAAACCATCGTAGACCAGAACCTGGTCCCCCAAAGTGTTGCTGTGCCTATTTTATTGGAATGCAACAGTCTTAGTATTTTAAATCATTTTAGCCTCATTAACCTATTTAGCATCTCAGTAATACATAATTAAATTTTTCTAGTTATTAATTACACACTCGCTTCGCACTTAATTGCTTCCATTTGTTTGTTCACTCATGTTTTTGGTAAATCACACATTAGTATTTAGCTTAAGGGTGATAGTGGAATCCTCAAATATAAAATAACTAACTCCTTTCCATAATCACGGGAGAAATAGAAAAAGTTAACATGTCGTTGGCTAAAAACGTAGTACCAAGTTAACTGCTTACCTGAAAAGCGTACTGGTACCAGGTTTACAGGTTTACTGCGCTATTCGATTGGAGCTATATTTTTTGATAACTGAAGGAGAAATTAGTGTCAATGGTCACTTAGGTACATTTTGTAATTATGTAATTTGACAATATCATGTAAATGGATTAAGACTAATGTGTATATACTGACTGCAGTCCAAAATATTCTAAAACTCCTTGTTTTTGATAACAGCTAGCCGTTATGGAATAATACAGTAGATTATACAATCCGACTGCGTCCGATTAGAAGAAAGCTTACCTGTTCTTCTAATAATCTTGTGCAGTACAAGCTAAAAGAATAACAAAAATGCTATCTCAGATACTAATATTAATTACAACCCATTAATTTTTTACTAGGTATCTCTTGAAGCCAATTATAGGTACCGTCCGGTAAGTACACACTATTTTTTCGGGTTCGGATCGGACGTAGTGCAAAACCGATATATTCTCGTCGTACCAGTTGTAAGATTTTCTTTCTATAATTACGACATAAATAATAATTCAACGATACGTAGTCAATACGCGAGAGGACTACATATAAAAATAGGTATTCTACATAGTCCCTCTGTTAGACCGCTAAAACTGGACACATATTTTTTCTATAATAATTAAATAAAATAGTACGAAAATAAAGAGCATTAAATTCTTGAATGAACATCACTGTATAGTATAAATCCTACCTCGTTACGCGAAACTTCAATGCATTGTATCCTCTTATCTGAAGAAAGCTTACCTGTTCTTCTGAATCATCTATCTCATCTACCTGAATCTGATGAAGTATAATCTAAAAAATAACAAAGTTAAAAATCTCAGATACTAACATCCACCCATTAATTTTTTACTAGGTATCTCATGAAGCCAATTATATATTCCATTCGGTAAGTACGCACAATTCACATCTCGATATTGTGTAATGTTCTTCTATGTACTCGCAGGTAAACCGTAATATAAGGAGCTGGCTTAGTTATGAATGGTGCTTGTTAATATTGCTTTCACAGTAGTATATTATATAGCATTATAAACAGCCCAACGACATTCTGTTACAACAACTTCTGATCGGTGATCGTTATTTTTTGGCGTTTTTTTAGAGTAACTGCAGGGATAGATTATCACACGAATTGGTTCTTATGATTTGTAAACAATGGAATTAAATGATTTTGTGTCTTGTATTGCGAGTGTGACATAAAGCAAGCAGCGGCTATTTGGGCCGATCGCCCCGACTGTTTTGTATAGCGATGCATTAGCTATGTTGCTGGTCTGTGGCCTCGCCCACCATATCTCCTCCATCCATATACATCCACAATCTATAACCATGAACTCGCGATACACAACACTATACTGTACGCGATTCTGTCGCGATGCAAAAGCAATAATTTCAGTAACGGCTCTCCACTGGCGCGAGGGTGGGGCGTCTCTTCCTTCTTCCCTTAAGTTCAATTGCGAATGAAGCGCTCTTTATCAAAGTGACGGATTTTGCCGACGCGACAGTGCGTGTGCTTAAGGCCTGACACTACGTTACGCGGTCCGATCGTCCGCATTCGGATCAGTCCGATTTTTCTAGTCATTTTTACGGGTTCGGATCGGACGTAGTGCAAACCACTGTATTCTCTTTGTACCAGTTGTACGATTTTCTTTCTATAAATTACAACCTAAATAATAATTCTACGACACCTAGTCAATAGGCGAGACAACTGCATAAAAAAAGGTCTGTGATATGAATTATGAAGCTTTCATTGTTTGCCTTTGATTACAAGAAGCATTTCTATTAATTCGCTGTCGTATGCATGCGTTGATGCTTATATGTAATCAAAGATTAGTCTTGGCGAAACATAAATTACATAAACAATGCTAAAAAAATGCATTCAAATAATTATAATTCGGTCTTTAAAACTTGAGTTACCTTATAAAGATATAACAAAAGACAAAGTGTAATTTTATGTTACAGATGTTATGTTAGTCTGTAGCACTGCGGTGTTGTGTATTAGTTTGTTGTCGATTGTGAATGGTATTTTGATAATTTCATATTATAAATTATATATTTTCCACAGGATGATTATTTGCCAGATGAAGCACCGATTGAATGCTACACGACGCCTCTCGACGATAAAGACTGCCCTGTCGATGAATACGTCAAATTCAAGACCACACTACAAGGTATGTATCAACCTGTTATCAATACTATTTAGATCTGTAACGGGATATTTACCATGATTGATTGTCGGCGCATGTAACTGTGCCGAAATATCAGGAAACTCGGAAGACAAATCAATCATGGTAAATATCCCGATATAAATCTAAATAGTATTGATAAGAATGACAGGGTGTTTTCTATGTACAATAAGTATGTATTTACAAAAAAAATATCTATTTAGTATAGTTGTTTATGCTTAGTTTGGGTTAATTAGTTTAGCTGTGTAATTAGTCCGAAAAATCGATTTATTATAGTTTCAAAAGTTATATGTTAACATAAAATCTGCGTTAGGCGCGCGTAATTCAGCGTTTGTTTAGTACATACAAAAGTGCTACAGGCCTTGGACTTGGGTCCAGCGACTTTCACTTTTGTACGTGTTTGATGTAAATACGCGCCCGCGCCCGCTTAACGCATAGTACAGACCTTAAAAGTGAAGAGCATAGTTAATGGGATACTCATTTCGAAAGATATTGCCAAACGTGGATTATAGAATCATTAAGCATTCCTGATATAATATAATAAATCTAAATTTTATATTTAAGAAAAACCCCCGATTCCAATGCCCCTAAAAGTAAAACACCATAATATTTTGTAATGTGCCCGCGATGCGCTTTCATTTGATACCCCACTCGAGTATATTTGCAGAATTTCGGTTTTCCTTCGACACTCTAACCTCCATAACTTTTAAACGGCACAACCTATTTTCATAAACCATGTCTAAAAACACTCGCGCCAGACTCACCTTTCATACAAAGAAAAACTAAATTAAAATAGCTTAATCCGTTCGGAAGCTATGATGTCCTAGACAGATAGACAGACAGACACGCAGACAGACAGACACGTCAAACTTATAACACCCCTCTTTTTTAGTCGGGGGTTAAAGATACATTTACGAAACATCAGCCTGTTATAGTGTTAAGCTTCATTGCTGAGTATAAGCTTCCTCCATAGTCCGCCTATCCTTTTGGCTCTCATAGAGTTTTTTCATCTTATTGTTTCCAGCAACCATCCCAATATTATCAGACTATCCAGAGAAGACTGTCTACTTCTAGGTCTTACTATATTTCTTGGCCACCATTCAGTTATGGCCATTGTCCACCAGCTTCCGTCTATAATAATATTTATTTATTATAGTTGAACCTATACTTAAATATATGTGTATATATGCCTTCGTCTATAGCAAAAATTAAATTGCAACGACTCAACAGTATTCTATGGCTTAATACATGGTGATGTCTTACATGAGTATGTTTGTTTGTCTTACAGGTTTGGCGGCTAGTGACCCAGCGCTCTACGCCGCGCTGACTGCCTCCCTCAGCGAGCAGCAAGTGAAGAAGCTGAACTCTGTCTTCGTCCTCGCAGACCAACGCAAAGCGCAACAGGCCAGCAGATTGATTGAGCAACAAGGAGGTGAGTTTGCGTTGCCAGATATTTTAACATCGGTTTATACAAATCTATATCTAATCTATATTATAAAGAAGAAGAATGAAGAGTCGTTTGTTTGAACGCGGTAATCTCAGGAACTTAATGGATAAAGCTTAAGTGGTAAAAATTCTTTGCATTGTTTCACTGTTAGATATCCCGTTTATCGATGGCTAAATGCATAGGCTTTTTAACGCGCGATAATACGTGGTTTGCAAGGGAATATCCAAGAACAGGGGCAATGCCGTGTAAAGCTATTATGCTTGAAATCTGAAGAGTTCTGTTAAGAAGCCTCAAACTGAAAACCTATAAAACGAAAATCATTGTTTGATAGCCCAATTAAAGGGCTAGAGCCATAGGTGAATGATCTTTTATGAATTATGAATGTTTTATTATTCATTAAAGAAAACATTTACTTAATCTTTAAAAAATATATATCCATATACTAATAACATGTTAATGATTTGCGACGCAGTAAGTAATCATCAATAAGTAAGTTATAATTTTAATATTTTTGTTTCAGGTTACAGCTTTACAGTCCCTGCTTGTGTGCCCACTAAATTTAAATTTGGATCTTAAATCAACATAAAGTTGAAAAAAAACTACGTTATTGGCTAAATCATTGATGTGCATGTCACCTATAATATCTATGTCAGCAGCAACCCTGTATATTATAAAAATTTGCTGTTCACCCACAATTATAATGCAAGGCATTTCACTATTAACAACGGCTTGTTGGATAACTTAAGCCACAGTTCACCAACATGGGTTATCGCAGTTTTTTATATGTATTTTTGTTGGTGAACTACAGGCCTAAATGTTTAAACTGCCTTATAAAAGGCGGTTACATTTTGATAATATATGAATACTTTAATTTCGGTATAATTATGATGCATTAAATGACTCCGCCTTTTGTAAGCTGTATTGTATTTACTAGGTGCTGATACACGGACCTTTTTTGTTTATTTATATAATGTAGTAATTTTTTGTATTTAGCGGTATACCAAGTGATATTTATATCGAAGCTATATGCATCATCGCAAGTATCAGAAAAGTGTTAAACACTGATAATACCATTTTTGTGATACTTGGTTCAGATTACGTTCTGTTTGTCAGCACTATTATAGAGGTTAACACGCACAATAAAGGACAGTTTAACAAAATAACCATAATATCTTTGTAAATTGAAAATTATCCTATGTATAATTCATAACCTTTCCTTTCTGCGTTTAAATCTGATTATTCAGAACTGATAGTCGATGTCCGTTGTGAACCTCCAGCAAGTTGCCAGCCCTTATGGTGTTAATTATTTGAGCAAATTTTTAGCCAGTTAATCTGAGTTAAATTGTTATTTTTCAGCGGTATTACGTTATGTCGTTGTATTTCTTTGCACTTTTCTTAAAAATATGTTTGAAATATAAATTATTTGTATAAGGTTGGCTAAACGGAAACTTTTTATTAATATTTATAATCATTTGTGCCGAGATGATAAGACAGAATCCGTATTGAGTGCAGGACCTTAAGTTTTATGGGGAGGTAAAATTATCTATTTTTGTTATTGTTTTATAAGTATGTTCGCGTATTTTGTGTGTAAAGATATATTTGAGAAAGGTTATTTTAGAAAAGAAGTCAGTGAATGTCACTACAACATTTACTTGTTTATATTTGAAGAAAACCAATTCTAATCACGTACTTAGTTTAGCCGACATTATAGAAAATAGGTCAGCTGTGAATTATTTAACTTATAGTGCATTAGCTTACAGTGTTTTCTGTAATTTGATTACTGTTTTGGTACAACCAGCTCTAAATTATTTTTAAATGTTGAGAAAAGAGAAAGTGATCGAAGGATTAAGTCTAAAATCTAAATTTATGTAAACATAATTATTAGGAAATGAAAATTCATAAGCATTGTTCGATAAAAACCTGTGAGGCTAGAGCAATGTTAATATGAAACGTGTTTATCATTTCGCTAAAATTAGATTAAGCCTTTAATCGAATATAAATGTAAGAATCCGACTTACATTTAAAAGTAATAACCCCCATATCATGCTAAACATCATGAATGCAAAAAAAAAACAGAAATGTATATAAGAACAGTTTTAAATTATACAAATCTAGCAATTCATTCCACACTTCGACTGCAGAAATAAATTGACCCAAACTAATTTTACAACCTATTCAGTCAGAATATGCCCTCGCACCTCAGTGTGCGCAAGTTGGCTTATGCATCATCGAGAGACGTTAATTTTAAAATAGTGACGGGGCATAATAAGGTGATTGGTATGGTATAGACCGATAAATTTTACCAAATTCATTTATTTTTAAAGGATTTTAACGTTTTATATCATTATTCATGCGTATTGAAATCGAGTAAATGCCTTATCAATATAATTATTATTTAGCCTGCACTGTCTCACTTCAGGGCAAAGGCCCTCCTTCCCTTCTTTCACTCAATAACAAATATATTTTTTAAAATGCCTCTGATATTTTGGATACATATTATTAATTTGAATTCAACTGTCAGAGGAACTTGAGCCCTCAGTAAATATTAAATATCACATACTCAATGTGTACTCAAACAGGTTACGATACTGGTCGGTACTAAAACAAGTATCGCAGTCGATGTCCCAGACAAGATATATTAGTCAGACTTGTCTGAAAGTATTCGCATTGTATGAAGCGTTTATTTAGCTCTGTGGTCGAAGGTTCCACATAATGTCAGACAGCAACTTTTTTAGCAGCCTATTAAAACAACATTGCCATTCAATGACTGTATGTGTAGATAATTACTACCAAACTCAGTTTATATTTGTCTAAACTAGTAGATATGTGTGTACTTCAAACTATTTTATATACTTACTAAAACATATACCTAGGTTTTGTGTTATATACAAGTCATGTTATAAGTGTGCTGTACGTAATTGTATTTCTACCCTGGTTTATCATTGGTATAATTTTTATAAATTATTTACAATTACAAATTATTTTCGTATGCTTGTATTTGATTTGAATAACTGTAGTTGAAGTTATAAATTATTGTAAGCTATTTCATTCATAATAAGTCTAGAAAAGGTACGACATATTTGTACTCAATATACCTTTTCTGGCATATTATATACATCTGGCAAATTCATTCATATTGTTGAATAATTTCAAAATTCAAACCAACATGCAGCATCTCAACTGGTACCCCTATAATCTTGCGATCGTATGACATTAAATGCTCGAAAGCAGTGCTGCATTCGGTGATCCGTTTTCAAGTTTCTGGTACTCTCAATTCTCTAGCAAACTCTCATATAATAAACATAACGTCTGGCAAATATTGTTCTTTTGTTGCTGGTGTCTGCATTTATTTAAAATTTACTTCTCCGAGCTATTAGGTATTTTTTGTTTATAAATTATTTTAAATAAAATATTGTATGTAATATGCTTGTTTTTTTTCCGCCCTTCTACCTAAAGCTACATATATGTACTTACGACACAGGTACTTTAGTAATTCGATTTCTTAGGAACTTATGTAATCTAATCTACATATTAAGTTCCTAAGAAATCGAATTGCCAAAGTACCTGTGTCGTAAGTAGGTAAATAAAACAAACCCAACGTGCAACTTTAATTTTCAAAACGGGGTTCACTCACGTAATGCGGGACTATTATTATATTTATCCTCCGACGTTCTATTCCCCTTGAGAAGGAATTTTCGTCAAGGAAGCGGGAGTGCTTCCTGTGAGCTTCGTAAAGCGGATATACATTGTATATCCGCGTTACGAAGCCCGCAGTCAGCAACAAGCGCGCCAGCTCACAGCAGGCATCCCGCTTCCTTGACGAAAATTCCTTATTAATATTGTCAGTTTAATTAAAACCTGTTTTTAAAATGAATAAAATATATCTTACCAAAGTTAGAAAGTTCTATAGCTTTCAAATTACATATTCTTGACCGAACGGGCATTAAAACGGTACAAACGTTTATGGGTGGTAGGTTAGATAGCGAAAATAGTAAGTAGGTGGTAGGTAGGTTCCCATCTTAATTAGGACGCAACACAAACAAAATGGTTACATACTATTGTTGTGTACGAGGTATAAGAAAATAATGTACGTTATGTAGGTATTATGGAACTACCATTTATTAAACCCCGACCGAAAGAGAGGTGTCTTATACGTTTGACATGGCTTTCTGTCTGGTACCATAGCACCCAAATGGATGAGGGGACTTAAATTTTTGTATGAAATGTGACTTGCGCGAGTGTTCTTAGACATCTTAATGATTTTAAATATGTGATAAACGTCACTTTGGTTAAACTATTTTAAATGGTAGAAAAGTTCGAATCCTGCGTGCGAAGGTTACGGATGCGTCTTGTTCATAAAAATGTTTATGAAAATCGGTCGGCGGGTGAAAGTGGGGAAGAAGAACCATGATTTGTACTATTATTGAAACTAATCAAAATAAAAAAAAAAACGATACAATATCGTTTTTTTTTATTTTGATAATACGTAATAGTAAAGTTTAGGGTTAGTAGGCCCCCAACCGTCCTGTTTTCCCAGGACATGTCCTGCTTGAAGCGGTGTCCTGGACAGTTTTTACGCATCGTCTGTGGTTTATAAAGAGTCCTGAAGACTGTTAAGTCTAGAAGCCACCACCACCTAATATTATATATATATTTACTACTTAATAATTATTATTATTGATCAATTCAAAAGATCGTTTTGGTACAAAAATTGGTGCGTTACACTACTGGACGGTTTAATGTGGGGCTTCGGAACATTAAATGTTACATATAATTATGTAAGCCCCTCGTTTATAAAAAAAATACTTCTGTATGTTCACCACATTACAAAAACAATTTTTGCACTATACAAGGTGTTTCTGGTCTGGTATATGAAGCGGAAGGGGGGTGAAGGGCACGCACCAGGTGAACATTTTTTGATTTTTCATTTTTCCACACCTTTCCACTTTTAGATTTTCCACAGTCGGGCATTTCTCGTACCGGAACCTCCGGGGAATCTTTGCTACTTTTAGCGATAAGGCCGCCGATTGTACAACAAATATGGCAATTTATTGTTTTATAGTTAGTCTGTAAGAATTAATGTGCAATAAATATATTATATATCAGTCGCGGCGCCCCGTCGAATGGGGAAGTAGTGCGTATTCCACGTACAGTAGTTCGGTGCTTTTTCTCATATTTATTCTTCTAAAAATAAATAAATTACTTACTTTACACAGTTCAACCGATTTTCATCAAACATGTCTAAGAACACTCGCGCGAAACTCACCTTCCATCCAAAAATATTAACTGAATTGAAATCCCTCCATCCGTTCGGGAACTATGATGTCCCAGGCAGACTAAGACTTATAACACCCCCTCTTTTTTGTTGGAGGTTTATAAAATAATTAATAATAGATGTCGTTCAAACCAATCTGGGGTGGATGACACATATTACCATTATGGAAATGTCTGTCGCGCAAACTATTCCGTTTCAAAATAAACATTTATCACAAATCAGTTTCATTTATAAAGCCTATCTATACCGGATCGCCGTGGGTATGCGTTTAAAAAAAATAGTTTTAGTTTTCTGTCCCATACATAGAACTGAAATTAAAAAGTAATTAATTTTTGTGTGATAGTCATAATACGGTTCAAGGAATACATCTACCAACTTTCAACATTATAGTTTCGCATAAAAGTAGCTGAACAAAAATATTGACAGACAGACGGACATGACGAATCCATGTCTGTCTGTCCAAGAGCTCCGAATTTCGTCATAAGGCTATGGGTCCCTTAAAATGAAAAATGTAGCTACATTATATATATTATATTTAAAAACTTATTTTAATCTTACACTACTAAAAAAAAAGTATGCAATTTAAAAACTTTACCAGCACCATAATTCAGTTACCTTATTTTATCTTAAACAAGTGTCTTTAGAGTTCAGTTCAGTTTCTTTTATTTGGACTTTGCGCTTAATACAAGTGAAACATTAACTACTTATAAAAATCCTAAAAGCATTATTTAAGTAAATTTCCATTTTATAAATTGTAAAATTATACATTTATTTACCAACACCAAATTAAAACTTAATAAAAAATTCGAATTAAAATGAAAATACAAATTCCAAGCCCATCTTAGTAGCTAAAATGAAAAATAAAATACAGAGAAAATTAAACTTGACAATTGTTAGCATTATTTGTAAGTTCAGTACTAATTTTCTAAAAGTAATTATTTTTAAAATTCAAAACAGGCATTTGCCTCAAAACTTAAAACTATTGCTAGCAAATGCTTTAGTTATCACAATTTCACAATATTAACTGATTCCTGCTCATGAACATAATCACTGTTTGTCTTGAATGCAAATATTGAGATTACATGTTATTAGATTGCAATTCCTCTAAAGTAGTCATATCGGTCACGCCGTTTATCCTGCATATGCCCAACCTTGGATGCAGAATCAATGTCTCTACATACTCCACAAAACATGCTTGAAATAATATGGAATGGACTTTGATAGTACAAATTAGGATCATTCAGCATTTTGTTCTTTTTGTGACAGCGAATGTGTAAATAAACCTCTAGTATAGACAGTACAGAGCACAATATAGCCGGACAGATCATTAATGTAGGCAACAATAACATTCTTGGGCTAATTTTATTTGATCCAGATATGATTTTAGCTTTTAGAGACTGAAACTTTTTAGTTTTGCACATGTAGCCTTGATGTGGAAATACTGTATGATCAGATTCAGTTCTTGGAGAGTCTCTTATATCATTAGAGTTGGTCCTGTCCATTGAGACTCCGCTGCTCCATGTATTGCTATGATTTCCAAGACATGGTTCACCTGTTTCATCATTAATTTCGTACGTTATAACCTCTCCTGTTTCGTCATCGCAACAAAATTGTCTTATTTGAGACATCGTTACACCTGCAAAAAATAACCATGAATGTTGATAGCGCAGCGCACACAAAACAAGTTACAAAAAGTTTAGATAAAAATTGATGGCTATTATAATAAGTGTACTGGTATTCTTTACACACTACATACATATATAGTTCAGATAATACTTAATTATGTTTATTTCTTTGAAATAATAAAACAAAGCTATTAATAACTATTAATTTACCACTTGTGCATCAGAATTAAATTGGCGATTGGACAAAAAAATTCGGCTTCAGTTCCAGTTTCGTCTTCTTCTTCTTTCATAACGGTGTTTGAGTTCCGTGACAGGATATTTTTCCGTCAACATCCAACTAGTGGAACGCTTTCATTTGACAACTGTCAATTTAGTTTCTGGCTACCACCATTACTATATTTTTAGGTTTTCGTTGCCAAATGGCAAAAACGGAACTTAGTACATCAATTCTCTTTGCTTATACCTAGATTCGTCATGTCACAGCCACCTTTTTCTTAGTGATTTTATAAAGAATACATCTGCCAACTTTCAACAGGATAGTTTCGCATAAAAGTGGCTGAACAAAAATATTGACAGACAGACAGACTGACGAATCCATGTCTGTCTGTCCAAGAGTTCCGAATTTCGTCATAAGGCTATGGGTCCCTTAAAATGAAAAATGTAGTTACATTATATATATTATATTTAAAAACTTATTTTAATCTTACACTACTAAAAAAAAAGTATGCAAGATAAAAACTTTACCAGCACCATAATTCAGTTAGGTACCTTATTTTATCTTAAACAAGTGTCTTTAGAGTTCAGTTCAGTTCAGTTTCTTTTATTTGGACTTTGCGCTTATAGCGACAATTTGCTTGATTTTTATATCTGGGGGCACGGCGGCAGTGCCCCCACCAAGTCGAGCATAAAGATGTATTCTGTGAACCAGAGAGTATATAATGACTACGTTTTACGTTTTTTGTTTTTGCTGTGAACCGCGTATTTTCACTAAAAACTAGAATTATAGCAAAATTATGTGAGGCTTAAGAAAAAAAACTCAATTTTATTTGAAGAAAAATGTATTATTTGCTTTGTGAATAGGTCTTCAAAAATTATATTGTGGTTTCTAAAATCATTTTTCTAAACTGAATAGTTTGAGCGAGAGACTTCCAAAGTGGTAAAATGTATGACCCCTCTAACTTCTCTTACAAGATAATGATAAATCTGAAAAAATAGATGTTGTACATAACTATGAAAACTACCAACGAAAATTGGTTTAAATGAGATCTAGTAAGTTGTTTTTGGAGTTTACTCCTTGGGAAACGATTTGAGTTATAAGGCCCGGTACGGAAATTTTATGAGGAGTAAAATCAAGTGTAACACTAAAAGTTGAGGCGTTACGTAGAAAGAGACAAACATATATATCTGTAGGATTGAACGTGTAAAAGAATGAGATGGAACACATTACACAGCGTATCTCATTCTCGGGGTCTCCTCTTTGCGCGATACTTCGTAGTCTCACTGTATTTTATTGATATTATTGGAGTTTACTCCTTAAGAAACGATTTGAGTTATAAGGCCCGGTACGGAAATTTTATGAGGAGTAAAATCAAAAAGTGTAACACGAAAAGTTGAGGCGTTACGTAGAAAGAGACAAACATATATATCTGTAAACAACGAACACGTTACTCAACATGCGACGTGAAGACCTCCGCACGATGGTTGAAGTCATTACTGATCACTGCGAGTTCAATCATCATCTTCACAAGACCGGAGCTACAGACAGCTGTCTGTGTCGCGGCTGCTTTGAGGAAGAGGAGACGGTGGAACATGTAGTGATCCACTGCAAAGCCACAGAAGAGATAAGAAAGGAGACGGGGTTGAGGCGTCTCATGGACGCGAAGACCCCATCTACATCCGCAGACTTGCTCAAACAATTAGTTACAACACCGAAAGTCCTACTCCGCTACATCAGGGAGTTGGGCTGGTTGGGGCCTAGGCGAGATGTCAGTGCAGATCTCAGTTCCTCCACTTAGAATTAGAATTAGAATATATATCTGTAGGATTGAACGTGTAAAAGAATGAGATGGAATACATTACACAGCGTATCTCATTCTCGGGTTCTCCTCTTTGCGCGATACTTCGTAGTTGAGACTACGAAGTATCGCGCAAAGAGGCATTGCTGTATTTTATTTATATTATTTTGTAACATACTTTATGTAACGTTATGTAATACGCTTTATTGAAGTAATATAAATAATCCGAATAATTACAGATATAAGTTTGTTTCTCCTATCATTTAAGCAGATGCGTTCATTCACCCTTTTTTTCTATTCGATATAATATCATAATTATTATGATATATATTATAATATCATCAAATCATATCATCATATCATAATCATATAATATCAAAAAAAGTGTGTGTGTCAGCTACGACGCACGATTGGAGTTTACTCCTTACGAACTATAATTATTATAGTTCGTAAGGAGTAAACTCCAATCGTGCGTCGTAGCTGACACACACACTTTTTTTTTGTAACATGCTTTATGTAACACGCTTTATTGAAGTAATATAAATAATCCGAATGATTACAGATATAATATGTTTGTTTCTCTTATCATTTTAGCAGATGCGTTCATTTACCCTTTTTTTCTATACGATATATATCATAATTATCGTTCGTAAGGAGTAAACTCCAATCGTGCGTCGTAGCTGACACACACACTTTTTTTTAATACGTCATTAACTGCAAATTGCATTTTAATCTGTAAAGTGAAGCTACCTTAAGTGATAAACTCCCTCGTCAAGAGAGAAGTCCCTGTGTCCCAGCTGTGGGAACGTTAATAGGGTATTGATGATGATGACCTTAAGTCAGTACTTCGATGGGTGGCCTGTCTGGCAAATCACAAGGAACCCTTGGTATAAAACCAACGCATATTTTTCAAGTTTATTAAGCTATTACACTTTTACTTAATTACAAATTCCGGATTTTAAGGGAAGTAACGTTCTGTTATCAGGGATATTTAAATTTTTCATTTAGATTATCTCTAAGCTAGTCTCTCTAAGATATTTGTTTAAATACTTATTTTTTAATAGACATTTTATTTTTTATTACGTCAATAAGTCTATTACACACCTTTCTTTTATTATTATTAGCTTATACAAAATTTTAAGATTGTTACATAACGAATAATTAGGTACTTAATTTGATTAGTTAGAAAATTAAAAGTTTATTTTCTCCAGTTTAGGTCACCTAAATCAAATCGTGTTTGGGAAAATTGTTAACAGTGAATTCATTTTTACAAGCTGTTTGCCCGCGTATTAATTTAATTTTCCGGTATATTGTCCATAAGTACTGGGAATCAGCTATATCCGTGCCAAATTTGATACAAATCGGGCGTTGTTGCTCGCAATAATTGATTTTCCCACGAAAATTATTACTTTATCGTGTTTTAGAGAGGTAAAAAGTAGCCCATGTGTTATTCTGAATCTATATAATTATCTAGGCCGACCTCTACGTCGAATACCAAGTGCGCAAATTTTGGCTCATTTTTCTGATACGTCTGAGATGACCAACTCAGTCCCATTTTAAGCGGGCTGACTTGTACCCAACATCTGCAATGCCAGTCAATCGGCTTTAAACCCAATATACTACGCTCGATGGCTCTTTGGCAAATCTTGATTTTGGAATTCTGCGTCTCAGTTAAAGACCATGTCTGCGAACCGTATATTAGGACAGGCGGGATACACATGTCAATGAGGCGGCGTTTGTAATTTTTAGGGAGTTTGCTTTAAACACGTGCTTTAACGGTGAAGGCAAACATCGTGAGGAAACCGGCATGTTCTGAGAACTTTCAAAAAGAGTTTGAAGGACATGTGACATTCACCAACCCGCACTTGGCCAGCGTGGTGAATTAAGGCCTAATCTCTCTCGTCAAGAGAGAAGTCCCTGTGTCCCAGCAGTGGGAACGTTGATAGGGTGATGATGATGATGATGATGATTGCCTTAAAATACTATTCAGATTATATCATTATGGATAATATTTAAAAAGGTAAAAGCCTTCCTCCAGAAATTGAGGCCTAAATGTTCAATAATGAAATTGTTGTCTATTAAAGCTAATTAAAAAATTATTTAAATAGTAGTTAATGAGTCATAATTGTTCCACTCAATCCGGGTCCATGTTTGGAACTGTACCTACATATAATTTTCAGAACTCGTTAAACAACATGATTACAATAAATGTTTTTGAATTAAATATTCAAATAGAATCACGGACAAGGAGCAATGTTATTGCGTTCCATATCACGGTGATGGAGATGAGATAGGTAGGTACCTATCTCACCTATTATGTAAGCGTTCTAGGCAATTAAGACTATGTCTGAAATTGAGCGCAGCGGACGTGAACTCATAATTGCGGGGGGACTAAATATGAACTAGTGCGAATTTCGGCCATTTTTTAGGACGTGGTATGCTTTGTTTAGCTAATGTAGCCTATGTCTTTTCTCAGGCTCTAGAGAAACCGTGTACTAAATTTTTAAATAAACGTTAATAAAATCATGCAGCCAGGGATAAATGCATGTCAATCGAAAGAGTACATGGTTACAAACAAAAAACTTTAAGGAATCAAAACTCTAAGTCATACGGCTTCTTAGATATTTACACAATCGAGGTAACCACCAGGTCATTATTACACGCAAAGAGAAAAGCAGGGCGTTTTTAATAACACCAAAGAGCAGGGTCGCGATGCGCAATTGAAGGCGTGACCTCATATTGAGAAGATGGATGCTATTTATGTTGAGTGATATGTGGTCCCTTCTCGGAATAGGAAAGCAAAACCATGCGGTTTGGACGTGGAAAGAATCAACAGTTCAGTTGTTTAATCCGAGGATCAGTTGCTCAGATAGTCATGCATTTTGTACAAAAAGACAACCGATTATAGCAGTCGCGGTATGTCTGAATGAGATGATTCTCAAAATGCAATGAACTATCCTCAGGCAACCCTAAATCACGTGCGTCGTCAACATGCTCAATTGGGTTGGGTTGAGTTGGGAATTTTTTTTTTTTGGGATCCTTGTTAAGAATTTCATTGACATTTTTCTGTGAGCCCAAATCAAGAAACTCCCTTTTTTAAGCGTTAAAAATTTATTTATTAGATTTTGACCATGGTGTATATTAATTAGATCACAATTAAGTTTTTTTTTCGATTATTCATTTTCTTTTGGACTAAAAGCTATATAAATATGGAGGTCACCTGCATATTGTTGATATTTACAACATAATATCATGTGCCAAGTCTGCGCAGTACAAAATTAATAAAAGAGGCCCAAGAATATATGGCAACTCACCACTCATAACTGGCATAGTAGGTATTGGATATAACGGAAGTTCCATTTGGGTTCTTCAATTCTACTCTATGAGAGCGTCCCTTGAGGTAACTATTGAAATACCACCCTTAGTTTTACACCCACGGGAATTATTACCCCAAGTTAGGAACCTAGGTCTATAACATTCCAGCTCCTTCGTCAAATCAGCTTTATATCTCTAATATCGAATTGTCACTGTCACGCCATTCACAAAATATGCGCATAAGCATGCATGCATTTTAGTCTAATCGAAAACCCCGAAGTGAATCGAAAAGGTAATCATCAAGTAATAATGCCTGCAGGTAGATATGACCTGCTGTAAAAGTCTTTCTACGACTTCCTACGGCTGAAACGACGTTTAAGGTTTTAATCAAGACATCCAATTTTCTCTGTCCTCTATCACGTTAAGCTACAACATAAACACTTGCGTTTTAGAAATATTGTGGTAGTTCTGAGGAAGCAAAGCCAGCCACTGATTCAGGAACACGATCAGATCTGGCTAAACCCGCATAGCTGTGATAAATTTTAATAGTTGAACTTTGTTCCTAAAAATTCGATTTCATAAAATGGTGAAATTGAGGCTAAGTCGCAGTCGCAAGATTTATCTTTTACGGAAAAACATCGGGACCGGAAACTTAATAAAAGCTTGTTATTATAATATAATGCTGTCAAGGAATTTTTATGTTATACTAGTGGCCCGCCCAGGCTTCGCACGGGCTTTTATTTAAAAAAATCCCGGCAATTATTCGATTTTTTCTCGCCTTTTAAACCTTCCCTAGACCTCCACGAACATTTCAAGACTATGATAAGATAAATCCGTTCAGCCGTTCTCGAGTTTTGATCAGACTAACGAACAACAATTCCTTTTTATTTATATAGATTTTCTCTGTCCTTAGTAGTACCGAAAGATAGGACACCTTACCTTTCGGTACTCTGCGATAAACGATATTATTGGCACAATTAAGCAAACCCGATCAAGATACCTATAGTGCGTCTAAATCGCAGTCGCATCAGCACAGTGCACGCTTCCTAATGCCTGGCTCCTGCACCTGATCAATAACATTGCAGGGAGAAGATGCGCGCGTCTTCCCAAAGCACCCAGTGATTTATTGGGTGCGTCACACCGCCATTGCCGATTGCGCTGAGAACACCTACTGCGTTTGCGATCTGTGCAAGGTATGCGCCCTTTTATTAAATAAATTTTGTTCCTTAAATTTGATTTCATCTAAAAATTGCTAATGTTAAGCACCTTTTCTTTATCGAAGTACTTACCTACTTTTAACGAAGACGGATGTAGATATTGTTATGATAATAAATATTCGAACTAGCATGATGAAAATTAGTTAGGTAGGTCAGGACGTCTTGCAATTGATAGTTACAAGTTTCAGTGCAGTGAGCTATTGAGTGATAATCATATTATGAATCCTGTTGTTTTTCAATTGCCGCAAAAAAATGATTAACGTGACGTGTAAAATAACCAAAATAATGCAAAATTTTCTCTAATAAAAACATGTTAAATGTAATTGCTTAAACAAAATATCCAAACTCAGACAATTTGTTAAAATTTATAAAAAAAATTCATTGGATGTTTAGAGCGATTGGATGGTGTCGATTTGGGCGTGGTCGTGTCCACAGATTATGATATATTTACTTAGACTTATCTTTAAATCCAGGGGTTAGTAAATAATGCATATGTCGACAGAAACATCAGTCATAATCATTGGCTAAAAGCATTAGTGATTGTGTCTCCCAGATGTAATGTTTTACTGGTGCGAGTACCTAGTCGGCTACCAGCGGCGTTCAGCGCGTGGGTGGACGACT
Source organism: Gymnoscelis rufifasciata (assembly GCA_929108375.1). Taxonomy (NCBI): domain Eukaryota; kingdom Metazoa; phylum Arthropoda; class Insecta; order Lepidoptera; family Geometridae; genus Gymnoscelis; species Gymnoscelis rufifasciata. The sequence continues at coordinate 5,266,408 of OV815301.1, forward strand.
TCCGCGACGGGTGCGGCCTGATCGATGAACCTCCGTGAAAACCCCTAGGACTCCGATAGTGCGCGCGCAACTCAATGAAACCTAGAACGAAATTGAATACTGATCGGAAATGTCTCGCTATTTCCAAAATGGCGAAGACGGAGATAACATTTCTAAACTACATTTACCTAATTTAATTGTTTTTGATTACGGGGGAGGGGTGTAACAAGTTGTAATGTTATAAAGTGTTAAAATTCACCATGAATAGTCACAGTGTTTATATATTTTTTGGCCTTATTGGAAATTTAGTTGCCGTTGTTTTAGTTCGTCATCATACTTAATACATGTCTACCTACTTCAGCAAGGTAGGTCATTCATTAGCAAACTGGTTAAGTATAGGTATATACTTAACTATTTCCTTGATATAATAGTGGTTACACCATTAAACTCGTATCATATTTACAAATAAATCAACATATTATTGTTACTGTTATCATAATATATGAGTCAGCAGTTATATATATATTTTATACTTCTAATTAGCTCCAAAGATATGTGCATTTATCGCACATGGGCAGTTAAAATACAATATGAAATAAATCGTGCCCACTATCTTAATGTCATATTCTGCGCGACTTAGGGATAGGTCAGTTCATTGTGGACCTTTTGCCTATAAATAAACCAAAAAGATAAAGCAAATAAAGTGTAGGTTAGGTACCTATTAATATTAATATGTATTAAGTAAAACTATTTTATTCATTTACACACCACGGTTAAATGTTAGTTTTGTTTTTGTAGAATATAGTAGAGACCTATTCCCATATCTAACTTACAAAAAATTTACGTGTACGTTGCGTACCCGTTCTTGATTCTAAATAAATCTTACCTAACAAAATACATTTGAAAAATATGAGTTGTTTTTCTTAATTTATTATATCAGTATTATCCACCAAATGAGCATTTGTTTTTTAATTGCAGGCTGCCAGATAAAATGCCTGGTTAAAAAACCAGTGTCTTGAGATGATCAGCCACAAACTGGTGCCAAAGTATATGAAACAACTTGAATTGAAATCTGACCTGGTGTCACATCGCCGTTACGAAACAAAAAACATTGTGACAGGGCCGCGCGCCTTAGGCACATACGTTCGCATGACAAAGGACAACTCGAACACCATCAAATACAGAGACACCAACATCCCCATCACCTTCTACGTCCTCAAGTGCGACCACGAGTGGATCAACGAAAACTGCCCCCTAGACAGACAGCCGCCCGGGCGAGCCCAGCAAAGGAAGAAAGAGACGTCCATATAAAATGGTAGGTACATTGTCCAAGTTATTCCGTGGTCATTGTAACCAGCATTAAAAAAATGTTTCATTTACTTACCTCAGCCTTATTGTTTCAGTCCGACATTGCCGACGCTGAAGTAGAAAGAATCTGTAACAATTTTCTCGTGGATCCGGAAATCAGAACTCTCTTGGACCATCATTTGCAACTTGTAGGTGACGAGAATACGCGCGGCGAAAAGCGTAAGGAGTTTGAGTTTGAAGAAGATACATCTGGGTGTATGAGTGGAGGTCACCAGAATAAGCGAGCGAAATTGCGTGAAGTAGACTATAGACACACTAATCCAGAACTAACACAATTGCAGCCAGTCGAGACATCACAAGGAGACCAGATCCAGTACCACTGGACCACGACCAGCACTGAAGTCCATCGCCACGTCGAGCAGACTACAGAGTGTGCAGAGTTTCCGCAGTTGGAACCGATACGCATCGAGTCGCAGTGGACTGAACTTAAGCAGGCGCGAACGCAATGGGTCGAGTTGCAAAAGGTTGAAGTAGAGCCACAGTGGTCCGATTGCCTTCTGGTTGAGCCTCCTCAGGCTACCCCTGTGTTGCTGAATCCTGTAGAAACAGCTCAGGCGCAGTACGCACAAATACAAGAAGTAACTGAAGTTCGCGTTGTCAAAAAGATCCGAATCTATGAGGAGATAATTGAAGAGACCTACGAATAAAAACAACCCTCGCAGAATCGACACATTAAAATTTTGACCATCTGGTATAAGCGTAATTATATTTTTTATTCGGGTTACTAATTTACAAGGAAGTTTGAAAGATGAAACACCATATGATAGAGGAGGTGGAGGAAGTGGGTGATGTGATGATAGAGGAATTTAACTTTGAAGAGCCCGAGGAAGAAACCGAAGAGACGTCAATGATAGATGATTTGTACAACATGATGTACTGGGAGATATGTCGCGAGTTAAATCTTCTGAATATTATTAATGCGACGGAGGAGGTCGACGATCTGAGCGATATTGACGTAGACGAGGTCGTGGAGTTCACTACAGACGAACCTACTGTCGATGCTATAGATTTCGGTTCCATTTCATCATCTGATGAATCGGATACTGAGTCTTCAGAAGATGAAAGCCAGATTATTACTTGAATACATCAATGTTGTAGTAGAACATATACATTTTAAACTGTATAACGATACGATAGGTATCTATTCTGTGTTGTGAATTCGTATTAGGTAATATGTTAGAAACGTACTATTTAAGCGCGTATGATCACATGGACAGGTATAGACCTCGTCTGTTTTGGAGTTCCTCCTCTTATTTGCTTGTCAAACTTTAAATTATCAGCGTAATTAACTGCAAAATATCTGAATTTTCTTTCTTAGTAACAGCACTTGTGCTCTACGCTCAACGATTTATGTACTAAGTAACTAACTTAATGAAGTGAAACTTCTATAATAGGTAGAGAAAATGTGATGAAATCAAAGTGAAACACTTTGTGCAAGTTTTAGGCAAGTGGCGGTTTGTAAAAGAATGGTCCAACGTTAAGTAAAATATAGTGGTGCTGTAGGGGAAGGAAGTTTCACTTGATGAACATTATTAAAAAGTATAGAACTGTCAAAATTAAATCAATCAATTGATAAAACATGTTTGGAATAAATAAAGGGATAGGAATCATAATAAAACAAAGTAAAAATGAAACTACATGCACTAAAAAATACTTAAAAAACTAAAACCAAAAATAAAATCAAATACACCTAATTTATATGGCAAAACAACTCAAAATTTAAAAACAAATAACTGTTCTAAATAAAAAAATGATTGTTGTAATGAAATAGGTTAAAAAAAATAATAAATATTGACACAACTTGAACATATCACATAAATAAAACGTTTTAAACTTAAGTGAAAAAAAAACAATAACACAACTAATCATGAAAACAAAAATAATATTAATACTCAATATATGAATCTGAGAAATTAGTTTCTTGATGGTTTAAACATTATGTTAGCAAATTTCCTAACATACTAAATAATATAAAAGATTTTAGTGCGCTTGTTTAACATTTCCTAACTCATTAAAAAAAAAACATTGCTTCTATTTCTGCTTTGATCCAAAGCTTATAAGTAAGTATTAAATGGAATGTAGAAGTAAGTTATAATAGGTGCATAATAATAAATTAAACCGTGTAAGGGTACATTTTATGTAGTCGTGTCGTGACTCTGTTCTACTCTATGTTTGTCTGCTCTGAATATGGGCACTCACGGAATTACGAATACGAATGAACGAAAGGTTCAACAATCCTGGAAACAGATTGCCAAGGTCTAATCCTGTTGAGGTAGCACATTTTGAACAGACACATTAATAGACAGAACTTGTAGGGTAGACAGATATAGATTAACATTTAAAGTTTTTGATGTTCTGATTATAGATTAAGATCTACAAACACTTGGCACTTATCCATCTAATGTAAATGCAACCATTACTTAGAAGATTCTCTTGCAAAGATGGTAAAGGTGAAAATATGCTAACAGACTTTATCCTTTTTTGGAGTGTTTCGGTATAACAACATACATGTTTGTCGAGAGATACCATTTAAACAGCATTAACACTCGTGCAGTAGGTATTATATAGTTGCAAATAAGGTTTCACGCTATTTTCAACAAAACTTGCAAGTTTCTATTACTTTTTAACTCTGACGGCCATGTTTTATGTTGATTTAACAATTAAATTCAAATTCACATGCTCAGCCTAAATAATGTACCGTCAATTTCAACCAGCCGTCAGTTTAGTATTAATTCGTGCGTTTTCGTATGTAGGCATGCGCTTACGCACGTATTAAATTCGTAGGTACGAAAACGGATGTAATCCATGGTTAGCCTAAGACTGGTAGGCTCATAATATAAAATGTTTCGATGGATTTTTGTAAATAATAAATCTCCAGTAATTATTTTACCTGATAATTTTCGAATGGAAACTTTCTGGTCTTTTGACTATTAAACTAATATCTTGCATGTCATCATTATCAACTTTTGTAGGTCAGTTTGACATTTGATGTTTCATGTGTATCAATAAGAGTGCTCATGTGCACTGTTAGATTTAAGATGTGGAAAGAGACTGGCCAGGAGAGAACGCCAACAGTATCAGAGATTGACTTTAATAGTAAGGAAAGTGGAAGTGGGACAGTGCGGTAAAGTTTTTGATGTGATGGTGAAAAGGACAATCGAATGTAATGGGATAATATTTTGTCGATGTTTTATAAATTAACCGCATTTAACCAATTTTAAATAATAAACGTTAATTATAAGAAGCTGTGTTGTTTTATATATTTTTCCTAATAGGTAAAGAAAGGCTAAATAATAATCAAAACAGAAATACTACACTCGGTTCCAAAAATGACGTGAGAATCACAGAAACTCTAATATCTCCCGAACCATGTATGCTATCCTAATTAGCCAAAGGTTGTTTAATTGTGAATTTAAATTTATAGATAATAAGTATAAATTAAACTTATGTGCACCTACAATATTAATCTCGAAACAAAAGAAAGTCATTATAAATAAATATAAAAATAAATATTTCCGGACAATCCACACAACAACATCTAGCCCCGTGGTAAGCTCTTAGCTTGTGTTACGGGTACTAGACATCTAATATACTTAATATACAAACATACATAGATATTTTTTATTATACATATTAAACACCCAGACCAAGGAGAAAGTGCTTGCAGAACATACAAACACTTGACCCCTCGGCGGGAATCAAACCCGCTACCTCTTGCGCCGCAAGCGGACTCTCGCCCACCGCGCCACTGAGGCAGTCGTAGTAATTATATTTTTATAAATATAAATAGTTTTTGCTATATTTCATCAATTACTTAATTTTAGTACTTTTATTGCCTCCACAAGCTATTCTGACAGCTTCAAGCCGGCTGCCAGCAGGCATGCTGCACAGCATATTTCAGAGCCACTGCTGAGGAATACCTTCTCATTTCTCCACCAACCAATCAGATTAAATAATATGTTATTAGAATCCCAACAAATATTTTTTTATTCTGATTTTTAACCCCCAACAAAAAAAGAGGAGAGTTATAATTTTGACGTGTCTGTCTGTCTGTCTGGGACATCATAGCTCCCGAATGGATGGAGCTATTTTAATTTAGTTTTTTTGTAAAAAAGGCGAGTTTGGTGCGAGTGTTCTTAGACATGTTTTATGAAAATCGGTTGTGCCGTTTAAAGTTATGGTATAAGCCTATATAATTATATAGGCACCATAAAGCCTAGCCAAACTCAGCAAATGCTTTGTGCGTAGAGCATTAATTACTGAATGCTGCTGTCCCCTTACACATAATGTGCAAAGGTACCTTCAATCACAAGAAATATACTACAAGTTTGTTGTTAAAACACATTTAATTCAAAACTATTTACAAGATGTGAGCACTATAATATTATAGATGTGATAATTAAGAGATTATTATATCATATATCTATAAGCATTCTTAAATCCTAAAGTAAAATGTATAATATTACTATTTCATAATAACAAAAAATCTCAATTCAAAAAAACAATACATTCACTACTTATTCAAAACAGAATATTATGGAAATTCTAAAGCTATTTAATACTTAGAACAACATTACTTCAGTAAAACTAACTGTTCTAATAATTATTCATATTATCTGAATATTTAGTTCAAAGGATTTACTAGAATGCATGAGTAGAGTTCACTTACATCTATTACTTAAGATTTCTAAGCTGCCTTCTGGCCCTTTTTGACATATTTCTTCTTGGTGACTCGCTCTTTACAACACTCCTTGTAGAATTTAGCTTCACACTTGCCTTTGTAATAAAGCTGTGTTGGTTCGACAACAACGTTATGTTCTAAAAGTTTCTTCAAAAGGAATTTTCTCTCTGCTAGTACTTTCTTTACTTCAAGATTTATGTCTGCAGCAGCATCATTTTGACAGGCATTCAACTAGAACAAATTAACATACAAAGTTTCTCATGATATTATATTATATAATCTTAGAAGGTACAGAAGGATATTAAAGTTATAATTTGGAACCGGAACAGAAATATTGGAATGATCTTTGAGGACAAACTGGTAAAATGCAAGCTGAATTAAAATTGAAGATAGTTCAGTATCCGGCTCAATGTATGTAGTAGCACTGTGGGTATTTTACACAATTAAGGTTGTTGTAGGATCTCAGGATTGTACAGTGTACAAGTTTTGGAGGGAATAATCTGAATGACATTATAATAAATACTTGTACCCGTTAGATAAAAAACCTTTTGTACAACAGTTTTCAATAAAAAATTCAGTATTTCAGTGAAGTTAACTAAGACACTCACGACAGCCATCATTTTCACTAGCTTTTCGAATTGCAAACACTTTTTTCGGTACATTTTATTGGTGGCATGGGTACTCTTCATATTGATTTTCTTCATTGCTGTTTTAGGGATTTCCTTGTTTTAAATTATTCAATACAATATTAGTGATTTCTGTGTCAGAAAAGACAACAAGAGATTCTTGGCTACTCAGGTTTGATTAGCTACCACGATCACAGATCAAGCCAGCCAAATTTTTACTATTTTCGCACAATTGTTTACAATTGTTTGTTTTTCTTTTTATTTTAGAGATGGGTAAATCCTGAGTTGAAGATTTAAATGATTCGAATGAGTAAGTTGATCCGAATCCCTTATCGACTCTTTACAAAACAAATCTTATCGAATCCTAGGATTTATTAACTCCTACTGACTCAATCGAGTCATTCGGTACCGGGAGCCGAATGAGCCGATGACCGATGAATGAAGTTGGGCACGGCCGGCGGCCGCACGCGCTCCCGCTCTTTCGTATGAAATCTGCTATTGTCGTGTCTCGCTCTCGCTTGCTCGCCGAACCGCCTTGAACCGATTCAACGCCGCTCGTGTCAGTCAGTCAGGTGTCATTATGCGGTTTGTTTTGTTTAATGTTTTAAAAAAAGTTGACGGAAATTATATAAAAACGTAAAGAAAGAATAATACTCTTTTCGTCTTTTTACCCAAAATCAGCGAAATCTACTCGAATCCATAATTTTTTTGATTTTGATAATTATTGTCAATATCTAATCTAACCTAATTGATACACAAAATCCCTTCCTATTCATTCGCGACTATCTTTCCTTATTACCAAAACACTTCGGTAGGTACCGTTAAACAATCAAAATTATATGTATGCCGTGCGGAGCGGATTCATTTAAAAGATTCATTGCGCCAAGGATTCAAAAGATTTGACCAGCTGTTAAAAGATTTGGTACCGCCTACGCGAGTCGAGAGCGCGAGCCGTATTGGATTTCGTGATTCGAAACACCGCGCAGAGTTGTCAAAATCAGGTGATTCTAAAGATTTGAAGAGTCGATAAGGGGATTCGGATCCTCCCGGTGAGTTAGATTTAGTGAGTCGGATCAAAGTGCGGAGTCGAGATCGCCCATCTCTATTTTATTTGTCTTCTTCTTTATTGTATGGGCTGCACCATTCGCTTGCTACGATTCTACCAGTTTTGTCAGTTGAAAGTTTCATACATTCTCCTCGTTCTTTTTGGCTTCTTCTCCGTAAACTTGTTTCAGAGGTTTTACTTAGAGAATCCAGTATTAGTATTATTAAGATTGGTTAAATTCTCTAAGATTTTACAAGTTCACGTTTAACAACAAAGACAAAATAAAGTATTTATTTAACGAGAGAACGCAATTTGCTTTATGAAAAACTGAAAACAAGAATAAAAAAAAAGTGTGTGTGTGTAAGCTACGACACACGATTGGAGTTTACTCCTTACGAACGATAATTATGATATATATCGAATAGAAAAAAAGGGTATATGAATGCATCTGCTAAAATGATAAGAGAAACAAACATATATCTGTAATTATTCGGATTATTGATATTACTTCAATAAAGCGTATTACAAGTATGTCAGAAAATAATATAAATAAAATACAGTAAGACTACGAAGTATCGCGCAAATAGGAGACCCCGAGAATGAGATACGCTGTGTAATGTATTCCACCTCATTCTTTTACACGTTCAATCCTACAGATATATATGTTTGTCTCCTTCTACGTAACGCCTCAACTTTTCGTGTTACACTTTTTGATTTTACTCCCCATAAAATTTCCGTACCGGGCCTTATAACTCAAATCGTTTCTAAAGTTGACCTGTCCATGTAAGCATAGGCTTATAAGGAAATAAACGTTTTGACTTTGACTTTGAAAGGAGTAAACTCCAAAAAAAAGTGTGTGCGTGTCAGCTACGACGCACGATTGGAGTTTACTCCTTACGAACTATAATTATGATATACAGGGTGGAAAAATCGAATGCCACATGGATGGCAACTACCTTAAATATTGTAAATAGCACATTTTGTGTAAGGTAGACTTTCCTTTATTTAAAAAAAAAAAATCTGCATTTAAGGATTTATGAAAAATTGCTTGCCTCAGCCTCAGTCTAGTCGGGACTCGAACCGGTCAAATGTAAAAAAAAATAATGTGCTGTATTTTATGATGCAGATTAAAAGGGTTACTGTTAAGGTTCATTTTTTCTCGAAATAACAAATACAATCAGAATAACGGAAAGCCATGAAAATTGTAAACGAAAAATTAAAACACACAAAATAAAACAATATTCATTTAATAACCTAACTACAAATTAAAGTAGTTGTTCAAAATGAGCCCCGTTTCAGCGTCTGCAAAAATTTTATCTTTTGAGGAATTGACTTTTCGTAGATCGTTGCAGTGAATTGTGGTGAATATTAGTAATAGCTGCATGGACTTCGGTTTTCAATTCGCATACGTTTTCGTATGTTCTTTTATAAATTATATCCTTCACGCATCCCCACAAAAAGTAGTCCAATGGTGTTAGAGCCGGAAATCTGGCCGGCCATTTATTCCCTTTTTACTAAAGTGGCATTAGTAATCGCAACTAAAGTGATAAGTAAATATATAAGTGTAGCTCATCATTATCATGTCATTTAAATGTCTTTATTTTCCTTGAATTCCAAGGATTACGTCTTATTTCACGTGACGGGTGAAATCAAATTTAAAAGGTAATTGTTAATTTTCATGGCCTTCCGTTATTCTGATTGTATTTGTTATTTAGAGAAAAATTAACCTTATCAGTAACCCTTTCAATCTGCATCATAAAATACAGCACATTATTTTTGGAGTTTTAACTCCATATAAACGATTTTAGTTATAAGGCCCGGTACGGAAATTTTATGAGGAGTAAAATCAAAAGTGTAACACGAAAAGTTTAGGCGTTACGTAGAAAGAGACAAACATATATATCTGTAGGATTGAACGTGTAAAAGAATGAGATGGAATACATTACACAGTGTATCTCATTCTCGGGGTCTCCTCTTTGCGATACTTCGTAGTCTCACTGTATTTTATTTATATTATTTTGTAACATACTTTATGTAATACGCTTTATTGAAGTTATATAAATAATCAGAATAATGACAGATATGTTTGTTTCTCTTATCATTTTAGCAGAAGCGTTCATTTACGAATATATAGAAAAAAAAGTGTGTGTGTGTGTCAGCTACGACGCACGATTGGAGTTTACTACTTACGAACGATATTATGATATATGTACATCGAATAGAAAAAAAGGGTACATGAACGCAACTGCTAAAATGATAAGAGAAACAAACATATATCTGTAATTATTCGGATTGTTTATATTACTTCAATAAAGCGTATTACTTAAAGTACCTATGTTACAAAATAATAATAATTGTGTTCAATTTATACAAATACGATTTTAGGATGATTGATTTCTTTCACTTTGAATTATAATATCATTCTTAAATACTGCAAAGAACAAATTAATTAGGTGTCGAAACTATAGCTTCTCTTTAATATTTTAATTAATAAATAACAAAAGGTACTTATTATATGTTCCAACGAAACGCGTTGAGAGGACCATAAATTCGTCAATTGTTTTAGTTCCCTGCACAAAAACGTAAAAGCTATCTTTGTAAGACGATATCCAAGTGAAAAAGAAATGTCTGGCCAAAATTTTTTTGTATTTATTGATGATTTTCTGAATAACTTTGCACTCCCACCTTTACTCACTGAGAAATTCTAAGTGAATGCTAGATGAATACTTTTTCGAACGCGTATTCGAATGTCAAAAATGGTAACTCGCATTCCAGAGACACAACAAACAACCAATCAAAATGCGTTAAAGTTCTTATTTCGAACGTGACGTTTCGACGGTATTCCATCTCGTTCTTTTACACGTTGAATCCTACAGATATATATGTTTGTCTCTTTCTACGTAACGCCTCAACTTTTGTTAACACTTGATTTTACTCCCCATAAAATTTCCATACCGGGCCCTAAAACTCAAATCGTTTCTTAAGGAGTAAATTCCAAAAAGGGTTAAATGAACGCATCTGCTAAAATGATAAGAGAAACAAACATATATCTGTAATTATTCGGATTATTTATATTACTTCAATAAAGCGTATGACATAAAGTATGTTATAAAATAATATAAATAAAATACAGCAATACCTCTTTGCGCGATACTTCGTAGTTGAGACTACGAAGTAAGAAACTATTTGAGTTATAAGGCCCGGTACGGAAATTTTATGAGGAGTAAAATCAAAGTGTAACACGAAAAGTTGAGGCGTTACGTAGAAAGAGACAAACATATATATCTGTAGGATTGAACATGTATAAGAATGAGATGGAATACATTACACAGCGTATCTCATTCTCGGGGTCTCCTCTTTGCGCGATACATTAGTATTTTATTTATATTATTGTATAACATACTTTATGTAATACGCTTTATTGAAGTAATTTATATAATCCGAATAATTACAGATATATGTTTATTTCTCTTATCATTTTAGCAGATGCGTTCATTTACCCATTTTTTCTATTCGATATCTATCATAATTATAGTTCTGGAGTAAACTCCAATCGAGTAATAATAAAATTATAAAGTGAAAAAGATGTTATTCAGTTGAACGCAATTCAAATGGTGTTCAACTGAGAAACATCTTTTACACTTTATAATTTTATTTAACTTGACACTGGCAAATTGTCGCTTCAAGCGCAAAGTCCAATTTACAAGAAACTGAACTGAACGCCATTTTGCGTATCAAAAACAAAAATCCTAAAAAATATTTTGAAAAAAAGTGTGTGTGTGTCAGCTACGACGCAAGATTGGAGTTTACTCCTTGCGAACTATAATTTTATGATTTATATCGAATAGAAAAAATGGGTAAATGAACGCATGTTCCAATTAAAAGAAACTGAAATACCATATTTTTTTTTTGTGTCATATTTTTGTGTTGTGTCCGGATTGTCAGTCTATGGCCTCTATCCATCTATTCTATTTGTCTGTTCTTTTTACGTGTTGTGCTGTGCCGGGCGCCCATCCATTATAAAATTTTGTGCTTGTTTGTTTTCAAAATAACTAATACCAAACAGAAGTAATGTTAGGGAACGGTAAGTATTCTTATATACGAGCGTATACTCTCAATAAATTAAAGTCAATGGACATTCAGTCCATTGACATTAATTTATCCGAATCGTTTGTTATTTTCACAGCGAAAACCCGCGGTGCTCGCCGCCACAACAACAGTAATACCAACAGAGGTTTGGAGTCCGTCGCTCGCGAAGTTACTGATGTGTTAGTGGAAGACAGCCCTGTTATGAGCATGTTCCGGGGAATTGAGCAAAAGTTAACAAATCGTCAGGACCGCCACGAGCGCCTGGTCAAGTGTTCGAGGGATATCACGATCGAAAGCAAGAGAATCATATTCTTATTGCATTCTATTGTGAAGTAAGCTACTTTTGTTTACCCACTTTACTATTCTACTCAAAAGTAATATTTTTTACTATGCCTTATAATATTCCAGAAAAGAATCTTTTGACAAAAAAATGGCAGAGGCCAAAGATCGCATTCAGAAACTCATCAATGGACCGATAAAGACAATAACTAGTGAGTTAGAAGACATCCCGGCCTACTACCACAACCGAGCCACTACTGCTGGATATCAGGAGTTCATAGAAGCTAGGACTCTTCTGTCTCTAATGGAGACCAAGCAAATTATAACATATGAGGAAGTCATGAATGAGTTAACGTTCAAGATTACCAATGAGGATGGAACAGAAAAGACACTTGTCACTGTTGTGCCTGAAACTGATTATATATTGGGCTTGGCCGATTTGAGTGGAGAGTTGATGAGGCGCTCCATCAACAGTATTTCTAGTGGAGACAATGAAGACTGCTTTTTTGCTTGCAAGACTGTTCAGGAGCTCTATGCTGGATTTCTTGGTAAGTTATTTTTACAAAATCTTGGAATGTGTAATAAAAGCTGACCCAGTAAAAGTTATTTAAAACCCAAACCCACATCTCCACCACCTTTCCTTCCTATACTCGCACTGCTACTCCGAATCCTACTGCTTTCTCTAACTCTACTCCGAGTCCAAGTACCACTCATTCCTACTTATACTTTTATCCTACCCATTCCTGCTCCAGCACCACTCCCCATACAACAAACGTGATTGTATGAGGTTAAACAAAGTTGCGCGAGGCCAGTATATGAATTTGTAAATATATTTTCTTATTTTTGTGTTTTTTATTTCAAAATGTAATCACAATGTGGTTTAATGAAATGTAAAACTGTACACGGAACCTTAGTATGAGCTTGTCTCATACCTATCAAATTGATTTACAGGTCTCTTCAATGTTGGAAAGGAAGTGACGCGCAAATTGCAGACCACGGCTGCAAACACCTTGAAGGTTGAGCAAGCAGTGTACGCTCTACGGGTGCGAGGCGGTGAGACTACTCCTAACCTGCTGCTAGCTACCAATGAGGGTGATCGAGCCAAGCAAGCCGCTGATGATGAAGGTTTCTTTTGAATAAAAATAACCTTTGTTTCCACTATAATTCCATAATGATCTTAGATGTATGGAGGCGTTTAGATTGTAAGTGACGACAATAGTGTTGATTCTGAGTTTGCTTAAAGTTTTAACTAATAGTATAGCGATAAGGCCGCCCTTTGTTCTCCGATTTATTGTCTTGTATACTACTAAATGTTTTAGCTAGGGAAATTTGAAGCCGTTTTCGTATTCTGATTACATCTAAGGCTAAGTTTCGTAAAATGCGTAAATTAATTTCTCAGACTAGATACTTGATCTTCGTTACTCGTGTTATTCGATATTTTATGCATTTTCCTGAGGGCCGAAACCACATCCACTGGCTATCATGTATTTTCCCGCAAAATACATATTTTTCACTGCAGCAATCAGGCTCTAGCGAATATGTGTACCAAATTTTAATGCCCCATTCATATATTGTGAGATTGTTACTATCAAAACTAATGACAATGTGTTATTTATTATAATATTATTACAGGAACAGTGTGTTTGTATTTATATCTAACATTGGAGGTCAAGAAATCTCTAGTACTTTGCTGAATCTCTATGAACAGGGTGTTAAGAGGGCTGATGTGGAGTTCCATGACTTTGAATCTATCATTCGTAGAACTGCATTCTTCCAAGGTACATATACAGTGACAAGATTTGTGTTGAGTTTCAAATGCTAATGATTAATATCCTGGGTCATGAATGTAACAAGTTTTATGGGAAAAATTACACTTTTTATTATTTATTCTTCAAGTTTCCGACGTTATAATCTATTTTCCCGCGATTTATATATTTTTCAGGCTCTACATAATCTGTGTTCCAAATTTACTGAAATTTTACCACTGCAGAGAGGATTAGGTGTTTCCGATATTCTAATGGATTTTACCCTAAAATACGTTTTTAATTAAAGAAATATACGAATAAAAGAAGCCCATGTCATTTTAGCCATATTATGACGTCAATTTAAATAGCTTTAGCCAAACTCAGAATTGCTTCCACGTCTATTTTATATCTCGATAATTAGGTCTAGACTTTTAAGTTCGTGTCAAGTAATTAATCATAATATCGTGTACGATTATAGGTATATATGTATCAAAACATCTGTCTGCATAGAAGCATTTTTACATGTGTGTGTATGAAATTAAACTTTCCAGTTAATTTATTCATCTCGTATTATATAGTGTTGCCTAGGTTAATATTGTCAGTTATAAACAGGTTTGGAAACGGAGTAGAACTTCGATATATATTTATTGTGATTATTGTAAAACAAACAGATTTATTTTATACAGAAAAAGCCTAATATTTTGTTTTTTGTAATACCACTAAGCTAAACATCCCATGTTTTACTCTAAGTTAAATTATTTATTCAAGTTAAAATAAGATTTGATAGCGGTATAAATTTAACTATAGCTAGGTACCTAATAATATTACCTGGCCTAGTCTGTTTGATTACCTAGCTAGTGAGTCTCCTGTTTTATGTCTTACAATTAAAACTGTAGTGCAATAGAAAGCCACTGGCGAATTAGACTTGTATCCCTTTCTTTCTTGTTTTAAAGTTCGTCTAAGTTTCCGAGTTCCTGTATTATTATAAAATGATATAACTTATACTTATTATAAAATGCTATGGAACTCATAACTATTATAATGAGACATCAAAATACAATATTATTAGTCTTTATCGATGATGTTAGAGTAGATCTCGTTAGTGGCTTTCGTTTAAACTTATTGTAACTTGGATGATTCAATTAATCTAAGCTTCTTGAATAAATACTGCTTGAATTAATTCAGTTTTTGGTTTTGAATTTTCTACCTTAGTTAGATACGTATATAGATAATATCTTTATTGCACACCAATGCTTAGATATTAGAGTATAATGCAAGCCTATCTTAAAACGTAAAAGTTCCTCATATTTTGAATTTTGACAAAAAACACCTTAAAGTTATTATAGTTATCTAAAAAAATAAATTAAATCTGAGTGTCTGTAATGTAATATAAAAAGAAGCATTTTGAACGAAATGCCTTTGTAATTATACGGTAGGCACATGTTTTTAAATTTTCTCTTTGCTGTTTCACTTCAAGATATTAGGAAGGGTAACTTAGATTACTTTCACCGCCGGGAAATAACTATGGGGAAATCGATAATTATCAACGGCTGCTACTATTAGCACTTGTTTAAGGATCGCTGAGGGATCCGTCGCTGCAAACGCCGAGAAGGACGCAGAGAGCGTCTTTGTACGCGGCGGCTGGCGACGCGAGAATCGCTTTCCTAAGACATCCTAAACATCTTCTTAAGTTTGTGTTTAAGGCAGCCCGCGCCGCTTTCTGCCCGCGTGTCCTTAACGAGACCTTACGAGGCTTTTTCTGAACTGACTTTGCAGCGAATTAATTATTTTATAACTTAAATCTTTTCCACTTCAAGAAAAATCCGTGGATGTAATATCTAAACAACAGGGGCCAGGCCAGCGCTGGCCGTCCCCAGGACTGGCGCCAGCATTACTTGATCCGTATAAACTTTGCTTTATTTCTGAGGGGCTTGTCTTTAGCGTTTTTATTACTGTTCGTTCTCTGTGGTGGGGAATTAACTACGACCACAGAACCAGGAACCAAATTGAATAAACCCTTAAACCTTTTTTGAGGTATACCAATTTCGAAGGTACTTGACATTTCTGCCAAAAAGCAGTGAAATAATTTTCACCAGTGAGTATATAATCACTACGTTTTAATTTTCACTTTCATATTTTTCTGTACCTATTTAATTTTTTCTTTATATTTCAAATAAATATGTTGAACCTAACGCTTTTTATAAGGTCCACTAAGAATGTTTTCAGATTTGTACGGCAACTGCAAAAATGCCCGATTTCGACGACCAGTGTAATTTCGGTAAGCTTTGGTTATTTATTTTGTACACCGCAAACGAAAAATGATTGGGGGAGGGGGGGACACATTCTTACCCCGGCGCGGCGTGCCCGTTTATTAATAATTGATTATCATATCCGTTTATTAACCAACAGGGGTTATTACTACGAGTATGGGATTTATTTTTATTTTCCTTCAAATGTGGGCGCAAGATGATAGCTCAACTTCCTCACATATTAACACTTTAATGGAATTCTTTTCCAATCCATTTTTATGCATAATAAGATTACGACTTATGCTACCGTAACCTTCGCAGTCGCACGCAGAATTTAGGAAAAGTGAGGTTTCTCACTTAATTAAAAATCAGTAAGCACCAGTTATGTCGTTTCAGAGAAAAGAGAAGGACACTATGGGTGAGCTGGAAGTCCCCGACGATAGATTGTACGGAAGCCAGACTCTCAGATCCGTCATGAACTTTCCCATCGGTGGTATTGAGGAAAGAATGCCGGTGAGTGGTAGACATCAGATTTTGTTTGATAGGCGTTGCTGCGGGCTGGTACCGCTTAAATTTACAGTTCTGGGGTCATCTCACTCCAGGACAAGCAGACGCACGGCGAATTACCATCCTTATTTAGTGGATATTCCCTCCACTCGTACTAAGCGAGTCTCATCCACCTTTATATTTTCTTTCCACGCACGGCGGGTCAATCACAGGCCAAGGTCTGGAATTCGCTCCCTGCTGCTGTATTTCCTAATTACTACAACCTGAGTGTCTTTAAGACAAGATTAGAGTGAATAGGCACCTTCTAGATCTATGTGTTCCATCTTCGTCCACATCGACACTTTCCATCAGGTGAGATTGTGAACAAATACAGATATAAGTATCTCCCATAAAAAAAAAAAAATTAAAAAAATCTTCCATACTTCTAGCACTTGAATTGCTTACTTAACATTATTACGTGTCTGCTGTTTTTCTTGTTGTAATTTTACGATTATAGTAATTTTATAGAACAATAAATAAGTATGTAAGTGTGTGTAGTGTAAGTGTATGAATTTTCCAGGTGTTCCTTTTGTGGCACCGAGAAAGTACAAGCTGTCTAAAAAAAACGTTTATAATTATGTAGTCTACTGCGTGAACGCAATCAAACCGTGGGACGCGAGGATTATGTCGAATTCTGGCTTTTGGGAATTCAGTCGCCTATAGAGGTAGATTGTTTCTTAGGAACAGACCGCGCGTTGTACGTGCGTGAGTTTTACAGAAACGGTGATTCGGCGACCTTAGTGCGTAGGAGATCCTTCAGTATTCGAGGTTTTCGCCACTTAAATGAAGCTCCAAACATTCCTCTTATTTTAAAATGTGCAAAAAAGTTGAGAAACCATTTTTAATCGATTTGCTATATATTAACTTTCTTTTGAGACACCTTGTATATCATCACCGTTCACACTTACACTTATTTAACGAAGTTTTTTTTACAGTACCCAGTTATCGTAGCGTTTGGGATATTGAAGAAGGCTGCAGCAAAAGTTAACATGGAATTTGGACTTGACAAGAAAGTTGGTAAGTTTATTTAAGCAATATAATTTAAAGGCTGTCTGTGGGTACTTCCAACCCTACCTTTTTTATAAACAATGCCTGAATCATCCAGACCTGAACAATCACATTGAGTTGGAATTTGAAATTAAACCACGAATTCACTAACTTAACTACCACTAACATTTTTATTTATTGTAGCCGAGGCAATTATGAAAGCATGTGACGAGGTTATTTCTGGGAAACTGTACAACGAAGGCCATTTTCCGCTCGTTGTATGGCAAACCGGATCTGGGACTCAATCCAATATGAACACAAACGAGGTGGGTTCCTGCTTTGATAAAAAAACTCCTTAGTCCCAAGAGTCATCATCAGTATGAAGGTTGCAGCTGTAAATGGGCTCTTCTTCATTTACTTTGCTGTGTTATGATAGTTGAAAAACGTCTATAGGTTGTAGTTACTCGTAATTTTCAAGAATACGTTTGTGTGGCTAGCCTAAACATTGCCCATGAAATAGGTATCATATTATAAATTGGATCGGAAAGGACGTCCACCAAATAGATGGCCGACTTGGTACGGAACGGGGCTTCACGGTGGATGCCTTCAACTAAAACAACTGGAAAAGGCTTATGTCTAGCAGTGGACGTCATATTGACGATTTACGTAAGAGGTAGTCTTCTTACATTGCAGGTTGCTGGCCAATAAACAAGTCCATCCCTTTTCCAGGTTATAGCGAATCGTGCCATTCAGATGTTAGGAGGTAAACTCGGTAGCAAGACTCCAGTCCATCCAAACGATCACGTGAACAAATCCCAGAGTTCCAATGACACGTTTCCATCTGCCATGCACATTGCAGTCGCGATGGAAATCCATAGAGTACTGTTTCCGGGCCTGTTGGCACTAAGAGACAGCTTGGACGCAAAGGCTAAAGAGTTCAGCAAAATAATCAAAATTGGCAGGTAAGTAACGTTAGGAGCGATGCAGTAACACGAATTAGCATGAAGGGTCTTAGTGTCCTGCCTCATTGGGATGCAATGACGTCTCTGGCTGCATATCAAAGCAGTTAATATTAATATGGATATATGCCAAACCATCTCTACATGAGATATCGGCATGACGTCCTATTGACATGGGATTTGCATAGATGAACTTACTCTGTCAACTACTCTTTTAGAACTCATTTGATGGACGCAACACCTCTGACGCTGGGGCAGGAGTTCAGTGGCTACGCTGCGCAGATGACGTACAACATAGAGCGAGTCTGCGCGTGCATGCCGCGGCTTCACTACTTGGCGCTCGGTGGTACCGCTGTCGGCACAGGACTTAACACTAGGATCGGATTCGCGGAGAAAGCTGCGGCTGAGATTGCTTCTATTACGAGTGAGTTATTAAGAACTGAAAATGCAACACAGTGATTTAAATAGCATAGTAGGAAAAATTTTACGTTTGCTTCCACTTTCCTCTACCACCGTCACTTTATCACTAACTTGGTCCATCCATCTTTTCTTTTTCTTACCATATTAATTGTATTCATCCACACTTATTCAGTATACTGGGAAGGAGAGTGGCAACTTTCTAAACAGTATTTTGTTCTGTTCTAGAAATCCCATTCGAAACGGCCCCCAACAAATTCGAAGCTCTGGCTGCACACGACTCCATGGTAGAAGTGTCGGGCGCACTGAATGTCATCGCGTGCTCCCTGATGAAGATCATAAACGACATCCGCATGCTGGCGTCGGGGCCGCGCTGTGGGCTCGGCGAGTTGGCCCTGCCTGAGAATGAGCCTGGTTCCTCCATCATGCCAGGTTTGATATCACATACTAACGATGGTCCTCACCTCAGTATGCCACGTCGGGGCCGCGCTGCAGGCTCGGCGAGCTTGCCCATCCTGAGAATGAGCCTGATTCCTCCATCTTGCCAGGTTTATTGTCATGTTCTGATAAAGATCCTCATGACAGGAAAGTTGGAGGTTCGGTGAGGTTGCACTATCCAGATTGAGTTTGGCTCCTCAGGTATAAGGGCATTATGCTCTGTTCGGATCACAATAATGTGCTCTCCACTAATCAGGTCATTTTTCATATCGAGACGTTATCTGGTCAATGGTAGATATCGAACGTAACAACGTAGATACATGATGGAAAGGCACCTTAAGCCCCGACTTCACCATTCGCTGTAAACGCGATCAAATCTTTTTACAGTCTAACTGAGATCAAATTGACAGTAAATTGACATTTCGATGGTTTAACTTGGTTCAATCAAACTCGCTTGGTAGCATGAAATTGTGAAATTGGGGCTTAGTCTCAAGTCTCATCACAATTCAGATTCAGTCTCGGCACCGTGTCCGGTTACTCTACTAACATATCTTTACAGGAAAAGTGAACCCGACGCAATGCGAAGCTCTCACTATGGTTGCGGCCCAAGTGATGGGCAACCACGTAGCCGTTACCGTCGGCGGCAGCAACGGACACTTTGAGCTGAATGTGTTCAAGACCATGATGGTCGCTAATGTCCTGAGGTCCATTCGACTAATCGGTAAGAGTTTTGTTGTGTTGTTGGTCTTTGAACCGAGAATAAGTAAATATTTCTGGTCTTATCATATTCACACATCAATCACACAATTTAGCCACCTATTTGTTTCTAAGGTGTAGAAATTCTTCCGAAGTAACTGTAGCTGGACCAAAACGTCAATATTGTTAGCGAAATAACGGGTATAAAATTGTTTAAGAATATGTATATGCTTTGAGTCATATTTTTTAAATCAATTAGGAAGAAGCTGTTCTTTTATTGGCACTAGGGATTTCTATGGGCACGCCATGTCTGCTCAGAATTGTAAGTCCTTATTTTGCCCATATGTTTGTACAGGCGATGGTTGCACAACGTTTACTAAAAACTGCTGTTCCGGTATAAAGGCGAATGAGAAGGTCATTCAGAAAATCATGCAGGAGTCTCTTATGTTGGTCACTGCCCTCAACCCTCACATTGGATATGACAAAGTAAGTTAATAGTTACTTTTCGTTTGTTAACCGACTTCAAAAAAAAAGAGGTTTCTCAATTCGACCGTATATTTTATTTTTATTTTTTTTATGTATGTCCGCGGATAACTTTGGCGTTTATGAACCGATTTTGATTATTCTCTTTTTGTTGGAAAGGGAGTATCCCAAGTGTGGTCCCATGGTAAGAACCTGGATCTGGTGGTGGAATCCTGAATAAATTGAGGGAAACTCTTGAAAATATTGTCTTTCCGACTTGTGTGTTCCTTAATACTTATTATTCAATAAAATTAATTTTAAAGCCGTTTTATTAATGAGAGTCTGGTGTTGATCTGATGATGGAGTAAAAGGTGGTCGAGGGAACTCCTTAACGATTTACAGCGAGTACTTTGTGTTTGGGCTGGATTAACTTATATTACTGTGACCGTTCATCTAAATGGGTTTTGACTGATATTAGGGGTCTGATGATGAAAATGAAGGACAGTCAAAGGAATTCTATAATTTAGTAGAGTAATCACTAAAAATCGTGAAATAATACTTTTTGCCAAAAATTAAACCAACTTCAAAAGAGAAACTGAAAAGTACAAAATAAATTAACTTTACAAATCATTTCGACATTATTTGTGATAATTAAAAGAAACAAACAATTAAATAATTAAGTATTTAATAATTTTGAGGTTAATTTTTGGCAAAAAGTTTTATTCAGCGAGCAATGGTTTTTTTTTATTAACGGGATCGAATCTTTAACTTATTATTGGCGCACAAAGAAAGCCTGACGCTGAAGGAGGCTTCTTTAAAACATTCTAAAAAATCAAAATCATAATTGTTTATTTCAAGAATGTGTAAAATTAATTGGTCTTAAAATGAATATGTAACAACATGAGCAACAATATAAAACTCGTCTATAAATGTACCTCTATGTACATATTTGGATCTTATTCTAATTATTGTTTTGTATTTAAATTTATGAATATCTTATTAGGTATTTTAAATTTAAATGTAAAAATAAACACCAGTATTTATAAATCTTCTTGATTCGATCTCTTAAAGAAAACATTTCTTAATGTTGGTAATGATGAGTTTAATTTCTACATGTTAAACGGTATAATGTTTAACATGTAAATCCTTATTTAACCATCATACCAAGAATAAAATATTTATAAAACTTTACAGTCTGCTGCCATTGCGAAATTGGCGCACAAAGAAGGCCTTACGCTGAAGGAAGCTGCTTTGAAACTTGGCCATCTGACCGAAGAGCAATTCTCGAAATGGGTGCGGCCAGAAAACATGCTCGGACCAAAGTGAAGCCTGTCACTATTGATAAATATCAAGTCTGGACCAAGAGTCTAAATTATTGAATGCATTGCTTGTGTGAGGCTAATCGTATTTGGTATGGTTCTAAAGTTGGGTGCTTATGGAAGTTCTGACACGAATAGTGGCGTGAAGGTGTTATAAAATTGAATTGAATTACATAGGTTTAGAATATGATTGTATGAATTTACGCAGGGGTGCAATAGACTAAGAATTATAAGATTTGCATGTTAGTAAAATGTTTGTGCTATTAACTTTTATTTTTATTGCTTTCATAGTCCATTATAATGTAGATAGAGACGTAGACGTTTGTCCTTCTGGAGTCCACAGGAGTTAATGTGGTAGTAGGTAGGTCTCAAGTCAAAGTTAGTAAGATATTCTGCAAAGAATATGCATTTGTTGAAATCAGACTGTACTATAATCCGCCGTTTTACATGAAATAAATAAAACAATATTTCCAGACTACTCACACTTTTTTTTTTGTAAAAACACACTTAAATGATATAATAGAAAACACCCAGACCCGAAACCATAAATTGGAGATCGTACAAAATCTGTAAATAAAATTTAGAACCCGATTTTAGAACTTGAGTTACCTACCATAAAAAGTAAAAAGTCATAATATATAATATTTTATAATGTGCATGTGATGCGCTTTCATTTATGACTCCACTCGAGTATATTTGCAGATTTTCGGTTTTCTTCCCCACTTTTACCGTCATAACTTTTAAACGGCTCAACCGATTTCCATCAAGCATGTCAGAAAACTCGTACAAATAAAACTAAATTGAAATCACTTCATCTATTTGGAAGCTATGATGTCCCAGACTCAACCTACCCCCCCCCCCCCCCCGTTTTTTAACGGGGGGAAAAACCCTTGCCTTGCATCCAGTTCAGTTTCAGTTCAGTTGTCAGAATAAAATTATAAAGTGAAAAAGATGTTACTCATTTGAACGCCATTTTTCGTCTCCATGCCGAGCAGTCAAGCAGCTTTATTAATGTCGAGTACTCCAAAGCTTGAAACTTTTTGAAGTGAAACTTCTTTAGAATCGTTGTGATTTGAAATCGGATGCAACGGAAATGGAAATAAGATTGGCTTACCTGTCGGTACCTTTGCGCGAAGCCAGTACTTGGATGGGTGACAGCCCGAACAAAATCTTTTTGCATAGTTTAAGAGGGTGCTTTGCCCGACACGCTAGCTCTGGTCGTAGGTAGGTCAGTTCAAACACCGTTTTCACACACAAGACAGATTTAATATTGAGGAAAACACGTAAAGTTAGATAAAAAAAAGATAAAGATAAAAAACGTTTATTTTGCCATTTACAAATTAAAACACATATTACAAACATTTGCGAAAAAATTAAGACTTTAAATGACAAAAACGGCGACCACTCAGCATTTGCTAAGACAGTACTCTGCCATAGCGCTGGTCTTCCGTGGTGACCTTGGCTTGCGAGACGCGGCTACTGCGTCACTCGCATTAACATTATAAAAGTAACATTAGAATTTAATATAATGAAAACAAATCAAATACACATTAAAATACAATACAAACAACTAATGAGACATCTGAAAATAAAAAATAAATTATACATCTAATACCAAAATACAAAAAACACAGTACAATTAAAACTAAGATGAAGATAACTAAGATAAAGAGAACTAAGAGAAAGATAAGACATTGAGATCAACTTAGCATACAATTCACAATCCAAAATTATTGTTATTTAAACTATTGGAGAACAGAACGGCTGGCCCTTTCTTTGAAAATCAAGAAGCATTCTTTTCATCGTATTTTTAAAAGTATAAATAGGGTAAACATACCGGTTTACCGGCCACTACCCCTTTTCGACCACTTCGCACATTATTTTGAATAATAGAGATTGTTTATAACAGCGCCTTTCGAATTTCGTGCCATTCTACCAGGAAGAATTTCACGGTTCATAAGCCAACGGCATGAACTCGAAATTTGCGAACTGAAGCTTCAGTCGCCATTTCAAAATTTGGTGTATCCACGCGTGGCAAATTTAGTAAAAAAAATAGCAGGTGGATCGATTTTCGAAGGTAAGTTTTTAAGTGTTATTATTGTTTAATTGGTCATTGATTTGGTTTGTGTGTATTTAGCATGTTTAATTTCAATATTCAAGTGCCCAAACTCACCATACTTTACATATTTTGTAAAATTTTTGGTGGTCGGACAACACGTTAAAGATTAATTACAAAATCTACTTTCCGACCGGGTGGTCGAAAAACGGTTTATTCATGTTATTTCTCATTGCCTACATTGCGGAAACCTTTAATTCACCAACATAGATTCTATTATATTAGTGAACAGTTAGAACATTGTGAATTGACAACTAGATTCCGGCCGCCAGTATACTTCGTAGTTTCAAAGATATTACCTTCAAAAATATCGAAAATTTACCGCCGATAACCAGTAAAAAAAAAACCTATTTCCGGCCATCAGAAATAAAAGGCGGCCGAAAATTCGTCATATAATCTCGGTTTTACTGTGCATAAAATTTTGTGTTATGTTTGAATTTCATTTTTATATAATTGTGTTAGGACAGTGTAATTTTTTATTCGCAGAAGAGAGTATTAAAGCTTTTTTAAAATTTAATCATTGTTTTAATTTCATACTATTATAAACCCTATAAGCTATTGAATAAGACTCGTTTTTCTACCGTGAATTAGGTGGCCGATAACCAGTGCACTGGTGGACGATAACTGAGTAAAAAGGCCGATAACCGGTATATTTGTAATTTTTACAAATAATATTTTTTTTTAATTACGTATCACTGCTACGTCTATAAACATTAGGTTTTATGAAACTAGACTATAGTAGGATCAAACGATTTTTTTTTAATATCTTGTCGCACTGCATTATGATAGAAATTAACTCTGAAGCCAACAAGTCGCTTAAATGGCCGATAACCGGTATGTTTACGTATTTGAATTTTTCAATGGGGGTGGTAAATTGTTGCAACACTTCGTGGCCTAATATTTAAAACTGCCACGAAATGCTGCCGTTCTGTACTTCGGGCAAATAAGGCGGATAGCGAAACGAATATGGCGGATGGCGGTTTGAAAAGTGAAGCTTCTCAAAGAGATAACTAGGCTGTTGAAATTTTATTAAACCAAAAAGTAGTGAAGCATAATGATATATTCGACGAGACGACATATTAAGCAAATTGTTGTTATGTATGGAGAAATGTGAGCACGTCGCGGAACAGGCAGGCAAAATCTCACACAGGCGTTTTGAACACGCTGAATCAGTAAAATTATTATTTTTTTTTTAATCTTCTAATTCTTTTGTCGATTTACTGAAGTTTCACTTCTATCATGTGTGAATCGCACACACACCTTTTTTTATAATGTTCTTATTACTTATTTTTAGTTTTCTTGATTGAGGTAACAAATGGCATAAACCCTAAATTGAGTCATATTTAATGTCGATCCTTGTTGAGCCATCTGCGCCCAGTTTCGTGAAATATCCCTTTTTGATTTTAAATTGGCGACAAAATTTGTATGAAGCTGAAAATAACCATAGAGAAATATGAGACTACCTAGTGTAGACGACTCAAGAAGAAGAAAATGCATAATGCCACCACTGTCATGCTTTGTCATATGTCAATTTGGATCATGGCGTAAACTTGATAGAGATGGTCCTTGTTATTAATTTATCGATGATGAAATCGAAATATATCGGAAATTATTCAATGAAGCAGAATCTGTGTCTTAACATCTGACACGTATCACCAGATTTACAAACAATTTATAATTATATAATATCACTTTTTGGTCATACAATAATAATAATAATAATAATATTTCCGGACTACTCACACAGGAAGTGAAGTATGCAAAATATGAACATTGCATTCTGTTCATAGTTTTGAACTCAGAAAATCTTGTAGATTATGATTCTGAATGTATCCAGGGGGTTTGTTGGTTAATTTTTTTAAATTTAAACCCAATCACCTTTTATATTACGTAAATGACCCATTCTAGTATTTGTTTTAGTGACAATATACTACTATTGTTTCATAACAAGAAAGATACTCCATCAACATTATATCAGCCGTAGGATGTCCATTACTGGACATAGGTCACCTTCAAAGATATCCAGGTAAGTAGGTACCTACTTCGTTTGGTTTTTATTATCGTTCTGCAAATGTATCAATAATGTCAAAATAAAAGAATGATGACTTGTATTTTATTAACTTTATGTAATACTTAATTGTATTTATCTATAATCTAAAATTAACAATTTTAGTTCCTCATTAATTTACTATCTTTAATTATTTTTAAGGTGGATGCAGACGTATTTGCCTGTTTCAGTATTTTTATAATTTTATTTGTATAAGGTGTTCTCTAGTCAAGAGTGAAGTCCCTCTGTGTCTTAGCTGTGAGAACGTAAATAGGTGTGCGTATGATTATTTAGGTTATAAATCAGTTAACTGTAATTATTTCTTTCCTTTACTCAAAACTTGTCACCTTTTACCATAAATAAAAATCAAAATGATTCTGAGCGAATTTCTGATGTCGGTCGGTACATACATACATCAGTTGGACAAACAGACTATAGTTTGTTACATTAACATGTTTTAAAATCCTCAATTTCTTCTGTTCCGTATAGTTAGAAAATAGTGATCAAGAAACAAAAAACGACTTACTAATTCAATTGTTAAAAAAAAAGATTTAAAATCGAGTATGAGTTGCATCGATTATCAGGATAGCACTGTACTGCACTATTATTTCTCATGTCATGTTCTCGTCGTCTCGTGTCTTGCGTGAATTTGTCTTAGTGAGATGAGATGTATTGGTTAGCTTCAGTTCCTCCGGTTATCTTTGGAGTAATGTTACTACTTTTTAGTGTTTGTGTTTTACGTTTCTGACTTTATTTGACTTCACATGTGATTCAGTGATATTCAAGGTTTCTTTTGGTTTCGTTTCTGTAAATACATTATTTGTTTCATCAATACACATGCATCCGCTTGGCTGAACCTTAGGCTCAATTACTAGCCTCCGAAGCTGTTTTCTAAGGAAAACTAAATATGTAAGTATTTATCGTGGTGACATAAAGTTTTGTTTAACTATATGTAGTAGCATAGGGCATCTTTGCTATAATTTTGTTAGATTCTTGTACCCATTACCAAAGTACCAATCACATTACTATGGTGGTGTAACAGAATATTTCCTACATATATTCTGAATTTAGGTTATAATTTACTTGACGCCGTGTCTTTGTCCTCGTTATATGGTATTTCCCCAGGAAGAAGCCGTTTAGCGCCGCTTCTTCCTCGTGCTCCTACTAAATTCTCCTACTGGCAAAAGGAAATTGTAAAACGATAAGTAGGAGCATCGAGAAATAACTAAAATAGATTTCCTTATAGGCATACTCTGATTCAAGTACAGGTGAAGAGACAATTTACTATGAACGTAGATTTCTGTTTAGATATAAAACCTCCTTTTTTTTTTTCTTATAGTGACAGACTTTCTTTTAAAATCAAATGAATTCAAAAAGGACATTTTTTTATTCATTGACGAAGGGTATATTTTATCAATTTGAATATTAGCCAATAAAATATAAAATGGATGGCGTTGGTGAAGAAAATAGTCCGATATTTATTGAAAGAAAATGCGGAACTGTGTTACTGTTTAAGGGCAGGCAATATTATAAACAACGTGAAAATGGATACAATTCTGAAAATATTTATTTATGTTCATTTATTTAAATATTTATATAATTATTACTAGCTGACACCAGCAAACGTTTTTTTGCAAAATGAAAAATAGATAGTAGCCGATTCTCAGACCTACTGAATACGCATATAAAATTTGGTAAGAATCGGTAAAGGCGTTTCGGAGGAGTATGGTAACTAACATTGTTACATGGAAATTGTATATTTTCTAAATTTTCTAATTTATATAATTATTATTTTAACTTATTTGAAAAAGAAAATTACAATTAAATAATAGTTTTAAATTTCAACTAGTATTTACAATTTAAGCAATTGAGATCCCGATTGTTGCAAACTATTAATTTAATTGTAATTTTCAAAAATGTAAATATTCTGTAATATTTTATAATTTATACCTTGTTGATTTTCGCAAATCGAGTTGCGCAAAAAAGACCAAATAGTTTGATAAAGAAAGCACTGGGACCCACAATTTGAACAGAAATGCGGCATTGAGTTGCACAAAAGGGACCTCGCGAAAACTCGCGAGTTTTTTTTTATCGAAGAATCACAGAACGAATGCAGAGAATTTACCAGTAGTTTTGTCAACAGAACTACTCAAGAAACAGAAAAAAACTTTTCATGTTTCTTGATGTGGTCCGGAGAAGCCATCTACCTTCTAGGTCTTCATGCCCCATTTTAGACCACATCGTCACTTTACATCAGGTGAGATTGAGGTCAAATGAAGCCTAATCTAAAATAGAAAAATAAGTGTTCTTAGTGGATGTAAATAAATGGTTTTATTCAATATAACACTTCATTTGGTGGAAGCACCAAAGCTGGCAAAAACTGTCATGCAATAATTGTTCTTACTCTTTCCTAGTTTTACAGGTATTGCTTTAAAAACACATGCACATGTTTGTCCCATTTCAATCAATTTTTAACCCCCAACCAAAAAAGAGGGGTGTTATAAGTTTGACGTGTCTGTCAGTCTGTCTGGTACATCATAGCTCCCAAACAGATGGAGCGATTTCAATTTAGTTTTTTTGTATGAAAGGTGAGTTTGCGAGAGTGTTCTTAGACATGTTTCATGAAAATTGGTTGTGCCATTTAAAAGTTATGGGGGTGAGAGTGGGGAAGGACAACCCAAAATCTGCAAATATACTAGTGTGGGGTATCAAATAAAAGCGCATCGCGTGCCCATTACAAAATATTATGGTGTTTTACTTTTAAGGAAATTAAGGCACTGTAATCGGAGAATTTTCTCAAATTTTTAAATTTAGATTTATTTTGGAATTGATATACACTCAGCTCAGTCACATATTACACCTATAAGTTTAAATGAAATGTTAAATTTTAGTTGGAATTAGGTGCCTAATAAATCTAAATTTAAAATTTAAGAAAAACCCCCGATTCCAATGCCTTCATCTCCTTTAATGTAAAACAACATAATATTATGTAATGTGGACGCGATGCGCTTTCATTTGATACCCCACACTAGTATATTTGCAGATTTTCGGTTATCCTTCCCCACTCTCACCCCCATAACTTTTAAACGGCTCAACCGATTTTCATGAAACATGTCTAAGAACACCCGGGCCAAACTCACCTTTTATACAAAAAAAAACTGAATTGATATCGCTCCATCCGTTCGGGAGCTATGGTGGAACAGACAGACAGACACGTCAAACTTATAACACCCCTCTTTTTTGGTCGGGGGTTAACAAGAGGATGCCATGACATTCAACATGATAGTGAAAGTCAATAAAATGGCACAATTATCTCTATTGACATAATTTGATCCATCAGGGTTTCAAAATTTGATTGCTTATCAATTAAGTCCTCTTAGAGGTGCTTAGATAAACTGGACTAGGTAGTTACATTAATGCCTCATTATTTTCTAAACTAAGATAAGTTGACATGAAACTTCATCAGAAAAATAAAAACAATGATACTGCACGGGTGAATAATGCGTAAATATTATTTACCAATGTGAAAACATTGTATTAAAAGCAGAGACCTTTATGGTAAATCCCTTGTGAATAGTGTATTAAGGTATGATTATAATTCATATGTGTGCCCACTGGTGGCAATGGACTCCCTTTGGACTACCTATTCTTTTTGATTTGGGCTTCTGTTGAGAAATGGCAGGTCAACATGATAAGTGGACATTGAGTTTGTTTTGTCATCTCATCCATCAGTGTCACCAACTACAGATCTTTACATATGTTGGTATAATGTATCAAAATTATCCTTATCCTACCTTAAAAAAAATTTGAATTACAAAATACAAATCATAAATGTATGTAAAATGTTTTCCAGTTCACCATACTACATATTAACAACAGCTCAATGATTATAAATGAGTATGTTAACACAAAATCATTTTAGTTGCTCTTTGCGATGGATTTTTATAGTCAGTAAATTTTGTCGTAAATCTTAAAATGAATAACATTTTAAGATGGAGCGTTGGAGATTTTCTTATTTGTTTCTTATCATAAAAGGTTTTACTGTCACATGACTGCGTGAGGTGTTCTGGCAAGATCATTGAAAAAAAATGTTGGATTAATTATTTAATTAAAAAATGAAATACCAACAATAATACAAAAAAAAAACTTATTTTATTTTATTATTAAACTAGCGGCCCGCCCCGGTGTCGCACGGGTAAAAAATGTTCTCGGCAATTTTTCCTTATTTGCTCACCGTTTACTTCAAACTCATGTCAGAAAAAATGATTGAAAACTATGTTGAAAACTATATTGAACTTTCGAGACATAGACAATAAAAAGCTCTAAAGAGTATATAACCGTAATACCGTATATATCGTGATTGAGAAGCACGAAGTCGAGCCATACTATCGCGGCGCTGTTCACGTGCAATTTCTTGTTCTTCTTCAGTCCTTTCATTTGCAGTATTTCGTATTCTTCTTGCATTACGGCTTTGTCGGGAAAGATTCGATCGTCTTGCTCGCGGCATTATTAATTAAACTTCACTTTACTTCAATTCACCTAAAAATTTATTTCAAACCTCAACTTTTCAACCATACTGTGTTTTATACTTTACTTCACTGTTTATACGAATGGGCAATGGCACTATCATTACATTATAATTGTTATTCATTTATTCAATAGAAATAGTTTGAATATTGATTTCTTACAAATATCAAATTGTCATCTATACGTCATTACATAGCTGTCATTATACGTCGATTACATAGCTATCATTTGTGTTTTGTTATTCCAAGTCTGATTCTTTTTTGTTATAACACTTAAAACGTAGTGATTATATACTCTCTGATAACACTTTTTATAGTGACTGGCGTTTCATGTCAAGTCACACGGGAACGCTGTCGAACGGGATGAAAAGTATTTTATGTCCGTCTTCTGGCTCTAAGCTACCTCCATACCAATTTTCACCCATATCTGTTATACCGTTCTTGAGTTATAAGTGGTGTAACTAACACAACTTTCTTTTATATATATATATATATATATAGATAATCCAGTTGGTAAGCAAGTCTGAGAAAGAATAGTGAATCTGGTTATCGGGCGCCAATATAACTAGCTACATTTCATTCCATTTTTTAACCCCCGACCAAAAAAGAGGGGTGTTATAAGTTTGACGTGTCTGTCTGTCTGTCTGGAACATCATAGCTCCCGAACGGATGGAGCGGTTTCAATTTAGTTTTTTTTTATTAAAGGTGAGTTTGGCGCTAGACTTCCTAGACATGTTTCATGAAAAGGAAAACCGAAAATCTGCAAATATACTCGAGTGGGGTATCAAATGAAAGCGCATTGCGTGCACATTACAAAATATTATGATATTTTACTTCTAAGGAAAGTAAGGGATTGGAATAGGGGGTTTTTCTTAAATTTAAAATTTAGATTTATATAACCAGTTAAATAAAAACTTATTTTGTAGGGTGATTCATGGTCACTATTCATTAGTGTCATTTTCAATTCATTCATGTATTTTGCATATTTCTTTCACACTGTTGATTCTTTTATATTATACAATGATGAACAACAATCTTATCCATGGGGATTATGGAATAACAGTAATTATGGCATTTCTTTTAGCTTGCTGTCTTGAATGCAAAATAAGATGAAAAGAAATGTAATGAATTGATGATGAAGGGGACATTCATTATAAAAGTAACAACTTATTTTGTAGGGTGATTCATGGTCACTTTTAGTAGGCATGTCTGCAGATTGATATACCTATTATGGCCAGGTCTATCAGATACAATTAAATCACCGTGTCCATTCTATGAAATGATTCGTTTTAACTATCATTCTAAAGATTGGCACGGGTTAGAAGCTTTAGGACGATATCTATTTGGCATCTAGATCATTGCAAAGATCGGAACGGTGGAAAGCTTCATTTGGAACATTGTTTCACGGATAAATTTTAGAGCTGAGGGCAAATAGTTAATATTGTTGTGAATAAATAGGGCATTAGGTACTCTACTCATGATACTATTATGGTACTATGATGGTACTTTTGATATTGTGTTTAATTTTATGCGTCTTTTTAACTTATTAACAATAAAATAACAACGATAATTAAAAAAAAACCAATGTTAGATTTGATGTGTATTTTATTAATAACTAGCGGCCCGCCCCGGCGCCGGCGTCGCACGGGAAAAAAAAGTTCCCGGGAATTATTCGATTTTTCTCGCCTTTTAAACCTTCCCTAGACCTCCACGAACATTTCAAGACTAAGTTAAGATACATCCGTTCAGCCGTTCTCGAGTTTTAATCAGACTAACGAACAACAATTCATTTTTATTTATATAGATAGATAAAAACTGGATTCGCCCGAATCATCCCGAAAAGCGCTGGATTCACTCTTCCGATCATTCGTGTCAGTAAGCGCGCTGACATTCGCGTAGTGATTGATCAAGTCCGACCAAAATCTTAAGCAAATGATACATACATGTTACATTTCGAGCTAGGACAAAGTTTCGGAACAGTGTATAATTTCGTTGAAACGTCTCACTGAGTCGTTTCATTAGGAGTACCTATAAGAAGCTTTAGTATATGGCGGCATCATGGTAGTTTCTCTCCCAATTTATTTATTTTAACTTTTATTCACTGGCACAATGACGGAACTGCTGACATGGGGTCTCCATTGACCCCAAATTAAATCTCAGTTCTTATGAAATTTATAAGGGGTTAAAACAAAATAATAATGTTGAAACCAAATGTTATTTTACAATTAAGTTAGTTAATTGTAAAATCGTTATTCATAAAGCACATAAATAAGACCATCCAGTTTAAACATTAAAGGAGGTTGAGATATTACTTGAGATTGAGATCATTTTTATGCAATTTCTCACAAACAATTCTTAATCATTTGTCTTTCAGCTCAGTAAACCTTTGTGTGATTATCAGAGACGAATTAACGACATTTTTGGCATCTAGGTATCTGTTTGACACTTTCCTGTGATTGCATCTACAGCAACAATTTTAGCATCCTTTTTTACTGCTGTGACACCAAGTCTTGTTCTCATGCACACTAAAAGTGACCATGAATCCAACAAAATAAGTTGTTTCCCTTATATTGTAAATAGCCTTCGTCATCCAGTTTTTAATTTATTTTTTATTTTATTTTGCTTTCAGGACAGCAATCTAGAATAAATGCTCTAAGTATTGTTATTATAGGAATAAGATTCTTGTTTCGTCATAAAATAATCAACAGTGTGAAAGAAATATGCAAATGTTTTTTTGAAAATCTTACTTGGGCGCACTTCAGCTAAAAAGCAAATTAAAAAATAGGGTTGTCCACTTTCTTAACCAAATTGACTAGCTAAGAAAAAGTACTTTTTACTCCTTATTATTTAACTGGTTGTAAAAATGGAATGAAATGTGCTCTTATTTGTGAATTTTCTATCTATCTTATTTAACTATAACCAGATTCACTGTTATTTACTTTTTGTCCCCCGACCAAAAAAGAGAGGTGTTATAAGTTTGCCGTGTCTGTCTGTGTGTCTGTCTGGGACATTATAGCTCCCGAACGGATGGTGACATTTCAATTTTTTGTATGAAAGGTGTGTTTGGCCCGGGTGTTCTTAGACATGTTTCATGAAAATCGGTTGAGCCGTTTAAAAGTTATGGGGGTAAGAGTGGGGAACGAAAATGCGAAAAAAAAAACTGCGTACAAATATTTTTGAATATTCGCCTGCCACACCCGGGAATCAAACCGACTAAAATCTGTTAGGGTCAATAATAAGGATTTTCGAAAAATTTGAATGCATTATTTTTTTTAAATTAAAGGAATGTTTTCTTTGAGTACAATTTTCTAACTACAGTATTAAGAGTACTTTCCCTCCAGGTGGCATTACAAAATTCCACCCTGTATATTAATAGTGTTTTACTTTTAAGGATATTAAGGCATTGGAATTGGGGGTTTTTCTTAAATTATTAATTTTTATTTATAGTTTAATCATCTGAGATTGTAAAGCATACAGATAAACAGTTTGGAAAATAATTAGCAGAATAGAATGCATAAATGACTACCTCAGTGGCGCGGTGGGCGAGGGTTCGCTTGCGGCGCAGGAGGTAGCGGGTTCGATTCCCGCCGAGGGGTCAAGTGTTTGTATGTTCTGCAAGCATTTTCTCCTTGGTCTGGGTGTTTAGTATGTATAATAAAAAATATCTATGTATGTATGTCTATTATATTAAGAATATCAGATGTCTAGTACCCGTAACACAAGCGTATAGCTTACCACGGGGCTAGATGTTGTTGTGTGGATTGATGTTGTTATTTATTTATTTATTTATAAATCGTGGAGAGGTTTTCGTGACCCGTAATCTTGACTCTTAAAGATATCGATTTTGCTGTAATTAAAATAACAGACTGACAGAAGTTAAGTTTTTGTGACTTCAAATATTTGTTGATCTCATGCGAGCAATTAAGGGTTAAGCTATAATTTTGTTTCACCCGTCCCTATGTTTGTCTGTATTCAAATCTTGTAGGTATGTTTTGTCACACTTCTCCTTACACGTGACCTCCGGGTGGTGCTAAGAACAGTCTCTGGTGGTAGGCCTCGGCCGCGGCTTGTCACCACCTTCCGGGCTGGGCCAGTGCGTGAAGCGATTTTTCATGTTTCGCAATGTGGTCCTGAGAAGCCTACCCTACCTTACCATCTAGGTCTTCATGCTCCATCTTAGACCACATCGTCACTTTACACGAGGTGACATTGTAGTCAAATTTAAACTTGACTAGCATAAAAAAAAAAACTTCACGGTATACTGATATTTTGCAAGCACAATAAAATTGTATCACAATTAATTATTGTTGAACTGAAGATAAAACTGGAAGGTGACCATGGAAACTCTTTTAGTGTTTATATCCTTTATTTTTACTCCCTAGGACGCAACGCCACTAAATTTATGCTCTCGACAGGTATAACAGATAACTTTTAGTAACAAGTACCTATTATGTAGGTAATGTTTATTTAAAAAAAAAGTAGACTAGTTTCAATATGTTTTACTAACTAACCTACTTACTAACTCAATAAAGATTTTAAAATCATGGTACGATATCTCCTTCTGGCGTCTAGTCTATGCTTTTCCTATGATACTTTTACATTATTCTCAAAGATTTTTTTTTGAAAATTGACAGAGATAATAAAGGTAGTTGAGTCACAGATTAAGAAGAGAAAAAAATTCTTAGTTCTGAGAATCAAACCATAAAATTCTGTCAAGATGGACAGGATAAAAGTTGAAACGAGTTATCAACAAAAAAAATTATAAAGTGATTATAGACTCTCTGGTTATCAATCCCATCTTAACAGATACTCAGTTACTCTAAATTTTGTAAATAAATATAAAAATACAAAAAATCCTATTCTCATCTCAACAAAAGCACTAGTTTTCATCTTGCCATTATATAATGAGAATCTTAATTGTAAATATATCAATTGAATTAAACTCTCCACATTTGAGTACCAGGTAACACTGGAAAACAAAATATTTTATTATATCATGAGTTCTAAAAAAATACTCACTGATAAATCATCATTATGGTGTAAAATTGCAGAGTTACTAAATCTTATATGGAAAAAGATGGAGTGCCAGAACAACAAAACATAAATAATGTAAGTACGTTGTAAGTTTGTATTTGTTTTTTTTTGTTATAGGGATATCTCAGACACGAGTTGTGAAATCACGACCCAAGAAGAACATAAAAAGAAAAAGGTAAAAAAGCATAAGAAACGAAAGAACGAAGACGAAGGAAGAGTGTCGAAGAGGAAGAAAAAATCCAAGAAAGTAAAGAAAAAACGGAGTCCCAAGCCAGAAAGCGAGACTTCCTTGTCGGATGTCGACGATCTCATCCGGAAGTCGCAGCAGTGCAAGCAACCCGAACCGGAAACTGCCAAACCCAAGAATGGCTCTAGCACCACCACCATCATCACCACCAAAACCACCACCACCACCACCACAAAGAAGCAGACGAAGAAAAAAGATGATGATACTTTAGAAATAATATCATCATCAGAGGCCGAAAACTATCAGGAGGAGTGTGCTAGCCCAGAGCTGACCACGCTCGACGATGACTACAACTTAGAGGAGCTGATGAAGCAGAAAGAAATGCTGCAAGCTCGGCTAGTCGCCTATTCCTCGGACCACAGCGGGACCGAGAGCGCCGGCCGTGACAAGTCCACCGAACTCATTTGCCTCGACGATGACCCTAAACCGCGCAAGAAGCGCGAACGCGAACGCCAGCCAAGCCAACGTGTTTCCAGCAAAGAGCGCTCGTCAGACAGGGACAAGTACAAGTCCAAACGCCACGAGGAGGATCTCAGAGAAATCATACGGAGGGAGAACAGAAAAGAGATGGAGAAGCGGTTAGACGAACGGGATATGAAAGAGAGGAAAGAGCGGGAAAGAAGGAAGCTGGATGACAGAGAAAGGGATAGAATCCGGGACAGGGACAGAGATAGGGAGCGGGAACGAGACCGCGATCGTGATCGTGATCGTTATCGGGAGAGGGATAGAGAGCGTGAGCGCGAGAGAGAGATCAGAGCCAAGGAGCTGGCGCGTTCTTCTAGGAGTGATTCTCGTCGTGTGCGTCGTTCGCGGAGTAGGTCACGCACGAGGTCCCCGCGACGCCGAGAGCGCCTCGGCTCACGTGGAGACAGGGGCCACCGCTCGCGAGACAGGACGAGGGATCTGTCGCGAAATAGACGTCGAGAAATAAAGGTATGTTATTGATATTCTTGATCCTCAGCGTATGATAAATAAAAACTTGAGAAATGTCAATAAGTGTACCAAAGGCTCGTTCGTTTTTCGGCAGAGGCTAAAACGGGTTGTATATGTAACCATCATTACACGCCACGGCGGTGCCCGTGTCTTTGGATTTTTCCGCGGTAAAAAGTAGCCTTTAGCCTTCCTCGATGAATGGGCTACGTATCAGTAGAAGAACTTTCAAATCGCAACAATTCCTGAGACCGCGTTCAACAAACAGTCAAATGAACAAACTCATCAGCAGATTTATTCATAATATTAGTATTAAAATTCGATTTTATGTATGTAAAGTATAAATATAATATTAATAATATTTAATATACAGTGTGTACCTGGTTAAAGTGCAACCCCGAAAGGGGGTGAAACTGGATCAAAAATTATGGACAAAAATATAGAAAAAAAATAAAAAAAAATCTTACCTACTTTATTGATGAATTAAAATTTTTATTACTTTTTAATAACTCCATTTAATAAAAATAATATTTCTTCTAAAGTAGTGGGTCTATTTTGTTAAAATAAAAACCATAATTATGTCAGATATGTGACGATGATGATAAAATAACAAATAATTCATAAACGAGTGGCTATCGTGACTTAAATTTTAATTTTTGTATTAAAATTACATTTTTTATGTTGTTTTTTTTCAATAATCTCTAAAAATCTTAAAATGAAGCCTATCTACTAGATATTTTTATGACTTTTTTTAATATTGTCTATCATAATAGCTTTTAAATAAAAAAACCTACGTTCTAACATAAAAAATGCGCTGGCGCTTTTAAAGTTGACCACTAATTACGTCAGTTTGATTACGTACGTTTTGAGCATTTAATGCATTAAACAAAACCCTTATTTCAAACTTACATGAATTAAAATTTTTATTACCTACTCATTAATAACTCTATTTAATACTTAATAACTCTATTTACTTAAAGTTTAATTTTTGTATTAAAATTACATTTTTATGCTGTTTTTTTTCAATAATCTCCAAAAATCTAAAAATGAAGCCTAATACTAGATATTTTAATGACTTTTTAATATTGTCTATCATAATAGCTTTTAAAGTTGACCACTAATTACGTCACCACGCAGGTAGAGACACTAAGGCAATGGCAAGGAAGCCATTTTGAGCATTTAATGCATTAAACAAAACCCTGATTTCATACTTACATGTAATTAGTTAAATAAAAATGTTGTAACTAAAATTTGATTTTTAACACTACCTGAGCAGTAAATAAGAGTTTGTCTACCTGCGTGGTGACGCAATTAGTGGTCAACTTTAAAAGCTCCTAGCCAGCGCATTTCTTATGTTAGAACGTAGGTTTTTTTTTTCTATTTAAAAGCTATTATGATAGACAATAATAAAAAGACGTAAAATATCTAGTATTAAAGGCTAAATTTTAAGATTTTTGGAGGTTATTGGAAAAAAAACAGCATAAAAATATAATTTTAATACAAACATTAAACTTTATGTCACGATTGCCACTCGTTTGTCAGTTATTTGTTATTTTATCGTCATCGTCACTTATCTGACATAATTATGGTTTTATTTTAACAAAATAGACCCACTACTTTGGAAGAAATATATTTTTTATTAAATAGAGTCATTAGTGAGTAATAAAAATTTTAATTCATTAATAAATTATGTACGAAATTATTTTAATTTTTTTTTAATTTTTTTTGGCGATAATTTTTGATCTAGTTTCACCCTCTTTCGGGGTTGCACTTTATCCAGGGAAACACTGTATAATAATATTTAATATTTCCAGACAATTCACACAACATCTAGCCCCGTGGTAAGCTCTAAGCTTGTGTTACAAGTACTAGATATCTGATATACTTAATTTAATAGTCATACATAATAGATATTTTTGGAAGTGAAACTTCTTTAGAATCGTTATGATTTCAGACCGGATGCAATGGAAATACGTCAGGTAAGCCAATCTTAACCCCAACAAGGTTAAGCAACTTTCCGGAACGCCAGTACTTGGATGGGTGACCGCCTGAACAAAATCTTTTTGCACAGTATTTTTTTTTAATTCATCTCATTCATTTATCGATTTACTGAAGTTTCACTTCTACCGTGTGTGAATCGCACACACACCTTTTTTTATTATACATATTTAACACCCAGACCAAGGAGATCGTGCTTGCATAACATAGAAACACTTTCACCCACGGCGGGAATCGAACCCGCTACCTCTTGCGCCGCAAGCGGACCCTCGCCCGCCGCGCCACTGAAGCAGTCTTGTTTTAAGTATTGTTTTAATTTTAACATTTTTTTTCTAAGGTCTAAGTATACATATTTTTAGCTGACCCCGGCAAACCTTTTTTTGCAAAATGAAAAATAGATAGTAGCAGATTCTCAGACCTACTGAATACGTATATAAAATTTGGTAAAAATCGGTCAAGCCGTTTCGGAGGAGTATGGCAACGAAAACTGTGACACGAGAATTTTATATATTAGATGATAAATTTAAATTAAAAAAAAACCCCGATTTCAATGGCTTCATTTCCGTAAATAAAACCGTATGTAAAACAACATAATATTATGTAATGTGGACGCGATGCGCTTTCATTTGATACCCCACTCTAGTATATTTGCTGATTTTCTGTTTTCCTTCCCCACTCTCACCCCCATAACTTTTAAACGGCTCAACCGATTTTCATGAAACATTTACACCCGGGCCAAACTTAACTTTCATACAAAAAAAACTAAATTGAAATCGCTCTATCCGTTCAGGAGCTATGATGTCACAGACAGACAGACACATCAAACTTATAACACCCTTCTTTTTGGTCGGGGGTTAAAATTGGATCGAGTTGGATTTATAATATTAGTAAGCCCTTTGAATAATGTAATATGTATATGCGTCCATTATACAGTATGTTTGCGTCAACCGTTAGTTCAGCAACCTATAAATAAGGTTCTGCTATTCAAATATAAACGGAGACATGTTTCTGAAAACATTAGTATGTATATCTTCAGTCAATGTTTTTCCAAGTTTCTGTAACGTATATTTTTTAACAGGATTCAAACGAAGTGGCCCAAATTGTGCCAAGTTCCAGCGATGAAGAGTTGGACATCTCAATCAACTCAGATGAAGAGGAAAAGGAAGAGGCCCTCATTGAGAAGAGGCGGATAGAAAGGGAAAAGCTTGTAAAGGTACTCGCAAATTTCAGACATTTCCCAAACGCTTGATTTTCTTACTAATTTTCTATACCTTTAATTTTTTTATTTAAGACTGTGCTTTTTACCCGATTGCGCAACGCAATGGAGTGGTAATGTGTTTAACAGTCTATGTATGTAAGTATGTATGTTCTTTAGTCCCACTATACAGACCGAATCCTATGATTCCTGGCCGAATTCTATGATTCACACATTTCACACGTCAATCGATTTCTCTTAGTACGGCGCCGGCGAGTGTCATTATAGACATAACGTTAGTGAAATTTCATCATCATCACTACATCACTACATAGTATAAAACAAAGTCGCTTTCTCTGTCCCTATGTCCCTTTGTATGCTTAAATCTTTGAAACTGCGCAACGGATTGTTATGCGGATTTTTTGAATAGATAGAGTTATTCAAGGGGAAGGTTTATATGTTTAATAACATCCATTAAATAGTGGAGAATTAGGGTTTTTTTTGAGGTTTCTAATAAGATGTCGTAAATAATTTCATTTTTTCCGCTTACATTGCAAACGCAGGCTGAACCCTACGAGTTTTATCAAAATAATGTACTAAGTATTGTACACATTGAAAAGGTCTACAGAAAAGTCCGTGATGGTATATGTCTATCTCTTATGGATAACCCACAATAACTTTTTTTTGTCATTTACTTTTTATATGGCCCTTTACACCGTATGATTTAAGTGAATATTTTCGAAGATATTACTTTTTTTTTTGTCATTTACTTTTTAGGATAAATAATGGCTAATTATCGAAGCGATTTTAACCAATAGAGCATTATTCCTTAACCAATTAAATACCTTGAATACATTGTTCATTTAATATAGATCTATATGGCCCTTTACACCGTATGATTTAAGGGAATTTTTTCGAAGATATTACAGATTTAAAAATTGCGGGACGCAGCGTTTGCGGCAGTACCGGCCGGCCGACTGGTGCGGCAAGAGCGTGCCTATAAATAGCGCGTCTGAGGCCGCGGTTTTCTCAAAACTACTGGATCGATTTTAATCACATAGGCTATATATTTTATACCCGTGCAAAGCCGGAGCGGGCCGCTATGTTTTTATATACAACGTTCACAGTTTTTCTGTAGTGTATTTAGTATCAGCATTGCACCCGTGCGAAGCCGGGGCAGGTCGCTAGTGGCTTATAAACAGTAAAATTTCCCAAAGAAGTCGAAGTCGGTTATATTTTTGCTTAATTTCAGCTTGTTAGCTCTAAGACTGTCTTCTTAAACGCACCCATAACCAACCCGGCCATTTCTGGTCTGTGTTGGGCCTGCTTCCCACCCCCCTTCAAACAAACCAATTTGCGTACGCTGTCTTATGGGCTTTTATACCATGTCCAAGTAATAATCCCTAGTTGCTAATCAGTGGGTATATGATAGTGCTATCTCGCTCAGATACAATAGTCTGAGGGAGACAGCATTCTCTTTAAGTACTGACTAGCTATTTTTGAGTTCACTAAGACATGATGAAATAATCCCTTTAGATTTTTATTAAAAAAAGATGTTCTTAATTCGACTGAATGCCTCCTTAAGTTGTGAGCCGATTTTGATAGTTCTTAGTTTATTCGAAAGGGCATGCTTGCCGTGTGGTCCCATTGTTGGTCAAAATCTGATGATAGGATCCAAGAGAAATAGATTTCCACCCTGGAATTTGATTAAATGTTGAAGTCTTTTTTTTAACGTAGTTTATCAGTGTTATTGTTATATGTTTTATTTCAGAGTCTCTCCGGAATTGCTAAGGAGCCCGAAGTAGCCCGCGTCTCTC
This sequence comes from Gymnoscelis rufifasciata, assembly GCA_929108375.1. Lineage (NCBI taxonomy): Eukaryota > Metazoa > Arthropoda > Insecta > Lepidoptera > Geometridae > Gymnoscelis > Gymnoscelis rufifasciata. The sequence continues at coordinate 5,308,203 of OV815301.1, forward strand.
CTGTCCGCTTCGCAGACACTCTCGAACCGCCCCAAAAACTTGAGCAGGAGCAAGTCAAGACTGAGATCGACCTGCAGAAGCCGCCCCCTGATGAGAAGGTGAAGGAAGAACCCAATGATACCAGGGTCAACGCGGTGGCTACTGAGGACTCGAAAGAGGTCAAGAAGCGCGAATGGGATATGTTCGCCGATCAGGATAACTTCGAAGCAATTGATGTGAGTTGATATTGTACGCTTTCATTGTTAACCCCCGACGGAAAAAGAAGGGTGGTATAAGTTAGTGTCAGTCCGTCTGTCTGTCTGTTTGTGGCATCATAGCTCCCGAACGGATAAGTTAGTTTTTTTTTTGTTGTATTAAAGTTAACTTTTATACCAAAATTATGAAATTAATAAAGTTTACTTTCAAACAAAGTGTTCTTAGACTGATTTGTTGAAAATAGGTTCAGCTGTTTAAAAGTTATGGGGGGTGAAAGTGGGGTAGAAGAACAGAATATCTAAAAATATACTAGAGTGGGCTATCGAAGGAAAGAATTAGGCGACCAATATCTATGAAAATGCATCACATGCAAAATAATATGATTGTTTTACTTTTAAGGGCACAAAAGTTTTGGACACAGGGGTTTTTAAATTTGTTTTTTATTGCAAAATATGTCTAGAATATACACGAAACCCTGGGTGTGGTATGCTTTTTCATGCACTTTCTTGAGTTATATTGAGTAACTCTTTAATCTATTAGAAATCGTAATGTATAAATTTGATTATTATTTCTCACTTCAGAGCACAGTGTCCAGGAAGCAGAGGAAGAGCGCAGTTGAGAACCCGTCGTTGAACGACAATTGGGATGATGCAGAGGGTTACTACAGGTCAGTGTTACTTACTTTATCAACACCCTATTAACGTTCCCATCCCACAGCTGGGACACAGGGATTCTCTTTATTTGTACATATATTAATTATAGCTTAAATAATAGTTAATATTTGTTAAATGCTGATATTATTGTATGCTTAGATTGGGTAAACTGCTGAAACAATATTATAACCTACTATCTTTGTACACAGTTTTTCCACAATAAATGTACTTCTTCTTCTTCTACCAAAATCAAATAACAAAACAAAAAAAGAATCCAATACATATTCACAAAATAACAGAATTTAATAAGAAATATTAATAATAAAAGTAAAGAAAATAATAATACGATAATTTTATAAGATAATAAAAAAAAATGCGATTCTACATTACAAATAATATTTAATTATTATATTGGTTGCGTAGTATCACAACGGGTCTGAATTAAATTAAATAGAGAATTCTGGTTAAATTAGACATTGGTATAATATATACTAGCCGCCCGCCCGGCGTCGCACGGGTATAAAATTTACCCGGAAATTATTCGAATTTTTCTCGCCGTAAAAACCATCCTATCTCTCAAGTTGGATCGAACTGCACATGGTGTCCGAATTTTATTATAATCGGTTAAGTGGTTTAGGAGTCCATTGAAGGCAAACATTGTGACACGAGATTTATATATATAAAGATAAAGATAGACCCAGGCTATCTTACATGTGACAATGTGATATAGCTCTTGACATAACAAACCATTAACAATATATTTAACGATGTATCTACATATAATAATAATAAACTAATCAGGAAATATTGCAAAGACAAATCACATTTGTGACCAAATGCATTGCGCCCTCTCAAATTTGCACGCCAGGATTGGCAAAACATGTAGAACACTTTTTTTTAACTTACTACCATGTATATACTCATGTTTTATGCAAATAAATGATTCTTATTCTTATTCAAGTATTATTGACATAACTAACCATCACTCAGTTTACTCGAAATTTGGCACGTGAAATAAGCCCTTCGTCTATAGTCCATCTCCTGTTTCACCTCATTCAAATGTACCCATAGTACAAGCCCTGCTTAGTTAAGGGTTAGGTGATGGTGTGTGAGTAGTCCGGAAACATTTATTTATTTAAGACGCAAGAACGGCAATTCTCGCACCTATGATAACATATTCGATATAGTAGTCGGTAACTTAATAGAGCATACATTATATATTATATATATCTATTATCCATTTTTTTTATGTACGAAAGATTTTTGTTTGTCCACAATCTCACCTGATGGTAAGTGTCGATGTGGACGAGGATGGATCACAAAGATCTAGAAGGTACCTATTCACTCTTGACTTGAAGATACTCAGATTGTAGGTATCAGGAAACACAACAGCAGGGAGCGAATTCCAAATCCTTGCAGTGCGAACTATGAAGGGAGAATCGCTTGGTACGAGTGGATGGAATATCCACTAAGTAAGGATGGTAATTCGCTGTGCGTCTGCTTGTCGTGGAGTGGAAGGGAGATGGTGATATCTGTTATTATCCTGGTTTCAGAGTGCGCATCGGTGAGACGCTCGACAACAGGTACAACGTGTACGGTTACACCGGGCAGGGCGTGTTCTCCAACGTGATCCGGGCGCGGGACCAGGCCCGCGGCTCCGTCGACGTCGCCGTCAAGATTATACGGAACAACGAGATCATGTATGTTTTTTAAGCCTTCATTTGACCACAATCTCACCCGATGCAAAGTGACGATGTGATCTAAGTTGGGACATGAAGACCTAGAAGATGGCTTCTCCGGACCACATTACGAAACACGAAAAAAACCGCACTGGCCCAGCCCGGAGGGTGGTGACAAGCCGCGGCCGAAGCCTACCACCAGAGACTGTTCTATTCTAATACTTCAAATAGACTCTTAATTGACAGCGGCAGGGTGACCTCCAATAGAGAGAAGTGATGCGCTGTCGTAAAGCGAATCGTCATCTTCCTGACCTTATCCCACATTACGTGGGGTCGGCACAATATGTTTTTTTCGAAGTCTTACAATCAGTATTTGAAGAGTTACTCTGATTGCAGGCATAAGACGGGTCTGCGGGAGCTGGAGATCCTGAAGCGACTCAACGACGCCGACGCGGAGGACAAGTTCCACTGCCTGCGCCTGTACCGCCACTTCTTCCACAAGCGGCACCTCTGCATGGTGCTAGGTAGGGTTACATGATACACACAAAACGTTACGTGACTTATGATCAGGTGTAAGGTTAAGAAACGCCAATAGAATCAACGAGGTGTAAGGACGCGTTGATGCGGTTATTATTAACTAGCTGTGCCTCGCAGTGTTACCCGCGTTATAATGTATTTTCCCGCGGAATGACGTTTTCCCGCGGTAAAAAATAGCCTATGTTATTTTTCAGGCTCTAGAGATTATGTGTACCAAATTTCATTTAAATCGGTTAAGTAGTTTTCGCGTGAAAGAGTAACAAACATCCATATATCCATACTTACAAACTTTCGCCTTTATAATAGTAGTAGGATAATGATCGATTATTATTAATCACTAGCTGCCCGCTCCGGCGTCGCACGGGTAGAAAAAGTTCCCGGCAATTTTTCCTTATTTTCTCACCGTTTAGACCTACCCTGGACTACGACAAACATTTTAAAACCAAAATCAACTCAATCGGCCCAGCCGTTCTCGAGTTTTAATCAGACTAACGAACAATTCATTTTTATTTATATAGATAAGCACTACATTTAATCTACCAATGAGAAGTCAGTGTGTCCCAGCACAGGGACTTCTCTCTGTACGAGAGTGAAGACGATTTATATTAATAATGTTCAATTAATCACTTTTATCGTGACTAGCTTCGGCGTTGCCCGTGTGTTATGGATTTTCCCGCGTGAAGGACGTACTTTCCCACGGTAAAAAGCCTACAGCCTTCCTCGATAAATATGCTAACTAACAGTGAATCGGATCAGTAGATGATTAGCGCGTTCAAAAAACATAAAAAGATGACTTTATTGACATAAACAAATGTTTAAACAAAGATATAGACCCATACACTCCCGAACTAGTAAAAAACTGTATTTCAGGAGCCAATGGCTTCTCCAATATGATGGCCTATTACAATTTATGTCTCTATAAATTCAATTAACAAAATCTACAGCTTAGATAATATTAGTGATGATTAATAATTTTCAAATTATGCGATTCTTATTAGTAAAGATCGGTTATATTTAATAATGTTCAATTTATCACTTTTTATCGTGTCTTTAATAATAGTATTGTTGGTAGTATTTCAATAAATGAGAGAAAAAAAGCTCTGTTGGCTAAGTGGGAGCACACTCGACTTTTATTATGAAGCACATTATTGAAACATTTGTATTCATGGCTGTGTTATTTTTTATTATTAAATGTGCAATATACTCTATCATAAGTGTATGTAGTGTCAGTCAGACTCGCGCCGTCAATAAGGTACCACTGAAAATCAGCGCTGTCGCTACTCCCTGAACAACTTCAGCACATGCTAAGTGGCAACCATTTTGTTTCTGTAGTGTTTTATTATTTTTAACTAAAATAATGTAAGCTGCTTTATGTTGGAGAAACAAATAAAGATTTTCTATTATATTCTACAAATGTAAATGCGCTTTAAAACACGTGATTAAACGGTGAAGGCAAACATCCTGAGGAAACCGACATGTTCTCAGCACTTTAAAGAGTTTGAAGGACATGTGACGTTCAGCAACCCGGCGAGCGTGGTGAATTAAAATCTTTCGCCAAGAGAGAAGTCCCTGTGTCCCAGCAGTGGGAATATTATAATAGAGTCATGATGATGACGATGACTTTGCTGATTGAAATATTGATTTTGCTAGGCGGGCGATCAATTCGATGGTAATTCAAGGTCAGTATGCTATGTTTGCGTTATTATTATATCTGCCTATGCAAAGATAGCAAAGCTGTCAAAGTGCATTGACATTGACAAGGAAAAAATAATTCTGACGACATTTTATCTAGAGAGTATAATTATCTAGACGAAAAATGGCGATGAACTGAGTAACATTTTTTTCAGTTTTAATTTTATTTAACTCGACACTGGCAAATTGTCGCTTCAAGCGCGCAGAGTCCAATTTACAAGAAACTTAACTGAACTGGTATTTTATCAAATATAGTTTTAGTTGTTCTCATAATAAGGTTCGTTTCTACACGGCAACTTTGGGCCAATTTTAGCCAACTGCCAAACACCCCTTTCGTTGTGCTATGCTGTGTTATGTTATGATAGTTACTGGGGTGAAATGATGATAGGTGAAGTAACTCACCCACTGAGTATGGTTCAAAGGAATCAAATCAAATCGCTCAGTCTCTGTACGCATGGTTTCATATATCTATTGCAATAGCCTTTCTTTATACACTTGTGTCATATTTTTTTTGCCAAATAAAACTATCCAAATCAGTTCTTCGCAATCCCTCGCAAATAGTGACCCTTTGCGTCGAAATACAAGCTGCAAATTTTCCAAAAAATTAAAGTATTCCTAAAACATTATAGTTGTAACTTAATATACTGCTGCGACTGCGACATCGAATATTTAAAATTTTAAGCATAGCGGTACCTATATGAAACGCGATGGTTTGATTCACTCTAATTCTAGCTGGCGCGAAGGGTAGAAGAAGTGAAATAAGGCAAAGTCCCTATAGTTGGGACTCAAACAACTAGTTACAACACCGAAGGTCATACCTCGCTACATCAGGGAGTTGGGCTGGTTGTGGCCTGGTCAGGTAGGGGGATAGTGCACTAAACACTCCCAGGCGAGATTTCAGTGCAGATCTCAGTTCCCCCAATTATAATTAACTTTATGCTGGTGGTTTATTCAAAATCTCACCAAGATATAGTAGATAATTTGCTCTAAAATTGTGTATTGTACGGCCTTATGCTCACTGCGAATGTTCATCCGTAACACGTATTTGTACCTTGCGTTCACTCATTGTTATAATCTCGGACCTACGCGAATTTCCCTCGCTGCAAAAGCTTGAAGAAATGCGACACCCATAAAGCCGTGTGTACAATTAGGTTATAATAAAGCTGTAAAAAATCATCGTGCTAATTGTTAGCTGTTGCAAGCAAATGCTCTAATGATTTACCAATTTCGAGCAAGTTCTGGTAAATTATCTGCTATAAACGAACGTAAAATTACCATGTAATGTAATGTTGCGAAATGCAAAGGTGCATCCTAGCTATTTCTGTATTATACCCGAGTTACCCCATATTGCGGCTCTGTTTCTAACTTTGTGCCACCTTAATTATACTTGTTGTATCTGGCTTACCGAGAATATCCCTAGGATTTTATAGAAATAAATCTTGAATTTTAATTGTGTCAGTTTGTGCAGTATTATTACATATTCTAACGTAAACTGTATTACAGAGCCGTTGTCGATGAATTTGCGCGAAGTTCTGAAGAAGTACGGCAAGAACAGCGGCATTCACGTGAAGGCGGTGCGAAGCTACACGCAGCAGATGCTGCTCGCGCTCAAACTGCTGAAGAAGACTGGCATTTTGCACGCAGGTTTGTACAATAAAACATGAATAATTACTATAGCATAGTCGCCGCGGGCTCTCTCTCCTCCCGTGGACGCCATTGTAACTAGCCAATATCTAACAACAAGATGGCGAACAGCGTCTTCTTAGATCGCAACACTTACTACGACGCGACGTTTGCTAAGCTGTCTGTCAGTTGTGCCGACTGCTGTAGACTTTCTGTTCTGCGGCCTAAACGGAAGCATATAAGCTATATATTCAATAAAAAACAAATGTAATTGCCAAGTTCACTCCAATGCACCCAAACAGCCAACCAGACATATGCTAAAGATCTACCAATAATAATTGTTCCTTGGAACGCTACATCACTGGTAGGTGTACTTACCAGCGCCAAAGGACGGGAAAAAATCTGGGTAACTTTACTTACCAAAACCAAACGAGCGGTTATACAAAAATACTTATTTACCAATACACGTTAAGAATTACATTAAGCAGCGATCCCCGTACAAGGTAAGCCTGTATTGCGGCAGTCCTGTTACAGTGTGTCTTAACCAAATACAGAAAATAGTGCTTAAACACAAAACATAAAATAAAACCGGATAACTCCCGAAGTTACTTCATAAAACTTTATGAAAAACACTCATTAAGGAGAAAAGTGACGGTAAATATAAGAAATTGTTATTTATTTACATTTTGCTCGTTTGTTTCAGATATAAAGCCGGACAATATCCTGGTGAACGAAACGAAACTGATGCTGAAGCTGTGCGACTTCGGCTCTGCGTCTCACGTCACCGACAACGAGATCACTCCTTACCTCGTCTCCAGGTGACGTCATTGTCTATCTCACACTCGTCTCCAATCAAATTCCTCTGTGACCAAATTCCTTTTATTTTCGCTTTTTATAAGCCTAAGGGACTAGCGAAGTAAAATGGCGGGGCTGTTCTAGATTTAAATTTCATAATATATGTAGGTATATGTATAATTGAATTAAGCACGCATGCAGGAAACGTACAATTTTTGTGTTTAAATCAACACGTTTACTACGTGGATTGGATCCATACATTTTTTACCGTGACTACATTAAATGAAGATGAAGATGACTCCATAAAAATTAGGTACTCTGTTTCGTCCGTCTGTAAACCCGTACAAAAATACTTTCTTACGTAATATTCATTTAATAAGCAAGTGCCAAGATATGAATCAGCAAAGTTTCGGAGTGTAGCTTTTATACATTTAGTACATTTTTCTCGAAAGCAATACGTCCTGCGACAACTCTATGCAATATATCGTTTAACAAATCTAAATCACTGACTAATTATAATTTTCTAGTTCTACCCTATTTTATTTTTTCCCTTAAAAACCATAATGAGCTAGTTCATCTAACACTTTTCGGTATCAACTTAAATATAAACTTATATTGCATGTTTGCAGGTTTTATCGTGCCCCGGAAATCATTCTCGGTGTTCCTTACGAGTACGGCATTGACATGTGGTCGGTAGCTTGCACGGTATACGAGCTGTCCACTGGCAAGATTCTCTTCAGCGGGAAATCCAACAATGAGATGCTGAAGTACTTCATGGACCTGAAGGGAAAGTTCCCCAATAAGATGATTAAGAAGGGCTCGTTCAAGGAGCAGCATTTCGATTCGAACTGCAACTTCACTTATCATGAGATTGATAAGGTTACGGACAGGGTTAGTCGATGTTTCTTACTAATTTTTGTAAACTTCAATTGACACCATTGTTTTATGGATTAGCATATCGGTATTGTCCTCCGTAATGTTACAACTGTTGGCTGTTAACAAATAATTACCTTTGTTCACCGTGCTACCATTCGATAATACTACTGATAGTACGGTAGTAATTTTTCACTCAAACTTTAAGAGGTTATTATTAAGAATACTTTATTGCACAAAATACAGAGTTGTACAAAAGGTGGGCTTAATGCCTAGGTATTTTCTACATCCAAACCTCAAACATGTTTAAAATAAGAAGTTGGCGCGCAAGATCGTACAAAAATAACTTAAATACAATCTTAAAGAGGTTAGACTACATCCAACCACGGGCCACTACCTGCTGGTTGCTTAGTGTACCAGAGTAGAGGTGTTATCGTTTGTTGTATGGCGAGGTTGGCTTAGGTCTCTAGCATGGTGTTATAATAAACATAATTATATACCATTCTAATCCACACCTTCTATTCCAGGAAAAGATAGTAGTACTATCAAGCATAAAACAGACCCGAGATCTATCTGCCGAGCTCGCGCCGCCTCACCACCGCCTCCCGCCGCCCGAGGCCAAGAAGATCACCCAGCTGAAGGACCTATTGGAACGCATGCTGATGCTCGACCCTTCCAAACGCGCCTCGGTCAACCACTGCCTCACCCATCCTTTCATACAAGAGAAGATATAGGTTCTTGTTAATTTAAACTGTACTTAACGAAAAAGCTGGCGAGTAAAGCAAAAATACAGAATATAATGAACCTTATGCGACCTTCTTAATAACTGGCTTTTACACCGCAGCGATGTGTATCCCGCGTTTTATAGATTTATCCTTTTGTCTCTTTTTTCTTTTCTTTAATCATACAAATAATTATTTAAATAGGTACGAGTATAGTAGTCACTGTGACCGGACTCAAAAACAAAACATCATTTTTTATTAATATTTATAAAAGATGATGATCGGTTTTTGTTTCACTCACAAGCCTACACACAAATCTGTTTTAGTTCTGTTCCGTAGGACGCCCAAGTTGTAATATTTAGTAACATTTGGTTTCTTTTAGACATAAACCTAATAACAATCTTTGTTTTCGCTGCGCACACAGCTTACGATAGGGACGATTCGAAAAGTACGATAGTATTGTAAGCGTTTTTAGAACGGCTGTGTTTATACTGAATTGTCTACCTATCAGCTCATTTAAAAGTGGAAAGTAAGTGCGTCCTGAATGTCAGTCAGTCTGTTTTTTAGGCAAAAGGGGGAAATTGCCTCTTCCTTATCACGCCTAATTTTAAGGTTCTGTGCCAACCTCTCCACCATTGCCTTCCCACTAGACAATATCGTCCTCCAATCTGGTAGGAAGAATACCTCGATTGTGCAACGAATGCAACGATATTCGATTTTGACTGTTTGAATCGTAGAATACTTTTTAAATTATAATAGCCTTGCAATGTGTCTATGATTATGACGCTGTTGTAAACACCGACCGTTAAAGTATATATTATGTGTATTTAAGGTATATAAGTACCTTTATATTTCTTGTAGTATTTTAGACGGATTTTCGGTTTTATAAATCCCAACACTAAATAGATGAGCAAAAGTTTGGAAATAAAAAGAATGGAATCATTTTATCTGAACAACCGTTTTGCATACATCTTTATTTCTGAACATTATTAAGTTTTCCAAAAGTTCAAGTCAAAATGCAGGATTTTACGAAGGGAACCACTTTCCAAATATATGGTATGTTAAAAACCCTTACGACTGATTTAAACCCATGTTGTTAAACCTTACAACTGACTTAAATAATAGGCACTTTCCTTTCTATAACTATTCTATTTCGTATTAAAATCTCTTTAAAACGGCCAGTTTTAAACGGCTTCTTTTAGGTGATTGTTTTAAAACGGCAATATAAACATTGCCTGTTGCTTCAGACGTTCTGTATATTATACAAACGTAAATCTGACTCATATGTCCTTATATGTTATTTGTAAGTCGTTTAGACAATCGCGTCACATGATAACGTAAGCTTACATACTTAATTCTTTATCTAAACAGATAAATGCAACAAAGTAACAACTTTGGCTCGGAATAAGCTAGGTACTTAATTTCTTGCGTGTCATGTGACTTTCGTGTCAATTCAAATATTTTCAATCAAAAATAATATGTTTAATCTCTTGTAGTAGATTGTAGTTTATGAACTGCTCCATGTCAGCAATTATTCCATTGTCATAACGTTACATGTAATTAATAATCGTTACCTACTGTAAATACCGTTTGATTTAACTATCGTATATATGTGTACTTAGATTATATAACTAAAGACAGATGAAGCGAACATGACGTGCACAAGCGAAGTGGAGGAATAAACAAATATAATCTATGTTTATGTAACATTTAAATGAGTGTTTGTGGTTATCAGTAGGCGCGGCGTAGTAGAGTGAGCTCCTCAAGTCTTTAATTTTCATTCAAAACTCGCGTAATCAAACATTGTTATTGTTTAAAAAATTATTTATAAATTTGGATCTCTCCTCATTTTGGACCTCACCTCTGAAGTAGCTTCAGCGCCCGTTGCGGCGAATTCCATAGTTTATTTGTTAACTCAAACGTCAAACTTATAACACCTTTATATTTATAATTTTATAAATTTAAAATTAAAGAAAAACCCTCGATTTCAATGTATTGTATTTTGCATCACTTATCGCCTTTGCGCGCAAATTCATTAAAATCCAACACTCAATACCCTCCTGGAAGCCCACCCTGAATGTGATGTATTTGCGGACGAATGGATGGACTTATTGAGTGACATTCTTCATTTTTGTTAACTTAACATCTGATTCATAATATTTTCGATTTTGCTTTTTAGTTTTGTATTATAATTTTATGTAACTAGACATTGTCTTTGATTGGAATGTATTATTATTGTGTTTTGCTATAATTTAGATTTGCTAGTTTAATTATATATCTGTACTAGTTATTAAATTAAATAAATCTTCAACATCAGTCTTTAGTTATGTAATATAAGTGCATAAAAAGATTTTGAATGGGATAATAAATGTTTTGATTAGAAGTTGGTAAGATTTTATAAATAACTTTAGATACCTTGTACTGAAAAATTAACGTCTTTTAAAACTATATGTCTGTGTCTATAGTCATGGAACTTGTAACTAGTCCGTTTTGGGAATTAGTCCTTGACAGTAACCATGTTGTGTCGAAATCCGGGTAGAATTAGATTTAATTTGTAATTTTTAACAAAATTAATGAAGAAATATATTTTCTTGATGTGATTTGGAAAAGCCTTTGGTGTGTAATTACAAGTTGTTGTGTAGACGCTCTAGGACTTAATGAATTGCATTTATTCTTTAGGAATTTCGTTTACTTTGACATGCGACGTTGTGTTTATGTTTGCAGTGTATATACAATTTTGTATATCGTTTAAGCGTCATCACAACAAAATACATTGTAGTTATTTGTTATACTAGTGTTTACTAGAATGTAATGAAATAAAAAACGTACACGACATTGTGTTGTTTTATTACTTGTTTTAGGTAATTCCTTAAGTATATTTCTTTAATTTTTGAAGTTAATGGGATGGTGAACCGATAAATTCGAAACCAGTTACGGCGCCAATCTGGCTTCCCTTCCTATCTTGAGCAAACGGGAGGCGGTAGGCAGATCTCCTTCTCTCTGTTATCATTTCTGTAAGGCGTCACCTAACGCACACCATTTAATAAAAACTAATATTGATCTGTACCTTTGAATTAGAAAACTTTAAAAATTACCAACACGCCGAGTAATTTCGGTTTTATGGCAGTATCATAGGTACTTGGCACCCAAGGCCTAAAATATTGCTTTTTTACAGATTTGAAGGAGAGTGAAGGTGACACCTTCCTCCACCTCCAAAAAAAGGGATTCCAGTTGCGTCAATGAAGTAGCTCGGAGTCAGTTTCCAGTGTATTTTGATTAATGTAGGGTTTTGATTAATTAAAGCTTAATGTAGGGTTTCGAAAACTGACGGAAAATCAACAGAAAAACTGTGCTCATCCGCCGCCTGACCGTACTCGCCCTTAAACAAAACTTATAAAGGTTTTGTTTCATGATATCATAATCCCCTTTTACAGATATTTAGGGAATAATAATACTGTTATACGAACCCATAATAAAAAAATCATTCTATGGTCCCATACTAAAATTTTATGGACTGGGTCTCAGAAGGAAGATACCTACTCCAACCAACTTACCTACCATTTTGCACTTCACCACTTCTCCATATTTCATATAGTCAAAGTAATATACATTTTTGCATCATTTACCTAGTTGAGTTTTTAGTTTGGGGTTAGGTGATGCTGTGTGAGTAGTCCGGGAATATTTATATTTATTACCTATCAAGAATGGGCCCTGGGAAGTAGGTTCTTTGGCTATGCGTGCAATTGACCCTATAAATAAATAAAAAATTGATTTTAAATGCTAATTCCACGACTGCGAACGCCCGCTGCGCGCAGAGAGTATTTCATAGCATGTAGCATATTATGCATGTTAGTATAATCGACGCGTGCAGCGTTCATCGCGACTTAAGTACATGCTAACAGTGTTATGCAAGATGCTTTTAGTTATGATTTAGTAAAACTATCAGCATGCTAGCTCAGTGCTTGGAAAAAAGTCATGCAAAATCGGAATGCTAGGCTCGTACCTAACCGTTTTGCATGCATGCTTTATTTAGAATAGGCAGAATAGGCAGACCCATAAGCTAACTTTTAGCATTACAAATGGCCGATATTGAATAAGAATATTTCCTCTCTTTGGCAAGATTCGCACAGAACGTAAACAGACACCTAACATCAAGAATTTTCGTCAACAAACTGTTATTTGTCAAAATAACCTGATCGTGTTTCTGAATTGCGAGGAGAGACGCAAAATGTCGTTCAACTTTCAACGAGAACAGGTTGTACGAGGTGGTGGAATCACGTCCGACCCCATAACGTCTTACACAAGGGTAGCGCAGGGATCGTCGGTATCGAACATTTTATTCTCGCTCCTGTTGAACGACCTGCCGGATACTGTCACTGCGGCGGAGGTGTTTATGTACGCTGACGACGTGGCTGCGGTGGTGAACGCGCCATCGATAGACTCACTAGAGAGCAACTTGAATGCCACCATGACTCAACTAGTTGACAGGTTTAGAGTTAACGGTCTAGCTCTAAATCTAAGTAAAACACATTTTATACATTTTCGCCTATCAGGACGTACAGTGAGGTGTCGGTCGTGGCGGATGGTGTGTCGGTCGAACAGGTCGAGAACACAATGTTCTTAGGGTTCCTGATAGATAGAGGACTTCAGTGGTCAGATCACATACATAGGCTGTGTTCAAGGTAAGGTAGTGCATGCTACGCCCTGAACCGCCTATCAGATGTTGTTCGTGCATGTTACTTCGCTACCGTACACTCGTTGATACAATACGGCACCGAGCTATGGTCGCGCGCTGCCGATTGGAAGCGCGTGTTCCGCATGCAAAAAAAGGTGTGTGTGCGATTCACACACGATAGAAGTGAAACTTCAGTAAATCGACGAAAATAAGAAGAAAAGAATAAAAAAAAAGTGTGTGTGTGCACGTCAGCTACGACGCACGATTGGAGTCTACTACTTACGAACTATAATTATGATATATTATATCGAATAGAAAAAAAGGGTAAATGAACGCATCTGCTAAAATGATAAGAGAAACAAACATAATATCTGTAATTATTCGGATTATTTATATTACTTCATAAAGCGTATTACTTAGAGTATGTTACAAAATAATATAAATAAAATACAGCAATACCTCTTAATAGTAGTTGAGACTACGAAGTATCGCGCAAAGAAATTTAAATAAAGCATTGTATTTGTGTCTCTTACCATTTCCGTTTCATCTTTTTGCATCCGGTTTGAAATCACTACGATTCTATAGAAGTTTCACTTCAAAAAGGGCCGTACGTTCAATAGCGCGAGTGGGTGACGTATCTGCGCAACCTTATTTTAAAAGCTTTAAGATCCTCACTCTGCCATTTATCCTCATCTATTATCAGGTAGCTAAGTATGTGCGTGCTACGTTGACTCATACGCGAGAAACGGACAATTTCATTCATATGCAACACGTAACAGGCACATATTAGGAACGCTACCTAGAACCCTGGAAAAGTCGGCTAGATTGACTCATGTGATGGGTCCAACAGTTTACAATCAATTACCGGATTCGGTGACTGAGGCACCGACTGACTCCATATTCAAGGCCAGATTGAAACAGCCAGCGTTTTATAATTATATATAGAAAAGTAATTTTATAACTATGACGAGTTCATGAATGGGAATGATTTTTAATTTTAAAAAATAAGATAAAATTACCTTGTTATTTATTCTATTATTTTAATTTATTTGACATGTAATTTAAATACTAATTAATTATTGACATTTGTAATCATTGTTAACGATATTTAATGAGACATTGAAATTATTTATATTTCGTGTACTTAGTTATAAATAAGACATTATTTTAATTGTTTATATAAATTTGTTAATGTACTTATGTCAGATTTTGACATGTAAGTTAATTGTGTTATTATTTATTATTATATTTTGAAAAAGTTGTGGTATTGGGCAACCACATTAAAACCCATATTGTGACTTATAATCTATATCTATATAAATAAAAATGAATTGTTGTTCGTTAGTCTGATTAAAACTCGAGAACGGCTGAACGGATTTATCTTATCTTAGTCTTGAAATGTTCGTGGAGGTCTAGGGAAGGTTTAAAAGGCGAGAAAAAATCTAATACTAGCCGGGTATTTTTTTTACCCGTGCGAAGCCGGGGCGGGTCGCTAGTTATCAATAAATGACTATTATTATTATTATGACTACTATTAAATGTTAATACAAGAACTGGTTTTGAAAATAAGCTTTTTTGATGCTTGACGAGAAAAATTGTAATCATGTTGTTACAAGTTTGCAGTTCCAAACATGGACCTGGATTGGGTTCAACAATTAGTTCATTAATTAGCAGCTAAAAGGAGTTCCAAACATGGACCTGGATTGGGTGTAACAATTAGTTCATTAATTAGCAGCTAAAAGGCATCATAATATTGCAATGATATATTGAACTTGTAAGATTTTATTTCAGTCATAAAAGCTTAAATAAAAGCTTGTAAGAAACGGAGTTATGAAATACTGTAATTGCCAATTTTAAATAATGTGTGATGCAAGTATGGTAAAAACCAAAACCAAATGTTTCAAAACACACAATAATAGCCATTAACAAAATAATAATAGCATTTTGAGGCAGTTATGCCCATCCCTAGCAGTTTCACCATTTTTAACTAGATGGCAGCACACAGAAAATTAAAACGCGCTATCGAAGCGTATCACCGATTTATGGTTCTGGTTTAGATTTGAGTACGCACGCATCGTTGTACTCACTACACATAATATAGTATAGAATATTTTTGCAATACCGTCGCCTCGTTTATAAAACGATTGAGACGGTACATCTTATTTAAAATTCTCGTGTCACAGTTTTCGTTCCCGTACTCCTCCGAAACGGCTTGACCGATTCTCATGAAATTTTGTGAGCATATTCAGATCTGAGAATCGGCCAACATCTATTTTTCATTTTGCAAAACAATGTTTGCCGGGGTCAGCTTGTAATTTATATAACCGAAAATGCTGGTAAATCTGGAAATCAGCAGCCTCAAGCTTTCGCTAAACCTTCGCGACCGCGAAGCGGGAGCGTATGCCGCGCGTCGCACGCTACCCATGCTATAGTAGATAAAAAAATATAAATCTAAATTTAAAATTTAAGAAAAACCCCCGATTCTAATGCCATAATTTCCTTAAACGTAAAACAACATAATATTATGTAATGTGGACGTGATGCACTTTCATTTGATACCCCACACTAGTATATTTGCAGATTTTCGGTTTTCCTTACCCACTCTCACCCCCATAACTTTTAAACGGCACAACCGATTTTCATGAAACATGTCTAAGAACACTCGCGCCAGACTCACCTTTCATACAAAAAAAACTAAATTGAAATAGCTCCATCCGTTCGGGAGCTATGGTGACACAGACAGACAGACAGACACACAGACAGACAGACAGACAGACACGTCAAACTTATAACACCCCTCTTTTTGGTCGGGGGTTAAAAACCTAAACAACTTACCGTGCCGTGAAAGCCGTGTTGCCTAAAGTGGGAGGACACTCGCTGGCCAAGTGCGGGTTGCACTTGGCCAGCGTGGTGAAATAAAGGCCTAATATTTCTCGTCCAGCGAAGTCCCTATATCACAGCAGTGGGAACTCTGTCGACGACTGGAGTGTAGCCAATAAAATGGAATTCAACCCATCCTAATGCTATACCATGTATTTCAGTTGCAGACGGACACCGATCAGTTAATGATGAATAGGCTATGCATACTGACTTTAGTGAGGGGACTGTTGGCTTAATATATTGTTATGGCACGTAGGCCTTAGTATTTAGTATTATCATCTTACTACATTATAAGCCTGTTTCACGATCTGCTAGATAAATTATTCTATGGTTAAATTATAGAGAGCTATTAGTCAACTGACAACTGTCAGTGACTGTCTGACAGAGATTAACCGTTGGTTTTTTTTAATCGGAGATTGTGTAACGGACCCTTAATGAAAAGTTGGTATCTTGTGTAATCAGTAAAATAAACTTAATTAAACGTTTTTTGGTTGCGATAAATTATGACTTAACAGTTTCACAAAAGAGTGTTAGATATGTGTGTTGATGGATATGTGGGAAGAGGTAGACCAAAGAAAAGATGGTTGGACTGTGTATAGGATGACATGTGTATGAAAAGAGTGAGTGTGCAGACGAGTGACAGAGGCAAATGGAAAATTTTGGAGGTTTTGTCTGTTCACGTCCGTAAGTGGCAACCCTCTGAATCCTTACACTTGACCTCCGTGTGGTGCTAAGAACAGTCTCTGGTGGTAGGCTTCGGCCGCGGCTTGTCACCACCCTCCGGGCTGTTCCAGTGCGTGAAGCGATTTTTTCGTGTTTCGTAACGTGGCTCGGAGAAGCCACTTTCTAGGTCTTCATGTCCCATCTTAGACCACATCGTCACTTTGCATCAGTAGTAAGTACAGAAACTCTATTAAGTGCATACTACGGGTTAATATCCTCGAACTTAAGGTACGGGATATTATTTTGGGGCAACTCTACTAATGCGATAAATGTTTTTAAATATCAAAAAAGGTGCTTGAGAGCTATGTTTAGTTTGAAAGTCACAGATTCATGCAAACCATATTTTAAAAACTATAAAATTATGACTGTCCCATCAATGTACATCTTTGAAACAATAATCTTTGTAAAAAGTAATCCCGACTTGTTTTGTCGTCTGTCAAAGAATGGACGGAGCATTAGGGATACCGATTAGGCTTCGTACTCACCCGGCTACAACAGCTCTACTTCGAAAAAGTGTAATTTGTATGGCACCTAAACTTTATAATAAATTACCTAAAAGCTATCGAGACCTAAATGTTAATAACTTTAAGAGCAAACTTAAAATTTTGTTGACTAATAATTGTTATTATAAGATAGACGATTATCTAAATGATAATATTGCTAATATTTGAATTTCTTTGTTTAATGTATTTCATGTAATCTAATTTAATGTAATTTTTAATTTCTTATTTAATTTTTAATTCCAATACTTAATTTTTAATAATTAAATGTAAGTGTGTAGTCTAATGTTATATTTTTAATTATAATTCTGACTGTTTTTATGTAATTGAAACTTTGCACACCAACTGGTGAAACATGTTGAAACTGTATTAAAAACAAACAATATCCTGTATACACATGTTTTTTGGCAAATAAATTATTCTATTCTATTCTATCAGGTGAGATTGTGGTCAAATGATCGATAGATCATAAAAAAAAAAAAGTGGAAGGAAAAAACATGTTGTGCCGACCCCACATAATGTGGGATAACGGCAAGAGAACGATGATGAGTTTCGGTCGATTGGTTCCACTTGCTATTGGTTCGTTTTTTATTTTAAGATTTGCACTTCTGTATTTGATTGAATATGTAATAGTATAATAATAATAATAATAAAGCCTTATTTATTCCTTAATAACATGCAATTTACAATCAAATATAATGTATATATACTATGTTAACAATCATTATTCATTCATATCAATTTATTACATTTTTCTTTATCAAAAATATAATATTTTTTTTAAAATAATTTAAGACATTTAATATATTTTATATAAATTTATATTTTTATATTGGATTAGAATTAATGTCTAATTGATTTATTAATTTACATAAGATATTACAAATTCAATTAAATTATCTATTTTTCTGCAATTTTTATAAATTTTCAATTTGTTGTTGAATATATTAGTTATATTAAGGACCTCTCTTTTGAGTGAAGGCCTCCTCCATTTTCTCCAATTGTCTCTTTTATAAATCAAAAGCTTTGCTGCTAATCTTTAGGATTTCATATGTTTTCTTCATCTTCCTCTATTATATACTCTGTGCCCTGATATCCCCCAAACCAATTAAATTATAGTTTGTAGTTGATGTAGCTTATTTGAATTCTGGTGGTCTTTCGTGTGATAATAGGGACAGAGCTTTATATGTGCATATGTATTTAATATAGTGGGTGGAGTGGAGGGTTGTAGTCTGTGACCCCCGCGGTGACCGGCCGTATTGGGGGACGTTGAGAGGCAGCTGTCTTAAATCATGTGTTTGATGTTGAAGTTGAAGGACCTATTTTGTCTCTGCGTGAAGATCTGTTTTCTGTGTCAATTCTTGTTAGATATTGATTTATTTTATTTTTCTTAATGGGTTTTTTGTGTCTAATATTGACATTTTGTGTTTCAGGTGATTGTGATAAAACTCTCTTTTGTCGGGTCTGATATTCTAAATGTTGCTCAACAGTTTCTTTGTCTGGAATAATAACTAATTTGTTGTATTTTATATAGGTAACCTTTCCTTCCTTGGTCTTTTTCTCTTTGTAATTCGATACTTAAGATTTTTCTTTGCTCTAAAACTTTTGGTGGGTAATCCTGTTTAATGTAGTATAAGGTACTTTGCAGCATTTTTTTGTTTTTCAGTATTTCAATCTTTTTTCCCATAGTAGTAAAAGTGACAATTATTGGCCTAATTTTATCAGACTTTTTTCCCATTCTTGTTACATATTCTATGTCTCCTTTTTGACAGTCTAATTTCAGGTCGTTCAATATTATATTTATAATTTTGTTTTGTAGACTTATGTAGGAATTTTCAGTTTCTTCAACACCAAAAAATATTAAATTCTTTTTTCTTACGATACTTTCTAAAAACTGAATCTTTTTATCTTGATCTTCAGTAATTTTTTCCAGTTGTTGTTGTTTAGAATCCAGTATTAGGAATTTTTCATTTATATTGTTATTTATGGAATGTTCTCTTTTATTTGTCTCAGTTCATTTGCTTGTTCATCTAACTTAATTTGAAGTGATTTTAACATTTCTGTAATTTGTTCCATTTCGTACTGTTGCTGTCTATCGTGATCTTTTGAACTGTGTATTATTACTTTTAACGCCCTCTAGTAATATTGTAGTGAACTAATTTGTTGTTTGATTTGGCATAGATTAAAGTATCAGTCTTTGCACTTTGGTAATGTAGTACGTAGTACGACTACCCTACAATAGATGGCGCCATTTAGTATGTAATGTTGAATGGCTTGATTTGATTTTGTCGTTTTAAGGTTATGTTTTCGCAGGTAATAGAAAATTCATCAGTATTCACTTCGTAATCTACACAGTCTTTTGCTACACACTTGAGTTCATATGGTAATATCAGTTATTTTCGTTTATTTCACTTTTATTTATGAATAAACTTGTCTAGTTACCGTTACAACTATCACTGTTTTTTAGCACTTTTCCGTGTGTTTTATGTGTGGCGTATATTTTTTGTCCATAATTGTTTCAGTTTTTCACTTCTTTGCGTTTTTTTAGCACTGTTAGGTATTTATTTTTTAATTTTACAAACATAAATTACTCAGACACGATGTTGACACTAGCGCAGCAGCGCCCTCTCTTTTCGTAATAGTATGCATAACCCCAATTGCTTTTTTATTTTTCTATTGTGGTTTTATAATGTACCTACCTACAAAATATATTTTTATTATACTGTAGAAAGTACTTAGGCCCAGAAAATTAAAACTCTGATCCCTGGGCGGGAATCGATCCCCTTCCTCTTGCGCTGCAAGCGACCTTCGTTCACCGCGCGTGTGAGGCAGTCTGACCACTTTATAGTAATGGGCCGTCCTCACTTTGAGGTATTCCACATAGCGCACCAGCTCTGGTGCGCATCATTCAGTAGGTATAAATGTTAAGTTTTTATTCCTCGTTGCGCACCAATGACAATGTAGGGTCTAGTGATGGGGTTGTCAAAAAAACTACTAATTAATGAAAACTAGATAATGTTGTAGTTACATTTTAAACTTCCCGTCTTATTAAAATCGGAGTTTCTTTAGAGATATATTTGGCCATTTTTGTATTCTTGTTTCTTATGTATTAGAATTTATTTATTTTAGAATTTTATGCAAACTTACAGATAGGTACACAAAACATAATTTACTATCAGAAATATACATGCTGGGTACATGTCAGCTGAAAGCCAATTATACATTTCCACTATAGATTACTAATTAGATGAAGTGAGAGAGAGAGTGTAGGAGCTTTCATGCGGGTGCCACACATGGACTGGATACAATCAGGTTCAGACACCTGACTAGGGCACTGGAAATCAGTTTTGTAACACTATCCCTCTTATTATATAGTGAAGACAACAAAGCCCAACCTTTGAAAGGATTACTTAGCCAAACAGGTCTTAAGAGCATTAAATGTCAACTATTGATAAAATGTCACCCCTTAACCCTACATAGAGTCGATGCACTCTGAGATCGGTGTTCAGTTCAATATATTAAGGCAACAGTCCCCTCAGTAAAGTCAGTATGCATAGCCTATTTATCGCGGAAGGCTACAGGCTACTTTTTACTGGGGGAAAATACGATGTTCCCGGGGGATAATCCAAAAACACGGACGACGCCGTGACGTACTCGTATTGAGCTAGTTAAATTGATAGATGGAAAATATAATATGCAAACAGACGGACTAAATAGAATAGGCACTTATTCTTCTAAGTAGTCATCAATGCATATATTTTATTTATTTACACTACGTGAACAAAAAACAATGTACAGAGGAAGACTTAATGCTAAAAGCATTCTCTACCAGTCATCCTGGGCGTGCAATGAAATAATTTTGGCACTATCGATATAAAGCTTAATAATTGTTATTATCGAAACAGGAATCTAAATATCATCATCACCCTCTTCACGTTCCTACTGCTGGGACACAGGGACTTCTCACTTGGTGATAGAGATTAGGCCTTAATTCACCACAAGTGAATGTCGCATATCCTTCAAGCTTTTTAAAGTTCTCAGAACATGCCGGTTTCCTCACGATGTTTGCCTTCACCGTTAGAGTGTTTTAAAGCGCACATACATGTTTCAAGGAGAATAATCCAGAGGTGCGTGGCGGGGTTTGAACCCACGATCTTTGGAATGAAAGTCGAGTGTGCTCCCACTTAGCCAACACGGCTTCTATTCAACATGCCTATATCATTATACATTGCTGCATTTGTCTACAAACACAGACGCAATAAATGCAGCTTAGTTTAAAATCTAAAAACAATTTCAAAGTTCGCGTCACGAACAGGGATTATGCCACCCCGTTGGCAAAGAGAACAAACCTGTTTTCTCTTTCAAACAAAGGATCAAATTGCATACAACTGATAAACTTTGATTGCAAAACCAATTACTTAACAAAAATTCCGTCCGTTCTCGCCAATTCATACAAAAAAATAATTAAATTGGTATGGTATGTGTTTTGTTTTTGGAAACAGAAATACCCGATGACTACGATGAGGTCCTGTGATGATTGCATCACACAGAACAGGCATGATGACTTAGACTTTTACCAGTTATTGATCATAAGTATAGATTATCTTAAGACGATAAACGATGGATGACTCCAGCATCCATGTTTAACAAAATTGTGTGAAAAACTCGGACATCTTACGGTCAGAGTCAAATTGATATAAACGTCTAGATTAGACAAATAATCTGAAACACATAAAAACTACATCTTTTAAGAAGGTTGCGCGAGGCAAGTACTTGGATATATGGTCTGAAACCTTTTTTCACTCTAAAAAAATAAATTTCTTTTTTTTTTAATAAATAAAAACAAATTACATTTTCGACAATGCTTTGTTGTATTGCAAAAACAGTACACGGAACTTTAGTATGCGATGAGTCCATCTCATAACTTTTAAATTTATTTGAAATACGTCTAAAGAAGTTTTAACAATATATTTTTCCAAACTCTTGTTATTATGATAGTGTGTATATATTTTTGATTGTTGTAGGTACATGCTCAAATTTGTAGGAACCCTTAGACGTGCATTTATATTTGGAAACTTGGATATGCTTATAAATACATATATTTATGAGCTTGACTGTAATTATAGCTCTCATACAGCAGTATACACAATAAATACAATAATATACCTTCTACTTCATACACCCTTATTTTAAAAGTCTCATAGTCATATACTAGGTATGTAAGCACAGTTATTTTCATTTGGATTTTGCACATGACTGCTTTTTGAAAGTAAACATTGGAGAGTTATTTTCGAATTCCAATAATCTTTTTTTAGTTATTCTTAAAAAAAATTGGAAAGCAATCATTGCTTTTTTAAATAAATATGTGGGAATATTTTCGATGGTAGGTATATCCTATTTCTAGATTTTGATTGGATCGTACAGAGTTTCTCAAACTATTACCAAATCTATCCATGGATTTGAGATTTTTACCCGTTTCACAATTCGTTATCGGTCGCCTGGAAGAGTTCGCTTTTAGTGATAAGGACTATTGTGCCACTAATAATTTATTTATTTATTCAAGTAAACTTACACGATTCATCATCATCATCACCCTATTAACGTTCCCACTGCTGGGACACAGGGACTTCTCTCTTGACGAGAGAGATTAGGCCTTAATTCACCACGCTGGCCAAGTGCGGGTTGGTGAATGTCACATGTCCTTCAAACTCTTTTTTTAAAGTGCTCAGAACATGCCGGTTTCCTCACGATGTTTGCCTTCACCGTTAAAGCACGTGTTTAAAGCGCACATAAATTTCTCAAGAAGAAAAATCCAGAGGTGCGTGGCGGGGTTTGAACCCACGACCTTCGGAATGAAAGTCGAGTGTCCTCCCACTTAGCCAACACGGCTTCTCACTTACACACTTACACGATTGATAAAGCCAAATACATGAATTACTTTATAGTTGTTATTTATTATTTTTAGGTTAGTGTACGATTAATTATTCACACCTCATTATCAGCGATTTGCCTTAAGATAGTGTGCAGCGTTCATCCGTCGCTTATCATTAACTTTAGAATCGTAATTTACGTATCAATAGTAAATCTTTTGTGAAGTTCTTTCGGCTCTATTATTAAGTAGTAGCGCGATTTAATACAGTTAGTTTGTAATTATTCGTATACAAAAAGGATCTATCCAACTACTAAATACATCAACCTGCTTAATTAATCTTATATATATAATTCTCGTGTCACAATGTTCGTTCCCGTTCTCCTCCGAACACCTTGACCGATTCTCATGAAATTTTGTGAGCATATTGAGTAGGTCTGAGAATCGGCCAACAACTATTTTTCTTTTTGCAAAAAAACGTTTACTGGGGTCAGCTAGTTTAAATTTTATATTACTTTTGTTTATTTTTATGTTTTTTATAAAGTGACATGAAATTATTTTGAATAAAGATTCTAGATTTATGTAGAATAAAATTTTGAATATTAAGAATATTAGTTTCAACTGTAAGTGGGGTTAACTTACCCCACTTTCTCGTTGGGTTGGGTGTTTATTATGTATGATAAAAAGTATTTACAAATGTATCTCTATTAGATATATTAAGTACCAGATGCCATCAGATGACTTTTTGGTGGTATAATGTGTGCCCTATTGTAATAATAATTTAATAAAAATATAAATGATGTGCTTTAATTACTGTGCAAACTTCCACGGAAAATTGGTTTGAACGAAATCTAATGAGTAGTTTTTTTAAAACATCATGAACATTTACCATTTGACCTACGAAGTTAAGCGAGGTTAAGCCAGGTCAGCATTTGGGTGACCGCTCTGACTGCAACTTATTGGTTTATTTTTTCGTTTTATTGTTTCCTTTTAATTGCAGTTAGTGTATAAACTATTATAAATCTAAATTTAAAATTTAAGAAAAACCCCCGATTTCATTGCCTTAATTTCCTTAAATATAAACACAATGTAATGTGGACGCGATGCGTTTTCATTTGATACCCCACACTAGTATATTTGCAGATTTTCGGTTTTGCTTCCCCACTCTCACCCCCATAACTTTTAAACGGCCCAACCGATTTTCATGAAACATGTCTAAGAACACTCGCGCAAAACTCACCTTTCATACAAAAAAAACTAAATTGAAATCGCTCCATCCAGTCGGGAGCTATGGTGACACAGACAGACAGACAGACAGACAGACAGACAGACAGACAGACAGACAGACACGTCAAACTTATAACACCCCTCTTTTTTGGTCGGGGGTTAAAAATACACGGACCTCTTGACTCACACAATCTCATACTTATTAAATTTATTTTCAAAGGTGATTAGAAAGGGCTTGGTTTCACATGAACACTCTATTAACGTTCCCACTGCTGTGACTTCTCAGACAGGGGACAGGGAGATTAAGCCTTAATTCACCACGTTGGCCAAGTGCGAGTGGGTAAATGTCACATGACCTTCAAACTTTTCAATGTTCTCATATCATGCAGATTTCCTCACGATGTTTAAAGCGCACATACATTTTTCTAGAAGAAAAAATCCAGAGGTGCGTGGTGGGGTTTGAACCCACGACCATCGTAAAGAAAGTCGAGAGTTCTCCCACTAAGCCAACACGGCCACCTAGACTTGGTTTACACAACTCAAATTAATTATTATTATTTTACTGGCCTTAACAAACCATTGGATTGGATTGAACGGAGCGTTTTCCCAGAGGATCGTACAACAAAATATCGCCTGACGCCTGATATGCATATCAGGTGTGTTTTGCGAACATTGCGTGCCATTCACACCTTGCTTTATATACCGATTTTAAAACACCTTTTATACATATATGTATATAAGGTGTTTTAAAATCGGTAGCCCACTTAGCCCATCTTCACGAAACAGTTTCATCTGTTTCCACATAAAGGGCTTTTATAACCACATAAAAACATATCCGTAACTTTGAAAAACCCTGGACTAGGGTGAAAGATAATTCAGTTTTTGATTGCACGTTATTTTTTAATATCACACTCCACATGTTTCAAAGGTTTCGGCCTGGGCGCGCTTAATTTGTAGTGGATATTTGACAGAAACTCAATGGTCAAATTCATAGAGGCTTAATAATCATTAATTACTTTCAAACAACATCTGTAATTGCAATAGTCGAGGGTGCAGTGATAATACCCGAAAGGGTGCAAAATTAGTTTACGTTAACTGTAAACATCAACTAGGAAGAGCAATAATTCTGATTCTAGAAGTCTATTAAAAACTTACGTCTATTTAAACTTAGTATTTACGATTTATTCGCATTTATCGGGTTTTAACACTGCACCGTCGAAGTAAGTATGTTCATTATAATCATCCTATTAACGTTCCCACTGCTAAGACACACATACTCTTGGCGAGAGAGATTAGGCCATAATTCACCTCGCTGGCCAAGTGTGGGTCGGTATTTTTTAGCAAACACGACTTTTTTTAGCCAACTTGGCTGTATTTAATTCGCAATTGTATAAATTTAATATAGGTTTAAAATGCACGATCTCACATTTATAGGTAACTAAAAATCATGAAAATTATCTAATCTTTATAAGTTGAAATCCCTACCTTGATTAGTTATTTTGCTCC
Source organism: Gymnoscelis rufifasciata (assembly GCA_929108375.1). Classification (NCBI taxonomy): domain Eukaryota; kingdom Metazoa; phylum Arthropoda; class Insecta; order Lepidoptera; family Geometridae; genus Gymnoscelis; species Gymnoscelis rufifasciata. The sequence continues at coordinate 5,334,352 of OV815301.1, forward strand.
TGTAGTTAATTTTGCTTGGTTAGGTACCCACAATTATGCTTTTTAAATCCGCACAAACGAGGCATGCTATTATGATTACGGGCAACTATGGCACCATACATTTTTTTCACAATCATGGGTCAAAATTACAGGTTACAAACAAAATAAGGAAAAATTACTTAAAATGTAGTTTTTTTTAATGTTTTACGGTAATAACGCCACTAATTGTAATTAAATTATATAAAGGAAGCATATTAGTAGTAATAGAAGCCAAAAAAAAAATCTCTATAATACCAAATTTTGTTGAAATGGCAGCTGTTTGTATAACCAAAAATGCAAAAATAAGAAATAAATCGAAAAGCATCAACATTTTTACACTGTTGGTTGAAATGACATAAAAATATGATTTTATTGTTGCCTCATAGCTGGGTTACCACCCCCTAACGGATTATTCATTATTAACGGCACACCCTGTATAATTCATTTTCTCGTTGGTGGCAATTATAAATAAAAATAATAATAACAGATTCAATGACTTTGAGATTTAATGATATTACTTTTTATAAAATCACAGGGCCAGTTAGAAACCCAGTACGAGGAGCAGACTACGGTACAATTTCTTATTTAAAATAAAATTTTAAGAAAATACTTCATTGTATTTTTTTATACAATGAAGATACTATACTTAGGTAACTGAAAAAATAAAACTTTTTTTTTGTATGTTCGGGACTCAATCAATGACCAGCTTTTCAACAATTATAAAGATCCAAAACACACGTACTATAACCACAACGCAACCACATCGCACCGAATTCGCAATAAACCGTACCTGTATAATAAATAAATTATCATAATACTCTACACAAAATGTCAAGAAGAGAATGCAAAAACAATATTTCTTACTCTGGATTACAATGATAGATACAGGATGCTTACTGTTGGTTCAATTATAACTTAATCTTTTTTCTTTTTGTTCTCTTATTTAAATTTCAAACTAATGTATATTTACGTTTAGGGAGGTTTTCTAAACATTTTTTTAAATTGGATATAGCCTTTAATCATCTTTTTTTTTAAGTTCTTTTTAAGCTAGCATAACTATAGACCACACCAAATTTTTGTAAGGTCTGAAGGTATGAGCCCTCGCATCTAAGTTCAAGTTTTTTACTTAGAGCGAGGAGTCCTCGAATCTGTCCTTGGAAGATTTTCGGTGTGATATTTAGTCCTATCTGAAGTTTAAAGTGTCTAGTACTACCACACTGCCTAGTACTGGGAGTACTATCTAGTACTTCCAAATCTACATTAGATATTTTTTTAGTTTCTAAGACACAACAACTACCCAAAGATCTGCGAAAGATAAGAGTCTAAAGATACTATTAAGCGCTCCCGCTCCTTAAGGGAACACTTTCAGAAGCGATTGTATCAATATCGTATCTTATCTCATTATCTTGATTATATTATTTTCCAATACTAGTTACATCCTTAAGATATATTCGTTTTTTTTTCAGTTTTATCATTAACGCAAGGCAAAGGTCTGGAATTCCCTGCTGCTGCACTTCCTAATAACTACAACCTGAGTGTCTTCAAGACAAGAGTGAATAGTTACATTCTAGATCTGTGATTCATCTGCGTCCACATCGACACTTACCATCTGGTGAGATTGTGGACAAACATTTATAAATATATCAACTATTTACCACAAAAAAAAAACTACTCTAATTGTTCCAAATATCTGTAATGTTTTTGGGTGATAGAGGGAAATGGAAGAAAAACACATGTTGTGCCGACCCCACATAGTGTAGGACAAGGGCAGGATGATGATGATGATGATGATGTGTACTGTTTTTAATTTATAAGTAATAGTTAACATTAAGTAGTTTTTATTGTTCTCATTAAAATTATTTAGGTACCGTATAGGTATAACACGCAAGCCAACAATAATAGCAATCTTTATAAGTTGGCATATAGAAAATGCCTAGACATTAAGCCCAAAAAAAAACCAGTATCACAGTGTTAAATAATTAATTAACTCTATGGTTATAAAGTTATTTAATAAGTACATGGTTCTTATACAGCGCCCAAATCATTTCAAAGGAAAGGAAAGGAAAGTATATCACATAAATATAAAAAAAATCTACTAATACATACGAGTAAGTATATAAAACATTCTGAAACCCCTTAGTTTGTTTAGAATTAAAAGTTCAATTTTCAATAACTAAAAAACAAAAAAAAAAAGATCAACTTAATGATTATTAAAATACATAGAAAAATTACAAATTATGGTTCCTTATTACGAAACCCTTACTTAGAATCTATTTCGCTTTATAAGTGCAAACAAATCGATATCACAACATGTCTAATTGGCGCATTATAAAGGAATTTCCCTCATGTGCTAGTAAGAAACTGTGCTACAGCAAGCTCCGCAAACCTCGTATACACATATAAAATACCTGACAAAGGCATATAATTAAATACCTTACAGACTAACAAATACAAATAAATGACAAAACTAATTAGGGATTTTTTCTTCGTGAACGCATCCTCAAAGCGTCGGGTATACGACTCATGCAGGCTAAAAGTCGGAAGCGAAAGCGAGTAACATTTCCTTCTGCTTCGTTGGGACTCGCGATCAACTTGTTTACAAAAAAAACATACGCGTCGAAGTATGTAGCCCTTTTTTTCGTTGTGAAGTCGGTTGAAATATACCCCGACGATCAAATCGCGCCCAGGCCCAGGTAAGGTATCAAGTAGCTCCCATTTGAAAACATTTTATGTCTGCTAAAATTCAATTTCCTGTGATCCTGTGCTTGTAACATACGAACGATACATTGATCGACTCAATTCGCATCGCTCGCATTTTAGCAACTAAATGTAAGGCGTTTTTATCCTAATATAAATAATTAGGTAGATACATAGATTTATATTGCTTAAAAACTAAACTATGGATAATTACTGTCTGAAATAAATGAATTTTATTTTATTTTATTTATTTTATTTTTAAAGATGCTGATAACAAACATAATTTGTTCACGATACAACCAATACAAAATAAATAGGTACTGTCCCTATCAAATTGCCTAGTCTAATCTGAATATAATATCAAATTTCAATAGAAAAATAATCTGCAACTTAGCTAAGTTTATTTTTGTACTAGTACAGTAGTTCTATTAATCAAGTAGTAGCTACTACTACCTCGTCACCACCCACCCGGGGTGGTTCGTACACTTTCCTACCTGGGTTGGGTGGGTGGGTTGAGGTGAGCGCAAGGATTAAAAATCTGTGTGCCGGGGTGGGAGGATATGGAGCAGTGGGTGGATTACAGGGGTGAAAGCGAGGATGATGATCCCCTGGAATATTATTCGCCCGGTAGCCATTTTCATGTAGTGCAGTGAGGAGGGTGCACGCGTGCTCTTGTATTATTGGTAAGTTTATTAAATTTAATTTATCGATTTTGCTTAAATAGTTTTCTTCTTAATTTAACGGGAGCTGTTATTACTGGGAATTGGGTAATTGGTATTGTAATATAGATATGTAGATATAGCTCGGTTATGTTTAAGTATCTAGGCACTTTTTAATTTTATTTTATATGTTCTTATGTAGGTATGTTTCATTTTTAGTTTATTATTTATGGCTTTGGTACTGTGTAAATGTCTGTTTTTGCTCCAGGAACTGAATTGTCTACCTGATGGATTATTATTCGAATCACAAAACTAACTTAATCGAGATGGATGTCGCGTGTAATCTGAATTCTCATGGCAAGGCGGTTTCTCATATTATAAGCCCATATTTCTGATAATTTCCTAGAAAATATCTGGTTGTTTGTGGTTTGTTTTATACACAATATAATTAACTTAGATACTAGGCGATGATTGACGAAAAAATATTTTTTATTATTGACTCTGAAAAAGTATAACGTACTCAGGTAGAATACGTAACGTACGTAAGTGGACAATATTTTCCGCCAAGGTAAAATATTGGCCACTGCCGCATCATATCATAACCGCGCAAGTGTGCGTTTTATGTAGATAAGTTATAGGTGGGTCATCATCATCATCACATCATTAGTCTATGAAGTAATAGGTAGGTACTAATAGGGGTCCGTCATTTAAGTGTAGAAGCATACTTACCAGTCTGCCTTTTGAAAAAAACAAGTGATGATGCCGCCAGTGATGAAACGCATGTCACTCGATAGAGTAAATTCTATATAACAAACAAAATGTGTGACGGTTTCTAAGATAATAAGAGGTTTAAAAATTACCTACTCATACATTTTTTACCCTCCTAACTCACACCATACGGGTGGATTTCAAAAACTGTACAATAATGTTGAGGTTTGGTCCCTTGATCGTTAGAATTTACTCTGTCGATTAAAATGCGTTTCACTAATAGCGGAAACATCACGTTATAATTCAAAATGGCGGAGTCCGCCATAGTAGGTATTATAAAATGTTGTAACCCCTTTTATAATTATAGTTTATGTTATGAGTAGGTAATCAATAGAACAATAGGATACTCGTACAGAATACAGAGATACTCGTGTCTGTACAAAGACTCTTCAACTCTTGTTTTTTACTATTAGTTAGTCAGAGACACAAACTTTTTATGTGATTAATACAAGGGTTACGATACGAGTGTTCCTTCCATTCCAAGTACCTACGAGTGATGACATTGTCAAAATTATCCTCTAAATTAAAAATAAAAATAATTATTGTATTTCGTAGGAGTAACAACACATTATTGAAGATATTTTATCTTAAGGCGATCCGGTTTGAATTATCAATTTTTTATGCAATTTCATGTTTTTTTTCCTATACATATATTAGTAAAAGGTTTCAACTACAAATCATATAATAGTTATATCAAAAGAAAGAGCTCGCTATTTACTAGAGGTAGTATCTCTCAGAGCGAAAAATCATTATTTGGTTGCCTGTGAAAGAAAACAATTACAAAAAGCACGACAATTCGCTTGGAAAAACCGAAATCAGTCGCGCTCTGCGCTCACGGAGGACGGACCTGTGTAATTTTTCCGCGACTATCACGTGACCTTACGTGGTCATAATACCTTATTTTAAATAATTTCAGTATGCATTGATCACACAGAGATTGTAAGAAAGAACCCTTAGAACAAAACATAAAATATCATTTATATCCCTCCAGATATTCCTGTTTTCAGTTCAAAATCATATACCAATAAGGGCCAGTCCACACGTAGAAATATTCATCCTAGATACATCACCTTGGGTTGACATGAAAGTTGTTGACGAGATCTACATTTTCGATGACAGCTGTCAAAATAAAAATAGTCATATCTCTGGAACTACTCATCCTAGACTTTCCATTAGGGGTTCAAACGAAAGGTCTACATTTTCGATAACAGCTGTCAAAATAAAAACAGTCATATATCTGGAACTACACTCATCCTAGACGTTCGATCATGGTTTCAAATGAAAGGTGTTGATGCGATTATTACGAGCGAAGCCCAATTTAAATCAAATTGATACGGATATAGTTGTTGTCCTAATAAAGAAGAAAAGCTTTTTACCGCGGGAAAATCTATAATTTCGTAGGCAAAGCAGCGGGCGGAAAGATGATTATAAAATGGGTAATGGAACAGCTCATGACCGTTCACAAAATAAATATAAAAACAATCTATGCCAACAGGTACTTTTAGTTTTTTTTAAAGACTAATTATTTTACCATTAAGGTACATTCGTCAGTACTATGACACTACGACAATAGAGTGAAAGTATTCCATGAACTTTTTGCTGTCCTACTAATATTCGATAGGTGACAAATGTTTACACGGTTTTTTATGGCTTAATACGGGGATAGCAACGATTTAAAATGGTTGCTTAGAAGTTTGTATAAATATCCTTTTTTCTTAAGTGAGAGACTTGAAATTTGACTGGGAGATTCCTTACTGGGTGTAGACATTCTCTACAAACAAAATTTACGAAAAATCACCGGCCAGCGAGGAATAAAAATGGTGGGTTGTAAATTTTTATCGAAGTATAACTTTTTATAGTTACCTAGACTTTTAAAATCTATCCTGTATAGAGGTTTTTTGTCCTAAGGCTTTTAGTCTTGAAAGGGGGGTTGGAAATTTTTATTAATTTAGACCTACGTTTTCTAAGTAAGAAATTGTTGAAAACAAGGGCTTACTAGCTCTACGTGTACGAAGTCACCTATAAAATTACTTTTTGTCCAAGTAACGGGTGTACAACTTTTAATAGAATGTTGAGAAAATTAAATACACCGTTTAATTTTTAGAACACAAACAATTTGACGCAAATAATAGTACTTATGAACTGTTTTTACATAGCTAATTTTACCTACCTAATAAAAAAATAACAAGGTAAGAATCGCTCAGAGGATCGCCTTGGGGAAGTTATTATTTTAAATTGCTGACCTTAGTTGCAGACCAAAACCCAAAAAAAAAAAATTATTTTTCTGGATTTCAAAAAAATATAATTTCCGGTGAAAAGACCAAAATTTTTGGATTTCGGTGAGAAGAGGAGATGGAGGTCTTAAGAATAAGAATAATTTATTTGCATAAAACATTAGTGTATACATAGTAGTAAGTTTAAAAAAAAGTGTTCTACATGTTTTGCCAATCCTGGCTGCAAATTTGAGAGGGCACAATGCATTTGGTCACAAATCGGTGTCTTTTCACTGTGGTTTGTAATTCAATATGTCACTGTCATTTATCAATCAACTGTGAAGTCAAACGGTCTGGAATTTCGCTGATTCGGTTTTCCAAAATAAGAAAGATTATGAATGAAAAGTTCCAATAATACACCATCTTGTACTTTGTAGTAATTGTGGTTCAGTGATACAATAAATAAGACAGTGCGTTAAAATTTAAAGTTCGTAATAACAACTTCCCGGTTAGATAAACATTCTGTTTCGTAACAAGATCTCAAGGTAATGTTTCAAAATTAGACTTTTGAACTTTTTGTTTAAGATTTATAGTTTCCAATCGTATATTATTTATCTACTAAAGATAATTAGAATTAAATAGTAGGTTATTAATTTGTGTTACTGAGTTTATATGAAAATTATGGATCTAACCTAAAACTGTTACTTACCAAACGGTAATTACTTTTAATTATATGGATATCCCATTATTTTGCCACCGCATTCCATAGCAAATAATGATGCTAATGAGAAATTGCATTTTATGCTATTACAATTACTTGAATTTGTCATAGTTTGAGCTTTGTCCGGAGACCACTGTCATAGATTTATGTATGTGATATTGAATACATAAAGACATGTACATAAGGTCAGGTAAGCTTGGGGATTAACGAGTTAAAATTAATTATTAAGACCGTGCCCAGGGGTGGTTTTTAGTAAAATAAATATGATTTCTAATTTTGTACAAAGAGACTCGCTCAATTTGTGAGACAAGAATGCAAATACTTAAACTAGATAGGTCTTTTTTAGGTTAAATGGTGATTGACATTAATGACTGTCACATTTTGTGTAACATAGTACTCTTTTTATGACAATTTAAGACTTTGGAATGCTTGCAAAAAAATGCATAGTTTCATAGTAAGTATATTATACAACTATTAACTGTTTATCAGTTATTATTATTAACTGATAAACTTATTATTATTAAGTTTATTGATAAGTTATTATTATTAACTGATAAACTTATTTTAATGCAATAGATACAGGTCCCGATATTGTCATTATAACGAAGTGTTAAGTATTTAATAGTCAGAATAGTTATTTACTCATCTGTAAACTTATTATATATTATATATAAGTCTTATGTATTAAGTTTTGAAATGTTTTTTTTTTATGTTTATGTAGTTTACTAATAAAGATTTCTCTTTCTCTCTCTCTCATTATAAGCACCTAGACATGTCAACTTTTTCAGTATTTCTTGATCTCAACGAAGCTCTCCTTAACAAACTTGATCACCTACTTAACACTTGCATCCAATTTAATTATAACCTGCGAAAGTAGGATCCTGTTAGCAAATATTGCTAAATCCTTAAATGGCTACCTATATGGGAGCGTAGGAACAATCAAATCTTATGCCTACTTTTTCAATTCTAAAAGATCCCTTTACTCCTACCTACTTAAAAGAACGCTTCTCATTTTTAACTGATGAACATAATAGAAACCATCGATCCTCTGACAAACTTTTACTCTCTATTCCCTCACTCTACATCCTTCTTATGAAAATCTTTCCCTGTAGTAGCAGCACGGTTGTGGAATGGCTTCTCTCTTTTTGTCATTATTTAGATATAATATAATGTATGTATATATGTATAGTTTAACATATTATAATTATGTTATATATACCAAGATTAGGGTATTATTGTTACTGCGGTAACAATTTTTATGATATAATTTAATGTATAAATAATATCATGAAAATGAAGTCGCTTCCACTGACTGCATTCTAAAATCTTCTTTTAAACTACAAATCGATCATCATTCGCTTTTCATTGAATAACTTATATTTTTACATAATAAGTATTCAATGTATTCTTCTTTTTTTGTCATAGCATGTCAAAAACCCACGTGAGTCGCGTCAGGGAGCTGTACAAGCTGATCCTGCGCCTCCACCGCAGCCTGCCGGATGAGCTGAAGATCCTCGGGGACAACTACGCGAAGGAGGAGTTCAAACGACATAAGAAGTGCAAGCCGCAAGAGGCACAAATCTTTCTTAACGAGTGGAGAGTGAGTATTTTTCTTCATCATCTTTTCAGCAGCTGGATTTGTCCGTCTCTATTGAAACGTCCCGACTTCTTTTAACAAATACCTTCCCTCTTATATCTTTTTATGATTGCTAAGAATATCTATCAAACAAGCCAACTTTAGTTAGTGTTCTCATTTTGCTCTGGTCTTAAAAAAAATAGTTTTTCATCGGCTAAGACAGGATTTTCTTTACCAGGACTACGCAATGAGTTTGTCGCGTCAGGCAGCTCCAGCCAGGCAGCCGCGCAGTCAGCCTGGCTCGCCCAGGCCAAATTCCCCTAGGCCTGCCTCGCCGAGGCCTGGTCCGTCTCGTGAGGTGAGAGAGGAACGTCCACAGGCTGAGGAAATCGCTGACCCCGAACTCCCGCGACTCGTAGATGCTGAGGCTTTGTACCGCTACGGAGTAGATCTGCCGCCCGGGCGCGTCTTTCAGATGACGCCTGAACAGCTGTACACTCTGTACATGCTGCAGGTCAACGCACGCGGCGAAAACACCGCAGAACCCATCGACGAGGGCATCGACCTCACTGAAGCTGACAAATTCGCTAAACAAATCGAGGAAGCAAAAAAACACATACTAGCAATCGAAAAAGAAGAGAAAGAAAAGCTTTTTCGAGGAGAAATAACGTTTGAAGATGTTTCGTTCCAAACTAAGTGGTGGCTGGAGTTATTCGATGACGCAGTTTCTGTTAAAGATCGAAAAGCCGATGCGGATAATGCACTTATAGATAAGAGAGAGGCTGAGCAAGCGAAGGCTGCTGAACCTGTGAATGAACCAAAGAAGAGGGACAGTGATGTCGAGGGACTGTCAAAAGCACTAAACAAGCAAGATACTGAAAATCCCAAATCAGAAAATGCTGATGTGTTGAACGCACAAAACGCGGAAGGCAACGCTGAAAAAAATCAGGCGGAAAAGTAAAATTCATATAGCGTCACTAATATTTTATTTTTTGTAACATATCTCTCTCTCTGTAGTCGGTCCCTCATGCCTGAGGATCGTGGCCAGCATCGGAGTTACATCTGGAGCGGATAATCTGGCTCCACCGGGTTCTGTCCATCGCATCTCTGACAGTATCGTAGAATAGGAGGGCAATGGAACCTTCATCTGATTTGTCCATCGAGTTGGTGAACGTCCTCGGGATCGTTTCCCTTCGGTGTTACATATTTTAAGATTTATTGACGATTATGTTGACTTTCTTTAATTTGATAAATGATTTTGTTACCAAATTTTGTTAGAGATAGATCAACGGCTAAATTATTTACATCTCGATGTTAGTGTTCAATGTAATGTTTTAATGTCGTGTTTGCAGACATTATAATGAGTCTGTATGGATGTTACGATAAGGGAAAGTATCTTCGCAACTACTATCATCTAGTTGTCGAATTGTACATTTAGACTTTCACACTAACCTACCTACCTCATGTTGTACGTTAACTAAATGTTTAGAATCGATACTAAGTACCATTCCTGAGCGTTGGAACTTTCTAAATTTAAATCCGTTTAGATTTATATCGTTATTCTATTCTCTATTTAGGTGCGGTCAATTAATCTTATCGTTAGGAAAATAACAATCAGAATTCTAGTGTTCAAATTAGATTTCTTTCTTTGTTTAAGTTGACGCTACTTATTATTATTATTGGTTTATCTTACCTGTTTATTTAAAACTTTTTATTGCTACTACACAAATAGTAAAGTGTAAAGTAAAATATAAACGAACAACAGATTTTAAATATTTAGGCTAAATCATTTCCTTTACTCGTGTGTATATTAATGTATTGCTTAGCCTTGTGGGTTATACTTTTGCAGACTATGTGTTAAACAAATAATTCTTTAACACATAGGGTTAATTTTCCATAAATATCTCTCCATCTTTAAGAAGAAGTTGTTTAGATTCCCACATGGATTAGCGTTTCAAAGTCATGATCATCATTAGTAGGTCTTAAACCCAAACCAATAAGGATTTAAGCTTTTCCCTATAGCTTTTGTAAAACTTAAAGTCATCCTGTTTACTTTAAATTAACTACCACAATCAATTTATCTACATAATCTTTTTCCTTATCTTGAAACCAGTAATGTCCGTTGAATTGAATCCATATTTTAGTTTAGGTAACTGTGTACTCCTATTAGGCTTGGCTTCAAATTCCCTTCATGTACATATAGAGGAGGTTGAAATGAACTTAAATACGGTATATTTAGTTATAGATCGTAAGGCTATTATTTCATTATGTATTCTATTTCCTTTTTGCGCAAGTGCAGTTTTACGTCAAACATGTAAAGCACGTGGTCAGAGGTGAAAAATCCAGAGGTGCGTTGATGGATTTGAACCCACGACCTTCGGAATGATAGTCGAGTGTGCTCGTACTTAGCCAACACGGCTTGACACAAACTGGTGGGCAAAGATCTCGACTTACGAGGTTTTCTCAAATACTTTATAATTGTAGATAAAAGGACGAAACAAATTAGCACCAGACAAATCATGAAGAAAAACAATCTTATAAAAATCTCAAAATTACGAAAGGTAAATAATCTTTGAGTAAACTTTTTACAGTGATTCTGGTGTTTTACAATTTTAATTAGATTTTCACTTTTTAGGGTTGATTGGTATTAAAAAAAGGTGTTTGTGCGATTCACACACGATAGAAGTGAAACTTCAGTATGATATATTATTATATCGAATAGAAAAAAAGGGTAAATGAACGCATCTGCTAAAATGATAAGAGATACAAACATATATCTGTAATTATTCGGATTATTTATATTACTTCAATAAAGCGTATTACATAATGTATGTTACAAAATAATATAAATAAAATACAGCAGTACCTCACGCAGAGAAAAATCTGGCTACCAATACAAGAAAAAACCCTACTGCAACTAGAACTTCTGTTTGCAGTCGTGACAGCAAGACCCACGAGTTTACTTTACAAAAAACATTCTGTTATTATATCTACCAGAGATTTATTAATGACAACTAGATGTTTAGTGCAACTGACCAAGCAATGTAATACTCACTACAAGGTAAATAACGCGCCTGTTACAGTACCCATGTAAATGTAACCATACATAGTAGTAGAGATGACCGGACTGATTGTATGGACTACTAAGCAATCTAGTAAACATTAACTATTCGTATCGTAACACTAACTTTTTAGTATTGTTATGTTAACTTTATGTTTTTGTAACATGCACAATACACATGGTAATGGTAGCATTCTAGGTATTGTTACCGCTACTGTTTCGTATCGTATATACTTAATACCTACTAGCTTAGGTGGAGCCTGCAATCTAGTGCACTTGCAGCACTAACGGATCCTCTCAGGCTTTTAATGGACAAAAATACAATTTTGTTCGTCTTAGTATAAGCAACCAAAACTGTATTTTCTCAATTATTAAACCCAATAGAAATCCATTTTTGGTGTTGCCAGTACACTGGATTGCGAGCGCTCCATCTAAACTCTAAAGAGCCTTCAGTAAGTGTGACGCCTTTTAATGAAAAATGCCCGTTTTTATTATAATTTCTACTTGTCTTCGATTATCTAGTTTTAACTTAAAATAAATCAAAGAAATTAAGATTAACGGCATTTTCGTTATTAGGACGTCCCACGTGCTTCGGCTCCATTATGTAGTTTGAGGTTTCCTGGAATAATAAAAAATATTAAGTAGGTAAATAGAAAAATAACATTTATTTTATAATCATCACAATCATTCAAAATCTTGTCATAATCTTAATCAGCGCATATCTTTATTACTTCTTATACAAAAGTCAAATACAATGAAATATTTATTTATGTATGCATCAATGGTCATTTCCGTAGTTTCTATTTCTTTAAATCTTTTCTTAGCTGTACTATGCCACTTCTCTGTCACTAAATGCCAAGGTTCCGTACAGTTTGGCGCCACTGGATGTCTTCATCCGTTTCACTTTCTGGAAAGATACACGTATATAAATAAAAAATCAGAAAACAAATAAAGTACATAGTTTCATTTAAATAAAATAAAACAAGTTACAAGTTTATTAATTAATATAATTTAGTTTATTGATAAATTCCTTAACTAGATTACTGTCTAGCATCGAGAGTGTAGATATTGTTACATTGTTTACTGAAATATACATAAATAATCTATATACATATATAAAAATGAATCCCTATTTCCCTTGGTCACGGCATCACGCCTGAACGGCTGGACCGATTTCGCTAATTCTTTTTTTGTTCTGTTCGTTATTATCAGCAGAAGGTTCTTATGAATGACTGCTTCAGTGGCGCGGTGGGCGAGGGTCCGCTTGCGGCGCAAGAGGTAGCGGGTTCGATTCCCGCCGAGGGTGAAAGTGTTTGTATGTTCTGCAAGCACTTTCTCCTTGGTCTGGGTGTTTAATATGTATAATAAAAAATATCTATGTATGTATGTATATTATATTAAAGTATATCAGATGTCTAGTACCTGTAACACAAGCTAAGAGCTTACCATGGGGCTAGATGTTGTTGTGTGGATTGTCCGGAAATATATTTATATATATAATGAAAAAATTAAGGAAATTGCGCAAAAAATTAGAAAATTTTAACTTCTTAACCACCATATAAAAATCTAGCGAATGTAACCTTTTTAAATGTAACCTTAAGACATTTGACATAGAATTGACTGAATGCATGCTGCAAATATAGTCAAAGAGGATGAAAAACAAAAAAATGACGTTTAAAACGAACACTTCTGTCAATCTTATTTTATTGAAAAAAATGATTTTTTTTTTCACAAATGAAATCTATAAAATTATGGTATTTGTTTTAGATTTTAAGAAATAAACGAAAATCAGATGAGGGCGCCACTGACGGTCGGCGCAGTCTTAATGCCTGGACACAATTTGAATACTCATTTAAAATACAGCCTGTACCCATATAAAATACTTATTATAAATTCTAGGTAGGTACTCGCCTTTGTCAAGAATTTGCAGTTGTTCCAGTATGTCTTTAACTTCTAATAATCCATAAGATCTTTGATTATTATATTACAAATTTTTCTTCGCCCATTATTTGATAATTTGCCTTGTTCAGAGTATAAATTTAGCAGGCCTCGTCCTTCATTTGATTTTAGGAGGAGATTTTTCAATGGCTGAAATGAACACAAAATACCTATTTATTAAAAGAATTAGGTAGGAAATTATATTGAAGTTTTATTTGCACATAATGTCTGTCTGTTTTATTTTTAGATCAAGTAGTCTTTATTTGAAGTATTCATCTTACCAAACATGCATCTTCATTACAGATTGTCATATCCTGATCTCCAATAGTGGTAGCCACCTCATGCTCATTAGATGTAGCCATCTGATCCTCACTTTTGGTTGCTACGATGATGATGTTGGAATCATTTGATTGGGTAGAGGTATCATTATTACTTAGAGGGACCAGAAATTCACTAATACTATGTATTTGTTTGTGCTTGGGATTAAGCATGTTTTCAAACATAGGGGCCTGCAAAATACAATTATAAGTTATTAAAAGTACGTACTACTTATATAAGTGTACTACACAACACAAGCCTATGTAAAATAAATAGGCTAGTGTCGGTCAGGAACTAAGAATGAAAATTTATGAATTCCCATCACAGACCGAAAGGAAATAATAGTTCATCATCAAAAGTTTAAATCGTTCATTGCTCTTTAGTTCACACCGCTTTCCAAAGACAAAAACATGCAAGGCGTTCATACGGATGTTAAAGTTCCAAGCTCTTATGTCATTCTGTATGTTCATAAGTTAAGCTAGCCCTGCAGCTTGATAAAACCAATTTTTGTTATATCATCAGGATTGCAATACATTTGCAAATTTCTGATCAATACAACAATTCTAAGTTGGTTAAAATCGCCTTCTAAGATTTGTTCCAATTACTTCGAGGTGAAGCTAATAGAAGCATGTTAAAAGTAGAAGATACTTACGGGGCTGCTGCTGGTAGGTGGCATTTCGCACTCTTCTGGGTTACTAGTTAATTTTTTCCAATTTTCCAGGTTTCTCAAAAATTAGGCGCGGTCTCCAATTGGAGCGATCAATTCTTTGACTAGATTGTTGTCTAGCATCGCCAGTGTTGATATTGTTACATTGTTTACTGAAATATACATAAATAATAATATGTAAATAAAGATGCCGAAAACTGCCGGGACAACAACTATCAAAACACTTTTATATAACAACTTACCTTCAAATGTATTGATATATTGAGGTAAACCCCACTGCAGTACCTAATAACTGCGGGATATCACCACCTTCGTCCCCATCCATCTTTGTGAACTATCACCAATTATTATTTTAAAAAAAACACAGAAAACTGTTTTATACAGCAAATATACGAAGTAACTTGTTACTTTGTTCAGTTCAGTTTTTTGTAACTGGACTGCGCGACAATTTGCCAGTGTTGAGTTAAATAAAATTAATTACAAAGTGAAATCATGTACTTTGTTGAGCGCGGTCTAAATCACAATGGCGGCTGGCTGACAGTGACAGAGACAGAGAGCGGCGCGGCGCGGGAGTCGCGGCTATCCAACTGTTCGTTTTGTTGTGCGAGTTTTTTTATTGTTTAGAAAAACATTTTTACTTTAAAACACACTAACGGAATAGCATAGAATAATACTTACATTGTAGTGTTTACTGTTTATGGAGTAATCTTTACTATAATATTCTGGTAAAACCAATGACACTGTTCTAAAGTAAACCAAACTAAACGAATAGTATAATATACTTGGAATAATATGTATTGCACACAATAATATAGTTGTAATAAAAAAAAAATTGTTTAGATTACAAACAAACATGTAGTCCACAATTAACGTTAGATCATTATTCGGAACTCGATCACTTATTACATGCGAATTTCTTTTTCTTAGTACATACAATACATTTTATGCATATTAACATAATTATTGTATAAGTTGCAATAATTTTTGATGTTTTATTTCAATGATATTTTATTGTGTGCTACATTTATCAAATAATATTATGAAACATACGATTAGTACGACTGAATAATTAATCATAAAGGTAACTAGGACCAAGTATTTCAAACTGGAATTGTTGTAACCTACTTTTAACAATTAGATTAAGTACTTCTGTTTGTCACCGATTTCTCTGCGTGCTCTTTGCGCGATACTTCGTAGTCTCAACTACGAAGTATCGCGCAAAGAAATTTAAATAAAGCATTGTATTTGTGTCTCTTACATCATTTCCGTTTCATCTTTTTGCATCCGGTTTGAAATCACTACGATTCTATAGAAGTTTCACTTCAAAAATAAAACATAACGTTATGGCATAATATTTGATCAACTCTTAAAACATTAACAATCTTTAATCAATATTGTTAATAGAAAAATGTAATCTTCTTGGTTTTCTTTTGAAGTATTAAGTTTCTAAACATTTTATAGGAAATAAGGTTATATTACCTGTACATAATCAACATAAATTACAATACGTATGCATGAATTACAGTGAATATTAAATTGTACCACAAAATATTTGCGTTATATAACTTTAGTTTTAGATGTATTTAGGCTGTATGTTGTAATTATAAGGTAATATAAGGTAATTACAGTAAGTGTCCAATATTTATTCATTTTACTTGTATCTTTGAATACTTAAATACACCATGCTGTATTGAATTGTAATTTATTTTTTAGATTCTGTTTATTAATTGGTCTATTATTGCATTTTATTGAAATCCTGTAATGTCACCGAGCTCAAGTAGTTGTAACGTACAACGAAAATTAAGTTTTATGAAGTAATGAGATATATTTTCCTAGTTTTGTGAAACGAGTCGTAGATTAAGTTATTATATTTCTTAAAATATTATTGGATGTTGTATAAGTTCTAAGATGAAATTGCTTTTGTTAATTGTATTGTTGCAAAGTCTTTGGTACATTCTGTATATTATTTATGTAATTTAAATTATGAATGACGTTTATATATTACGCTTAATGTATTATATGACTAAAAAAATAAATATGAACTCCAAAAATAAATTAAGTTTTACTTGAAAATCCGTTAACCTATTTGTACCTAAACCAGAATGAGTTTCCTTATCCAATTCCTTTTCATAATTCATAATAGTTGTAGGTCTAAGAAGTTGAAAGCGGCGTGTAGCCAGTTGAACGTGCAACGGCACTTCTGCTTTATGAATTTCTAAAGTCAAAGTCAGAGTCAAAGTCAAAACGTTTATTCCCTTAGAAGCACAGATGTACATTTTACTTTCCGCCTCCTAACTCACAAACGCATAACATATTATTTTGAAACGATGTACTAATGATGTTTGCCACAAACTTACAACAGAATATTTTGCGGCAGTGTTCCCACAGACACAAGGACCTCTCTTGACATCACGGCTTTACACCCACGGCTGGGCAAAGATCTGCCAATAAGTAAATAAGTCTACATAAAAGTATAAACTAATTAGCGCCCAGACAAAAAAAACAATCTTATAAAAATCGTGTAGGAAACAGTCTAAACATTTCTTAGTAAAAAAATCTAATGGAAGGGAAAGGTTTTGTAAACAAATTGATTTATTTTATTTATAGAGGCTGGTTTACTTGTTCTTATGCTTGCTTCAACATTATTTTATCATGATATTTTTATTCAGGTTTCGCTGTCAAACGAAGAGGCATTGACTATTAAAAAGTATTATGCAAATAAAAACTTGATCATCAGAAAATTTAATAATATATATTTAGTCGAACACCGTTTTTTTTTAATTAAAAAAATATTTGTTGAAATTTACCTGTTCTACACTCACACCTAACATAGTCTTACCTCTCAGGAACTTTAGGTGTGTGTGTGTGTGTGTGTGTATGTGTATTTAGATTGTAGCTACTTAATAAATGCCAGTAGACCTGGCATGAGCCGGACGTGCCTTCGCGTCACTTTGTTTAAATTTGATAAATTTTCCCGAAATAAGTGTAAGACTCTCTAAGAAAATTTTATGTACCTTTTAGTTTATGTTATGGAGTTTGTAATTGGTAGAAAAAATTGACAGAATTAGAAAGTAATACCTACCTCTATCATATTTTGTTACTTTTGAGAAGATTTTTCAGTATCATAATCATTTTAGTCGTAGGACTGTTGCTACTGTGAAATGAAATGATTTATTTGCAAGAATACAAAATACAAAAACTTAAAGTATTCAGTCTACAAGTTTGGTAACCAAGTTTGTAGAATGCACGTATCCATAATTTTATTAAAGTGAAGGGGGAACGTGACTTTTAGAATTTCCATTATACTTGCTGTGAAGTTGTACAGCATTTGTTTGTTTATGACATACATAAGCCCAATTATCTCAACACAACGATTACTTTAAAACAGTTCACAGGTAACACACCAAAACCAGGAAAAATGAAAAAGAAACAAACAACTGTAAAAACAAAATTTGGAAATTACCGTATTATAAAATCTACAGCAGTATATGATAAAAGAATTGCTTGCTTCTAAATTACTAACTATTTACGTCTAGCTTTTCTCGATAAATAGGCTATTCATGATATACATTGGTATAGTTGTTTACTAAAAGTTTGTAAAATGCCGGCTTTTTTTAAATAGCCAACATATAACAATTTTTCATCAGATATTTTTCGATAAATTTATGTCGTGTGCACATTTCATTTGATCAATGTTAGAAAATACACATTGTATACTCTCTGCTCAGAACAAGGAAATGTTTAAAGATATTTAAATCACTACGTAGCATAAAAAAGGGACACCAAGGCGGTTTCGAGTCTGAGGTTTTAACAAAATAAAGAAAGTTGAAGGATTATCAGCGCCATAATGGTAAATAAAAAATAGGTTTAAAGTTTTATAATTACAGATTTAGCGCACTCTTTGTTCCAAATTAAAACTTAATTTAATATATAATAAAATATTATTATGTTTAATATATAATACATACATAATAATATTTTATTATAGAATAAAAACAGCTCTTACGCTCAGATTTCGAAGAGCAAAAACTTGTTTCCGTGATGGGGGATGAAAAATATTTTATTTTTATTTTTTATGAGCTTGTGGTGCCCCACTGCAGGCCAAAGGCCTCCTTCGCGACCTTCCTTCTAGACTTTTTCCTTACTTCCTTATTTTCTTAATATCTGTGGTAAATACTAGGGTGTGGATAATTTAAACCAAAGATTAAATGTTACATAGGATTTTATTTACATTTTATAAAGATTAAAAATATACAGCAAAATGCGAGATCTTTAAACACTGGACTTTAATCGCTCTTTTTGGATTTCAAATTTAATTTCATTATAGCATACCTAAACTAATGTTATTTTCTAAATGCATTTATAATACAATGAGTATTATCATTTTAGTTAAATGGAATGTTTCCAATAAATTATCAATATTTAACGATATCGACATAATGTAATGTGGGATATGGGCAAATACTTAATAATCGACATAATAATCTATAATTATAGAAACAGTTTGCAATTATACTATATCTTGATACAGTTTTCCCGTGTTTTTTTTTATTTTAATTATTTAGCGGTATACAGTTTCATTTTCATATCGGCGAATAGAAATTCATAATAGTTTTAATGAGTATACAAAACTAAACATTACTTTAAGCCATAATAACTGATCAACTCTTAAAACATGAACAAGAAAAAGAAAAAAAATAAGTTTACTTTGTTTTGTTGGTGGTTTATAAAATGTTACGTATATCAGAAAAATAAGAATGGTGTTTCAATTAGCCGTAATCACCAACCCGCCTTGCAACGGCACGTATGCGAACGGGTATAATAAAAAAGTGTTCCGATTACATTCCTGGGTAGCTCCACCTGTGAGGGTTCTTCTGTTCAATTCAGCACATAAATGAGTTGTGTAGCCACTGAAAAAAAATATCAATTAGTTGCCACTCGTCGGCGTACCTATTTGTACATAATATGTCTAAGT
The DNA here is from genome assembly GCA_929108375.1 of Gymnoscelis rufifasciata. Classification (NCBI taxonomy): domain Eukaryota; kingdom Metazoa; phylum Arthropoda; class Insecta; order Lepidoptera; family Geometridae; genus Gymnoscelis; species Gymnoscelis rufifasciata. The sequence goes on from OV815301.1 coordinate 5,353,963, forward strand.
TTTAACATGTATGAGGGTCATTATCATCACCCTATTAACGTTCCCACTGCTGGGATACAGGGACTTCACTCTTTCACGAGAGAGATTAGGCCTTAATTCACAACACAGGAAAGCTAATTTTATTTAAAGAAAAAAAAATTGCATTAGTTTTTTAAGTTTTAATAGAAAATGATTTCGTCTATTGTATTGTTGAACAAAGGTTTAAGGACATTTTGATTTTAATTATTTAAATGAAATATGAATGGCGCTCATAATATATCACGCATAATGTATTTAAATCTTAGGAAAAAAAGCTTTGCTTTGGGCAACTTCTCAACGTCTATTGGTTCAAAATACCTAAAGATAAACATCTTTAAATAGTATGTGTAGTTATGATTAGCTTACTGCCTCAGTGGCGCGGTGGGCGAGGGTCTGCGGCGCATGAGGAGTGATTCCCGCCGAGAGGTCAAGTATTTTTATGTTTTGCAAGCACTTTCTCCTTGGACACTCCTTCTCTGGGTGTTAAATATGTTTAAAAAAATATCCATTCATGTAGATGTTGTGTGGATTGTCCGGAAATATTTATTAATATAATAGTTATCGAGTTAAAAAGCCGTGTTGGCTAACTGGGAGCTCACTCAACTTTTATTCCGAAGGTCGTGGGTTCAAACCCCGCCACTCACCTCTGGATTTTTTTATCTTGAAATCCATTGAATGATTGTGCGCTTTAAGACACGTGCTTTAACGGTGAAGACAAACATCGTGAAACATGTTCTGAGAACTTTAAAGAGAAAGGACATGTGACATTCACCAACCCGCACTTGGCTAGTGTGGTGAATTTAGGCTTAATCTCTCTTGTTAAGAGAGAAGTCCCTGTGTCCCAGCAGTGGGAACGTTGATAGGGTGATGATGATGATATATTTATGAAGAAAGTGAGGCTTCAATATGGTAGAGTCAATCAACATGTGATATGATCGGTTCAGTTCAGTTCAGTTTCCTATAATTAGACTGAGCTTGAATCGGTGAGATCGAATCAGATATATATACTTAGACGAGATATTACCAAGCCAAATGGATTGGTAGATCAAAGATGTTATGCATCGGCTGCAATAGCTTGTGGAATAGATGTACGTCGGACCCTGAAGTGCATATAGGACGTCCAATTAAACTGGAATTACGGATGACTTGTTAAAGGCAGATTAATGATTGATACTGGCCGCAAACCTAGCTAATTATGCCCACCAGTTGGCACCTTACAGCCGAAGCAATGTTGATACTTACCTAATAAATACCCTTTCGATAAGCATTATAGCCGAATCAAACTCGGATGGTCAGCGCTCGGAATACTACGCTAAATCTTTTTGTTCGACAAACCTCACACCCTGAAGACGAAAGTCCACAACCAATGATGATAATATAATAAAAATGGCGTTTATTGTAAAAAATACAAAAGGTACCGAAAACCGAAGGTAGATACCGTAGGTATCGAAATTACGATGTCTTACAGACGACCTATGCTACACTAAATCTAAACTAAACGTTACCAGTGATATCCTATGGACCCTAAACGTAGTGCTTCAATAAAAGCGTTAAGAATAAATAATAATAAATAAATAAATAATAAATATTCTCTATCTACACAACAACATCTAGCCCCGTGGTAAGCTCTAAGCTTGTGTTACGGGTACTAGATATTTGATATACTTAATATAATATAATGTACTTACTTATATATAGATATTTTTATTATACATATAAAAGTCGTTCAAAGAGCTATGGAGGGGGCTAAGCGCAGGTTTTTTTTACGTGATCGAATCAGAAATGAGGAAATACGTAGAAGAACGCGGGTCACCGACATAGCCTAACGGATTAGCTCCTTGAAATGGCAGTGGACTGGCCATATTGCTCGTAGAACAGATAGTCGTTGGGGCAGAAAAGTTCTCGAATAAAAACGGAGTTGTATCGAAGCCGTTTAGTACTGCAATTTATGAAATGTAGGTGATGATGGGAACATCTTTTATCATACAAAATACTTGCTCACCTCTGATAAATCCATTTGTACAGTGTTTGAGCGCTGGATTTCGTTTGAGTTGAAAACATCTGAAAAACAAGTATAATTTTAACATTATAGAAAACTTCACGACTTACAACACTTGACTGCCTTAGTGGCGCGGTGGGCGAGGGTCCGCTTGCGGCGCAAGAGATAGCGGGTTCGATTCCCGCCGAGGGGTCAAGTGTTTGTATGTTCTGCAAGCACTTTCTCCTTGGTCTGGGTGTTTAATATGTATAATCAAAAAATATCTATGTATGTATGTCTATTATATTAATTATATCAGATATTTTTTAGACAATTGTTAAACAAATCTCTAAGGGCTTGTTTCACAAACTCCGAGTCAACTTATATTCTATGGTTAAAATAAAGAGCAATCTCGGTCAGTCAGTCACTGACTGTTGCAGGTGCCTGGAAGCTCTATATTTAACCAGTGACTAATTTAATTATCCGTTCGTGAAACAGGCCTTCAGGCGTGTTTATGTTTTCTTTTGTGGAAAGACCGTTTATGTCTTTAGTAAATACAGGTAGGTAATTCGAAATTATAATTTAATAACTTTATTATAATAATGGACATCTTTGGTGGCATCAGCCCTAAAACAATAAAAATCATTGAAATTTGGGCATTTTGAAAACATTGTGCAAACTAAATTATAAATATGGCCGGTTTTTCACTATCTTTAGGGCTCCTTCGATTTATAATTTGGAAATATTACCATTAGGTTAATAAAAAGTAATATCTAAAAATTATCGAGTTTTCAGTACCTAGTAGTTAGTTTAAACTTTCAAGTAGATACTGTAACATTGCCAGTATTGGGACATTTAACTTATTTTAAAACTTTTTTCCTTATAAATATGTCTTGTTGTCGCAAAAAACTTTTATTTTTAGTAGTATTAACAAATTTCACATACAAAGTAGTCTACTCCATATGAAAAGTCTTCAGAATATAATATGATTTCGAGATACCAAGCTTAGGCGAGATAAGGAAGCTTAGGCGATATATTCAGATTAGATACAAGATACTAAATCATTTATTTCCATTGTTTGAATTTACGAATCTTAGAAAATGTCAAATATAAAATAGAAAAACAAAAACAAATATAACATGCTTCGTTTTTTTACGCTAAAGCAAAGAAGGGATTATAAACATTAGCTCATTCTTGTTCTGAAACTTTCCTATAACTATTTGTTAGTCTTGTTTTTAATTAGTTGTTAGAGCAAACAAATTCCGTCCCAAGTAGTTTTGTCATCAATGTAATCAGATATTTTTAATAATCATTTTAACAAAGATTGTGTTTTTTTTAGAAAATAGTTTAAACTGTGACAAAACTGATAAAACATGACGTCACGCTCAGTTAGGCCACGTCCGCACAGACAGGCGGCTTACTTAGCGCCTAGAGCCTAGCGAGTCACCTAGCGAGTAGCTTAATAAAACGAACGTTCGAGAACGTTCGAGATCGGCCGCACTGCGCGCTTGGCGCCTGGCTAGTCGCTTAGCGTGTATCCAAGTAAACAAACGTGTTGGTTTTTTGTCGCGAAGCGCGAGGCATTTGAGAAGAAAAAAATGATGAAATATTAATTGCTTCCGTTTTTCCACCACGCAAACCACCTTCAGTGTGGCCACCGTGAATCCTAGCAAGCAGCCAGAAAGCAAGCCACTAGGCTCTAGGCGCTAAGTAAGCCGCCTGTCTGTGCGGACGTGGCCTTAGGCAACTAAATAACTTTGAAATCCTGTTAAATCATAACCACTTGGTATTTTTGAATTAACTAAATATAAAATGTACCTAATTATACATAAAAACTTTCTGTAACACTAACACTGTTTTCGAGTATTAAAATATTAGCAAAACTCAATAAGCTAATTTTTAATTAAAATTAAAATTAAAATATAAAAGGTTAATTATATAATAATATGACATAATTTTTATTAGATTTTTAATGTGAATTAGATTTTTATTTGATTTGTTTTTTTTATTATAATTTGGCTTTATTCCAATTTGGTTATGATTTTAATTTTAATTGCGTTTTAATTTCTACAATCTTAAGCAAGTAAATGAAAGCTAAACATGGCACTTTTTTATTAATATGTAGACTGAATCAAGACGAAGGTTTCCAAACACAGGCAGAACGGGTCAGCTAGTATTAAATATAATAACTATGTTATATTTAAACCAATGTGTCAACGGCAATAAATACATTGAGTATTGAACTTAGCTCCTAAGATAAGTACAAAGTCCAATGTTGTCATCGAATTAACCCCAAATCAAATCGACGCCCGGTCTCAGATTTTTACGCATACCTATTATATATATATATTTTAGGGAAAGTCTAATTTGGTCAACCCGAAATCTGGATGGGGATTTGCAAATTGGAATAGAATTGCACTTTACAGCTTCAAAGGTATATTTGATTATTGATTAATTGATTGATTTAACAGGAAGAAGCATATACTCGTAGTTAAGTCCCATTGAGAGATTACTGTTGCCATACCATCTAGAACGTTTTACAGTGGCATGAATAAATACCTACTTCCTTTGTTTAATGAACGTGTGTGCAAAAAGCGACACCCACAACCATTGCTAATTACGAAATAAATTATATCGGTTTTTGTTACTTCAAATTTGATTTTTCTCATATGAATTGGGAAATACAATTTCAAAAAAAGATTCTATTCGATTCGCTGCATTTTTTATGCTCAAGGAACTCTATTTTCTATCCGGTATGTGTAAAGATATTTGTCTGATATTTTACTTTCACATTTCTTCATAAAATATTGCTAGATACTAAATAGTCTATTATATTTTTATCTTTACTACTTTAATATACTCATATACAATAAAATTGTTTAAATGGCTCGTACCAAAATATTTTACACTACGAGACAGAGTGTATGTTTTCAGAATTTCTTTTTCAGGAATTTAATCAGTCTCAGGAATTGCAAACTCGTACAATGACGGATGATACATTTCGATGATATATTCGGCAAATGCCCAGAGTTTCACGATTCTTTTGTCCATTTTCCGATGCAATATCAAAATATGATGGAACCTCAGTATTGAAATTCAATGCACATACAAAGCGGCTTTATTGTGGCATCATGTAGGTATATGTAAGTATTGACATGTAACTGACACAAAATTAATTGATGCTGCGTTTGAATGTTTGCGTTACCTGAGCGAATGTCTGGGCTAGCTCCTACAGGCTAGCTGCCGTTAGAGCTCGTTCCCACTATGACCTCTATGTCGTCAGGAGTGACAAAACACACGATAATTTTTGTCGGGTTCGACACAAAATCGTTGTCGGACAAAGTCAAAACGTTTATTTCCTTATAGGCACATGGCCTATATGGACAGGTCAACTTAAAATTAATAAAACTAAATTGTTTAAACTATTCTATCAAGACAATGTTATTTCCTTTATATTGAAAAAATATAAAGGAAATAACATTGTCTTGATAGTTCGCTTAAATGTTTTATACTGAGTTGAGAAGCGAATAGAACAACACAGCTTTATCAGTTATAACAAGCTTGTAGTTATTAACATTTTGGAGTTCTTATTTATAGGTAACTATTATAAGCTTAACATTCACAATAAAAAAAATGCTTGCCATATAAAGGAGCTATTATAACATGAGCATATCAGTCCTGGTCAACCAGAATTATTAGAGCCTGTCAACGTGAAACTAAGCAACATTTATCCAAGCAGCATCATCATTTATATAAAGTGTGGACAAGTGTGAATAGCTTCATATAAAATGTTCTGCTTCTACGACACACGATAAAAATCGTCCCGACAGACGACATAGTGGAAACGAGCTCTTACAACCGTAATCCTGATATCGATCGACAAATCTCGGAATCGGAAGCTCTCGTTACATAGCGAGGGTCCGAATGATTCTCTTAATTATTAGGACCATTTTTCAACATTTCTATTATAGACATGTTGAACTTGAAATGTACCTCTATACATAGAATGCGGAATCGCATATGATGAGTATTTGTTGATTTGATTCGGTTCGCCAAATAATTATAAGAACTGCCAATCTTTTAAGAGCAGTGCGTAGAAAAAACCGGCATGTACGGAGAACTTTGAAGAGTTTGAAAGACATGTGACATTCACCAACCCTCGCTTGGCCAGAGCGTGGTGAATTATGGCCTACTCACTGTCTTCAAGAGACAAGTCCCTGTGTCCCAGCAGTAGGTACGTTAATAGGGTGATGTTGTATAAGATAATTGTACACTGTAATTGTGCACCTGAATAAAGAAATAATTATGAATATATTATACAGTGTTTAATCTAGGTTTAAAACTTCGCTTGTGCGTGAATGATATTAATAAGCGAGTCCCGTAGAACAATAGCGGCTTTTAACAATGTAAAGGCTCAAACGACGACGCGCAAAATCGCCTATATACGTATTGTAAAATTACACTATACGTACGTAAAACCACACTATACGAAACGCACCAAGGGCTCCGAATTAATTAGTTAATAAATATTCTAAATTAAAAATATATATATAATATATATATCGATTATATTTGCAGACATTCGTTTATTCTTCCCCAATTTCACTACCTATAACATTTAAACAGCTCAACAGATTATCATCATCCATCTATGAATACTTGCACGATATTCAGCTAGTAACTAAATTGTAATCGCTTCATGCCTGCGGGAGCTATTATGCCACAGACAGAAACATCAAACTTATAACAGACTTCTCTCTCGTTGCTCCAACAATTGGTTCTGGCGGAAGACCAGCGCTGGTTACTAGCATGCTAGTAATTTGGTTGTTGTGTGGATTGTCCGGAAATATTTATTTTATTTTATCTTTATCTAGTTTTGTAATGTCAAAAATACTAACCGAAAGCTCTATGTAAATGCAGCACAGCTGACACATAGTCTCCGAAGCGAAGCATCCCGTCTTTTCGCATGTACCGAAGCACAAGTAGAGACATGACTTTCTCTGGGATATCGAAGCCGGCATCCCGGAGCGCGTCTCTTAGCCTGTGAATACGAGCAAGGTCTTATTTCCCAAAATCCGAGTAAAGTAAGCAATGGTTAGGTGTCAGTAATATGTGTATGAGAATGAGAATACGACAACTTTCTGATAAATTGTGTTGCAACATAAGATCTTAAAATGTAACATAGGTTTAAACAATTTTATCCATTTCGGTCATTCAATATAAGGTACTGCATTTAGGTAGGTAAGGTTACAAAATTATCGGAAAAAAACACATCTCCTGCGACCCCACATAGTGTGGAACAAGGTCAAGAGGCTGATGAAGGGAGTTTGTATGTAATATCATACTTACTAATATTATAAGTGCGAATGTAAGTTTGTTTGTTAAGCTTTCACGCGAAAACTACTGAACCGATTTAAAAGAAATTTGGTACACAGAATCTCTAGAGCCTGAAAAATAACATAGGCTACTTTTTACCGCGGGAAACGTCATTCCGCGGAAAAATCCATTATAACGCGGGTAACACCGCGGGGCACAGCTAGTGTACAAATAAATGTCATGTCTATTTAAGCAGGCACTTACCTCTCTGCTCGTAAAACTCCCATCTTCTCAACAGCATGCTTCTTGAACATCATCTGCCAGTGTTTGAGACTGCACATGAGATCCTTGAAGTCCGATAACGATATTCGACCTGTTCCGTTTTTCTGATAATATTCTTAAAGAAATTTTTACTTAATAAGAAATTCAAATAAACAGGAAAAGGAATTATATGGTATACGGTACAATTTGCGAGTTGACAACCTCAAAAGTTAAAAAACTGCGTAGCGAAAATAAATGTGTATGTATTAAGGTATTTTATATGTAGGTATACGTGGTTTGCGGGCATTAACTTGCACAGTTTCTAACTAGCACGGGAGGAAAGTTCTACAGACTGCGTTACTAATGTAATACTCTCATTGGTTTTTAATAATTGATTGAATGTAGAAATATTTCAAGATAAAATGTAGAGTTCTGAACTAACTAATGTTATATTACTTCACTAAAAATGCATAATAGTTTTTTTGTTTGGTTGAATTCGCACTATTGAAAAATGTAGAGTTCTGAACTTACTAATGTTATATTACTTTACTAAAAATGCATAATAGTTTTTTTGTTTGGTTGAATTCGCACTTTTGCTAAAATTATATCTTTTAAAATTAAATTGTAAATCAGGCCCGTATTTAAATTATATAACAATGTTTGTGTAGCTATATGACTGAGAAAATTTCTTAAATACCGGTAGTTCAGGAATTATTGAGGTGAAACTCATTTAAAAGTCATCAATTAAATTTAAAAGGTAATTGTTAATTTTCATGGCCTTCCGTTATTCTGATTGTTTTTGTTATTTAGAGAAAAATGAACCTTATCAGTAACCCTTTCAATCTGCATCATAAAATACAGCACATTATTTTTTGTCACATTTGACCGGTTCGAGTCCCGACTGAGGCAAGCGTTTTTTCATAAATCCTTAAATGCAGTATTTATTGTTTTTAAAAAGAAAGGAAAGTCTCCCTTACACAAAATGTGCTATTTACAATATTTAAGGTAGTTGCCATCCATGTGGCATTAGATTTTTCCACCCTGTATAAAGGTACCGTCAACAACAAAATCAATTTACATGTGTAATACCGTCCATTTTCGAGCAAGTTGCACTAATCTGCAGTTGTACAAGTTGTACTAAGTTCAAATGAAGCTTCTATTTGTCAAAAGAAAATGATTATAACAACCGGATTTTAAATGAATGTTATCACTAACATAGCACCTTTGAAACGTTTTGGTTGAATAAAGTCTAGTAAAAGAGTACTTGATACACCTGGGTGAATAAACACAGGTTAAGAAGACAGCCCCTGTTTTGTAATTTATTTCTTATAAACTGAACATGACCTAATTTACTGTAATGTGTATTAATTCGGAACCTTATTTCATCAATATCTCATTTAATTATTTTTTATAGTCTAAGATCCGATCTTATATCGACCTTCACCGAACTGATAAAGAACAAAACATAGTTTGTAGCAAATTTATTATATTAGAAAATAATATAGAACAATATATTTGCCTAAAAACCCTACAATACATTAGGTCAGGGTAAACTTCTTTAACCAGACGATGCAACATTTATTAATTAGAAATAGTCTGATCAGAATTTTTGTAGCAAACCCATATTTAATAATTTTCTAATATTATGTTAAATTTGTTCTAAAATTTGTTAATTTCTAATCGGGGCTTAAACTACGACTTTATATGATATGAAAGCGTTCCTGGATAAATTGGTAAAGGCATTTAACATGGTATTCTGCTAATTAAATCCATGACTGCTTTTCGAGGTAACGATATACGTATGTGTATAACGTGGTAACGATATACGTATGAGATACCTATCAAACAAATTGCTTTAAGCAATAAGACCGCCCATTACGCATGCTAGGTTTAAATGGTAAATGATCTTGTATTTATGTTAATTGGTGTTTTAATTAAGAATTTTCTATTCTATTCTATTTAAAGAAATGTTTACATAATTCATGTTTACATGTTTCACCTTCACGTAAATTAGTTACGGATCCAATTTGAGCTTGTTTTTACTGTTGTTAACAAGAAGCTCTATTTTTATGTAAGTAATAATGAAAGTTTTACTTTGCCTTTGTGGGGATCGGCGTGGGTGGGCTTATGATATGTGAAGTAAGTAGACTGTAAGATAGGATGTTTCACTCCATACAATACTCGGAAAGAGGAATTAATTCGTAGATATTCAGTGAGTCAGGTTCAGGATGGATAAGTAATTATTGTGATGAAAAAGAACGCATAATAATTATGTATATCAAATCGAACACAAACTTCATTAAACCGAAAATATGATTTTCGGTTTAATGAAGTTTGGGTTCGATTTGAGTTTTCAGTAATATTATGCAGTGCTGAAGACAAATTTGCTCAACTATGACATACTTATTATAATTATAAGTTATACATTTGGAAACTACCATGGTTATCATTATATTTAGATTTATAACGGGCTATGTATCATGATTGATTGTCTTTTGAGTTTCCCGATATCATTATAAGTTGTATAATTTTATGTGAATTAAATTTGTGTTTAGCTGCAAATAAATTATTTCTTATCTTTTTTCTTTATCTTTTATTTAACTACTTTTGCAACATTATTTATATACCAACTTAATGGCTGATTATACTACTATTACTCGTAAAAAGGTCTAGACATATTTTTTACTTTGCCGTGGTACATTTTTAAAGTTATTAACTGATAAACTTAAATCATATTGATTTATTTTATTATGCATAACCATTAATCCAGACATTTTTGCTGAGTGGCTGCAACCAACGCGAAAACTTATTGCGACAGTTACGGACTAGCTTTAAGCGAGCGTAGCCAGACCTTTATAATGAAAATATAATTGTGTTCTAGATTTCTAATAATAATAATAACGTATTTTCTCTAATTAGCCTAGCCTAAGTGTTAGCTTTAAATGTACTGTTAGCGAAAAAATCGTCAGGCGACACGACAATTCGTAGCACTGTGAAAAGGATACATCCAACGAGAGAACAATCTGTCGACACGTATCAATGGACGCGCAGCTTTTGATATAATCGTTCGGCAAGCACGCGTCTAGCAACTCTTGCAGTTCAAATATATTTATCGTCTTATGTTCATCAGCTAGTTGCAGGAACAACGCTTCGTACTGAGCAAAACTGTTTGTTTTCGCCCCTTGAGGCGCTTTCAGTAGCACTGCCTTGGTTTTCCTCGGTGGGTCGTCCAGTACTCTCATCTTGACGGGCCGGTTCGAGAATATTCTGAGCGTGAAGTTCGCTTCTTCTCTTGGGGCGAATGTGGTGGGTATTATTAAATATGCTGCAGCGTCCAGCTCGCATCTGCAAACAAAATAATAAGTGACATAAAGAAATAAAATTGACCGAATGAACAATGCGAACAGGGTATCTTCTAAATTTTTACCATGAGTTCGTAAAGGTAGTTGGTTGATCTCGTCGACAAATATTTATTTTAAAACTTACAGTTCATCATCATCATCACCCCATTAACGTTCCCTGCTGGGACTTCTCTCTTGGCGAGAGAGATTAGGCCTTAATTCACCACGCTGGCCAAGTGCGGGTTGGAGAATGTGTCTTTCAAACTCTTTAAACATGCCGGTTTCTTCACGATGTTTGCATTCACCTTTAAAGCACGTGTTTAAAGCACACATACATTTTTCAAGAAGAAAAATCCAGAGGTCGTGGGTTCGGAATGAAAGTCGACTTAGCCAACACGGCTTACAGGCTTAACTTGCAGAAAATTTCAATAATATTTATGCTGGATGCGTCAAGCCGAAGACAGGGCGCTATGGCGCCCAGCAGTGGACTAATAAAATCAATGATAATGATGATGAAATTTAAACAAATAATTTGAAGGAAAACAAACATAAATAAACTAAACATGTAAACAAATCAAAAATAAACTTCATAAAACAAAAACTTCGATAACATAATATCCAAGTTGAAAAACAATAACAGGAAAATTGTTGACATTTAGTCACTAAGCAAGCTTTCCTATTGCCGTACATGGTAAATAGTTAAATCCGGTTCCGTGTTTGGTTGGCCGAGTTAATTTGTTCGGACAATACGTCCAACGTCCAAGCAGAATATCGGAGGCCTAGGTTCGCAACGGCCGTTTGTTTTAGTAATTCGGACAGTCAACAATACCACTGTTCGATACTAATAAGATATGATATGTCGTCGGTCTCAGCGAATAAGGGTGTATGTGTGATCAGATGTGTTTTTTTTTATTTACACTGAACTTATAGTGAAATGTATTTTTTTTAAGCTACCTCTGCCATATACATAATATCTTGGATGTAAATTTCTGTAAGGTAATGAATGTTGTAATCAAAAAATTTAAAAAAAGTTTTTAGTTTTATCGTTAGTTTATAGGAGACTTTCAAGGATTATAGGAGAGTAAAAAATATACTATCATCCTATAAAATATAAATTAAAAAATAGGTTAATTAAATAATTTATCACATATTGATAAAAACCTTTTTAAATTTTTATTCTTGCCATAAAATGTTATTGTACTCCGATGTCATGTTTGTAATCAATATTTACACGTTATATTTTATTTTATGTTACACATACCTTAAAATTTAGGACTTAAGAGGGCCAAAACCATCAGTTAATTTGGTTTGTATATTTGTTTTTCTCTTATAACTTACACAATCAATAAACCAGAAAATAACTAGTCTATCCGCAGCTTCGACATCTATAAAACTGTGACTCTCATTAATTAATATAATAGAAAACATTCTATAAAAGGTTCAAATGGCGCGTTTGGAAGGAAAGGTATTTTTACAACAACAACTTTGTTTAAGCTATCAGTAACATAACATGATGTCAGCAAGATTCAGCTTCTTCAACGATTCTTGTCGTTTATTGGAACATAGTAAAATTATCTGCTGATGTTTAGAATAGAATAGAAGAATAGAAACTATTCTTTTTTCAATGTTAGATAAGCCTTCATTTGACCATAATCTCACCTAATGTAAAGTGACGATGTGGTCTTAGATGGGGCATTCATTATACAAAACACAAACTTAGTATTATATAATAATTATAATGGTAATCTAGTGAATCAATTTAAAATTGTGAAAGTAATATAAAGTATTTTAGTTCAATTATCGGATCAAATATTATTCCATCGATGATAACTGTCGTTTCAGATAATCAAAGTTTTCTGTTGTTTAGTTACGTGTTAAGTTTGAGAGTAAGTACAATGGAGATGGTAGGTGCTAAACTTGAAGAAGCCTGTAATAATATTAATTATTATCATTTATATGAAAGTGCTTTTTTGGTGAACTCTAAGTGAACTCTACGTGAACTTTATGTGAACTCTACGTGAATAAATACAGAGATCCGATAGAATTTTCGCAGTGTCGAAGTTCTGTGCTCCTGTTCTGTCTCAAATTCTCACGCAAATTAATAAAATTTCCTAGGAATCTGATAAAGTCCTGGAAGCTATCCATTTTGCAACCTATTACTACGAAATGTATTTCAGCTGCCCCATAAAACAATTGTCCCATATCAATTTATAATACACAATGCTAGGTATCAATTATTTTAATTGTAAATGTTTCTTTGAAAACGAATATCAATTAGCATAAAATGTAAAATATGTTACCTTCCTTATAGCAAAACCTTAAATGGAATAAGCAATTTTGCATTTTTTTTAAATTGATAAATGTTTATGAATTATATTTACAAGATGTCTTAAAGGGGAGTATCAAAACAGAATAAGAATAAGTTTATCGGTCAAAAAAGTACATACATAGTTTCCGTTGCTCTATGGCCTCCAAACTAAAAAAACCTGCAACTTGGAGACCTCAAAATACTAAAACAAATAATAAATACGGAAAGTGATGTTACGGATTTATTCGGCGGGACCGTCGACGTCAGCAAATACTCCAAGTTTACATACCGGACAATGTTCTCCTGCACCTTGATTAATACTTGTGTTGATTGAGCGCAAGACCTGTGCTATAACAAGCCTATGTACCTACATACGTACATAGGCTTGTTATAGCAGGTCCTACTTTTCTATCAAATGCATGTGTTTACCAAAATCTATGAAGTTTAAGGCTGGGTCCACACTTGTATCATTTCGGTGTATCACGATCAGGCGTGGCGTATCGAGTATCCGTATCATAAGTATGGACGCTCATTTTATACTTTTATGTGATACTGTATCATTTCAGCGTATCAACTTTAACTTTACAAATATGGACGCTTCAAAAAGAAAATGTAACAAGTAACTTCAAGAGTAACAAAGTCCATACAACCATAGACAACTTTGCAATGTTGGCTTTCGGTATATTTGGATTATTAATCGAATACAGTTAGCTACTCCGATGTTTAAAATCGACAATCCCAAAGTGCTGTTCCTCTCGATCTCCTGTCAAATCATATTTGGGTAAGTGAGAAGTGAGTAATTTCGCGCATCGGATTTAATCAATTACCGTAGAATTTTCGAATGGCCGTAGAAACTGCTACGGCTACAGGGTTGCAGCCGTAGGCAGTGCATTGTGTAATATTTTGGCCTGAAAGCCGTAGAACACGGTAATTGCCGCAGCATTAAATATAAATTAAATAAATATTTCCGGACTACTCACACATCATCACCTAACCCCAAACTAAGCAGAGCTTGTACTATGGGTGTTAGGTGACGGATATACTACATAGATACATTTTTTTTTGTAAATACATACATATATGACACATAGAAAACACCCAGACCCGAAACCAGAAATTATAGATCGTACAAAATCTGGTCCCCCGGCGGGAATCGAACCCGCAACCTCCTGCGCCTCAGGCGGACGTTCGCCCACCGAGCCACAGAGGTCGTCGTTTGGCAACACTGCATCAAGCATTCACGTCCAAACTTGTTCAATGCAACGCGTATCCCCTTTGAAGATCGCGGAAAAACCGACACAGGATGGTTCGGGGTGTATCACGTATCGTATCACGATACAGTATCATGATACAGTATCAAAATACGTCCATACTACCGTGATACGCGTATCGGATACGCGGTGTATCTTGATACGCGATCATTGGAGATCGGGGGCGGATCGGGCCGTATCGGATACGGCATGTATCATTAACGCGTATCAGCTTGCGTCCAAACTAGCGATCATGATACGCGCCGAGGATACGCGACGGAGATACGATACGCCGAAATGATACAAGTGTGGACCCAGCTTAACAGTTACTTACTAGCCACCATATTACAAGCTCTGCTTAGTTATGTGTTAGGTGATTCTGATTAGTCCGGATTATTCATTTATGTTACAAGCTAATCGTAACCATCTTTGAAGTTTAAATTTTATTTTTAGATTGATGTATTAACAAGCTGTATTTATTATTTTGGTTTGAGGATTCATATGATGGATGTTTATACTAGTTATCGTATTAAGACGGTACCAAAAAATACAAAAAAACAACTTAGCCTTCATTATTGTATTAAAATTTAACCAATGTTGAGGTTTAGGCTTTCAAATTGATATATACTGTCTTTGTCATTAGGATTTTCGAAAGATGTTCTAGATGCCACGGGGATTCCATCATCTGGTTTCATTGTCATGGTCACACGCTTAAAATATCTAAATTCTAACAGAACAAAAATAAGCATCAGAATCGGTCTCCAACAAGTTACGGTTTCAGGTAATAAAAAGTCGTCTCACTCTAATAACTCAGGTTCTTTTAAGTTGTTTAAAAAAGACCAGATTGCATTAATTAAATAAAATAAGTGTTAATCCGAGTAAATTAAGCAAAAGTTATGTCTCAATGGTGATTTATGTCAAGAGATATCTCGCTTTGTCACATGAGCGAAATATCGCAATATTTTAACTATTTCCTAACTTTACTCGGAGACGGTGAAAAGGCCCTTACTTATTAAAAATAATTTGTTGATAGAATCATTAATTTAAAAAATGTTTGCGAATGTGTTACAGAATAATAATCTATACTTATTATATATGAAAGGGCCCGCACTGGGCCAGCGGTAAATTAAGGCCTAATCTCTCACGCCAGGAGAGAAGTCCCTGTGTCCCAGCTGTGGGAACGTTAATAGGGTGATGATGATGATGATAATATATGTATGTTGCCTGCTGCTTATATACGCGTTCAATCAAGAGCGTAAATAAGTTGTTATGTTGTTTCTTTATATAAGTTATATAATTATTTAGAATGAGTTTTGCTTTCGCTATAAATAAAAAAAACATGTATTATCTGATAAGAGAACTTTATTGTTCTTCTGAGAAATAAATATATTTTAACCTACTGCGTCTATCTGTCTTTATGTTTCCGGATTCTAAATATTTCCGGATTAATCACATAGCATAATTTATCCCCAAACTAAGCAGAGCTTGTATGTACTATGGGTGCTAGGTGACTGATATGCTACATAGATACATTTTTTTTTGTAAATACATAGGTACATATAATACATAGAAAACCCCCAGACCCGAAACCAGAAATTGTACAGTAGCGGGAATCGAACCTGCAACCTGTCTTTCGCCCACCGAGCCACCAGAGGTCGTCAAAAAACTATAATTCTATAAACTCTAAAAAAAAAACCTAAAACTACTGAACAATAAGCAGTTTTCAGTAAAATAGTGTGATTCAATAAGACGGATTTGATTCCGTGCAAAACAAAATAAACCAGCTATAGTCAATTTTATATAAATAACTTTTAAATAAACAAAAAAATGTCTTTAGATGTTAATGTCATCAAGTAAACAAATGAAAACCAGGAATACTAAACATGTGGAGATTTTACATTCTTACTTTTTAAATTATATTAAATTTTACTATTATTAATTGTGTATTTATGTTTATTGTAGTGTGTAATAAAGAATTTTCTTTATCTTTTCTATAAATGACATTATTGATAATGAATTCTACCTTTTCATTGTATAAAGACATTGACAGTGCGGGTTGGTGAAAGTGTGACATTCACCAACCCGCACTTGGCCAGCGTGGTGAATTAAGGCCTAATCTCTCTCGCCAAGAGAGAAGTCCCTGTGTCCCAGCAGTGGGAACATTAATAGGGTGATGATGATGATGATGATTGTGAAAAGTGGGATTTACTCTCGTAATGAACTAGAGTTAATTAACTTTCGACGTTTCGATGTCCTTCTCCTCCTAATAAAGGACTTCTCTTGACTTCCGAAGTCCAAAACGTCGAAAGTCTATCAACTAGTTCATTACGTGAGTAAATCCCGCATAAATAGTGTAACTCTCGATAACTTTGTAAATAAATTCTAACTGGCCAATATTATTATTACTATTTTGGATATTCTTTACGTATGTATACAATTGAATAGTTTGTTGAAACAACTCAACAACTTATTACAAAACAAAAAATATCTACAATTTTGGATTTAGTTAGCAGTTCTCAAGAAACATAAATATTTATAGATAACGCATAGTTTCTTATGGCATCGATCATCTTCTTTCAAGATTTTTTGAATGGTTCATACAGAATAATACCGTTTACTGTTTTTTTCTTAATAAATCTAAATTTAAGAAAAAGGGGGGTTTTCTTAAATTCCTATGCATTAATTTCCTTACATGTAAAACAACATAATATTATGTAATGTGGACGCGATGCGCTTTCATTTGATACCCCACACTGTGTATTTGCAGATTTTTGGTTTTCCTTCCCCACTCTCAACCCCAAAACTTTTAAACGGCACACTGTTTTTCATGAAACTTGTCTAAGAGTGCGTTCGCGATCTATGATGTCCCAGACGACAGACAGACACACAGATAGACATGTCAAACTTATAACACCCCTCTTTTTTACACAGACAAAGAAGAAAAGAAGGGTTAAAAAACCCCCGACCAAAAAATAAAAGCGGCACAGTACGAATCGTACTCGTGCATTGAGGGTTCCGTACAACACTTAGGTAAACATTCAGTAAAAGTAGAAAAATATGTTAGTAGGTATTATGGTAATGTAAAAAAAAAATATAAGGTTTTTTAAATTTTTTTATATGTGTTATGAGATGCTGATTTTTACTAAATTATAAGATTGTGCGTTGACAGGAAGTACCCTTTAGATTTCCTTGCGATCAAAAAATGTGGTTAAATTGCTTTTTCTATTAAATTTATAAAAGTTAAAATATGTTACAGCTGAAAGGTATTATAGACCTGAGAACTTATTTGGTATTAATTTTAATTCAAGTCATTCGTGAGAAAAGGATAAGTACCTAAGTACTTTATTATTAAATAATAATTAGAAATATTGATGTTACCATAAATTTTGCAATTTTCTTTTATCTATGCTGTGACACTAAGATGTGGCTGCGTTGGATTTTTTTAACGATTCAAGATCTAATGGGTCTCTCTTGCAAGCAATTGCGATCAAAATTTGGGGCATAAATTGTTGTTTCGTTTGATTACGTTGACATATAAGTTTAATTTTGTAACAGCTTAAATATACTATTGTCTAGAGTATTTGGTATGCATTTCATTTGAATACCACAACGCGTTAATGAGGAAATATAAATTACTATTTAGATTAATAACGGGATATTTACCATGATTGATTGTCTTGATTCTCAGCGCGGGGCACCGGCGTGTAGCAAGCCGTGATCATCAGGCCAACTCAATCATCTATGACTTTCGGAATTAGAATCGAGTATGCACCCTCTTAGCCCACACGGCTTCTTCTTGTCTTATAGTCTTGGTATTTGCTATGAACTTTAATCGAACACCGTAACTCAATATTTATGGTTTTCGCAAGTTTTCCTTTGTCTGAGCAATAAGGTTTCACCTCGTGTTGGATTTCTATATTCTAGGATAACCCTATAGGTTTTGATTTCCTTCCAAGAATCTAAAGTTTGCGAAAAACAGCAGTATCTATTAATTTGATAGAAGCTTGGTTTTTCTGCAGCTTTAAGGGACAGTAGACCTGAGTAATTGATTTGATTTTCAGCTTGATGCCTTTACGCGTTGCTGATACAAATTCCTCAACAAACAGACAGACACGTCAAACTTATAACACCCCTCTTTTTTGGTCGGGGGTTAAAAACCGGGGACATAGCTCGCGAACGGGTGGAGCGATTTTTTTATTGTATTAAAGGTGAGTTTGGCGCCAGGACATGTTTGATGAGTCGGTCGTGCCGTTTAAAAGTTATGGGAGTGAGAGTGGGGAAGGAAACCCGAAAATCTGCAAATATACACGAGTGGGGTATCAAATGAAAGCGCATCACGTGCACATTGGTGTTTTAATTTCAAAGAAAAATAAGCATTGGAATTGGGCTTATTCCTTAAATTTAAAATTTAGACTTATATTACAAATTATTCATGGTTTTGTGACTAAAAGTGCTGAGAGATAGCTAAAAACTATTATCATGTGATTTTCTACAAAAATGTCAACAACTGGTGTAAAACATGTATAATTTTATATTGGCGATGCAAAGATTTTAACTAGCGCCTCTAGTTCAAAATTGTGAAGCTGTCTATGAACGACACTTTGACAGTTTTTAGTTTTTTTTTTAGTCCAGGGTAGGTCTAAACGGTGAGCAGCATAAGGAAAAATTGCTGGGAACTTTTTTTACCCGTGCGACGCCGGGGCGGGCCGCTAGTTATAAATACAAATCAGATAAAAACAAACAAAGTGTCGTTCTTAGACAGTTTCTAAATTTCGCCGCTAGAGGATAATGATAATCTTTGCATCGCCAATAACTTTTCTTTAAATGAAGGCTGGTAAGTATCAACTTAGGTACTATATTTTGTACCCTCGTATGAGGATAATGTGATAATGTAATGTAAGATAATGCTCAGCCGGCATGAATTATGAAAAAATCATGGAAAAATACTCAATGTTTTCACAAAGGGATGGGATTTAATAATTTAAGTATCGATAAACGGAATAATATCAATATTTTTCTTTTTGATTCTGATTCTATTTAATGGTATTGAAGGTATTTTATTTATTTAACACTTATTTTTTCTGTTACGGACCAATACAATTCTCATTTGATAAACCTGTCCCAACCTTGGCAAAGTGTATATTTACTGCAGAAGAAAGCTGTCTGTCTATCCTCGGTCCTAAAAAATCTCTCCTCGAAATCTTTTCTGTTTCACAATTTTGAGATGTATTCCATTAGAGTCTACCGTACACAAAATTATTCATACTGGCTTTTGAATTTTACTTAGTGTATGGTATATTTTTATCAATAAATAGGCGACTCAGTGATAAATTTATAAAAAAAAATCATATCGTACTAGTAACTCCTGAGGGGAGCGCGTTCAAAAAAACAAACCATCTTCTTCAGCTTTATAATTATCAGTAGAGATATATTTAAACTGAGTAAATTTAATGGTTTACAAAACTAACTGAATGCTGTTTTTGAGTTTTATCACACAAACCGGCACGACGTACTTATACGTAAAATCAAACATTCGTTGATCTGACTTCCTATTGCATTTGAATACAAATGTTCGTTTTGGGTGCAATGATCAATGACATAGTCCGGTCAATTTAGACATTCGAAGTTACATAAAGTCCCAACAAGCTGAATTTCAGTGAAATTGTTTAAAACATAATTATAAACAATGTCTAGAATTTATAAAAAAAAAATCATATTTTTTTTTTTTTTTTCTAGAATCTTTGCAGATTTTCGGTTTTTTTGTCTGTCTGTCTGTCTGGAAAATCATAGCTCCCGAACGGATGAAGCTATTTCAATTTTTTTGTATGAAAGGTGAGTTTGGCCTGGGTCTTCTTAGACATGTTTTATGAAAATCGGTTGAGCCGTTTAAAAGTTATGGGGGTAAGAGTGGGGGAAGGAAAACCGAAAATCTGCAAATATACTCGAGTGGGGTATCAAATGAAAGAACATCGCGTGAACATTACTAAATATTATGGTGTTTTACTTTTAAGGAAAATAAAACATTGGAATCGGGGGATTTTCTAAAATTTTAAATTTAGATTTATACTTATTGAATCGTTATTATCTCAGAAACGGTGGCTCGTAAGAAAAAAAGTATGCAGATATTTTTTATAGATCATTTTATGATCTATAATTTTGTCTCAGGTACTTTTATGATAAAACTTACCGTTTTGCTGAAAATCGCGATAAACTCATTATTGTAACCTTTGACCTTGAATAAAAAATTTTCCATACATGGGAATGATGGGGAACTTCTAGGCATTGCTTATAATTATGTTTTAAACAATTTCACTGAAATTCAGCTTGTTGGGACTTTATGTAACTTCACTCTCATTTTTTGGTCTAAATTGACCGGACTAACAAGCATTTAATGAAGTTGCTTGAGATAGAATGAAGAAAGAGGTAGTCCAGTTCAGTTTCTTGTAATTGGACTCTGCGCTTGAAGGGACAATTTGCCAGTGTTGAGTTAAAATAAAATTATAAAGTAAAAAAGATGTTACTCAGCTGAACGCCATTTTGCGTCTCAAAAAAGAGGTACCTACGTAAAATAATACGTGACACTGACATAAACAAGATTAGCTCGTAGCATTGTTTTTAAAGATGCAAGCTTAGAGTATCTATCTATGGTAAGGAATGCAAGGTATAAACCACGTTGTCCATAACCGGATATGTATTTCAATAAATGAAATACAAATGACCGTCTGTTTGCTTCCATTTCCTTTTGTACATCCGTTGTGGGCGCATGTTCCGGCTTCAAACAGGTTCTCTTTGTTTTGACTTTCAGAAATTGTAGATTTTACTACGATATACTCGTGTTGTTGTTGGGTGTTTTCAATTTACAATAAAAATCTGTATTGTGTGCCTATATCTATTATATAAAGTATATCAGATGTCTAGGACATGTAACATAAGCTTAGAGTTTACCCCGGGGCTAGGTGTCGTTGTGTGGACTTTGACACAATATTCATCCCATTAAAAAAAAAACACAAGAATAACTTCCTCGTCCACATCGTCACTCACGATCAGATGAAATTGTAGAGAATCAAAAGTCAGATCACATTAAAAATAAACAACGGCATTCCGAAAGTGCTGGCGAAAGTGAAAACTTGAACATATTGAATACACTTTGAATATTTTGGAATGGTTAGGGAATAGTTATTTGCTCTACATTATTATCTCTATTCAAAGTCTGGAAAAAAGTGCTTTAAGCAATAAGGCCGCCCATGACATGTGTTGTACTTAGCTATAAGCCGCTTTTGTATTGTTTTTATCTTGGTGGATACTTACTGGATTAGAATTTCATCTGCTCGACGGAAAGTCGGGGATAACTATTGCATACAGGTGCCAAGTGAGCATTAGTGGAAGTTTCAACTAAGTTGTCTACAGAGGTTTCCGAGTTCCGAATAATAGGTTTGGTATTATGCCGGTTAAGGATATCACTATCGGGATAATGGAAACATTTTGTAGTTTGCACATTACGGTGATTTGTTTTTTCAGTTCTACATATTTCGCGAGTTTTTCCGCAATCGTAATTGTAATGTCAATTAAAAAAACTTTTTTGGATTTTGTTACTAACTGTAATATCAGTTCTATTGTAGTGTACTGTTCTATGTGTTAAAATGGCTCTATTATATAATACATCTATGAATCTTAGAATTTTCTAGGAAAGTCTTAGGTATACATTAGTAGTGAGGGATTGGTTTTGGTGTTTGTTCTTCTAGATATTACATATTTGTGGCAGCAAATTTTTGGTGAATGATATTGGCAACTTGGTCATGTCTATATTTGC
The DNA here is from genome assembly GCA_929108375.1 of Gymnoscelis rufifasciata. Lineage (NCBI taxonomy): Eukaryota > Metazoa > Arthropoda > Insecta > Lepidoptera > Geometridae > Gymnoscelis > Gymnoscelis rufifasciata. The sequence continues at coordinate 5,376,245 of OV815301.1, forward strand.
AGTCGGTTTGGGCGATGGCTTCACATGTTCCAGTCATGTGCTTTATCGTTTCAGAAGAACTATTGAAGCATTACACACAAGTCATTGGTTAAATTACGTATTTTAATAACATACAGTATCGGTTTCGGTTATTTTTAGTTCCTATGACTTGGTCTTGGATTGCTATCATAAAACCCTCAGTCTCTGGGAAGAGTACCCCTCACCGGAGCCACTCGTTCGACGCCTGAATGTCAACGTTGGGTAGACTCAGGTCATGGCGATGTCTTCTGTGGAAAGATTTGAGGGACCACAGTTGTTAAGACTTTGTCTAACTGTTTGTTCTTCGTTATTTTGTTGGTTGCGGTTTTGTAGATTTAATGGAGTGAATTTACGATCGAGTTATTTCGCACAGATTGCTCACTTCATATTACGAATTCTTTCGATCAGGTCACCTGTTAATTTGATGATCTGAGTGCTTGACGGGAGTCCAACATTTTTTATCAATACTAATGCTTCAGCCAAACCTTCGCATCAGCAACGCGAGAAGCGGGACATTTTTGCTTAAAAACGTCTCGCTTTGTGATCGCGTAGGTGTGCAACGAACCAAAGTAAGGAATGGAGCTCTAGAACAGTCCACGGCTGGGTAGGAGGCCGCGCAGGTGCGGCCGAAGCTTAATAGTGCACGACGAAGCTAAATGAGTTTTCACATCAAAAACAAAATTGAAAAGAGTGTTCCATACCTATGACTGATCTGCCGGCTGTTAGAATAATTGGAGTTCAAAGTGCTCTTGAACCGGCGGAAGAAGGAAGGCGAGGCTTTCTCCGGGATCGGGGAAGGCAGCACGTAAACGCTGAAGCCTATGACCTTAGGCTCCATGATCTTGTGCTGATTGAGGGACACGATCACGGTGCCAGGCTCGTTTAACACCACTTGCACTTGGGGATTCATGTGGAAGAAATCTGAAACAAATATATAAATCAATTTTTTTCTGGGCAATCCACACAACATCATCTAGACCCGCGATAAGCTCTAAGCTTGTGTACCAGACATCTGATATACTTAATATAATAGACAAAGGTAATACATATAGATATGTTTCATTATAAATACTAAACACCCAGACCAAGGAGAAATTGCTTGCAGAACATACAAACATATGACCCCTCGGCGGAAATCGAACCTTTGATGCTACCTCACGCTCGCGCCACTGACGCAGTCCCAAACGAACATGGTGACTAAATATTGAGACTACAATTTTAACGTTGTCAAGGTTTATTCTAGTATGACACCTTTGATGGCTCCTTAGCGTTTTTTGATTCCGTCATGAAATAGGATCAATTGATATAATATTTTTTTGTGAATATTTCTGGTTGACTATAACTTTTTACCAAAATCTATGAATGCAGTTCTGAATATCTTTAAAAGTTTTGGAGAAAGAACCCAAGAACTATCTCTCTCTTTGTAACTTTATAGGATAGTCGTCTAAGCCCGCGAGTGAGTGTACACTTAAAATAGTGGTTTGATTTGAATTAAGTGACGGTATATTGCGTACCTTGTTTACAATTCGCATTAAACTTGAACTTGATTTTTAAATTACAGGAAAGCGATCAAGTAGAGCGACGTTCTGTCAATTTTCCTTATCGAACTTTTGAAAAACGAGCAAATAAGGTTTGGATAAATAAAATTGTATGATATGCAATCAATCATCATCATCACCATATTAACGTTGCCACTGCTGGGACACAGGGACTTCTCTCTTGACGAGAGAGATTAGTCCCTAATTTACCACGCTGGCCAAGTGCGGGTTGGTAAATGTCACATGTCCTTCACTCTCTTTAAAGGGGTCTGAACATGCCGGTTTCCTCACGATGTTTGCCTTCAACGTTAAAGCACATGTTTTAAAGCGCACTTCCGTTTTCAAGAAGAAAAATACAGAGTTGCGTTGTGGTGTGAACCCACATCCTTCGGAATGAACGTCCATTGTGCTCCCACTTAGCCAACAAGGCCACTTTTTAGTTTATTTTCTAATTGGTGAATTAGTACTGTATGGTGATACAGTTACGTGTTTTGTTTTTGACTAAAGGTGGTTGTATGTTCAAGTGACTTTTGCCTGCATTAAGGGCAAAATGTGTAAAACGAGAATCTATGTATGTATGTATAGTAAAAATGTATCTGACAAAAAATGTAATCTAAATTAAATTTAAAAAAAAGATTTTGTACCGAGCGAATCTACTTATGTCAAAGTCAAAGTCAAAGTCAAAACGTTTATTTCCTTAGAAGCCTATGCTTACATGGACATGACAGTGCACAAGCAGCGTTCATCCGTGTCGCACTCATTAGAATCGTTAATTACGTATAAGCAATAAATCTATTGTCAAGTGATTTCGGTTCTATTATTCAGCATCAAGGAAGTAGCTAGCGCGATTTCCTGCAAAGTGCACATATTTTTTATACAAAAATCCAGAGTTGCGCGGCTGTTTCAAACTTACGACCTTTGGAATGAAAGGCATAACACTGTCTTGACAGTTCGCTTCAATTTTTTACACCGAGTTGAGAAGGATATACGCAAAATGGCGTTCAACTGAGAAACATCTTTTACACTTTATAATTTTATTTAACTCGACACTGGCAAATTGTCGCTTCAAGCGCAAAGTCCAATTAAAAGAAACTGAACTGAGTTGAGAAGCGAATAGATCAACCCAGCTTTCATCTCTTTATGTTGTTATTTTAACAATATTGGTGTACAACATATGTAGTTACCACAATACATAAATCATACCAGTAGTTCCTGAGATATGCGCGTTCTAACAAACAAACAAACTCTTTAAGTTTTTTAATATGAGTATAGATTGTAATAATATAGGTATTCATAGACTGTTCTCTGTGCCCTACTGTAGAACTGTCTATTAATAAACTGCTCGACCAGAAACCAAACAGCGTTATCTTCGCAGATGAATGAAAGAGTTTAATGTTGATATGCCTGAAGTTTTCGAGAGTGATGAATGAATGAAAGGATGGTTGCTTAATTATTTATAGTTTGTATTCACTTAATTCATGACAATTATTCGTATTCCCATTAATGTATCTAATGCACAAAAACTATTTAATTTATAATAATTATGTATAATTCTCTATTTAATTTTATTTGATTAATTTGTAACTTAGTTGATAATGATGTGTATTAATCTATAGTAACTAATGTATTTGGTTTTTAACCCTCGACAAAAAAGAGGGGTGTTATAGATTATAATAGATGGATTTCAGTTTTTCAGAGCGAATTTTGTTTTTTTTTGGATAAAAGGTGAGTTTTAGTGGTATGAGTGGGTAAGGAAAACCGATAATCTGCAAATATTCTTGAGTGGGTACAAATTAGTATGACTTTTCACTTTTAAGGGAACTAAGTTCTAAACTCGGGTTTTTTTTTGTTTTTTTTTAGATTATATAAATCGTGTTAATTTACTTAAATAAATAAATTAATTAATCCTTACCTATGTTGTTCCTGCAGCCACCAGCATTGACACCTCGCTTCCATCCGCTTTGGTACATTTTCATTTGCCATTTGCTTCGATCTACCAGGGACGTTTCTGCCTACGACCAAAAATATCGTTAGTATTATATCCTAAGATCAATAAAATTCTATTATTACCTAAATAAAATAAAATACCATGAAATGACAAACAGAAGTGATAGCTTCAGATACGTAGCACTGTAAGTTAGAATGAAAACGAATGAGCCTGTCGTATGCTTGAGAGAAAGTCCATATTATTTGATACTCTCTGATTTGATCTATACTAAAATTAAAAAGCTGAAGGGTTTGTTTATTTGATTGTGTGTTTTGACAACTATTGGGCGGTTTTGAATAATTATTTCACTGTTAAATTATTTATCAAGAAATGTTATAGGCTAAGGTAGAATATGTTAGGAGCGGGAAAATACGACGTGGATTGAAAAACTATTCCTCTTATATTTACACTAGTTTTACGGCCTTTCCCGTGTTTTTGGATTTTAACCTTCACCTTTTAATCTAATATATGAAATTTCCATGTCACAATTTTAGTTATCGCACTCCTCCGAAACGGCTTTACTGATTCTTACCAAATTTTATATGCGTATTCAGTTGGCCTGAGAATCGGCTACTATCTATTTTTCTTTTTGCAAAACAACGTTAGCCGGGGTCAGCTAGTATTCGTATAAATTTGTGCAACAACATTGCAAATAAAGAATTTTGAACTTGCAAAGAACCGGTTCACCTATACTTATACATATATGGAAGAGATTTCGTACCTCTATGGCATTCATCACATCACAATACTGTCGCGTGGTTCACATGCCTACAAAATTACAGCTCAATTGGAAACCGGGAATTGTGTTATTGAACTAACTTGCAAGTTTTAAACACGAATATAGTGACTAGTGAAATTAAATCAAAATATATATATTTTACCATCTAAGTGAAATTATCCGTGAAATTTTACCATTTGTACAATTCTTTATATTCATGTGCAATAAAGTTGTGAATGTCCTTGAAACTCTTCATACGGGTACTAGACATCTGATATATAATATAAAAGGCATACAAACATAGATATTTTGTATTTTCATATTAAACACCCAATCCACGGAGAAAGTGCTTGGAGTACATACAAACACTTGCCCCCTTGGCGGGAATCGAACCCGCTATCTCTTGACCTTCGCCTACCACTGAGACAGGTAGGTAAAGAAAGGAATCGTCCCGTTTTTGTACACTTGCCAAATTTGCATATTAGTTTTAAAACTCATACATTCATCCAGTGACGGTACACTGCTCCCATAAGGTTGAAGTTTGTCGAAAATTGTTCTGCTTAGTATTATGAAATAGAGAAGTGTTTTTTGGTTTGGTTAAACATCATATTTGATGAATCCATTTCGATAGAGTTTGTGATCTCCCCAACATTTTTGCGATTCAAACAATGATGATGATAACTCTGTTTATGTAGATACTTATATAATGGTTTTTTCTTGTACTCTGAAATCGTAACTACACATAGAATGGTAATCAAAAATATAAAAATATTCGTGGTGTCCGTTAGTGATTTGTATCTAGATAATTTTCATTATTATTTGATTCAATACAGACAATTAACTTTTGTTATTAATTATTTCTAGACCTCCGATATTTCGTCGTAGTTTCATACGTCATTCACATGTTCACGAGAGGACAATAGTTTGTAAAAAAGACGAACAAACCAGTTGATTGACAATGTTGAGCCGTCGTAGTTACATGACGACATTGTCTCGGGCAGTATTATGTTACGAATATAATAAAGTCGAAATAATAATTTAGTTATACCATTAATAACAAGTAAAAAGAAAAAAAAACAAGCATGACCTCATATAGTGGACGTGATGACCACAAATGTGAGGAAAATTGGGATTTTCTAAAATGTTGCAAATATGTGTAAATCGCAGACCGTCGGATAGATTTTAAAGTGTGGTGACTATCCACTTTTTCTGGGAAACCCTGTATGTAGGCATGGGCTACCCTTGCGTGTATATAGACCGACCGCACGTATACGCTGAACCAGCAGGTGCTTTTCGCCAAGGTCACCAGGTGCTCTAGCTCGCGGGAAAGATAAGAACAGTACCTTACTGGTCTCCTCATCGAGATGCACGTTCTCCAGCCGAGGGAAAACCTGCACGAAGTCGCTGAAGAGCATCCAGAACCAGCTGGTGCCCTTTGCCGAGGTCACCAGGTGCTCTCGCTCGCGGGAGGGGATGGACAGCCAATTCCATCTGACAAAAAAGACATCGTTCAACTTTTTGGGCATATGAGAAAGTTTACAAGTTTAAGTTCATTTGAATTATTTATCTATTTAGGTAGATACATTATTTCATAAAGCATATAAAAATGTATACCAGTGAGCTGAAAACAATACGACATTAATTGCTTTAAATATCATAGAAACCTATTTCGTTGAAAGGAGATTGTTTGTCATATTAAAAAGTTAAATATTACATTTATTTAGAAAAAATGTGTCTGATAATCAAACGACTTGAAATTTCAATCAAAAATTTGGTAGTTTTCTCCTCAGAATGATGAATGTTTGTCCATTCTTTCGACCAGTATCATAAATACGGCTGAGTCCGATACTTTAGTCGGCTCGATCTTCAGACTAAGAAAATTTTAAAATATTCTTATTAAAGAAAAAAAATAAAAAAATGATTTACACACAGAAATATAAAAAAAATGTCAGTTGTAATACTAACTTTCAAAACAATATTCTATCTAGGTACCTGACTTTGACATATCTACGATATTCCAACAGCGTCATGTGTGAAATAACATTTCCGTGAACCGATAAATGGTAATTAAAAATGGAGCTACGTTAAAATATTTTCAAAGTAACGATAACTCTATTACGTGGGCGCCATGCACTCCCGTTCAATTAGTTCGATACTCGCCTCAATCGTGGTATTATATCTCCATAGCTGGGCTTGGACAGGCATACACACATACATACATAAGCTCCCTTATATATGTACTCACTGCTGGGAAACTGGGACTTTTCTCTTGGCAAGAGAGATAAGTCTTTATTTCTCCACGCTGGCTAAGTGCGGGTTATGACTGTCACGTCTTTCAAACTCTTCAAAGTTCTCAGAACATGCCGGTTTCCTAACGAAGTTTGCCTTCACCGTTAAAGCACTCGTTTAAAGCGCAAATACATTTTTCATTACAATACTGCTTTCATTTTTCAATACAGCTTTACACGAGTCTACGGGTATTGTGTTTTTTTAGATAGAGTGTGAAAAGTGCTGGCGCGAAGCATTTTAAAGTAGATTTAAAAATTATGACAGTAAAGTAGTTATCATTTTTAATAAAATGTATTAAAAATGATAACTACTTTACTGTCATAATTTTTAATCTTTAAAATCTTAAAATAGCTTCGAGTTTCGGGAAAGAGTTTTATTTTTGTTTAACTTTATTGTTTGACTTTTATATTAAATAAATGGACAAAACCATGTATTTTTTCGTAATTTTTAACATATAATTAATATCGGGTATTACTTAAGAACTTAAAACTTAAGACGAACTTAAGACTTAAGACTTAAGACTTTAGAACTTAAGACGAAGGTGTTTAACCAGTGTGTGTTGCCAGTGATGACATATGGCTCCGAAACGTGGTGCTTCACCATAGGCCTCATGAATAGGCTCAGAGTTGCACAGCGAGCTATGGAAAGGGCTATGCTCGGGGCTTCTCTACGTGATCGAATCAGGAATGAGGAGATACGTAGAAGAACGCGCTGCCGTGTCACACCTATTTCGTGTATCTTGCAAAACCTTGTTTTGAGCAATCGCCGTTCAAAGTTTTTTTCAGTTATTTACCTTTTTCGAAAAAATATGATAATTTTATTGGATTTTTTTTCCATAATATAACGAGTCGCAAGCTTCTAAACAACGGGAAGGTATTAAAATATTGAAATCTTAATTATTTTACGAGTAATTAGCGATAACTAAGATAGGCATAACAAGGTATCCATACAAAGCTTGATTTACGCGCTCTGTAACTTAAAATACACTACTTGTGCCAAACTGACTTAATTCGTTAGGTGTTGCCTATGTCAGTTAAGTATGAGTTATAATAAATAGGTCTGACAGAAAGTGATTATTTGTGGCAACAATTTCTATGATAATAAAACTTTTTAAGAATTAGCTTACCTACCAACCAGTATTTTTTCATAAAATGTTGCTATTCTATTTCCCTACCCCCTAATAATACTGTAAATGCGTTTAATATTCCGTTATAATACCGAACCGATTTTGATTATATTTTGCAAATAAAAAAGTTTAAATCTTGCAAACAAATAATACCTTCTTCCCATGGAAAAACCATTTAGCTCGGAATAAGACGCCAGGTAGGTGAAATTTAAGAAAAACATTTTTTAAGTCTTTAAGAATTAAAATATTGTATTATGAATAAAAATAACAGCCTTACGAACTTCAGTTTCTATCTTACAATAAAGTCCGTTCTCTCTCAAATCTCAAATTAACAAACTTCAAAAACACACACTTAAAGAACCAGGTCAAAATAATGTACCTATCTAAAAGTATTGACTCAGTAACAAGCAATTAAATAATTCTTATTATAATGACAACAAATTCAAAATAGTAAAATTAATTAAAATCACAATCAGAAAATCAAAATCACATATACCGCAAAGCCTCATGCAGAATACAATAAGTAGTTAATGATTAAAATATACGCAAACCTGGTTCAATACTTTAGTACTTACATTTTTTTTGCAATAAGACTAAAAAGTCTTAAATTTTGTTAACATAGGATACATAAATATAATTAAAACAACCAGGTACGAGTGCGAGATCAAATTCTAGGTCTAAATAAGTGATGCTGATGAGTCATTAATATTCAGGTTTCAGTCATTGACACAAAAATCAAATCATTAAAATCGTGAATTGAATAAAATATCAATCAGAAAAAGAAAACCTGAATCAATGTTTTGAAATACAGAATCAAATCATATAAATAACACGGTATACATAGATCTAATTAGAAAAATATGAGATCAAAGTTTGAATGTAACTATAAAAACTTCCGATAGGCTCTGGGAAGAGTGGCATAATTTTATCAATTGGTCTTTCTTCGCCTTGATCACTCCTTTTGTCTTTCCTGCCTTGGTAAATCGGTTACTAAATATTTTTCCGCCAAGTTCAGTGCCATTTTGCGTAACACTTTCAATTTCTTAAAACTTTCTTCTTTATATACACATTTTTGACAAATATGTTAGTCAAGCCCCTTCGGAATTCGACTATTTTCAATGACTGTATGTTATATTGTTTTGGGAATGCGTTTTTTTTTTAGTTAGTCAATAAGTTCACCATATTTTAATGAGAAATAAACGTCAACTATCATTTGTGTTTTCGTGAATCTCTTATTTTTTCGACGTAATCATTTAGATCGTACATTATTTTGATGTTTGGAAAATGTATTTGTGTTGCACGCGTGCACTGCATCTGCGGCCATATTTGTGTGACTAGGCTCCAAATAAACAAATCTTATTTTTTCAGCGTCGATTAAGTCTTCTGAATTTATAAGCCGAATCATTGCTGTGAAGAGGTTGCGATTTTTATTTTGGGCTGAGTGATTGTCGCTGTAAATAATTACTTCTTTCTGGTGTTTAGCGTTGTGGACAATGAAGTGCACATAATGACGAAGCAATATGGCTTTGCATCTACTATCGCCTTCATGCCAAACGATACAGAAAGCTTTCTCGTTTTTACCTGGAGACACAAATGTCTCATTAAATAAAACCAATTTCCGTGAGAAATAATAATCTTTAGTTTGTAATTTCGGCATACAAATGGCCTTCTGCATGTCTGCTGTAAAAACTTTTTTCAGATCATCGGAGTCGTTGGAATCTTCTACTAGCAGCTGTTTTGATAGGTTGCGATTTTCCAAATGAGCTGTATGTGTTACAAAACTAGCAATCACACTCATCACAAACGTGGTCTGGTTGGGCTAACTCCTGTATCTTTGGGCGCCCGTCGCGCCTATATCATGTATGTAACTAGAGTAAACTGAGATAGCCATTTTTTTCAAGTTAAATTATTGTCTCGCCTAGTTAGTGTATGTATAAATACTAGACATTGCCATGACAGAGAGAGGCAAAATCATAGTTGCATGAGATAGGGTGACAGCTTTTTTCAACGAATTAAACAAGAATAGACTTTAAAGGAATATACTCCATGGTTTATAATGTCATTAAAATACGATTTGCACCTTTTACGCGCAACTCATGTAACTTAAGATAACGGACATACGCTTGACACGGCAGCGCGGGTCACCGACATAGCCAAGCGAATTAGCTCGCTAAAGTGGCAATGGGCGGGCCATGTGGCACGCAGGACAGATGGCCGTTGGGGCCGGAAAGTTCTCGAGTGGAGACCGCGGATCGGCAAACGTAGAGTAGGACGTCCACCAACTAGATGGACGGACGATCTGGTAAAGGTAGCAGGCTCGCGGTGGTTGCAAGCTGCTACCGAACGAAGTCACTGGAAGTCATTGAGGGAGGCCTATGTCCAGCAGTGGACGTCCTACGGCTGAAATGATGATGATGATGATTACTTAAGAATATCGATAGTATACTATACAGAAATCCTCCGACTTTTAAAATGAAAAGTATAACTCACGTTAGTTTTGAAGGTAAGAGAAATTAATTAGTTTGAATTTTCATTTCTCGTGGTACAGTATGAGTAAATATTCAAAACTTAATATTTTCTCAAATTTCTTATTTAATGATTTATTTTTTGTTTAATTGTCAGTATGATTATAGATTTTAAGATTATTATATAATTTTTTTTGCTATGTTTTGTGTCTTATGCTAGGCGCTTCCCGTACAGGTTAGATGTTTTAGTATGTTTTTGGAAATAAATATTATTATTATTTCTAATATTGTACCGTAGCGTAGCTCTGCCGCTAGCAATGTTTTCTTTCGAGCCTGTGCGCGAGGTTACAGTGGATACGCTTAACGATTTTACATTTTAAACTTGCGAACTGCACTGAAACGGTAATTAAGAAAACCTCACAACTTATCTGGAGAGAACACACAAATACTATATGAATCTAAATATTTTCTTAACTAACAATATGGACTGTAAAATTTTCTTTAGTTATTGTATTTCACATTTCTAAGACGTTTTCGTGCATAAAGGATAACTTTGTTAATGTTTGAAAAGTACTGTTTCGGGCATAACGTGCACTAACAATATGGACTAAGTACTATAACGTTACACAATTATTACAAACAATGGTGATCCAATTGAGCTTCCCTCGAATAGTTGTCTTGCCGTTGTACTAAATTAGTTGTAGAAACATTTATTAATAAAAAAATACTGACAAAAAACTAAAAAGTTAAAAAAAAACATATTAACCAAGTTCTTAGACTGCTGAAAGTTTACCGAAGGAACCAAATTCCCCAAATTGTGTGGGGCTGACTTAGAGATGATAATAATAATAATCTCTTTATTACACAGCGAGATAAAACAATACAAAAAGGGAGTTAATGCTAAATACAATTTAAAAATAACCGTGTAAAATGCCCCGAGCATATCGCTCTCCATAACTGTTTGAGCGACTCTGATTCATAAGGCTTATCGGCTCGTTTCTGATGCAACAAATTAGATGTTTATAATATTTTCGGATTTGTTGTGTATTACAATCAGAATGGCAACAAAAAAGCTCTCGAATGGAAAGTGCGAATCTGCAAGCATTCTGTAAAACATGTAACGGACGGATAACATGATGACCTTTTTCAAAATATTAGTTTAAGAACCATCTCGGGATACAAAAATAAAAAGATGTGAGTGCGATTCACACACGATAGAAGTGAAACTTCAGTAAATCGACAAAAGAATGAGATGAATAAAAAAAAACAAAAAAAAAGGTGTGTGTGCGATTCACACACGATAGAAGTGAAACTTCAGTAAATCGACAAAAGAATGAGATGAATATCAAGGGTAAGATAAGATTTATTTAACATATGTTATATAATCTATTGCTCAAGTTACATATTTTCAGTTTCAGGTTTATTTTTCTTTTTTTTTTGCGTTGATATTGACGACACATTTCGGCAATAGTTTACGGCATCATAAAAAAAATATTATTTAGCACAACAAGATATAAAAATAGACACACTGTTAGATAATAACACACCACGCTGACATCTTACTAAAAAGCTGTAATACGCAGCCGCATACAGTGTACAGTAGTATTAGCTCACGTAGTTTTCACATACATGGCACACACGTTAAATGCTCAAATACAAGCAAGTATTAAACAGTGTGAATATACATACACACCGACATCTGCTCTCGCTCTGGCTCACTAATGACAGGCGACTATTGTATTTGCGTCTCTTACCTGTCGTTTTTTCCGTTGCATCCGGTTGGAAATCATAACCATTCTAAAGAAGTTTCACTTCAATAACTTAAAAAGTTGAATATCTCCTAGGATATAAAAATCGCGGAACATCTCCCATATTCCGTGATTTTTATAGCCTTCATTTGATAGGTATTTAGGTCACCTATTTCTACGCTTTCGTTGATCCGTTGATCGTTTTACACCGTGTATATATATACGTAGAAAACGTTAATTTGGAAATCGTAGTTCACAAAAATAATTTAACTTTAATCATACATCACTGAACCATATGGAATATTAATAGTATACTATGCAACTGGTTTATAATAATGGTTCTATAAACACGTAGTCTCTTAAACTTTCGAGCATCTGCACGAGATGTGTTTTGCTACATTATTTTACATTTTCGTCTTCATCATCATCATCACCCTATTAACATTCCCACTGCTGGGACACAGGGACTTCTCTCTTGGCGAGAGAGATTAGGCCTTAATTCACCACGCTGGCCAAGTGCGGGTTGGTGAATGTCACATGTCCTTCAAACTCTTAAATGTTCTCAGAACATGCCGGTTTCCTCACGATGTTTGCCTTCACCGTTAAAGCACGTGTTTTAAGCGCACATAAATTTCTCAAGTAGAAAAATCCAGAGGTTTGTGGCGGGGTTTGCACCCGAAGGTTCATTCCGAAGGTCGTCGGAATGAAAGTCAAGTGTCCTCCCACTAAGCCACCACGGCTTCGTCTTGATAAAGATAAAATATATTTAATTTCAGTTGAATTGTACTCACGTGGACTCGTCGATAACTACATGTGTCTTGCCGACCACACCCTTAGGTAAAGGCCGGCGCAGGCGCACCACGTCCACTGGCCCATCTGAAGAGTCAACCTGTCGACCAGATAGTCATTATGAATAAAAATAAAAATATTCACTCCAATTATTAATAACTTACTCCTCTAATTAATATAATTATTATTATTTCAGTCGTAGGATAGCCATACAGGTATTCCTAAATAACATCTAGTTATTGAGATCAGATCAATTGGTTCATCACATCGTGAACCGGTTGGTTTCATTAAATAATTTGTCCATCGTGTAGGTGGAAACCGGATGATGCTTTACCTGATCCTCAAATCAGTATTCAACCAAGAACCCGGGCGGCGTAATAAGAGCCTTTAAAATATCGCCTCGCAATAATTTGACATAAAAATAACAACAGAATGCCTTATTTCTGTAGGTTACTTCGTTTAACATAATGATTAATAGTCTGAATATAGAAAAAATCAAGGCCCCAAATAAAAGCACTGAGATTTAAACAAAACTATTTTGTTTACAACTTACTTCAATAGACATGATGATTTCATAACAAAATAGGTATTTTCCAAATTTACTGGACTACTATTTTTTGTTTTATAAATTTAATATGAAAGTGCCAAGATATAGAGCATCAAAGTTCCGAAATCCGGGCTTTTGAAGTATAACGCATACTTCAAAAGCCCGGACTTCGGAAGTACATTTTTCTCAAAAGCGATAAGATTACGTCACGCAAAATTTCAGTGCACTGTAACGTCTTGATTTTGCGTTTGAAAAAAAGAATAAAAAAATATTGGTAATTTTATCTAATTACGAAAAACTTCAAAATAAATCGGCTTATAAACGGCGAAGATATCCACGTAAACAAATAAACATAAATCCGACTGCCCAATTGAGAAAGAAAAACCCCATAACTAATCAAGATCGATTTACATAGCATATAAAAACGGTGGTAATCGAATGATATCTAAAATCGAATATCACTTACAGTCCGGTGGATTGAATAAACAATTTCCAATAAGCATTTTCAATATTCAGAATGGAGCCCAGCAGTCGTGCATCAAAATAAAAAAGTCCCGACGCACAGAAGTAGCCACCCAGACTACCCCATTCACATATCAAAATTGTTAGATCCGTAACATACTATACCGAAATCACGCGACAGAAGTTTATGATTCGTCCCGTCGTATAAAATAAAAAAATAAAATCGCAGAGTATGTTCTAAAGAATGCAACGTAATTTCGGTATATAAGTAATTTTAATATCATTCCTAAAAGTGTATTATTAATTATAAATATCATTTTAGGCGTAATCAGGCCGAACTTCGGTAGCGTAATTTCGGCATATTGTGTTTACATACTAACTGTGTACTGCTGCTGAGATGTCGCAGTAAATTAAATTCACTTTGTGCCTCGATGTATTAGGATGGGGCTTAGGAAAGCACAGAGAAGGCAATAGAACTGTGACTGTTAATTAATTAAATACCTCTCTCACCATGTGCTCAGTATGTGTGGTTTTTCACTCAGACAGCGATAAAATAAAGCAAGACGGCTCTATTTTTATCATTTTCCGAAACACTTTATCATTTCACATTTCGCGAATAGCCTCGGAATAATATGCCATGATTTTATTCTCGTTTATACACTCAATAAATGCATTAAAATTTATTCACGTGTTGTCAAAATTTGTTTGTAAAGTGGGCGTCATATGAAACGATGCGTCATATGAAACGATGCGACATATATGAAAAGATTTTTAATTAAAAACGGCGCGCTGCTTTTTTTTCTAATAAATAATAAAAAAATATAAATAATAAAAAAGACATGGTGCTACTTGTATGGAAATTTCAAAAGGTTGTCATCGTGCTATATATACATACATAAGTATAAAACACAAAAGTTGGCTTAGAGCGATAGATGGCACTTGGCATCACTCTACTAAACCGCTAATTGGGATACAATCGACAGCTGGCAGTGTCTGACTTAATAAGATTGCTCTATATTTTACCCATTTAATTATTAACTAGGACCTAGGGGTTTGTTTCACTATCTCCAAGTAAAGTTCCAAGTTCCAAGTACCAAGCTTATCATTAAGGTGGTAGCTAGCATACATAGCTATCTCAATCAGACTATCGTTTCTAAAAGAAATAGCTGTGTATTAAAATACTAGGCACTTTAAGAAGAATATCTGCAGTAAGTTATGTAAAACAAAAGAGGCCGTCAAACTAACAACAATAACAATACAATATTTTGTTTCATGTATTTAGTAAGGGATCATTTTTTTACTAAGAGAAAAAAAGATCTTTATAAATATGCTATAGACTACTTAGAATGGGAAATTATTTGAATAGCAAAAAAAACGACGCGGAAAAATCGCTACTTACAAAATATGCGCCGAACTAGCTAAGAGTAAAAACAGTACTTATCGTCGGCTTATTGCAAGAAGTCATTAACCGACAAATCCAAAAGTGTGGCAAAATCAGTTTTAAGCTTTTTATGACTTTAAGAGCCCATATCATCAAAACTACGGCAGTTATCAATATAATTTAAACGCCAATATATAGTGATATTTAATTATTATATAAACAGCTGAAATCAGTCTAAATTTAATCATGGCAATTTTTTTAAAAGCTAAAAATGCAAAGATAATGATTTCTTGCGATAAAAAGTTTTGAATAAACTGGAGTTAAGTATTTCTGCAACAAAGTTATTAGTGGCCTCTTTCAAGTAATAAAAGACAAAATAATCTTAAAATAACGTCTTTTATTACTAAAAACTTAAGGAATTACCTTGTTTGTTCATAAAAACTTAATAAAATAACTAAAATGGCCACAGAAATCAATCAATCAGGAAATATTGATATTTCGGTAACTGTCACCTCATCGCTTCCTTTTTACCCATCAACTTCAGACCACAGGTAGGTTCGCTAGGTAGGAGCCTTGGGTGGTTGTTCAACTTTTTTGCAACACGTAAACAACATAAATCTTCAATTGCTTTATCGTTAATATTCGTATTAATAAAAATAGAAATACCTACTTAACTATTTAATGTAGAATTTGAAAACAAGATAGATTAGCTCATTTCTCAAATTGTAACGAATTAAACAAGTTGGTATTGAAACTTTAAATAGGTACCTAACTGGGTAGTAACCTAGATATGTACATTATTTTATGTAATAATCATCTATTAATGAGAAACCAATATTCAATGTAATTATTACTACCAGTTTTGAATTGCATCTCATAGCTCTAAAATCATAAGTGTCTAAGTTTTGTAAAACCAAACTATGGAAATAAATGATTTTGTATCTTTTATCTCATAAAACTCGCCGGCAACTTATAAGTTAACAAGCATTACATGTTGGCTTAAATGTATGTGTGCAAAAGTCATTACATGCATTTTCCTGTATAATTTTACAATAACAAAAATCACTAATAAAACAATACATCATTCAGGCGATTTCAGTCTTGTATTAAGTTGTTTGCCATGTTTCGGCAAAAGTAATTAATGTGTATATAATGAATTCTATAAAAACGTTACTCGTTTTGATAGAAATCATTAAAAACCGTTAGTATTTTTTTCCCAAATAGTATGATACGTCAAAACTGGTTAAGTGCAAATAATGAATTCCAGCAAAACTTAATCCACGGTTTGTAAACGTAAAAGCATTTTTAAAATGTTGATATGTCACATAAACGAATTATGTATGAAAATAAAAATGACAATTGTGTTTTGTTTTCTTTTGGTAAAATATATTAATGTAAGTTAATGAATTTTATGAAACCAGATTGACCAAAAATGCAGTTATTGACTTTATTACCAAGCCATAACTTCTAAGTTTGAAGAGCTACAAATTAGTGAGTTTTACCAAAATGTAGAGCTCATCGAGACGAACTCATTGGTGTATATAACGCAGTTAGTGACTTTTTGCGACTAATGACTTCTTGCAGTAAGCCGACGTTATATAAAAGCGCTGTAGGTTCATTATACAGGTAACATTAACCCATCGCGTCGGAGCACCCCAACTTAACCTTTAACCTTGAACTCGTTCTAGACAAGGTCGTATAAAACTGATGGTTGTTACCCGTATTTGTAACAACCATCAGTTTTCATTTAGTTGTTTTATTTGCATACACAAAACTTAGACAAATTGAAACATATAGGTAATAAAGTAGTTAGGTACATTAATTGGAAATATTAATATGAGGAAACTCCATAAGGGACATATTGAATTCTCTTTAACAGAAACAGACAAATTTACCATAATATTTTTTTCTATATCTTATATATTCTATACTTAATTACATTTTCTCAGAAGTTAATAATAAATACTAGTTAGTATTTAGTAGCTGCTGTAAGGCATCATCAATAGGAAAAAATAAAATACATGTGAAAATATTTTTTATAACACACTAATCTCTAAAGCTTCGTTTAAAATAATTACAAGTTGAGTAGGCCTTTAAAGTATTTTTTAAGGTATAATAGCTTAATTCCGAGTCTAAGCATCTAATTTGTTTAACAACTTTATACCAATACATTCATAGCTTTTGCTGACTTTCGTTAATCTACAGGGTAGTTGTCGAAGGCCATTTCCATACCTTGTGTGTTGCCGACATTGATTTTTTGCCTATATTTCTATACAAATAAAAGACTGAATGTACTATGAAAATGGAAACAACCCAATTTTGAAAAAAACTATTCGACAGCTATCTCTAGTTTTAAGCCAATCATCGGCATAAATGATTACCGGCTTTTACAGTCTAAAAATTATTTGTGATGAAGCAGCTTTTTCCCAGATAAGAATTCCATAATGTCATAAGACTATGAAAATATGAATAATAGACAGATTTTGCGGCATCAAAGTTCTTTGACTTTTTTGATAGTATAGCTTGCTGAGTTGTAGGATGTCCACTGACATAAGCCTATTTCAAAAACTTCCAGTTATTTCTGTCGAAACCTGCTACCACCCCGCGGCATTTACCAAGTCATCCGTCTATCTAGTTGGTACACGTTCTACGCATTGCAACAAGCCTCATACAAAACTAATATAATTTCGTATCATTTAATTTAATTAATTGTTTTACTTCATGAAACATTGAAACTTCGCTATTAAACAAAATTAATTTATATTACTTGAGAAAACAATTGCTTTTAAATACCTTAGTTTTGATTTGGTTCATTCTACCATAAAATGAGAAGAAAAGCTTTTAGTCACATATTTAAGTTTATTATTTTACAATCACAAATGTTATTTTCTTATCATAATTGGAAATAGTGTTGACGAACAAAATTAATTAATATTACTAAAGAAAACAATTGCTTACGTTTTGATTTGGTTCATTCAACCGTAAAATTATAATGAAGACAACCTTGTCACTTAATTAAGTTAATTATTTTACAATAACAAATGTTATTTTCTTTTTACAAATTGGAAATAATGTTGCCTGGACGGCAATTCTGTTTACAATTCTATGAGAACCCTACTTCTGATGACTTGACTTAGAATTGCATGATCGGCTGGAACCTAAGGCACTCACGGCGCTGAACGTTCTAGTACGTAAGAGAATACCGATTTCCGCTTCAATTGCCGTTCATCTCTTCCAATGACATGTTTGATTTTAAAATGTGTCAGGAGATTTCCATTTTGTAACTTTGATGCAAACGGAATCCAATTATAGCCCTTCTGATGTTTAAAATGAAATGTAAAGAGATAAGTACGTATTTATGGTAAAGACTTTAACATAAGCGAAAAGTGCACAAATACATAATAATATCTTTGAATGGAGCTTTTTTTTACTTAAAGACATCCTACAGATAAAATAAAGATAATTATACTTTACAATTATTTAAGAAAGCATCAATACCTATGTAGTTAAAATATAAATTGGCACTTTCATCAATAAATGTGCACCTAATTAGATAAGAATTATAACATGTAATTAAAAAAAATCAGATGTGTGATAGGGCGGCACATTTATAAAATGGACAAAGGACAAAGGGGAGAACGTGGGCGTTATACAAGAATGTAATATTGTATAACTTTCACAGTGTACTGAAATAAAAACACGCCAAAGAATATAAAATGCGAACTAACTGGTAATGATTTCCAACAACTAAATAATATCTACTTTATAAAAACGTTCATGTAATGTAATATCTTCTGAAATGTAGAGTTTTGTACAGAAACTAGTAAATTAATGATTGCTTTTTTCACGATGAAGGATGCTAGGAAAATATTGCCAGTAAATATTGAGATAACAATGTAGACCTGCGAGGTTTAGACGGATTTAGATTTAGACACGGCACAGGACTACATATTTATAATGTCACCTATTTCACGTTGATGTCTTCCGCTGTGAGGCCTCACACATCAACGAACTTGTTTAATATAACATACTAGGTAATATAAAATGAAAAATCATAAATGCCAACTTTCCTCCTGAATCACTCAACTATTACTAAACAGCTGATTGATGAAATTGATATTAAAGGTCAAAATTTATGTTAAATTTATTGGTGGCATTGCAGGGTTGCAAATTATCCGTACAAATATTATAAATGGATAAGTGTATGTGTGTGTCCTTTTTGTCCCATATTTATCGTGAGGAAACCGGCATGTTATGAGAACTTTAAAAAGAGTTTGAAGGACATGTGACATTCACCAACTCGCACTTGACCAGCGTGGTGAATTAAGGCCTAATCTCTCTCGCCTACAGAGAAGTCCCTGTGTCTCAGCTGTGGGAACGTTAATAGGTTGATGATGATGATGTATGTGCCTGTTTATTTGTCCGTATTTCATGGCAAAACGACTGAACCGATTATCCTGAATGTTGTTACATTGATTCTTTGGTTGGATGTCTCATTTCTTTTTAACGCGGTTTAAAACGTAAGGTAAAACACCTTGGAACACTAATTGTACATAATTAATCTTTACCTTGAATCATTCTATTAGAAAACCGTAAAAAACCGTTTTCATATTATTATTTGTAACAGCCCTTTCTGTCCGCTCATAATTCTACCCATGGTGAAATGTGATGCTACCTGCGCCACCCTACGCTGTCATGGACGCTTCTGTACCTAGGGGGGCCCTAGGGGGTTCAGACATACCCCCTTAGGGTTGCATTGGGTGTCTGTCTGAATAACGTTTACAGATCACCGCTTCCATTAGTTTATGACTTTGACATGTAAAGGGGTGAAGAATCTTAAAATCTTGTTAGAATTTATGAATTTTAAGGCAGACTTCATAGAAGTTTAATTTAAGTTATATATAATTTAGGTTAGTTTTATGTATTGCTTCAGTGTGGACCTAGTTCTGTACTCATATACCGGCTTGGCTCTTTAGTAGACTCGGCCTACTTGAACTGGGCCTTCCGGTCCAGTTGACCTAATGTAAGTTTTTAATTAGATATGTGGCCCCGCTTACAGAATAGTTATTAGATTAGACAATAAGAAAAGTGTTTCAACTTTGTTAACCGAGAAACAAAGGAGAAGGTTCTCAAATGATGATGATAGTTGTGCATGGTTTTATAATAGGAAAATTCACATAGTAACGTAAGCTTTAATACATCGTCATATAAAACATACTTGGGTATATAACTCAAATTTCGCACAAAGTCAATGAGAAATTTCTGTAAACTGAAATATAACATCTCGCAAAGAATTTAATTTACCTGAACATTATTAAAACTACACGTGGACTGGATGTATTCCAATTCGAATTGTAGAGGTAAATTTTTTTTTTTAATCACAAATACATCTAGCTATCCAAAGGTTGCCTGGAAGAGATTGCTTTAAGCGATAAGGCTGCCGATTGTACAACGTATGTGGCTATTGATTGTTATTTTAAGGTTAGTCTGTAAGCATTGGTGTGCAACAAAGATATTATCTATCTATCTATCTAGCCCCGTGGTAAGCTCTTAGTTTGTGTTACAGGTACTAGACATCTGATATACTTAAATATACATACGTACATAGATATTTTTTATTATACATATTAAACACCCAGACCAAGGAGAAAGTGCTTGCAGAACATACAAACACTTGACCCCTCGGCGGGAATCGAACCCGCTACCTCTTGCGCCACAAGCGGACTCTCGCCCACCGCGCCACTAAGGCAGTCTAATGAAACTATACCTAAGCGTTTTCAAAAGCATATTCCATTGAAAGCATATTTTAATTAAATTCCATGACGTAAAGTTCGCATTTCAACAGGTAAAGTTGTGAATGCAGTACAAAGACTCGCTACGGGGCACGGTCCGAGAAAAACTTATTACGACTAGCTTCTCGCTGTGCACGCTTTGAAATGGATTTGGCTCTACGGAAATATTCATTAGTGTACTCACAAAGAAAAACTAACTCGGAACTAGCTCCAGAAATCCTCTGCAGTAACTAAAATCGCTAAAGGACTCTCCTAGCATAAACACCCCTGCTTACGTTCCCACTGCTGGGTCACAATGACTTCTCTCTTGACGAGAGAGATTGGCCCTTAATTCAACCACGTCGGCCAAGTGCGGGTTTCTGAATGTCACATGTTCTTCAATCTGTTTACACTTCTCAGATCATGCCGGTTGCCTCACGATGTTTGCCTTCAACGTCTTTAGAAATATTTTTTGAGAAGAGAAATCTCTAGAATTATTTTATCGCCACGAGTAGTAGAGTAGACTGCCTCAGTGGCGAAGGTCTTATGTGGCGAAGCTGTGCTAGAGTAAACGGATTCGATTCCCGGGGAGAGGTGTGTTTGTATATTCTGTATCTACCTCTATATATGTTTATCTATTCAATTACGTATATTAGAGGTATAATACCCGTAAACAAACTAAGAGCTTACCACGGGGCTGGATGTGAATGTGTGAATTATTTTATCACCAGCTCAAGGGTTTTATTTGTAAAAAAAACAATTAATTTGGACCATAATGTATAATACTTTAATTTGTGCCATATTATATAAATGCTGTTTATTCAGAATAAATAATATACCCAATATGCCGTAGTAATTTTGAACTCGTGAAAAATCAAAAGTAGTCAAATTTTGTTCTAAACAGCCCAAGGCCAACCCTGGTCCACCAATTTCTCAAAAAGTTAAATATATATCTTGCTCTCAGCTTTTTATATAGTTATGGTGTTACGTTTCTATTTGGAGTAATAACTTGGTATTCATTTAAAAAACTGAATTTACTCACGTACATAGGGTACGTGAGTAAATTCAGTTTTTTAAAAACGTAGAATACTAGGATTCTACGTTTTCTTTCTACGTTTCGGACATCAAGAGCCCCGACGCGAGCTCCGTTTTCTTTTATTTCACATAAAATGAATTCATCAAAACGAATAGTGTAACCAGATAACTTTGAAAGGGAAATAATAATATGCTCCTTTAAACACTTATATTTTTCATACGTTGGCTACTTTGTACACGAGCAATTTAATTAACTTTTACTTAATAATATCACAAAGGAAATTAAAAACGCTGTCTCATGTTGTCACTTATTAAGTTTTGTTTCACAACCTTTGAAACCTTTGAACATGTTTTTTTGCGATGCACCTTCATAATATTTTTTGTAAAATAGGTACAAAACAAAGCTTTTATACTGATGGTTAAGACCGTGTTGACCGTTGTGGATACAAATGGATTGATACAGGACAGAAGGGCCATTGTTATGATTGGAGGCGAGCTTTACATTGGCAGAGATTTTTTAATCTCAGTTATTTTATTTGACAAACATACAATAGCACTGGTCAGTGTGTGTGTGTATTGATACACAATAACATCACTTTACAAATATTATTATTTAGAATATTAGATGAACATAATTAATTTAGAAAATTTTACTTGTAAAATAAACGAGCAAAATTCAAAATGCTAATGAGAACTTGAACGACAAGACGCTGACAATTTTGCTTTGACACGAGGCTTCGGTAGAGGAAATGTTAATTAAATTATAACATAGCAATTGAAAAGCAAACGGATAAAGTCACTTGCCTTTGCTTCAGCTTATGAATGGAAAACACGTAGACAGTTTAACAAATACCTTATAAAACTAGAATATTAAGTATTATTTAGAGGCTTGCTATATTGAAACTTATTTAAACACGTTTTATCAGGGTGTTTAAAAAGGGGTTTTTAAATGTATATATGCAATAATGTAATAGTCAGTGAGAAAAGTTTAAGGACCTAGTCAAAAATGATTTCTTTGGACATGTAGCACTACCACATTTGACCACTAACGACTGTTCGAGATTACAACATGTTGTTTGACAACTAAACTAGATTTTTAACAACTATAATTTAATCTTTATCTGTCTAATGCCCATACATTATACATGCAACTCGTGGTAGGGCTAATGAACAGATAAATTTGCAACAGATCGAATAATGGCGTCTGCGAAAGTTTACAAAACTGTGTTGTAGAGACAGCGCCCTAGACTGCGACCTAAACAAGCACTTGAATACAAAGAAAATTATAAATGAAGTGAGAGTAAAAAAATATTCAATAAAATTGCTTTGTTATGTTACTTTGCTCTATGATATTTCAAGTTTAAGCTAGAAAATGTAACATCATCTAGCTCAGCTAAGCTAAATATTAAAAGTCACTGTCAGTTAATATACATATTATATTACCTCTTTGCTATGGATAATATCCTACCCGTTGTATCGCAAAAAAAAAAATCTCTCCATGGGTATTTTGATAACAATCGAAAATTATTTTTGTTATGTAAGCAATTCTCTACTCTCTGTGCGCATTTACTCTATTGTCTCGCGTGGGTTTACGTATTTTCTTATATTCCGTATTCAACTTGACTTAGAATATTCCTATCGTAATGTAAAATTAATAAGCCGATTAATAATAAGCCGTGTTGGCTAAGTGGGAGGACACTCGACTTTCATTCCGAAGGTCGTGGGTTCAAACCCCGCCACGCACCTCTTGATTTTTCTTCTTGAGAAATTTATGTGCGCTTTAAACACGTGCTTTAACGGTGAAGGCAAACATCGTGAGGAAACCGGCATGTTCTGAGAACTTTAAAAAAAGAGTTTAAAGGACATGTGACATTCACCAATCCGCACTTGGTCAGCGTGGTGAATTAAGGCCTAATCTCTCTCGTCAAGAGAGAAGTCCCTGTGTCCCAGCAGTGGGAACGTTAATAGGGTGATGATGATGAATGTAAAATTAAAGTTCTGTATAACATATTTATAAAGCAACTTGATAATTTCCATGTAGTGCATAAGAGTGTTTAGGTTGATGCTCGAGTTCATTACTGGTGCCTTTGCAGTCGAGGGCGGATATAATACTCGTTCATTTTAACGTCAAAAGCAAACAGACAATTAATTTGAAATGCTTTTAAAGCAAAGCTCAAGACAAGTATTCGTTGGATGCTTTCGTGTAGTATTTTCGTGTGTTTGAGTTATGACGTAGATGTACTGATATTTAGATGATATTTTTATATTTAATATTGTACACCCTTGCCTCTTTTCTATTTTAAGTTAAGTATTTTCCATCCTAAGGTTGTTTCTTAAAAAATTATACCATTTTTTTTTATTTTGTTTTACGTGTTTGTGTACATAAAAGCGTTTTTGTATTGTATTGTATTACGGGTACTATCCTACATATTATACCTACTTTCAGAGACTGGAAATATTTCCTTTAAATTCTTCTCGAATCTCATCCAATTATTCCCAGACACCTTCACGATATCATCGGACTATCGGTCGTCGACCTACAAGTCTGTCAATATTTCTTAACCATTGTTTTTCTTAACAGCATTGAGTATTTACTTACCGTGTCCAAACTGCCACTTAGAAAGAGTAAAAGGGTCAGACTCACAATGAAAATGAAAATAATATGAGTTTTCATACAAGTAATATATTTTTTATTAACCTCTTCATGGTTTATGTAAGCCTGGTATTTCGCCTTAAAGGTGTGCTAAATTAATTTGCAAATTGGATTGGAAAAACAATTATCTGTCCTCCTTTTAAAACTTCGGCGAAGAGATCACATATACAACTTAGTACATACATATTCATAATTTACAATCAAACTTTAAAAATGTTTACCTACTTTATGAAACTCTTCCCTAAAATATAGTTCAATAATAATATCATAAGTTGGCTCACAATATAGCTACCACTTAGAGTGATCGAGAACTATGTCGCATTTGCG
Source organism: Gymnoscelis rufifasciata (assembly GCA_929108375.1). NCBI lineage: Eukaryota > Metazoa > Arthropoda > Insecta > Lepidoptera > Geometridae > Gymnoscelis > Gymnoscelis rufifasciata. The sequence goes on from OV815301.1 coordinate 5,401,099, forward strand.
ACGTTGACCTTACTCGTTCTAATGGGTCCACTCAAGGATAATTTAATGTTAAAATCGTAGACCATCAGCCCCAAGGTTCCACCCTACTTGATGAACTGCATCACACAAATAGTAAACAATGGAAATACGAAGGGAGGCCCAATCTAATTGATATTGACGTTGTAAATGCAAGGGGTAAAGTGCTTCCAACCTTGAACTTGCATGGAGGGACATTACAGAGGGGAACATAAGCATTGTATCACAAAACCTTGTTTATTAAGGACTGCCTGTGTGACTAATTACATCCTTTAAACATAATTTTAATTAGTTTCGTAGGTATATTTCAAAATTTAGTTTAATAGGGATTGTCTATGTGATTCATTACGTTTTTTAAACATAATTTTGTTTAGTAATGAGTTTAGTAGGTATATTTTGTTTTTTTTTGCTGTATTAATACATAATATTTTTTCTTTCTTCTTTCTTTCTATATTATTCCATCTTTGAAACCTAAGTCATGTTAAAAGAAGAGCGTTAGATATGAATGTGGATGGATATGAGGGAAGAGGATAGGGGTTTTATACCGAAGGTCGTGGGTTAAAACCTAGGCGCGCACTTTTGGATTTCTCTTCTAGAAAACATTATGTGCGCTTTAAACACGTGATGGCGAGGCAATAATCTTTGGAAACCGGCATGTTCTGAGAACTTCGAAGATTTTTAAAGACATTAGACGGAGATACAGATTGTAAACGGACAGACTGATGACGAATTCTTAGTAGCCCTGGCCCAGTCAAAGTCAAAACCTTTATTTCCTTAGCACAGAGCATACATGGACAGGTCAACTTAAAGTTTATTAAACTAAAATTATAATATAATAAATATCAATAAAATAATAACATTTCTCTAATTTATAAAATAAGCATGTGACAATGTTCCGTTCTCATCCGAAACGGCTTAACCGATTATTACGAAATTTTATATGCATATGCAGTAGTTCAAAGAATCGGCTACTATCTATTTTCATTTTGCAAAACAATGTTTGCTGGGGTCAGCTCGTATAGTATAAATATTTCCTGACTACTCACACAGCATCACCTAACCCCAAACTAAACAGAGCTTGTATTATGGGTGTTAGGTGACTGATATATACATTTTATACATAGATATATATTTTTGTAAATACTTACAATGATACTTAGAAATTTTTCTTGACAGTTCGATTAATTTTATTACACTGAGTTAAAAGCGTTTTACCCCTTGGGCACGGAACCCTAAAAAGGTTAAGATAATTTACTGAAAGTAATTAAAAATAACATGTCGGTTTTATTCGAAATTCAGTAATTTTCAGATTACAGATATTGGTAAAATCCATGTGCTTAATATGAAAGAGTGTCAATTACATTTATCGACTCGATAATATTTTGGCAATCTGAAAATACATGCCTCGATATGCCCTCTGGCGTATTAAAACTCAATTTCACATTTTTAATGAAGTTATCTGCTAAATTTTATAAATTAAAAATTATTTTTAAAAAGGGGTTGATCCTTTACAGTCATATATGAACCAATCAATATTGATAATTTAAAGTTCAGTACAGTTTCTTGTAATTGGACTTTGCGCTTGAAGCGACAATTTGCCAGTGTCGAGTTAAATAAAATTATAAAGTGAAATATTTTATTTATTATTATTGATGCTAGATGAGCCTTTATTTGACCAAAATCTCACCTGATGTAAAGAGACGATGTGGTCTTAGATGGGGCATGAAGACCTAGAAGGTGGCTTCTCCGGATCACATTACGAAACACAAAAAAATCGTTTCATGCTCTGGCCCAGCCCGGAGGGAGGTGACAAGCAGCGGTCGAAGCCTACCACCAGATACTGTTATTAGCACCACCCGAAGGTCACGTGTAAGGAATCAGAGGATTAAAACTTACGGACATGAACAGAAAAAAACTCCAAACCTTGGCTTATGAAAAGTATTAATTAAAAACATTGATTGACAGTCAGTTCAATATATCAGGGTATTGAAAAGAGATGTTTAGGGTGGAAAGATAATATAAAGGACACCCTCACTAATATGGATGTGTCGTATGCTGGCCGTGTAGTAGTTAGTCAGATATAATATTCCTATTCTGTAATTAGGGTTGCGTTGCCAAATGGCAAAAAACGGAACTCTAATAGATTCGTCATGTCTGCCTGTCTGTCGTGCGTGTTTCTTACAGCTATAAGAAACTATAAGAACTATATTGTTGAAACTTGGTAAGTAGATGTATTCTGTGAACCGTATTAAGATTACCACAAAAAAACTAACAAAAAAATAAAAAAATTGGGCTTGCCATATTAAGAACTGAAATTCAAAAACATTTTTTTCATCAAACCCATGTATATCTTTGGATAGGTCTTCTAAAATAATATTGAGGTTTCTAACATACTGTTTTTTTCTAAACTTAATAGTTTGCGCGAGAGACTAGAGACACTTCCAAAGTGGTATCATTTGTGCCTCCTGTAACTTCTAAAATAAGAGTAAAATTAATCTGAAAAAATATTATATACATATTACCATGAAAACTAGCAACAAAAATAATTGAACAGACAACGTTACTTCTTGTTATTGTCCCATTTATTTTTCATCTTTGAGTTCAAGGTCAATGTCATCCTTGGCTCGTTATAGGCCATGACCTACCTATTGCTATAAAAGTCAAGGTCACAAGGTCAAGAATGTTTTTCGGTCGTTGGTTTAATTCTGTGTCTAATTTGAGTTTCCTCGAGTTTATATTCAGGAAGAAAAATCTAGTCTCCATTTATTTCGTCTTTTATCTGTTGCGTGTGAGATTTTTCTTAGTAATTGTAAAGTAAATCTCGTGTTTATGTCTATTTGAGTAATTTTGTTGTTTGAAAGTTTTCGTGTTTATTTAGATTCGATATGCGAAAACATATAAATGGTTTGCTGTTGTTGGCAAAAGTAGGTGATCAAAAACATCTTCTAACGTGACTTGCCAGATCTAACAAGTTGTACGAAAGTGCCAGTTCGTAATGAAGTTTAATTTGTCATAAGTTAATGATCGAGGTTCGGTACTAATGTAATCACTTACTTATGATAATTTATTTGTTCCATTCTATTTTTATAAACTACATTTTTGTTTGACTCTGCGCTTGAAGCGTCAGTTTGCTAGAGTAAAGTCAAACAAAAGTCAGTTTGCCGGGATTTTAGGCAAAAACTTGTGTTGCTAACGCGTATAATTATAATTTATTATTCTATAGTACGACAGAAACAGTAGTGTAAACCACTATAAGATAAATACTAATCAATTAAACCGTTTCTTAGATAAGCGTAAACTAGGATTACCAACAAACTTTGAAAAACCAGGACTTAAATACAGAAAACGACGACATTTCGGTCTTAAAACAGGACTACAGGGTGTTCCAGAAATGGTAATTCTAAATCACGTGTGCGGGGGAGGGGGTGGGGTCTCATTTAGCAAACATTCATAAGTCATATTCCTAACAATCCGCAGTCAACCGTTTTGTAAAATATTAAACATGTCCTGGGAAAACAGGACGTGAACTCATGAAAGCGTGAACATGCAGATATGCAGACACTTATTTACGTTTTATTAATATCAAAGTTGGTCTCAACTGTGTTAATATCAAAATAAATAGGACCTGGAATGTTGCTACGCGATTCTGTTTCCGTTTCAGTGAATCTACGTGAAATACGAAAAACAGACCAACGATATTCCAAGAGCGGCAGGGGTCGTCATGTGTTATGACACATATATAGTGTGTGTGTGGCCAGTGGCTTTACCACGAGTTGCCACTAACGACTGTTGGAATTACAACATGTTGTAATCCCCATGCATTTGAAATATTTTGAACAGCTAAAACTTTATCTTTATCTGTCATATATATGGGATTACATCATGTTGTAATCTCCAACAGTCGTCCACGCGGTTTTGTGCCCTCTACCATTCCTTAAACAATAAGACTATCGATAGACTCGATATGTCCGAAGAAAGTGAGTAGGTACGCGAGCCTGTACTACTGATAATCTACATTTAATTTACATTTAAGAGCACACCAAAGGGTAGATAACCTACAACCCAAGTAATAAAAAGTCTTCTAGTTAAAATGCCTATTCAGTGACGCAGTCGCCATGGCCGAGATCGGCTAGGACGATATATATAGGACGATATATATATATATATATATACATTTAAAATGAAAAAACTTTCGATTCCAAAACTTAAGTTCCATTAATAGTAATACTATTTTGTAATGTATGAATTTTGTGATACTCAAGAGTATATTTGCAGATTTAAGATTTTGGAACGAAGTACCTTATCGCGCGTTGTGAAAGGGGGCTAGACGGAACAAAATCTTACGAAAAGTTGTCACGACAATTTTTGCTATAGTAAGCTATTGTAAGCTGTGCGGCGTCGCATGTTTCTCTGTCTGTCTCTCTCTCTCTCTCTCTTATAAAAAGCAAGCCAGATATTTTCATTTCTATTTCGCATTGAACAGTGTGGTGTCTCGACAATTATTTTTGTTGAGTGTATACAGGTTTTTTGTAAATAATAAATAATAAAAAAAATAATAATAATGAATCCTGACAGTGTTTCTGCACAAGTTTATAATTGAACTTCGTTCCATCCGGGTGTCCCTTGACACCTCTCAAGTTTTTTTCTTCCCCACTTTCACCCGTCATAACTTTCAAACGGATCAATCGATACTCATCAAACTATGTCTAGGAACACTAGCGTAAAAAGCACCTTTCAATAAAAAAAAAAGAAATTATAACGCTTCATCCATTCGGGAGCTATGATGCCACAGACAGACAGCCATAAACGTCAAACTTATAACACCACCCTTTTTGTGTCGGGGGTTAAAAACAGACCAACGCAATTCAAAGTGCACCTTTATTCAAGTGAATATTAAAGACGATGAAGCGTAAATTCAATGAAAATTCCCTTTGACGTCGTTTTTAATTACTCTTATTCTATTTTAGAGTTTAGAATATTCTGATATTTAATTCCGCCCACGTATTTGGATTTTGAAAGCTTTCGTTTGTTTTATTACTATTTATCATCATCATCATCATATTAACGTTCCCACTGCTGGGACACAGGGACTTGCATCTTGGCTAGAGAGGTAAGGTTAGTTAGGTTAGTTTATTTCACCACGCTGGCAAAGGGGGGGTTGGTGAAAGTCACATGTCCTTCAAACTCTTTAAAGTTCTCATAATATGCCAATATCCTCACGATGTTTGCCTACACCGTTAAAGCACGTGTTTTAAAGCGCACATACATTTTTGAAGAAGGATAATCCAGAGGTGCTTTCGAGGTTTGAGCCCATGTCCTTCGAAATGAAAATCGAGTGAGCACCCAGTTAGCCAACACGGCTTATTAATTAGTATTAAAAGTATTAGTAATATTTTGCCAATAGCTTAATATCCGGAACGCTGATTAGGGTTTCGTAGCCAAATGGAAATAAACCGAACCCTTATGGATTCGTCATGTCTACGAGTGTCTAATGTCTATGTCCGTATATCACAGGCACTTTTTTTTAAGAAAAAGGTATATTGGTTAAACTTGGTAAGTAACCGCAGTTAGATTTTGATACATAACTAGAAAATTTTAATATGTCCTTAATATGTTTTATGTATAATAAATATATATAATATTTATATTATCCTTTATTTTAATGTCTTTATATTTACATGTCCTTTAAACTCATTAAAGTTCTCAGAACATTCCGTATGCTAAGTGGTAGCAAACTCGACTTTTATTTTGGTTCAAAGTCCAACACGCACCTATTTTTCTTCTTAAAAAATGTATGTGCGCTTTATTTTTTGTATGGATAAAACTAATTTGTAAGTCTTTAGTGTGATCTCTATGATCAAATATTACGAATTAATTTAACTTAATTACATTGTCGTTGTCGGTATTTTCACCTTTTGTTATAAAACATAATATTGTAATCCAAAATAAAAAAATCTAAATAATAGCATCTCTCCTTCAGACGTAGAATGTCCACTTATTTTTTTATTTCTACCAAAAACAATTTTGTATGGTTACTAATTTATCTAAATACTGACTCACCTCTCTGACTTCACAAACGGTGTAGTTCATTTGCATTTCCAAGTCACCTCGTTTTATCTGATTATCCTGAAATAAATAAATATGAATAAGTAGATATTAGGTAGGTACTTTCTGTACAATCAGACTGGCCGAACAGATACCCCGGCCCGGTCCGGTCCGGTCTGGTAAAGACGGCCGGTTGCTTTTTGAATAGGGTATTCTACTCGGTTTGATATACATAGTTGTTTATCTACATTGATATCGTAGAAAAAACCACGAAAAAAAAAATTTCTGCATTTTTTTTAACCGCGAATATTTTGCTGTCCGCAATTTGTCAGCAAACTCGTCCCTGTTTTAATTTGACTCATAACAGCCGTTATATTATTGCCACGATGACGTCACACTATAAATAGTAAATAAATAAATATTGCCGGACAATCCACACAACAACATCTAGCCCTGTGGTAAGCTCTAAGCTTGTGTTACGGGTACTAGACATCTGATATACTTAAATAATAGACATACATAGATGGATATTTTTTATTATACATACGAAACACACAGATCAAGGAGAAAATGTTTGCAGGACATACAAACACTTGACCCCTCGGCGGGAATCGAACCTGCTACCTCTTGCACCGCAAGCGGACCTCCGCCCAACGCGCCACTGAGACAGTCATGAGGCACTATGATGCCTTGCATTACAGGTCACGTCATGTAGGTTACGTGATATGCAGATTATATATAAAGGTTTAATTGCATTTATAATATTTTTAATGTTGTCAAAATTCAAAAAGTTTTGATCACTGAAATTACCCTATAGACGCTTTCAGGTAGGTGCGAGAATAGTTGTATGTTTTGTTATATGTATTCTAGCCTAGCGGGTTTTATTTTTGTTTAGTTATGGGTAAAACAGAACCAGCAGACGCATTCTGTAAAAAATCGAATCCGAACTCGAAATCACTCAAGTGACCGAGCTCACTTCGAACGCTCGTCACTGAGGCGCTACAGGCGCTATCGAGTTTGACAGAATACAAAACTTTAAACTCACCGCGGATTCAGCTTCGTAAGGATCGAAATGAGTTTACAGAATGCGTCTACTGGTCAGTAGGTGTGAGTCATACACTAACACTAATTAAAAATCATTTTGTTCATCTTCTTTTACATGTAAATTTTAAACTGACTTCACAATAATCGTCCAGTGGCAAAATATTACACATCAATACAAACACTAGGTATAACAACATTTTCATCCATCCAGCGTATGAAGGGCTATTAAAGGAATTCAGAAATCTTTAAATGATAGGAAGGCATGAATTTTATTTACGTCTAGAATTGACATGTTTATTTTTTTAACCATATAGTTTTTAAATTTATTATACGTAAATGTGGTTTAAGACCTGATTACTTGTTTAATTTATTAATAATACTTAATTTATAAAGTAACTTAAACAAAATATACTTACTTAGATGGTCACTTTTTTTAAATGATGTTGACGGAATCGATTAGTTTATTACTCGATTGAAAGCCTTTATTTTGCTTCCTACAAACTTGGAATTCTCAAAGGATGCAATGTTTTTTAACTGTTGCGGAGGTAAGCTTTGTCACAAAACAATAAATTTGGCTTGAAATACTCGTGGTTGTACTTATAAAACTAAAAATATTTTCAACTAATTAAGTAATAATTCACAAAAGAAATCTTATTTAGAATGTTCAGAGCTTTAACTTTTATTTGCTTATAACAATTGCGTCCCCTGAGGAATAAAAAGTAAATGTAGGATTTCAATGAATATATTATTTTCAGTGTTATTTACTGTCGTAAAATATTTATGTACGCTGACGTTGGGTTGGGCGTTAAATCAATAAAATAGTTTATTGATATAATACCTTGGTCTACTTTTACCCATAACCACTATCATCATCACTATTCAGTAGGTAGTAGATGCCTCATTAGAAACCCTTACACGCACGTTCTATCGCGCGTGAAACAGCAATCCTGTGTGATAGAGCGCGCTTACCAAAAGAAACTCGAGTATTCACACGAGTAGTTAAAGCGCGCGAAAGGACAGGAACTTTACAAAGGTAACCGTGCAGATTATCTCACGCGTAATTCTGCGTTCCAAAAACGCGCGATAAGCTGTGACGATGCTGGTGATGTCTAAGAAGCAGCATCTACGTGAGCCCGTCCGGTCTCACGGTCTCGGTCTCGGTGGTCTGTAAGACCGTCATCAACATCATCACTCACCGGCGGGTAGTAGTGCGCTGTGACGATGCTGGTGATTTCCAAGAGGCTTCTCAAGGCAGCCGCGTCGGCCAGGTCGGCGGTGGGCAGCATTTCCGTGAGGCCGCCCGTCAGGTCTGCGAGACCGTCTACCAAGCTGCCGTACTTCAGAGCCTCGTAAGAACCGTGTAACCTGAGATATAAAATATAATGTTAAATCCGAATAAAATAAACCTTATCAAATTCAGTCTTTGTTTATGCATTGCGAATTCATTATAATTGTTGTCGTGTCTAAGTAAATGTAATATGAGAATCTACAACATTATAACCCCGAGGCTCTGAGTTTATTTTAGGGGTGTAAGGTATCTTATATCATCATCATTACCCTATTAATGTTCCCACTGCTGGAACACAGGGACTTCACTCTTGGCGATAGAGTTGGTGAATGTCACATGTTCTTTAAACTCTTTAAAGTTCTCAGAACATGCCGGTTTCCACACACATTCACATTTTTTGCCTTCAGCGTTAGAGCACCTTCTATATTATAATAATTAAGTTACTTTATAAGTATATACTAGCAGATAGTAGCCGATTCTCAGACGTACTGAATATGCATATATAAAATTTCATAATAAGACATTTCGGAGGAGTACGGTAACTAACATTGTGACATGGACATTTTATATATTAGAAGATAATACATAAATAAAGTCAGTGAATCAAGATCTCAATTAAACCGGCTTCCCTTGAGCCATTTATGTAGTTATCTGTAATTTATTGTAAAAAGAGGAGCCTCCTAAATGAGAGTATGTATGGTCCAGCATTCCGCATTGGAACTTAATGCAATCGTGTATTAAGCCGCCTCGCGTCAAATCTGAGGCAGGGGGAGTAGCTTCAAGGGCAGTAAATCGATTACTCTGTCAACACATGTACATGAATACATGTACTGACTGACTGACTGACTCTACTTTAAGGCTGTAGAATGGCCTTTATAACCAATTTATCTGAAAAGGTGATGATTTAATTGACTCGAAAAATGAATTTATTAAGGCGTTTTTTTATGTTTTGTAAGTTCTAATATATTTTTGAGAACGGGTACGAAATAAAAAAACAGTATTCTTATTCTAAGGGTCAGCTCATATCGCTCACCGTGCTTTGGCCCCTTCAAGAATTGTCGCGTTGCGTCTCCGCGTGAACTGATTCTACGCGTCGAGTCAGGAGATCGAACGCGAGAAATAAAGTTTCCAGCTCCGGTGTACTAGTTTGCATATTTCGAACCGTATTCCATGATGAAAGTTAGTGAGCAAATCAAAGAAATAAATAAGTAAAATACAATATTTAAAGCTTAAAGTATTTGAAATTTCAAAGCTGCATTTCTCTTATTTAATACAACGCACCGTAAGTTGTAAAACATATAACGACAACGAGAACGACGTGGTAAATTACCGACCTTCACAAACAGTCAAGTGCGAGTTGCTCTTTTTCTCTGAGTCAGACTCGCGTCGGTTCCGTACAAAACTGTAGGTATATTATGTAAAAGTTCACCCATAAAAAACTTATATAAAATAAATTCAACGTAGAATCTCTTAATTTGTTTACGCTCGTTGCTCGAGCGAGAAGCGACTAAAAATCCAGCTTATTTTGAAATTGCATCTATTACTTAGTTCAATCTCTTTTACCGTGATTTCAAAATTGATATTTTATTGATTTTAATCTGCAACCTTGTGCGCGGGCAGTACTGACTGCAACTTTTTGCATAATTTTTTTTGGTAGTTTTTATTACAAAAACTTTATTACCGAAACCTCGTTGTATGTGTCTATCTCATACAACTCCACCCAATTTCACCAGAAGTAAGTTTCTTACTTTGCATAGGCCTTCTCCAGCAGTGCCGGCCAGAGTTCTTCGGAGCTGGAGGTCTGCACGAAGGCCAGTTTCCCGTTCACCGTGGGCAGCCGGTCGTCCACCAACACCTCCACCCACTGCCCACACCACCAGAGGCGAAACCTGACGAATTATAATCAACTATACACAATGCTGAAAGGAATTCAATTGGATATAAGGTATAAAGAAATATATTTATTGTGCATGGCCAATAATTTTACACAGGGATAGCTCACGTTTTTTCATACGTTAAAGTTACCACTAGAAGATACAGGAGAAGGTAACACATTTTTATTCTTTGGAAATATCTCTAAAAATATTTTTGAAGGCCTATCCAAAGACATTACACACATATAGGTTAGGTGGAAAAAAAAATTAGTTTCAGTTTTAAGTATAGCTATAAAATTAATTCAATATTATAGGTATAAAGACCAATAGTTCTTAAAGTTTCGGAAAAAGGTGGCTTGACAAACGGTCGGACAGAGAGAAAGACAGACATGACGAATCTATAATGGTTCCGTATTTTTACCCTAAAAATTATATTGTACAACGGCTTACATTAACAATTTTTCCGATATTAGCTACAACATCACGATCACCCTTAATTAAATCTGACTTATGCAGCTCTCAACTTTGCATAAAGAATACAGTTAGCGTGAAATAGATATGAGCGTCTAAATTATTAATAAACTCAATACATAGTTTATAAGTAGTGGGTTCAAATCCCGCAACGAACCTCTAGATTTTTTCTTCTTTAAAAATTTATGGACGATTTCAAAAAAACGAGCTTTTAAGTTGAAGGCAAACAACATGAGAAGCCGGCAAGTTCTGAGAAATTTGAAGAGTTTAAAGGACATGTGACATTCAGCAACCTGCACTTGACCAGCGTGGTTAATTAAGCCTAATCTCTCTCGTCAAAAGAGAGGTCCCTGTGTCCCAGCAGTGGTAACGTTAATAGGGTGTTGATGATGATCACGCATGACCTGATACTACGTTGAATCGTGAATAGTAAATTGCCCTGCACTGTATAGAAATTTGAATACAATTCTGAAAAAAATTCTTCATAAATAAAAACTTTTTCGTAGCTCTTGCGGAAAAATGTCTCTCTGGCACACAAAGCGGGCAAATTAAGCCAAGAATTCTAATGCCTATTTAACTCGAGGACAGAGCAGTGTGGCAAAACAGTACCACAGAACAGTTCAGTTCAGTTTCTTTTAATTGGACTTTGCGCTTGAAGCGACAATTTGCTAGTGTCGTGTTAAATAAAATTATAAAGTGTAAAAGATGTTTCTCTGTTGAACGCCATTTTGGGTTTCACAGAACAGTTTGAAAGGGCTGTGGCGTTTAAATAAAAATATATAAGACCAAAGGTCATATAATAGCAATGGCAATATTTGCATCGTTTACTAAGAAAGCTACACAAATAGCTGTGGATAAGATCTGTAAATAATGAAAATAAAAAATGAAAACTTTGGTAGAATTGTAGATCCTTATCTATTTATGCCATGCGCATAAATAAATCTTGCAAGGGAAAATTATGCAACATTGAATTACGACATTAATAAGGATGTAACAAACACCTCATTAATTTTCTCATTAGTAATTCAACGAGAAGACTGCACAGCCCTTGCGTTCCGACAAGACCAGGCCATAGAATAATAAATTACTACGTAAACCAGGCGCCTAGGACCTACTTCGCCTCCGAAGTACCTTTGCATAAAATACAAGCGATAAACAAATAGATTTTTAACAAAAAACAACCAACTTTCTATTTAAAATATATAAATTAGAAATAGAATTACAGTAGCCTATGTCATAATCCCATGTATTTCCCGTAACATATTTCAGGCTAATCGTTCACCTGTTTTGGCGTAAACAACAGACATATACATAGGAAAGTATCCCGTTCATAATATTAGTATGGATTGAGTTTAACTCCGGCCAGGGCACCGGCATAAGGACATTGCCTTCATCTCGTCCCGTGGGTGCAACCATTTCTCAACATTTCCGATACAAATTGAACACTCGGGAATATACACGCCGAATTCTAAAACTCCTCATTGTTTGAAGTCGTTTAAAATGAGAAATGCCCAAAAAGATGCGGGAACACCAAACACATACCTATATATTTTTTTTTATGCTGGATAAGCTTTCATTTGACCACAATCTCACCTGATGTAAAGTGACGATGTGGTCTAAGATGGGACATGAAGACCTAGAAGGTAACAAAACCGAAAGTGCGCATGGCAATTTGAGGCTGACTGTACCTAATTCTATGCTGTCGGTAACTTTATCTTAAAATGCATAGATCAAGGGGTGAGCTCTCTAGCGTTTATTATGTTCGACGCAATATTCTGAGTAATCATTTAGGAAAGCTTACAAAAGCCTTTGGCGTTGGCAAAGGCAATAGTTTCATTTATTTACTGTTTTTCTTATTCTATTATGATATAAAATAATTAATTTTAATTATCTTTCAAGTTCTGTATTTTGATATCTCTTAGCATGCCCTGTGAATCAAATGGTAATTAATGTTTTGACTTTGACTTTGAAATATGTACTCGAAGTTGAAATTGCGTCACTTATTCTCTTAGACCTAAAGGTTATCATCATCATCACCCTATTAACGTTCCCACTGCTGGGACACAGGGACTTCTCTCTTGACGAGAGAGATTAGGCCTTAATTCACCACGCTGGCCAAGTGCGGGTTGGTGAATGTCACATGTCCTTCAAACTCTTTTAAAGTTCTCAGAACATGCCGGTTTCCTCACGATGTTTGCCATCACCGTTAAAGCACGTGTTTAAAGCGCACATACATTTCTCAAGAAGAATAATCCAGAGGTGCGTGGCGGGGTTTGAACCCACGACTTGCGGAATGAAAGTCGAGTGTCCTCCCACTTAGCCAACACGGCTTTTTTTAACCTTGACCTAAAGGTACCTTAAGGAAATACCTTCTTAACAAGATCTAACTAAAACTGAGTATTTTTATTAAAAACGCCCCGCGGCCATCATTACAGTACGGCCAGGCTCTCGTTTCGTTATCTATACCTAGAAATAGAAAAAAGCTCTTAACTTTATTTCTTCACAGAAAAGGAGAAAAAGTCCTTTGTTTTGTTTAGTCTGCTTTCTATAATAAAATAATTAAAGCTAAACATTCTGAGAATTTTATAAGAAAATTTACTTACTTATCTAATTCAGTTACGTTAAGCAGAAGTACTTATTATGTATTCTGTGGCAGAAGGCGAATTGTGATTTATTAGTACTTACAGACAGACACAGAAAAATGAGACAGAATTTAATTACAGTGGTATTTATGTTTTTTGTAATTGTGATTGTGAGCGACGACGACCTTATATTTACTTAGTTAAGGTTAAAAATCGTGCGTAGGATTTGTACGTTTTCTGGAATAAGCATATAATAAGTAATAGTTATTTGTTTGTTTACGTTTTATAGATTATTCGGGAATAGGCACAGAATAAGTAATAGTTGTGCTTGTTTACGTTTCTAAAGGACTTCAAGGTATTTATAGATATTTCTAGAACTTTATGATATAATATATATAAATACGCGGGCTGTGATCCGAGTATGTGATTCAGTATTTGGATAGGAACAGGAGATATGATCTCGAAGAGCGAAGAATAAATAGCAGTAGTGACTTGAATATAAGTAGTCGTGATTGTGAACAGATAATAAATCTGTGTTGAGAAGATCTGGAGAATCATTGATTGACATCTTCCCGCCAGCACCTGAGTCGGAGAGTTACGCCTCCGACAGAAAAGCCGTTTAGGTTTTCTCTACCATTGTGTTGCGGACGTCCGATACAGTGATATTACATTTTAAGGAATTTTATTATCTTATATCCCTATAGTTAATAAATAAAAAACAGGTTTTATCCCACATTGCGTGGGCTATGGTCTATTTTTTTTTCAGTTTTGACTGAAAAATAATGATGAATTATTTTTATGAATCTTAAATACAAATAATTGTAACAAATCTTTAAATTTGCGTAAAAAGCCTGCAGTAGTCGAGACCCGTTTTTTCTCGTATTATTTTCCTACAAAAATTTTAATAGTTTATCATAAGTGAGGTATTTTTCCGAAAAAAGCCGTGTTGGCTAAGTGGGAGGACACTCGACTTTCATTCCGAAGGTCGTGGGTTCAAACCCCGCCACGCACCTCTGGATTTTTCTTCTTGAGAGATTTATGTGCGCTTTAATCACGTGCTTTAACGGTGAAGGCAAACATCGTGAGGAAACCGGCATGTTCTGAGAACTTTAAAAGAGTTTGAAGGACATGTGACATTCACCAACCCGCACTTGGCCAGCGTGGAGAATTAAGGCCTAATCTCTCTCGTTAAGAGAGAAGTCCGTGTGTCCCAGCAGTGGTAACGTAATAGGGTGTTGATGATGATGATGATGATGCTTACTTTAAACTACTTTTAGTAAAATATTTCCTCAAATTTATCTTGTTGATTTTTAACTGTACTGGACAACCTTAGCCAACCACATATCTATTTTTCGTTAGGGATTTAACCTTGAACTTTATCCGTTGACCTAGAAAATATATTTATACTTTCTACAGTCAGCGTTAGATTGATATAACCGTCGAGCTAGAGTATTCAAAATAATAAACAAAAAATAAAAAAAATTATAAAAGCAGATTGTTAGAATCGTCTTATAACTGTATGCGCCCAAAGTAGTCATAATAGATACCTACATAGGTATGTCTTAGATAAATATGAAGCAATAGAAGGGAGATATTTTTATATTATAAAGTGTCAATAGACATTAATATAAAGTGATCTATCATGATCCAAAAGCTAAATAAAGATTTGAATTTTGATAATTTCAATTTGCATTTCAGTGTTTTAGATACGGATTATTTTAATAATAATAATTATATCTATATTTTATATATAACGTTTATTTTATACAATAGGTAGTTTTATATGTTTTTTTATGTTAGGTATCTATTGTAGCAGACAAATTTGCTGTAGCGCTGGTCGTCCGTGGTATTTTGACTACCTACTCTAGACGATCATATCAAATTTGACGATGACTGTACGTGTGATGTGACGCCCACTCCCTATCTATCTGAAACCGAATAACCTGAGGTGAAGGAGAGTCCAGGCTTTTCATATTTCATAGCTGTAAAGTTTTATCTCTAAACTCGATGATAAGATTTTGTCAGTTCAGAACATGGTTTAGATGAATATTTTGACGCTTCGTACAAATAAGTTTGGGGTTCAGTAAAGATATTGTTAAGGAATGTGAATTAAGTGCTGATGATGATGAAAGAGATTATTGTCAGACAGAAGATTAAAATAATGAATATTTATTAAGTGGTCCGAAATAAATAATAATAATTAATATTTTAAACACGAGAATCGACTGCTCAAAGAACTTCGACTAAACAGGAATATCATAAATCCTAAAGGTAAATAATTTACATCACGATATCAAAGGACACAAAAAGTTTATGTTATGAAACAAATGATTGTAAACATGGAGTTGTCCAGCGAGCTTTTATCTCGTATTTTATGAAGCAAATTTTCAACGTTTTCATTTATGTTGTGCTCTTCAATATTGACAGCATAAAATTTGCTTTCCGGCTGAACTTTCAAAGGAGTATGTTTATTTTAGAGGTGTGCATGTCCAGCAAGGCTTCAAGAGCGACGGCAAAATGAAAATCCGTTTATTTATTCGCCTGAAGGCTGCCTTTATGCAGCCCACGCGTTGAGTAAATGTTACATGGACAATATACAGGCACGCATTTCATGTCGCACTATCGAGGCGAGGAGGCAGAACGACAATACTGAATGCACTGTTTGATGATTGATGCTTGGGACAATTTGTGCACGGTGAGTGTTTATGTTTGGCGTTTTTAATGTAGGTTCGTCTTCCCAAACGCTGATGTATTCTTAACACAAAGTGTGTCTCACTATAATTGTCAATGTTGGTTAAGTTCTTGGTGTTCTCATTTTGTTCGTTTAAGAGATTTCTCATCTTGATATCGTTTTTTTTTCTTTTCTCCATTTTTTTTACCTACGTATTGATTAGCATGTTACAAAACATAGCTTAAGGATTGCTTAATGTTTAAAGTTACCTATCCATATTTGAAACGAAAAACGCTATCGCTTATGATCTTGTTCCACAATGTGTACAGAACTGTCTCTTTGTAGTTTATGCGCTCCTGGTAGCTGAACGTTTTGCAGTACTCATTATTGACTTTAAAAATGAGGTACTTAAAAAAACATTTGTTTTTCGTGGCCTTTGTAGCTTTTGCATGTCAAAGGGAAAAGAGTATACAAAACATTTTGGAAAATAATTTCAATTGTTCCCTGTCCAATCCCCTACAGTTGTAAATACTCGGACTATTTGCAGTTTTACAGTTAAGTTAACAATTTTTGTTTTTAAAATACCCTTAAAATTTACTTCTTACTGTTTTTTTTATAAAATAATGTATATTCAATTCACAACCGATAAATAATCCAAGACACACTTACAAACACCAGAAAAGTTTAAAAAAAAAGGTCGTTACCAAACGACAAACAATGACAGATCGCTACCTTTTTTGTAAATAGCCAATTTTGGCGTTCAAATTGTAGGGGGGGCCAAACCTGCCGCAAACCGGAGGGTGACTAGATAATTATGTCAAATAGGTCAGTCTGTCTAGCCAAGTTTCCAAGTTCATCACAAGCCATTCACGATGAGTTCAGGTTCCCGGCGCAAATATGGAGCTGAACTTGACCTAGACCTGTTGAAAAGCTGCAGCGGCTGATCAATACAGCACCAGCCCCCAATTATAATGCCGGGATGAAAGCAGTTTTAATACAAAGCTTAAGCGAGAATGCTTTTATGAATGAGTGAATGTAGTATGGTTTCATGTTACAACAGTTGAACGAATTCGGTGAAAATAAAAATGTTTTAGTCATCATCATCATCATCAGCTTAACGTACCCGCACTTGGCCAGCAGTGGGAGCTGGCCAAGTGCGGGTTAGACAATGACACATGACATGTCCTTCTTTAAAGTTCTCAGTAAAGGCCGGTTTCCTCACGATGTTATGCCTTCACCGTTAAAGCATGTGTTTAAAAGAGCACATTTGTTTCACACAGGTTTCAAACCACGACCTTCGGAATGAAAGTCGAGTGTGCTCCACTTACCCAACACGGCTTTTATAATGTTTTTTAATGTTTAAGTACACGAATTATAAGTGTACCTAAACCTCAGAACTCTCTGAACCTCTAGTAGCATCAGGTCGTAATTATTTTTATTTAATAAGTCAGTGTCCAAATGTATTACTTTATTTCTTCAACTATCTCTATACCGCGCTTTATAAATTCATACGACATCAAAATATTATAATAATATATTATTATTTACATATATTTAAAATTGTAATTGTTAATGAATGTTATAATATTGATGAAGTTTATTTTAAATATTGTTAATCAAAATATAATATTATAATATAATATTTATGATTAGTTTTAAGTTAATATTTGTATAAAACACCATAAAATAAATAGTGCCGATAATATTAATACCTACTAATAAAAAAAAATAACATCAAAATATAAGTATAATAAATATAACACAAACTGGGCCAGTGCGTGAAGCGATTTTTTCGTATTTCGTAATGTGGCTCGGAGAAGCCATCTACCTTCTAGGTCTTCATGCCTCATCTTGGACCACATCGTCACTTTATATCAGAGATTGTGATTAAATGAAGGCTTATTTAACATCAAATATATTTCCGGACTACTCACACAGCATCACATAACCCCAAATTAAGCCGAGCTTGTACTAATGGGTATTATGGGTGACTGATATATTACATAGATACATATTTTAAAATATATATTATACATAGTATACACGGAACCCTAGGTGTAGTCTATCTCATAATTACTAAATGTATTTAATAAATGTATTAATACGTAATTTTGAGTATCCACATAACTCCAATCATATCCCACTTTATACAGGAAATGTAAATACAGCGCTTTGAATTGTGCTAAAATCCGTTGACCGAACATTGCCTTTACAGTGCGTGCAATAAAGTTATGGAATTCTCTGCCAATAAACATAAAAAAGCTCGATCTGTAAAAATTTAAAAAAAAATAAGGTTTCATTTTCTTTCAACCTCACTTAATATTCATCAATAGTATGTTTAATTGGAGTTCATTACTACACACTCCTACTGTGTTTGTTTTCAGTACTACTAACTAACTAACTACCTACCCATTTTATTTTTATTTATAAATCTGTGTAAACGCCACTGCTCTCTCTTATTTAACAAATTTCTGATCCATCCAAAGGTTGCCTGGAAGAGATCGCTATTAGTGATAAGGTCGCCCATTGTGTCACTGTATTAAATATGTATCTCCTATGTATGTTCCTATATTGTTGTGTTGCAATAGAGAGTTTTGTATTTTATTGTCATTCAGGATTAAATTGAAATGGACGGAAATTATTTTAGTGTAAAGCTTTGGCTAAAAGCTAAGAGCAATCTGCTAAGGCTTTATTGGCTGCGAAGTGTAGTAAGAGCCTATCTCATACTTAACAAATAATAATAATCGTATTTATTTATTGTATTAATTTTGAGATGCGACATTAGTCCAGGTCCAAACATATCCTACTTTCTATAGAAAATGTAATTACAGAGCTTTGACTTGTGCTAAAATCCAAATACCAAACATATTCGGGACTATTTTGAAATGGACTGAAATTGGTGTTGTTTGAAGCTTTGGCTCAAAGCTAGGAGCAATCTCCTAAGGTTTGAATGGATTCGGAGCTTCGCTACAGATTTATGCTCCGGCATGAATAAGACCGTTCTGTATGCTACGTAGGTACACTATACTAATGGTCCGTGTCAAGGCCATACCAACGAATCATGAAATTGGAGGATCCGCCCGGGCTACATTATCAAAGAAAAATCCATTGCACAATATTGTTCGACATACAAAATTGTGCAATAGATTTTTACAAAAAGGCGGATAACAGATTTAAGATATAACTCTAGGCTTTTATTGACACGTCTGAATAAATCCAATAATTAGTGTAGAGATGAATGGGTAGCGCAGAATTTTGCAAAACCCCTTGAAATGATAATGAAGGTCTAGTAAACCTATTATGTCTCGATATTAAATGGATAGATAAGTCTTAAAGTGAAGTAGGTCAAACAATTTATCATACGGCGGTATAGTAACCGCTATTTTGAAAAAAAAACCGTTAATTTGTGGTCAAACGTCAATGTTAATGTCAAAATGGCGGACATGAAAGTATTCATTAAAATGTTTTGTGTCAAAATCACGACGTTTAATCGTCGAAATATCCAGCAACCTTCAAACGTAGTGATTATATACTCTCTGTACCTCCTATGCTCGGTAGTTCCAGATTGGTTTTCATCGATCGGCGAGTTTGCAACGGATCCACGCTGAACTTTACGGGCTAAGAGGATTATAAAGTCAAGGAAGGTGAAGTTCAAGCATTGTTGCCTGTTGCAGATATCAAGGGTGTGGTATATCATGCCTGAGTTACTTCTCAACTAATTTTGTGCAACAGTTATACATACATATGTAGAGTTAAAGTGGTTAGTCATAATAATAGTCATATCTAATAGCTTACACATGTTTATTATAAGCAAATAAGTAGGTCAATATTGAACATTTGGTATGGTTCGATCTATAAACCAGTTCCATCATCTTATTTTTTTTTAAATTTAAGCAGAGTTGCGCTAGGTCAGTACTTCGATGGGCTTAGAGTATCTATCTATGGTAAGAATCGATGGGTAACAGGTTAAACTGCATCATTTTGTTCCTTTAAAAACAAATTTACTGTCACCAATTTTTTATTTTCCTTTTTATTGTAAAAAGTGTATAAACGGTACACGGAAAGGTTGTATGAACGGCTTCATACACATTTGACGAGTATTCTTTATAGTTATACCCTCATAAATATGCTAGAACATGTCTCACTATATGCTGGTATTCATAAAAAAACAATATTTTCTGGCTTATATATCTCAATTACCTAAAATACGGAATAAGCCTTTTTAGCAACTATTATCGAGATAAACAAGTGTGTAAAAAGCTTTTATTGAATTGTTATTAAACAGCTTTAGCACTAATATAGGTTTATGAATAACGTGTTTATCAAACATACTACTCACCTTCATTATGTCTGAATTTCAAAATGAAATAAATTTATAAATACGGAGGTTAAAGTTAGTGTACCGAAGTTTACCTCTTCTTCTTGGGTGGTTCTTGGGAGTTAGTTTGTAGTGTACCGTGAGATTCGATAGAGCTCCGTGACGTAATACGATACACGGAAATAGCTAACCTGCTTATCTATCGCACACTTAATGAACTTACACAGAGTTTAAAGCAACTTTAAGGTTGCAGGTAATTTTATGTGTAGGTGTGAGAAATTTTCTCGTATCAATTTTCTTGTCTAGAAATATTTTATAATAACTATACCTAAGCCGTGTTGGCTAAGTGGGAGCACATTCGACTTTCATTCTGAAGGTCGTGGGTTCAAAGCCCGTTACGCACCTCTGGATTTTAATTCTTAAGTATGTGCGCTTTTAAACACGTGCTATAACGGTGAGGGCAAACATCGTGAGGAAACCCGCATATTCTGTTATCTTTTAAGAGTTAGGAGGTCATGTGACATTCACCAACCCGTACTTGGTCAGCGTGATGAGTAGGCCTATTCTCTCTCGCCAAGAGTGAAGTCCCTGTGTCCCAGCAGTGGGAAAGTTAATATGGTGATGATGATGATACCTAATCAAAACCAAATTAACAGATCATATGGAATGGTTAATTGATCAAAATTAGTCATGCAAGTTAATCGATAATTAACTGGAGATGGATTTAGTAAATAGGTTACCTATGTCTAGGGTTATATAGCTTTAGCAATTGAGATCAACCAACACCCTAAATGGATGTTGACCCATGCAGAGGGGAGCCAATTCTACGCGCCTATGATATTTAAACAAATGTGAAATATATCGAAAACTCAAAGTTTAGATGTTTTTATGTGTGTTTCTATTTATTATTGATATGAAATAATGTTGTCTGTGATTGTTCAACAATTAAATATGTGTTTTAATATGCATAATAAAAAATATATCTATTTTTATGTCTATTATATTAAGTATATCAAATGTCTAGTACCTACCCGAAACACAAGCTTAGAGCTTATCACAGGGCTAAATGTTGTGTGGATTGTCCGGAAATATTTATTTATTTATAATTAGCTAAAGCTGATAGTAGGGGAAAATTCTTATGATGCTTATGATGAAACAGACTCGACAAAAAACCGGAGAATTCTACCGATTTTTGGTCATAATTATATCGAATTCGTTATTATATAATTAATCGCTTGATGACTGCCATATCTCAATGACTTTGCAATGTACTAGTATCATGGCTTGCCTCAAAACGATGCGATGTAATGATGAAGCGACCTTATATTCGCCGCCAGGGAAAACTAGATGGCGTTAGTGTTGCGTTTTACAAACCGCTGTTGATACTGTACTGATATTTTATAGTTTCATCATATTCTTACCGCGTTGTTCCAACTTCGTTTAACTTTAATATTAATATGTTTCCAAGCCGTTCGTAATACGGAACTCTATTATTTTGAGGACTTGATTCACAATCTTAGAATAAACAAAAGTCAATGGTGAATATATTGTGGAATATCGGTCAGTAATCTCAGACAGTTTTCAGTTGACTTAAATAGCTCTATATTTTAGATATTGGCGAATTTAAGTGGAGATTATGAAATAGCCCAATGGTCCTAGAGTGAAATACAACATTCACAATAGCAAGTACCTACATATTAATAAACGCATAAATAATAAACCTTACAACTGAATAAAACACCTAGCTTTATTGCCTCAATCCAACGGTGTTAAAGGAATGCAAATAAAGTCAGACAAAACCTAGGTTGGGTTCCGATTGTTCAATATCAGAGAGTGAAAGAGCCCGTAACATAGTAGGAAGCACAAAGGTAATCCAGTTACATCAGCCTCTGACACCTGCCGGCGCGAAATTAAAACTGTGCCCGTGAAAAACTCCAGTGAAAAATCAGATATATTGGCTAGTACTGAGAATTGGTTAAATCAAATTGTATTATCCATAGGTCGGATTTTCGGTTCGACTGATTTTTTAATATGACTGGGCTACTATCAGAAGGATTAAACTGACAGCGTTGGCTTTCAGGTCAAATTTATTGCATTTATATATCTTGTACACAAAGCTTTTGCGGAATTAACGCGTTAGAAACGCGGGCGCGGGACATTATGCCTGAAAAGGGCCCGCTTTGTGGTCGCGTAGGTGTCCAAAGATAATTATTAAAGTATTTAGGTACCCATATTCCGCCGAGTGGCAGTTGCTCCCGCTAACAGTTAATTTGGCCGATACAAATGCCCCGGGCGAGACACACGGGGAATTAAATGCTATGTGACAAGCCCGGTCATAGTACTACAGCGCGCGGCTTGATTAGAATTATTGTTGTTGATGAAATCGACTACCTCACTAGTTTTCTCGTATTGTTCTTTGTTTGTTTTAATTGTAAGTGGCTGTTACTCAAAAGGCTTTCAAAGACAAAGCTGACAAAAGATCAGCGCTGTTTTGTCATGTGCAAAATAACACTTGCTGAGATGAGTTCCTTTTTGGGGCACTATTTTTGCATTTATATGTTATTATTTTTATTATGTGACCTTAAAAATTGATTTCGTTCTGTCTTTCGTGTTCTTTTATTTTTTGAAGCAGCCGCTTTTTTATTCAAGTTCCATTCAGAAAGTTGTTTTCGAGTCTAAAGTGGTTTTTTACGTATATTATGTAAACAAAAAATATATGTTATTTCACCAATATACTAACACTCATATACGAGCTCAGATTAATTTGAGGTTAATAATGTTTTAATAATCTTGAATTTACCTTATTCCCACTTGTATTTATTACTAGCGGCCCGCCCCGACTTCGCACAGGTAATTATAAAAAAAAACCCGGCAATTATTCGATTTTTTCTCGCCTTTTAAACCTTCCCTAGACCTCCACGAACATTTGAAGACTAAGATAAGATAAATCCGTTCAGCCGTTCTCGAGTTTTAATCAGACTAACGAACAACAATTCATTTTTATTTATATAGATAGATAGATCGTTGAGGTTTGTGTTAGGAAATAAACGAATTTTTTATAATTTTAGATTATAGAAGAGTAGTGCATTTTTGGATTTTTAATTTAATTTTCGGTGTAAATGTAGTTCAATATCAAATTGAATTACGCTTCATTTCGGGGTGGCGTAGAATGTAGGTACCTACAGAAGTACTGACAGTATATTATACAGCTGAGACTTTAAGTATAGTAAAGTAAATTTGAATGAAGAGACAGCAAAAGTAAAAAATCGCTTTGCTATCTCAACGCTTTCCCCTATGGCTGTGAATTCTTAGTGTTATATTCTTGCTCATAATATTATGTAGGTAGCAAGTCTTAAGTTACAAAAAAGTTCGAACATTTTTGTATGGAGCCTAGCATACCTACTAGTCCGCCATTTTGAAAAAAAAACGTGATTCGTCGGCTAGTGATGAAACTAATGTAAACCGACAGAGTAAATGATTACAAACAAAAAGTGTTATATGATTAAATCTCCTAAGTGATACGGTTTCTGAGATATTTTAGTCGAGTAGGTATGCCAACGATGTTCGATGCTCTTTGCGTACTAATAGTATAATATTAATGATCTTACCTACTTTATTGATGTTTCCATTTATTTAATAAATAAAAATAAACGTTACACTTCCTTATATCTAAAGGTCATAAAAGCCGTGATATCTGCATGAGAACTTAGGCTTATGAAAATTTGGTAATACCCATTCTATTTTATCTGTATCTAGGCTCCTGACCTACCTAATACTTTAAGCTTTTTCTCACTCTGTCAATGTTGTAGTTACTAGATTTAAAGTACCTACATCATTTTTTGAACGGAATTAACTAAAATTGTATTTAAAGATATTGTAGATTTTTGTAACATACCTTTATTAAAATTGTAATATTTTCGTCTTTGATCAAGCGCTCTTTTTACTTTACAAAATGGCGTTGGTATTCCCGACTGAGGCGTAATTGAGTTGTATGAAACTGCAATGTGTTCTTCATCGTTTAAAGCAGATTTTAGAAGCGCGACTAAAATTTTTAATATAATGCGTTTATTTTTATTATAAAAATATTTATAAGGTATGTTTTCATGTATTAAAATGGAGTAAAATGGATGGGTAAGGAGTAAATTAAAATGTTTTTCTAAAGTGAGTCAACAATCTTATTGCTGATATCCGTATAAAAAACCGTTTAGTTGTTTCTTATACAATTCTTAGAGACTATAATTATATTGAATTACCTGAATACCCCAGCATAGTTGACGTCCATCTTCTGGTCGGCGGGGACAACTCGGTAAAATAGACCTTTGCACTGGAACAGCACGCCCAGGCACGACACCAGCCATTTGTCCCCTGAAAACAATATGGCGGATAATCTGATTATATTCCTAATTAATAACCTCTGTGGCTCGGTGGACGACAAGTTGCGGTTTCGATTCCCGCCTGGTTGACCAGATTTTGTACGATCTAAAATTTCTGATTCGGGTTAGGGCGTTTTCTATGTATCTTATGTATAAAAAAATATTATATTTAGTATATCAGTCACCTAACCCATAGTAAAAGCTCTGCTAAGTTTGGGGTTAGGTGATGCTGTGTGAATTATTCGAATATATTATTTATTTAGATAATTAATTTCTGCATTGATCTAGAAGATACACATTGCTGAGTAACACACACAAAATAGAGGTGATGACAAATTTCATTAATCACAGCTACATCTAGTCACGTGGCCTACCTCTTTGATCAACACCATTGATTGGGGATTGCAGTCACCGTGAAATGACTAAATCATGTATAGGGATCAAACTAATTAACTACTCCAGACTAAATCATATATATATATATATCCTCCTAATGGTATTATACCGGTACTAATATCAATAAGAGGAAATATTTGTTGGTTTGTATTTAAAAAGCTACGAAAGTACTGACTGAAAAGAATCGCAAAATTCTTTCACCAATGGTGACTTTCACCAAATTATATTTATTTATTTGTAAATCATCAGCTCAGATTAACACTCTAATCGAATTAAGTAGCAACAGAAAGCCAATTAAAGATTTTGCACAGTATTAATATTCATGAAAAACGTGAACACAAATCAATGAGCACAATGAACAATACAATATAACAATATTGTACAAGGAACCAAAATCCTATATTCTATTAACTTCCTATTTACTATCAACAAAAAAAAAATCCTACTCGAACTAAATAGTTCCAAGCTAATAATGGGTAGATCAGGATGCCTGCACAGCTTAATGAATACCTACTTAACTATTTCGCCATACATATGACTTTTGCCTACATGTAGTTTGTACCGTAAATAGGTGTTCATTTTTCATTCATTTATTCCTCCACCTTAGAAACGAATTCGCCAGCTTTTGACAATACTATCCATAGCGGCGCAAAAAGAATTGCATCAATTCCAGATAAGCTGAAAATAGTTACCTACTTTTTGTTGGATGCAGGTCGTTGATTGAATGTTGTAAGTATTATTTTTAACCCCCGACCAAAAAAGAGGGGCGTTATAAGTTTGACGTGTCTGTCTGTCTGGACATCATAGCTCCCGAACGGATGGAGCTTTTTTTCATTTAGTTTTTTTTTGTATGAAAGGTGAGTTTCATGAAAATCTGTTGTGCCGTTTAAAAGTTATGAATGGAAAGAGTGGGGAAGGAAAACCGAAAATCTGCAAATATACTCGAGTGGGGTATCAAATGAAAGCGCATCGAGTGCACATTACAAAATATTATCGTGTTGTACTTTTAAGGAATTTAAAGCATCTGAATCAGAGGTTTTTCTTAAATTTTAAATTAAGATTTTATCTAAAACTTCGGAATTCAGGATCCCAATCGAACAAATTATTATGCTGTAAAAATTAAGAAACGAAAGAAGCAGACTTGGCTAGCCCAAAACAATGATTGCCTTTAAATAAATTAAAATTTCCGGACTACTCACATAGCATCACCTAACCCCAAACTAAGCAGAGCTTGTATTATGGTGCCCGATATACTAAATAGATTCTTTTGTTTTGTAAATACATACTTACTAGCGGCCCGCCCCGGCGTCGCACGGGTATAAAATTTTCCCAGAAATTATTCAAATTTTTCTCGCCGTAAAAACCATCCTATCTCTCAAGTTGGATCGAACTGCACATGGTGTGCGAATTTTATTACAATAGGTTAAGTGGTTTAGGAGTCCATTGAGGACAAACATTGTGACACGAGATTTATATATATTAAGATAATACATAGAAAACACCCAGACCCGAAACCAAAAATTGTATATCGTACAACATCTGATCACCCAGCGGGAATCGAACCCGCTTAAAAAACTTAATTGAAATCGCTTCATCCGTTCGGGAGCTATGATGTCCCAGACAGACAGACGGACACGCCAAACTTATAAAACCCCTATGTTTTGGTCGGGGGTTAAAAGTAATTTATCAAACCTTCCATTTCAACCATGAAAGATACACGAACCAAAAATAAAATCTAAGTCTAGCGCCAGCAGCCATGGCAAATATCAGCACAGGCACACAGAAACAAAAAATCGCAAAGCCTTTACTTTGTAAACTTGTAAATATTAGGTACATCTAAACCATATCCCAGCATTATTATTTTATGTCGTTATAAAAGTTTAGTAACATGCTTTCTCTTTGATTCAGAGGGAATAAAATCCCTACGTTTGTTTGACTTGGTTTGTTTGGCTCGGTGGGCGATGGTCCGCCTGAGGCGAAGGAGGTTGCGGGTTCGGTTCCCGTCGGGGGATATATTTCCGGTCAATCCACACAACAACATCAAGGTAAGCTCTAAGTTTGTCTACTCACTCTAGGCTTACTAAAATAGGCATACATTTTTTTATCATCCATAATAAACACCCAGACCAAGAAGAGAGTGCTAGCAGAACTAACAAACACTTGGCCCCTCTTTGAGTTTCGAACCCGCTTCCTATTGCGCCGCAAGCGGACCATCGCCCACCGCGCCGCTAAGGCAGACAAATGAGAGAATCTAAAGTGTTCTTAATAAAATATTTAAATAATAACCTTAAACTGATTCAATACCGAAATACTTCTATTATAAGGCTACCCGTATTTTCCTACTTTTGTATAATAACTGGATACATTTTGGTACCGTTAGATCTGTCTTTAGTACTTTAGTTCTTTAAAGTATAACAAATAAAACCCCTTCAATAGAAAAATGACCTCTATTCTACTAAGTGTCAAAACACACGTACCACAACCACGCGACAACCACAACGCACCGACATCGCAGCCACATCGCACCGATGTCGCAACCACAAAGATACAAGAACCACGGTACCAAAAATAAAACTGTTATAATCACAGGAACTACTAATCATCGACCATACTTCATAATGTTGAAATGAAAGTGTTTTTTTGTCCCATGGTTTTCGACCGTGTGGGATCGCCCTAAAGGGTGGACTTTGACCCATTTAATGTAGAGAGAAAATATTAGGTATTTTTTTAAACAATCGTTAACGAATTTCAGTCACTACTATTTATTAGGAACATGTGATATAATTGAAAAGCTTGTTCCCGAATATCTAAATAAATGAAGCCGCAAGCAAAACTCATACCGTATGGAGTTACTAATTAATATGAGCTTTGAGCTTTATGTTAATATTAGTTATTTATGCCATACGCAAATTTAAATGACTACCACATGCGGTTAATGTTTATAAACCTTTCTAGCAGGTATATTTACTCTAAATTCCCTTGAACCCATCATATTCTAAACTATACTAATACATATTTTTCCTTAGATTTTAATATACTCATTATAAATTTCCAATTTTAGCTCATCATATTTTTTTCTTAACATCTAAAACAGTCTTCCTAGAATACACTTTGAAATTAAATGAAATGTATTTATACCTTTGTACCTTAATATATGATTAGTTTGATAAAAGGTTTCGCAGTTTAAAAGTAAAATGGCAAGCATGGCAAGGGGGGGGGGGGGGTATTGCTGTATTTTATTTATATTATTTTGTAACATACTTTATGTAAAACGCTTTATTGAAGTAATATAAATAATCCGAATAATTGCAGATATATGTTTGTTTCTCTTATCATTTTAGCAGATGCGTTCATTTACCCTTTTTTTCTATTCGATATTATATCATAATTATAGTTCGTAAGTAGTAGACTCCAATCGTGCGTCGTAGCTGACACACACACACTTTTTTTTTATTCTTCTTATTCTTTCGTCTATTTACTGAAGTTTCACTTCTATCGTGTGTGAATCGCACACACACCTTTTTGTTAAACATCTATTTGTTTATCGCTTGTATTTTATGCAAAGGTACTTCGGAGGCGAAGTAGGTCCTGGCCGCCTGGTTTACGTAGTAATTTATTATTCTATGGCCTGGTCTTACTAATTACACATATATGTTTGTTTCTCTTATCGTTTTTGCAGATGCGTTCATTTACCCTTTTTTTTCTATTCGATATATATCATAATTATAGTTCGTAAGGAGTAAACTCCAATTGTGAGTCATAGCTGACACACACACACTTTTTTTACCCTTTTTTTCTATTCGATATTATATTATAATTATAGTTCGTAAGGAGTAAACTCCAATCGTGCGTCGTAGCTTACACACACACACACTTTTTTTTAATGTAACCCGAATATTATAAAGTAGTTAACAATATATATCTTACCGAGTTTACCCGGAATGACGTCAAAAGCTTCATTGGAGTCCGAAATAAAAACAGGATTGTCATAGATTTCCTGGAAAAAAAAACATTATTGTGGATGGATGAATGGATAAAACGACAAATACACGATCGGTTCCGACCACCAACCGACTGTCAATGGTCACCTTACCATAGACAATAGGTTGGGGGAATTGAATATGGATGGTGTGGAAGCCGGTTGTCCGACCGAATATTCGTAGTGTAGGTATCATCGGAAGACCAGACCATCCGATATCGGTGGTCGCTTCCGATGGCATTATAGACGGTCGGAGCTGTTAGTCGGTGGTCGGAATGGATCGTGTAGCAGGTTTTTTAAAGAATTCTAACTCTATTGAAACATAGGTACATTTTCAAATATCAACTGAAAAGCAAAGCAAAAAGAAACGGTATTTTTCATTTTGCAAAAGAACGTTTGCTTGGTTTGATATTAATACACAAATATGAATTATTATATCTGTGTATGTGTAGGAGAGAGAGAGAGAGAGACACACAGAGAGAGAGGAGAGAGAGTGAGATAGAGAAAGAGAGAGAGAGAAAACATTTATTGACACAACTCACACATTACCAGTAAAATACAGTTAAATGAAATATTTATATAATACTAAATACTA
Source organism: Gymnoscelis rufifasciata (assembly GCA_929108375.1). NCBI lineage: Eukaryota > Metazoa > Arthropoda > Insecta > Lepidoptera > Geometridae > Gymnoscelis > Gymnoscelis rufifasciata. Next base: position 5,430,750 of record OV815301.1, read on the forward strand.
TCTAAACATAAATGATTAAATGTGTTGTGTCAAAAGGTCTCGCTCAGCATATGCAGATCCACAATTAGGTGGATTTGCGCTGGTTTACAGACGAGACCTAATGACAACCTCACGAGCGACAAACACAGAACAGAACGGCGAATGTCTAATTATATTAAGTACTAGCTTTACACGCTACGCCGTTACCCGTGTTTTTGTATTTTCCCGCAGGACACACGTATTTGCCCGCGCTAAATAGTACCCTACCTAACCCTGAAAGATTTTCTCAAATAGGACCAGTAGTACCTCCGACCTCCGCACGATGATTGAAGTCATTACTGGTCACTGCGAGTTCAATCATCATCTTCACAAGACCGGAGCTACAGATAGCAGTCTGTGTCGCGGCTGCTTTGAGGAAGAGGAGACGGTGGAACATGTAGTGATCCACTGCAAAGCCACAGAAGAGATAAGAAAGGAGACGCGGTTGAGGCGTCTCATGGACGCGAAGACCCCATCTACATCCGCAGACTTGCTCAAACAATTAGTTGCAACACCGAAAGTCCTACTCCGCTACATCAGGGAGTTGGGCTGGTTGGGGCCTGGTTAGGCAGGGGGAAAATTCACAAAACACTCCTAGGCGAGATATCAGTGCAGATCTCAGTTCCTCCACTTAGAATTAGAATTAGGACCAGTAGTAGTTCGTGTGATTATCGCGTCCAAACAAACTCATCAGCTTACCCGTAGCACAAGCTTAGAGCTTACCACGAGGCTAATTGTTGTTGTGATGATTTCCCGGAAATATTTATCTATTATTTATTCTACTAGATTGATCCGGTTGTACCTATATAGAAATAAATACGTCTAGAGTCCCCGTAAGTCCAGACAGCGTGCATGATTCGGCCTGAGCTCACGTCGGCATGTTTTCAAGCCACATTAACAGCTTTTTCCTCTTCGGTAGGTATCTACTGGCCAAAAGATTCCACATGAAAGCCCTCCCACCTGTTGATCTTGTGGTGACACACCCTCTCAACAATGACTTCGGCCTAATCCATACCATTCCTTTACTTTATAAAGGGGACTCGCCTTAGCGTGGCGGGGGTGGATTCGCGCAACGTAATGTTTTCGTAATGTGTTCCTTGGTCTGGGTGTATAATAGAAATATCTATATATGTCTATTATATTAAGTATATCAGATGTATAAGTACCTACCCGTAACACAAGCGTAGAGGTAGAGCTTATCATAGAGCTAGATGTTCGGGAGATATAAAGTCTTTAGAGTGATGAATATTTTATTATACACAGGGGGTAACTTGAGTTTGGGTCAGTATGGGAAGGTCTGAAAATATGTATATGACATACGAAGTACTTTGTATTATCAGACATTCTCATGCACCTAAACTCACGCTACTGTGTGAAGTCCTCGCGCTATGGCGCAACCTACAATTTATGAATGCAATTTTTTTGACGACCACTGTGGATCGGGGGGTGAAAGTCCGCGTGAGGCGCAGGAGGATGCGGGTTTGATTCCCAAAGCCGGACCAGATTTTGTACGATCGACAATTTCTGGTTTCGGGTCTAGTCTAGGTGTTTTCTATGTATATTAGGTAAGTATTTACAAAAATATTATTATAGGTGAAAAAGAAATCCTGTATATGGAACGGTATTTCTAATGCGAGATTAATATAATACATACAATCTCTTGAGTTTTATGGTTATAAATTTTCAGGATTTTCTCGCAATATTAAATTGCAAACACAGTTTGTTAATCTTGTTAGTTAGAGAGGGTATAGAGTGAGCGAAGTGATTGAGTTTGGCTGGAGATTATTTCTTTGACTTAAGGCGCCTGTATGGGCCAACGGCCTTGAGGATTCGGGCGGAGTCAAAATTATTCCCCGCGCCAACAGCACACTCCCCGCTACATTTTTACGACGCAGAGCGCGGCCTGCGCTCTCGGCAAGCGGTCACGCGTGCCGGGTCCTCGCGAGTCGCGACGCCGTAAATAAGGACTTTCCAACTACATCATTATTACGCTAAAACTATTCTACCTAGAGATTTATGCGTTTGTGCTTATGTTATTTTCTTTTTAATTTAAAATGTATTGTTAACATTAATTTAAAATGTATTGTTAACATTAATTATATATTATTATTAGATATTAATGAACCTTAATTTTTAAACTATTTTAGTGTATTTTCTTGTTGGTGGTTCTAATATAACAAATAAATAATAAGTATGTTTTTTTAACTAGGTTTTCTTTACTTACTAAGTACCAACCTAATAATAAGATCCTAAGCCAATCCTGCCCGGGTAGGCTAGTTACCTATACAATGTGTATTTTCGAAGCTTGATCAAACGCGGATTTGCGGAATTTGCGGATACATGACAAAAATTAATCGATAAATATCAGATTTTTTTTTATGTAAACTATTTATAAAAGTCGATTTAATATTTTTTTATGAGAACTAGGTACTTCATCTGGTGTTTTCTTCGTTTCTGTTTGAGTAAACGGTGTATTTTATTCAAAGTAGGCTCATTAAAAAGCTAGATAGTTTACCTAGCTATGAAAATTTAAAGAAAATACAATTTCGGTACAAAAGCCTATTAAAACTTTTTTTTTGTAGAAATTTAACAAAAAAATAGATATTTATTTTATTTTTAATCTGTAACTTTTACACTGGATTATTAAGGTATACTTTTTTGCATGACATATTAAACTTCATAATTTATACAACAAATCTCTTCTAAAACGTAAGGGTTGTAATTTTATGAATAATGTCTGGTTTTTGCTTGAAGGCCAATCGTCTGATAGAATCTAGGTAGTATCTGCAATATTCATAATGTCATAGGATTATAAAATCGGGCATAAAGACGAGTACAATTTCAGATTTTTGGTCAGTCACTAAGTTTTCGTGGTATTTTGCTTTTCCTTTTAAGTTTCAGGTAGATAGTATAAAATTATTTGAAATGCTACGCGACTGACACTGTTGGTATTCATAGATACTCTAGTGGGTAGCCCACGTACCAAAAAGGTTAATTAAACTCTTTTTGCTGTCATGTTATTCGAATTAGGTACTTTCTGCCTTGTAAAGAGATCAACAGACAGCAAATTATGTAATGAAACAAGGCAAGATAAGATGAAACGGAACGAAGCCTTTGCCCAAAAGTGGGATATTAACGGTGGATAATGATAAGATTAAGTAATACAACACTTTAAGTTATTAGGTACTATCAATTAATTTATTGATTGTTCAAAATGCCAACCATTTTCCTCAATGCATATCGTTGCAAGTAAACCCACGTTCAGTTCACAAGTTCTTTTTAGTACATCGCGATCGTTTCTTATTTCATTCGCTGGCGTAATTCATGGTGACGCTCCAGCTCACTTCACCACAATCGTGCGTGATCATTTTAATGCAACTTAAGATACATAATTTGTTGTCTGTTGATATTTGGCACTACAAGGCAGAAAGTACCTAATTAAAATGGCTAATAACATGACAACGAAAAAAGGTAGACCCATACTCTTTGTAGAATTTGTAGAATAATAATAATATAACTCTTTATTACAAACCAAGATAAAACAATACAAAAATGGACTTGCATAATATAAAATGCATAATGGGCGGCCTTATTGCTTAAAGCAATTTCTTCCAGACAACCTTTGAAAAATACTATGAAGTTTAATAAATAATGCAAAAAAGTTTAAAAATTATAGATCAACAACAAAATAAAAAAAAAATTTTTTGGTAAATTTCTAAAAAAAAAAATTTAGCGGGCTCTTGTACCAAAATTGTATTTTGTTTTGAATTTTCTTAATTAGGTAAACTATCTAGCTTAGAGTGTTAGATATGTGTGTTGATGGATATGTGGGAAGAGGTAGGTCAAAGAAAATATTGATGGACTGTTTGAAGGATGGCATGCGTAATGACTGACAAAAATGTTTCTAAGATAATGACTTTTTAAATTGTACAATAATTAGTTTTATGACTTTGAATTTTTGCTTACTATGATGATTACTGATGTTATAAATGTTTAATGAAATTAATTTAAAGTTAATAATTATAAAAATTTATTTAGTACTGTATTTTGTTAGATTTTTATTATTTTAGTTTATTCAATAATGTAATGCCAATTTTATAATTGCATGCCTGGACAGGTAAAATACATTGATCCATGTAAAATTTAAGCCATAACAACGCTGTAACATGTATTTACGCAATAAATTAATTTTGAACTTTGATGGAAGGAATGAGTGTTGAGATGACGAGTGACAGAGGAAAATGGAAGGAAGAAAGATGTTGCGTCGACCCCACGTAATATTCCCATATTACGTGGGGTCGACGCAACATCTTTCTTCTAAGGGCTGATGATGATGATGATGTAAACTATCTAGCTTTCAAATGAGCCTACTTTGAATAAAATACACCATTTACTCAAACAGAAACGAATAAAAAACCATACGAAGTAGTTTTCATAAAAAAATATTGGCTTTTTTTTAAATAGCCAACATATAATTTTTTTATCCTATATTTATCCATAAATGTATGTCGTGTATCCGCATTTAGTTTGATCAAGGTTCGAAAATACACATTGTATATACTTTGTTTGTATCATCTACCTAGTAATAATAATAATAATAATAAAACTAAACTCTTTATTACACACCATATCACAATACAAAAAGGGACTTAAAGCTAAATACAAAAATGCGTAATGGGCGGCCTTATTGCTTAGAGCAATTTCTTCCAGACAACCTTAGGATGGAGAGGATAATGCACAGCAAATAACTCGACGGTGCGGTGACATAAAATATATATAACAATTAATTCATTATTTAATTTTTAATTATATTTATACTAGTCTGTGCTAGTTATAAATAAATAATATTTCCAGACAATTCACGCAACAACATTTTAGTCCCGTGGTAAGCTCTAAGCTTGTGTTACGGGTAGGTACAGGTACTAGATATTTGATATACTTAATATAATATACATACATTTAAAGATATTTTTTATTATACATATTAAATACCCAGACCAAGGAGAAAAGTGCTTACAGAACATACAAACACTTTTACCCTCGGCGGGAATCGAACCCGCTACCTTTTGCTCTGCAAGCGGACATTCGCACACCGCGCCTACGAGGCACTCAGAGTCAGAGTTAGTTAACTAGGTAACCCTTATAAAAAAAAAAACAACTTTTTCATAAGTGTTTTTTTTTTGTTTATAAATATTAGGTCCTTACATATGAAATTGGCGTTTTGTATGGGAGGAACAAAAAGTCGAATATTTTTTAATATAATATATTTAATTAATCAAAGTATGAACCATTATTTTCTATGCACTTTTGCCATCTTATAGGTAGTTCATTGATCCCTTTACTAAAAAAACCAGTCGGACGGGAATCAATAAAATCTTTGAAGGCGATTTGGACTGCCCCATCGGAGTTGAATTTTTTCCCTTGCAAGAAGTTATCCAAATTTCGAAAAAAATGGTAATCTGTTGGAGCAAGGTCCGGGGAGTACGGAGGATGTCTTAGACTTTCCAATTGAAGCTCTTCTAATTTAGTAGCCGTCTGTTGCGCAGTGTGTGGTCTAGCGTTGTCGTGAAGCAGCAGTGGCGTGGAGCGATTGACCAGCCTAGGTTGTTTAGCCGCTAGCTTTTCCATCATGGTTTGCAATTGCTGACAATAGACATCAGCCGTAATAGTCTGGCCAGATTTGAGAAAACTGTAATGAACAATACCGGCACTAGTCCACCAAACGCTTACAAGTAACTTTTTTGGGGTTAATTTTCGCTTGGGGCAGGATTTGGCTGGCTGGCCAGGATCCAACCATTGCGCTGAGCGCTTCCGATTATCGTAAAGAACCCATTTTTCATCACAGGTAATGATTCGGTTTAAAATACCTTCATTATTGTGCCGGTTTAGTAATGTAACGCAGCAGTCGACGCGCGTTTGCCGGTTTGCTTCAGTCAATTCGTGAGGTACCCACCTTTCAAGCTTTTTAATCTTCCCAATTTGCTTCAAGTGAATTAAAACAGTTTTATCACTAACACCGCAGCCTGCAGCTAACTCGGACGTGGTTTGCGATGGATCCGCTTCCACAATAGCCTTCAACTCTTCATTATCAACTTGAGTCTCAGGCCGTCCACGGGGCTTGTTCTGCAAGTCGAAATTTCCAGAACGAAAACGTTGGAACCAAAAACGAACTGTGTTTTCTTTTGCAACACGACCGCCATACACATCATTCACCCTTCGAGTTGTTTCCGCAGCACTAGTGCCACGGCGGAACTCGTACTCGTAAATAATGCGATATTTTAAGTTTTCCATTTTGTAAAATGAGTGACGCAAACAGAAAAAAACAGAAGAAAAAAAACAAATGAATGACGATCATCGAAGCACAAATACATGAGTCTATAGCTGTACAAATTTGAATTTGGAATTCCTTACCAAAGAGGAGAAATTTGTGATTAAAGTGGCCAGTACGAAAAACGCCAATTTCATATGTAAGGACCTAATATTAATAGGTAGGTACTTATTATATTAGCTTGGTACTTAATTTACTAGTTGGTAGGTAGTAAGTATAATCATTACTTATTTATTACTAACTTTTATTCCTGCTAATTGCTTACTGAACTTGTCCAACGAATATACAAAAGTCCGAGCTCAAATACCTATTTCTAAAATATAAAACTAAACAACAGCGTCCATGCGCAAACAATAATCGTTATACGGTTACATCGAAAAATGCATTTGGACCGATGACGAAGACGCGCGACACAACCTCCCCGTCCGATAGTCTGAGCCACACTGCCGCCCGTCGCCCCCGCACAGACCCGGTCGTTCCATTTCATACCGAAAACATAAAATAATTATTTGTAGTCGTATAAATCATTTGTTTTAATTTTCAAACGTACAGTTTGTGTGGAATACTTTGACAAATATTTAAGTTAAAGAAAAATACTCAAACTCAATACCGTTTAAAAGATATATCCAAATTTCGGATAAAAAATGCCTTACTTTGAATATTTTTTTTATTAAGTAATAATGAAGATACAATAATTTCAAACGTTCAAGTTGTAATTTAATATCTATTTTGCAACATATATTTTTTTTATACATATTTATTCACTCATAAAGTAGATATATCAATTTGAAAAAGTCGCGTTAGCGCATAGAACCACCTTAAATAATTTTATATCTCATCATCAATTTTTTTTATGATAATGGTATGCTTTAATTTTACTACAACCTCACCTAACCTCTTTCAGGACATAGGCCTCCTAAAAGATTTCCGGTAATTTTGGCTGGCTACGGCCTGCATCCACGGTGAGCCCGCAGCTTTTACCAGGTCCATGGTGGATCCATGGTCTAAATTGTAGAACTTTTCGGCCCCAACGACCATCTGTCTTGCTATATGGCCTACCCTTTAAACAGCTAATTTTCTATCTACCACTCAGTATGCTCACGATTTATAAATGATTTAATATAGTTAGCAGGTATGAAATATAAATGTGAGCTGCAAATAGTCCTGACGCGGCAAAACAAAGAACATGCGATCGGAAATAGTAATCTTAAAAATATTGTACAGTCAACAGCAAAATAAACTGATAAAATAGGTTCCCAAACACATATAAACAGTAAATTACGTAAATTACAAAAGTTAAGGACTAGTTTAGTTTGTCAGAAGTAAAGGAACAAATTATCGTGTCATAAGTAAGTGATCACATTTATTTCGATCCTCGGTGATAGGCTAGTTTAAGGCTTAGCATTAGATATAAGTTATTAGCTTAGTATTAGTAGCTTGTAATTTATCTCTAGGTATATTATTTTTATGTAGTATATTTAGGTTGTCTGGAAGAAATTGATTTGAGCAATAAGACCACTCATTACGCATTCTAGGTTAAGTTTTTATTATCTAATTGTATTGTTTCTTTGTTAGGTGTGTAATATATTATTTTTCATCTTTTGACCTATTAAAACTTTAAATAAAATTGACACTTTGGTAAAACTTTTTACATCTAGCACGTCACATTTGAAGATGTTCTAATTTTTTATGCTCGATAAGCCTTCATTTGACCATTATCTCAGCTGATGTAAAGTGACGATGTGGTCTAAGTTGGGACATGAAGACCTAGAAGGTAGATGGCTTCTCCGGACCACATTAAGAAACACGAATAAATCGCTTTACGCACTGGCCCAGCCCGGAGGGTGGTCGAAGCCTACCACCAGAGACTTGTGCTTTGGATCACTTACTTTTGCTGTTGACTGTACCGCGCCGCCCGAGGGCTCAAACAGTAGCGGTGTAGGTGTTGTATCAATAAAACATGGGTTTTGTACCAAAAAGCAATAGCGAGCGGGAAAACGAACGTTCGCGCGCGCCGTCGTCATGCACACTGACACTTCCCCTCCCGCGTACCTCACCGATCGTCGCCCCGCGCGCCACAGCATATATCTTTATTTACGTTTTTAAATTACAGATCAAAAATATAAGGTTTGTTTTTTAACATAAACTAAAGAAATAAAAATCAAATTAAAACTTAAAACTATGAAAAACACTACGCGTCGCTTACAAGCGGTAAGAAAGGTCCATTGCGGTCGAACAATGCACACACTACCGACAGAGTGTATTTATTCAACCGAGTTTTTCTTCAACAAAGAGCGACACAGTTTAATATTCTGACAGTAGTATTTTATTTTATTTCGAATATATCACCGATACGTTACATTTCGTACAATGTAATTCACTCTTTAAAATTAATAATCTAAATTTAAAATAAAAAAAAACAGATTCCAGTGCTTCAGTACCCTTAAAAGTAAAAAGTCATACTGCAAAACTAAGATTTTAAGAAGAAGATAATATTCTAATATTTTTAAAACCAAACAATGGAAATAAATGATTTTGTATCTGATATCTTAATGTGCACGAGATTTTCGTTTTTCCTTCCCTACTTTTACCCTCATAACTTTAACACGGATCAACCGATTTACATCATACACAAACATGGACAAATATGTTTGATTGAACACTCGCGCAAAACTCACCTTTCATACAAAAGAAAAACTAAATTAAAATCGCTCCATCCTTTCGGGAGCCTTTGACCTGACAGACATTAGGCACGCCAAACTAATAACACCCCTTTTTGTCGAAGGTTAAAATTAAACCGGTAATAATTTGAATTGTTAAACATAATCCGAGTAGTTATAAGTGAGAATAAAACAGTAAATGATTTTGTAACAGTTAACACACACACACACACGCGCGGGGTGGAGTGGTAATCGAGAGAGAAGGGATGCGAGAACGAAGAGAAAGAAGAAGAAAGAGAAAAGACACTCGCTTGTGTACGTACCTAATACACTGTCGCACTTAACGGTTTTATTCCACGGACTTTTTCTTAGTTATGTCATTCGGACGACAATCACTAATGTGAATTTATAATAAACTTGAAACGTATCAGATGGGTTATGAGATACCTAAGGTTAAAGTACCGACCTCACTAACTTTATACCTAGCTTAACTTTATAGGTGAAAATAGCGGTTTATGACGTACCTATTTAAAAAAAACTCTAAGTATATTTAATTTATGTCATAACAAAATTCATCTTAACCACTCAAACGTCCAGCCGCGAAACTTACACACCGCTCAAACGTCCACGTCGCCGCGTAAACGTTTTTGGCGCCGCGATCGCGTCCCATTTTTTACATAAATGGGCATATCTTCCTAACTGCTACACCTACGCTCAAAATAAAAATACCACAAAAAAGCTAAAACTATACGCAATCAATAAATTTATAGATTTAAGTATTAAATGAATCATAAGGGTCTCAAATAAAATCCTAATCTTGAAAAAGTAGCTTAAAAATTCATAATTTTTTTCTGGAATGGATTTCATTGGTTTTAATTGTAGTTCTTCCTAAAAATGCATATATATTATTAAACAAGATGATACAAGCTATGTTTTGATACCAATTAATCACTACCTTTCCTTTCAATAACTACCAGAATAAACCAAAACAAACCACCTCTTGCGTAGCAACTGTAGTGGCTCGGCGGCGAAACACAACAAACAAATCTAAAATACTCGGTTGTTTCATTATATTTTGTTTGTAGGAGTTTATTGAATTAAGTTTTATTAATTGTGTCACCATTACAAGTATTACTTCTTGAAAATATTCATGGATAACTTCAAAAACACGATTTTAAACATGAAAAAGAAGCTTGAAATTCATAAAATTTTTCATTCTTCCTGGATTTCATAGGTTTTATTTGTAGTTCTTCCAAAAATACATATATATTATTAAACTAGATGATACAAGCTATTTATTGATACCAATTAGTCACTACCTTCCCTTTCAATAATTACCAGAAAAAAACAAGACAAACCTCCTCTTGCTGTGACTACTGTGGGGGCCCGGCGGCGAAACACAACAAACAAATCTAAAAATCTCGGTTGTTTCATTATATTTTGATCGTAAGAGTTAATTAAAATATGTTTTATGAATGTTGTCTCCATTAAAAGTAATTATTTCTTAAGAATTCACTGAATCACTTCACACACATGATTATCAACCCGGCATGCAACAATAACAATGGTCATTGATGTCGAACAAAAATTTTTTCGTAATTATTATTTTATCGGACAAAGTTTAATCGTAAACAATCTTATAGAATGATTCTTGAGGATTACTTTGATATATTACACTAAGTAAATAGGGCAAATACAACAATAATAATTGCATTATAAAACACACGCGCGTGACTCACAATGTAAACAAACAAGTCCAAAGATAATAAATTTTTTTCTCATGCTGGCTGTACACACGCGCCGAGACACCCCGAGACAGGCCGAACGCGCGTGTGTACAGGGCGCTCTCGTCTCGTCTCGCTGTCTCGTTCTCGTCTCGGTCGCTCTCGGTGGCTTGTCGGTTTTTTGCGCCCGAGTCAAAGGGTCTCGTTGGCTCTCGCGAGGTAAACGAGAGCGAGCATGTACACACTCGTTCATTTACTTGCTCGCTAATAGTATTTAATATTTTTTTTAATTAAATTTTCATTTAATTTAATAAAATTAATTTTTTTCTTGTTTCTTCATGGTTTACGAATTTTATTTTTATAATAAATGTTAAAAAAAATATAATAGCTCATGGCACAAACACAAATAGCAGCAGCAATTTCTACGTCCATTGTCGCGTGAGTCTTCAGTTCAAATGTTAGAACGCGTGTGTACAGGCATGCTCTCGACGAGACCCCTCTCGGCCGAGACATTCGCCGAGAGGGTCTCGGCGCGTGTGTACAGCCGGCATCAAAGTTTTTGTTGCCAGGTATGGTTTTATTGAATCGGAATAGATCCGAAATTTATTTAGGCTCCATCTAGTAACAATCGTGGGCAACTTTGACGCATTTTACCGAAATAATAACGAAAAAGTCTACTAGGTGGAGCTAGGCTTATCTAGTCACCTGGACGTTTGACGCTATATTTTCTTAGGCTGAAATAGTCACCTCGACGTATCTAGTCACCTGGACGTTTGACGCTATATTTTCTTAGGCTGAAATAGTCACCTCGACGTTTATACCTAGCTTAACTTTATAGGTGAAAATAGCGGTTTATGACGTACCTATTTAAAAAAAACTCTAAGTATATTTAATTTATGTCATAACAAAATTCATCTTAAATCACAAAAATATCTTCAAACAAATTTTCGGTGGTAGTTTTTTATGGCGAAAAATATATTTATTATGAATTTGTAGGTACGTTACCTACATATTAATAATATTTTTTTTTTTCAAATTTATCATTCTCGTATTTTGGAAGTGGGTGGTAGGGGGTGGCACACATTTTACCACTTTGGAAGTGTCTCTAGCGAAAACTATTCAGTTTAGAAAAAAATAATGTTAGAGATACCTCAATAAAATTTTTGAAGACCTATCCATAGAATTCCATTCATATGGGTTTAATGGAAAAAAAGTATTCAGGTTGTTTTTTATATTTATCTCAATTTTTGTGATAATATCAAAGCGGTTTACATGATAAATACATTTATCAAGTTTGAACAACATAGCTCTTATAGTTTCGGAAAAATGTATGCTAGTGTTTCTATGGATAGGACAGACAGACAGACAGACTCATCCATAAGAGTTCCGTTTTTTACCATTTGGCTACAGGACCCTAAAAATTGTCATTTTAACCGCTCAACCGGCTATACCCTTGAATACGAAAGTAGGGCAAGACAGGAGGCCTCGAAAAGGCTCAGTCACTTTCTGTAAGTGCACTGACCCCTGGCCTTACTTTCACATTTTAGTACAAATCAGCGCTGGCGATCACAACTGGATTGGTTTCTTACGTAATTTGAGCAATATCTAAGAATCAAGTGTATTTTAACCTCTTTGTTAACTATATAGGTAAGTATTGTCTTCAACATATCGAGGGTGCAGTGATAATACCCGATAAGTGTGCAAAATTGGTTTACGTTAACTGTAAACATCACTAGAAAGAGCAAAAAATTTCTGATTCTAGTAGGCTATTAAAACTTTTTTGCATTTGTCGGGTTTTATCATACCGTCGATATTATCATAAGAAGACTTAATCTCATGAATATTAAATACGTTCATTAAAAGGCACATTAAGAATATGGTGACAGATTAATAAATATAAAAAATATATAGGTAAGTAAGAAAGAGGTTTTATTGTATTTTAACTTTTTATTAGTACTTACATTAGTATTGAGGTTTATTCAATGTTCCTTTCATTGGGTTATGTCAGTAGAAAGTTAAAATATAGTAAGCTTGAGAGTGCGCTTTATAAATGACGTATTTTTAATTATTGGTCTGAACTAAGGAATTATTTCACAAAATCCGAGTTAACTAAGCAATGGCTGGTTAAGTCAATAATACGCCTAAATGGTTAGTTATCTCAAGAGCTATCTTTGCTTTGTCTTGAGCGCTTTGTCACATGTGACTACGCTTAATAGTTCTATATTTTAACTGTTGTCTTATTTTACACAGAGATGTTGAAACTGGCCGTTTAGTATAATATGATTTAATTCAAGTTTGTAGGGTCACCACCCTTGTCCTTTTCTGATAATCATAATTTGTGTAAGTTGGTACTTTCATTAAAATTAATTTGACAATATCAGGTGTACATGCTGTTTCTACTTTTAATTAAAATCATTAGGTACTTAGTATCCAATATTTAAAAATAAAAAAAAATCCCCTAACACTCATCATAATTAACTAATTATTCAATTACGCCCTCTACAGTTTTTTAAAGCGCACTCTATACTATTAATTAGTTTACAAATTATAAAGATCAGATCTGATTCATTAAAGTTAGATAACAACGTTTTTGCTATATTAATAGTTTAAATACTTTTGTTGAATATAATGGATAGATTTAGGCGTTACTTTTCGGAAATCTATTCTAAGGTCCTATATAAGTATATACATATAATTACCTATTTTTACAATCGAAACAGCCCGTGTTAAGCTCTCAGCTTGTATTTCGGGTCTAGACATCTGATATACTTAATAAGAACCAAATGTTTAGTACCTACTAATTCCCTTCTTTTTCCTATACACCTACATACAAACTACATAATAATTGATAGATATAGGCGATACTATACGTCGCAAATCTGGTGGAACCAAATATTTAAGTACTAATACTGAAAACGTGTTTATATTATATATAAATATTATAGGTTTATTACTGAACTTAGATAGAAAATAATAAACAGCACCTAAATAATAGAATAATTAATTCCTACTTCGCAGTATTCCCGTTTGTGCTCATATTTTTGGGGCACTTATAAATGTTGATTGACCAACAAAAGTGAAACAGTAGATTAGTGGAATGTTTTTGCAAAACTGCCCTCCTGCCACTCCAAGGGGCAGGAATTCCCCTTCGCAGTTGATGCTCGCCGGGGATTAATGGAGTAAGACCGTATTAAGTACCAAAGGTTTTTCGTTTGAGCACCAATCAATATTCTAATTTTTCTCAATTGTAAAATAAAATACGATAGTCATTTTATACTTAACACAATATCTACTAATTTAATTCGTAATTCAAAAAATTAAATTCGACCTACTATTAAGTATCGTATACATTTTATAATGAAGAGTTGAATGAGGTTCTTGGTGTTGATACCTAGTTATAACCTATAATAAAATATAGTACATTTGATAAAGTATGACTTGGACTCATACATCGAGTGTTGTGTATTCCAGAAGATTATTGTAATAAAAAGAAACACTTGAATAAATTAAAAATGTGCAAAAACTTGCAATCAGAGCGGTCACCCATTTAAGTATTGATCTCTTTCAACATTGCTCAACTTTATAAATTAAAGATAAACCTCAACTTAACTTAAGATGTATTCTATATTTACTTTAATAAACTATCCTATTAATAGGAATAATTGGTAAAGTATTTAACATTATATATAAAAGAATTGTAAGTTAGATAAGTATGGAAGATTAACTGTAACTAGAATTTTACAATTTATATCAAATCTAAATTATGTATTAAAGTTATTTATAATAATGTGGCTGGTGATGAAATCATTTATTTTATTTGTTAACTAATATCTTTGTATTTCTATTTTATTAAATTATTTGTCACAGATTTTATCTATACCTAAATTTAAAATATTAGTATATACCTAGTCAGCTGTCAGTTGACTTGATAAAGAGCTATCAAGTCAACTGACAGCTGACTGACAGAGATTCCTCTATATATTAACCATTGACTATTGTACTCGGATGGTGAAACTGGCCTTTAAATATAGCTACATCGCTCAGCAAAGAAAAAGTGCCTGCAAATAATTATGTTTGCAAATATGTTTTCAGGCTCTCAAAATCTGTAAACTCGGGAATTCCACTCAGCTTTCTCTGGTGTAGATATAACTCAATATTTGTACAACAAAAATAATACAAACAGTAATATTATGTATAAAATGTTGTAACCAACTAGAGGTACTTTTGAGGCTAACAAGTAGATTTTTAACACAAAAAACAACCGACTTTCAATTTGGAATATATAGAATAGAATAGAATGTCTTTATTGCTTCAAACATGGTATCAAGGTGATAAAAATTACATATACAGTCCAAATGTTTCACTAAAACTAGTATGCAAAAATAAATCAAAACGGATAAATTAAGAAATAGAATAGAAACAGAATTATACCAGCCTATGACTGAATCCAATGTATATAACCCGTACCAAATTTCAGGCTTATCGGTTTTTCCGTGAAAAACGGACAAACAATCTCAATCATACACTTTCCCAATTATACTATTAGTATGGATTGAGAATAACTCGGGCCGCAATCGGGCGGGAGCTATGCTCCCATCTCCTCCCAGGCTAAAAAGTCTTTATGCAAGAACACTAAAATATTTAAAAAAAAAAGTTAAGATTCGTACCCACCACCTCGGGATCGACAAATTTGGTATGAAATTAGGAAATATTTCAATATAACTCTAAAACTACTTAACCGATTATTATAAAATGTTACTGAGACCATCTCGCAAGCACCTTCTTTCATTTAAAAAAATATCATAGATATCAGTCCACGGTGGAAAAAATTCTGAGGTAACATAAATAACATAAAAACAATAGTAATACATAAAAAAAACATTCGCCGAATTGATGACCTTCTTGTTTCGTTAACAAAGTTGGTGACAAAAAAACGATCACTTACCGAAGCCCTTTTCCAAAGGAACTGGAAAGGTGGTGTTTGATGGTAGAACACTGAGGACTGGCAGGCAGGGAAGTCAGGGTCCTCCCAAAGGTGCCCTCGAGACAGACAGCCGCCCTTGATGCGCTCGTAGTCTGTCATACTGCAACAAAGTAAATAAATAAGTCATTATCACCCTATTTACGTTCCCACTGCTGGGACACAGGTACTTCTCTCTTGGCGAGAGCGATTAGGCCTTAATTCACAACGCTGGCTAAGTACGGCTTGAACATCCCGGTTTCCTCAATATGTGGTGTGTGTGTGTGTGTGTGTGATGATGAAGGCAAAAAATAAATAAGCATTTCCGTTCAATACTCACAACATCTAGCCTCGGGGTAAGCTCTTAGCTTATGTTAATGGCATACATCTGATATCCTTAATATAATAGACATAGCCTATCCTATCCTATCTATCCTATCGTCCCTCGCATAGTCATGCGAGGGACGATAGGATAGTTAGTCAACTATCCTATCTCATTTTTATATGTATAGATATTTTACTTAACATATTAAATACGTTGGAGTTGCTTTGGAGTTTTCTTGCTTATTTCTTTTCTGAGTATTCTTGTGACAAAGAAGAATGGTCATGATGTAAAGATAAAAATACCGTGCGAGATACCATCATTATAATCTATTTATTATATTATTTTGTTTTACGTGTTTATGTTCTTGTGTTGTGTACACTAGAGCGTTTTTGTATTGTATTGTAAATCTAATCAAATCCATACTAATATTATAAATGCGAAAGTACGTCTGTCTGTTCCTCTTTCACGCAAAAATGACTAAACTTATTTTAATTAAATTAACACAGAGATTCTATAAAGCCCGAAAAAGAACATACATTTTTACCGTGAGAAAATCCATTATAACGCTGATAACAATGCGGGTAACAAGTGATTTATTAATGACTAAAAATGCCTGAAAAACAGGATTCTCCTAGTTCAGGCACAATAAATACAGCATAGCTCTAATTAAATTTTAAGGATTTTTGTCAACTTTAGCTTTAAGTGATTTTCAAAATAAATATTTTATTTTATTATATTTTATTTATTACTAACAATCATAACATCATCAACTATTTATTATAACAATCTAACAATATTATTCTATGCAAACTATTCCTCCTCCTGCCAAATATGATATCATAAACAAGATTCAAGCAATCTGTGATGCAACAATCCGCACAGATAGTTTGAGAGTAGCTCGCTGTAAACCCACACCGGGAACTTTCGCTTTTGATCCGAGACAGGTTCTGGCGAACAGGTTTTCGCGGTAGTCCACCGGGAACAAATGCCAGATTGTGCGGACGTAGAGCGAACTAATGTGGCTGTCAAAATATATCTAATAATATAAAATTCTCGTGTCACAGTTTTCGTTGGCATACTCCTCCGAAACGGCTTGACCGATTCTCATGAAATTTTGTGGCCAACATCTATTTTTTATTTTGCGAAACAACGTTTGCTGGGGTCAGCTAGTCTAGGTAATTATAAAACTGTCGCCATTCAAATGTTTTAGTGAAATATGGAAGGAGACGCAAAATGGCATTTTCCAGTTGGAATAAAATTAACAAACCAATATATGTAGGTGATAGCGGAGAAATATTGCCACTTAAATATTGTCTTGTTACTGTTTGTATTACTTCTGTGGTGCACATAAAGAGTTATCTATCTAACTTTGACAAAAGTCGTCAGACAATATGAATCTGCCGTTCTATAGTTCAACGCTAGGTTAACTTTATTCTGACTTTGATAAAATCCGTCCTGCTTAATGCGTCGCATTTTCAAGACTACTATAACACAAAATTAAGGCCTAGCTCACCATCTAAATAAATATAATCACTATATACAGAACTTTCTTGCTCAGATGCTGAATAATATGAGTGAGACAGCATCTCCTCAAATTATATCATATGGTAAGGAAAGTGCCAAGTAAATTACTGACTAAGATCGTCAACACAAACTATGATTGTTTATTTGTACAAATGAATTACACTAAAATTATCGCGCTGAGAACAAACAAAGCCGAGTAAGATGGCTCTTTATTTGCTGATTGCTACATGGGACTTTACTCGGTGATTGTGATGGAATTGGCATTCTTGAGTTAAACTTATATCATATTTGTAAGAAACGTTTTACAAACTTTCTTACTAAACGTGTTGGAATGGACACTTGCAAAAAAGAAGCAAGAGAAGCTATCTCTCCAGAAATCTTTTATAATACGTGATAAAGAGTTTATTAGGAAATTAATACAAAATTGATTATTCGTTGGTCCAAATCAATTAATAAACATGGTGGATTTTTACTACGGTTTTATTTTTTATATTCTGCTAGCGGCCCGCCCCGGCGTCGCACGGGTATAAAATTTACCCGGAAATTATTCGATTTTTTCTCGGCGTAAAAACCATCATATCTCTCAAGTTGGATCGAACAGCACATGGTGTGCGAATTTTATTATAATCGGTTAAGTGGTTTAGGAGTCCATTGAGGACAAACATTGGGACACGAGATTTATATATATTAGGTCCTTACATATGAAATTGGCGTTTTGTATGGGAGGAACAAAAAGTCGAATATTTTTTAATATAATATATTTAATTAATCAAAGTATGAACCATTATTTTCTATGCACTTTTGCCATCTTATAGGTAGTTCATTGATCCCTTTACTAAAAAAACCAGTCGGACGGGAATCAATAAAATCTTTGAAGGCGATTTGGACTGCCCCATCGGAGTTGAATTTTTGCCCTTGCAAGAAGTTATCCAAATTTCGAAAAAAATGGTAATCTGTTGGAGCAAGGTCCGGGGAGTACGGAGGATGTCTTAGACTTTCCAATTGAAGCTCTTCTAATTTAGTAGCCGTCTGTTGCGCAGTGTGTGGTCTAGCGTTGTCGTGAAGCAGCAGTGGCGTGGAGCGATTGACCAGCCTAGGTTGTTTAGCCGCTAGCTTTTCCATCATGGTTTGCAATTGCTGACAATAGACATCAGCCGTAATAGTCTGGCCAGATTTGAGAAAACTGTAATGAACAATACCGGCACTAGTCCACCAAACGCTTACAAGTAACTTTTTTGGGGTTAATTTTCGCTTGGGGCAGGATTTGGCTGGCTGGCCAGGATCCAACCATTGCGCTGAGCGCTTCCGATTATCGTAAAGAACCCATTTTTCATCACAGGTAATGATTCGGTTTAAAATACCTTCATTATTGTGCCGGTTTAGTAATGTAACGCAGCAGTCGACGCGCGTTTGCCGGTTTGCTTCAGTCAATTCGTGAGGTACCCACCTTTCAAGCTTTTTAATCTTCCCAATTTGCTTCAAGTGAATTAAAACAGTTTTATCACTAACACCGCAGCCTGCAGCTAACTCGGACGTGGTTTGCGATGGATCCGCTTCCACAATAGCCTTCAACTCTTCATTATCAACTTGAGTCTCAGGCCGTCCACGGGGCTTGTTCTGCAAGTCGAAATTTCCAGAACGAAAACGTTGGAACCAAAAACGAACTGTGTTTTCTTTTGCAACACGACCGCCATACACATCATTCACCCTTCGAGTTGTTTCCGCAGCACTAGTGCCACGGCGGAACTCGTACTCGTAAATAATGCGATATTTTAAGTTTTCCATTTTGTAAAATGAGTGACGCAAACAGAAAAAAACAGAAGAAAATAAACAAATGAATGACGATCATCGAAGCACAAATACATGAGTCTATAGCTGTACAAATTTGAATTTGGAATTCCTTACCAAAGAGGAGAAATTTGTGATTAAAGTGGCCAGTACGAAAAACGCCAATTTCATATGTAAGGACCTAATATTAAGATAGCGTGTACATATTCATAAAACGTGTTATTTCTGACTAATTGAACTAAAGTGGCTAAAACACACAATAAGATTTTGATTAGTACTAGTACTTATTAAATTTCCGTGCAAAATAATTCAAACAGTACCGACGAAAGCTGTAGACGAGTGCAATTCACACTAAGCTGTTTATTTTATCAACGTAATTGACGTAAATTAGTTCTCTCTCTACTTGCTCCAGATAGGAAAGCCGCTTAGAGCACTTACTGTGAGATATATGGCATGTAACAAATAGCTGTTGCAGCCTTAAAGTTCTTAAATGGAGATCTAATTAGACGTGTTTCTGTGTTGATATTAGTGGCAATTCAGAAGCAGTTCTTTTTGTTTAATCTTATTTTGACTATTAGTTGAAAACACAGTTTCAGACACAGAGCATGGCAAACATATTGCTTAAAACGTTGAAATAATCCGTACTGAAAAAATACATTGTTCTTAAAAAGGGTCTATAAAACATGAGCAAAGCCATAGCGTAAAACGCAAATCAATAATTTAGTTATCAAAACCTCATAACTTTAATCTCGTTATAAGTCTTTCCAACTAATCAAATCTTTTGAAAGTTTAAAAAAAAAAGCTTTGAAATGAAACAATGAGTTTACCACCGGAGAATATTTTTTTTTTTCACTTGAATACAAAATCATTCCAGGTATTTTTTTAGCCCTAATACGATGATATATATTTGTTTGCTATAAACAATAATAAATTCATAATAATTTAAATAACATAGTAATAATAATAAATCAACGATGAAAAATAATAAATGAATCAATAATAATTGGTATAAATCAACAATTATAAAAGAATTCACAAATCAAAAATAAATAATGAGTAAATAATATTCAAAATTCAATTGGTACATTTGGTTTATTATACAATTCGTTATTTCTACAGTAATATACATATAACACGAGCAAGGTCATGCCGTAAAGATTTAATCTTAAATAAAGTTATCAAAACCCCATGATCAAAGTATTTCCAACTAATCAACTCTCCCCAACCGCATTGGAAAGTTTTCCTAAAAGAAACATTGAAATGAACCGCAATTATGTGTATCTACTTATTTAAAACACGTTTCCATTGTAAGTGGAACAATCGTTTTCCAACGGCGGAGAAAAGCGACGAACTTGTATTGTTTTTTTGAGGTTACTGAACGTGATATTGACACTGGGATTATGTCAATTGCGTATTAGATAGAAATAGAATACACTGCTTTTTGACAAAGACATCTTATTGCGAAACAACATCATAATATCAACTATGTTTAACATACATCTGTAAATGCTCATTTGACATTCGAATAAATTGAAATTCAACTTTTTAATTTTGATTTTGCAGTTACATGTTTTCGGATGAATCGAATCTATTTGTAGTTAGTTATTGTCTCACCCCCTTATCTCTGTGGAAGATCAGTCTAGGAGATAACGTCTCATGCCGAAATTATTAAATATACAGACCTATATATTGATCAGGTACTTTTCTTTTTCATACAGTTGACGTTTGAAGCACGACCCGAACATTTTATAGGTAAATCGTATTACAAGGTAAATTAACTGATAATTAATTGTTCATAAACAAAAAGCTCACAATCATATTGCTTGAATCTAGAATAGGCAAGACGAATAAAAAATAATAATTAGTCTGTCATCTAGATTACTCAAATAAATTTTATGCGTACCTACATTTTATATCCACACAACAACATCTAGCCTCGCTGTAAGCTCTACGCTTCTGTAACTGGTACTAGACATCTGATATACTTAATATAATAGACATGCATACGTAGATATTTTTAGTGTACATTTTAAACACCCAGTCCAAGGAGAAAGTGCTTGCAGAGCATATAAACACTTGACCCTCAGCGGGAATCGATCCCGCTACCTCTTGCGCCGCAAGCGGACCCTCGCCCACCGCGCCACTGAGGCAGTCAAATACACTAAGTAGAATACCTAATTTTAAAAGTAGTCGCCTATCCAGGAATTTCGAATCATTAAACTTAAATACCATATCTCTTTACAAATCCTCATACGCTAGTTTTTTTTTATAAAAACTGAGTGAGCAAACATTTTATGGTGTATAACTACGTTAGAGTTCCGTATTGTAAGAGTGAAAACGTTAGCTGTAATAAAGCTGCTTGTTATAAAACCATAGAGAGAAGATATGAGTCATATATGTATCTGTATATTTATAGGGTTATTTTATTTTATGTTAATTTTTTAAATAGTAACCTAATTAAGAATTTTTTACGATAATTTTATATTATGTTTTATTTATACCTACAGAGAAAATATTTATTTAAATACACTAACTATGACTATTCAAACAAAAAATAAATACATCAAAGAAATAAGCATAAAAATCTTGCTACAAGTTAAGTAGAGTTATAAAATCTATAACAAAAAGAGAATATACATTACTTTAATAAGTTTAATCTCAAATCTTCTTCTTTTTCTCCCTGCCACACATTACGTGGCGTCGGCATAACTCTAATCTGTTTCTGTCAAATTCAAATGCCAAAAGGTAACTCAACTTACTAACAGAAAAAAGGTTGGTACTTACCAACCTTTGTACGCGAGAAAACGACTCGCTCTTGGCAATTTCATTGTTTTATGTTAGCCGCCTCAGCCTAGTTCGTGTTCTGCGTCCACAGTCAATTAATTACAACTGTATATCGACTTCTAGCTCGTATGGGGAAATCATTTCTAAAAACAGCTCTCTATATCAGGCTAAGAAGATAAATTCAATGGATCTAAGAACTTATTTTTTTGTAGAAAAGATAAACACCAATAGTTACATAGGTAGTTTTAACCAATGAAACTTCAATTATAGACATCGACGTTCAACCAATTACAAAAATGAATTATGATTTTTTCAATATACGATGAAAAAGGAAGTTCTCAATTCGACGCATACTTGTATATTATTCGATTAAAAATATATTTAAATTATTTATAGATTAATCTAATTGTGATATATTTATATAGGTATACTAGCTGACCCCAGCAAACGTTGTTTTGAAAAATGAAAAATAGATAGTAGCCGATTCCCAGACCTACTGAATACGCATATAAAATTTGGTAAGAATCGGTTAAGCCGTTTCGGAGGAGTACGGTAATTAACATTGTGACATGGATGTTTTTAAATGAGATATATATACACGGTGTAACACGGTACTAGGTGAGCTAAATATCTGTCGATTTAACCCTCATGTATGTTCCCCGATTTTTTAGAGTTTTGGAGATTATTATTTTTTTGTATCATCGACTTGGTTCACAAAAACTGATATACCGAGAAAAATATTTATACTAGAGTTGTGATTTTTGGCACAAGCATAGATGAATAATAGCCGGTACTTACATTTACATAAATTTATAACTTTGTGCTTTATTTTATAAAAACAGAACATTAAAAATTTTAATTTTTGTAAATTAAGTTCAATATGTAAGCAAATTATTTACAAAAAAAACATCACGTATTATTTTATTCCTCAAACTATTTGAAAAACTGTATTAGTAATCTGGTTTAACGCACAAAATTTTGTTTGATTAAAACGAGGGGTTCACATGAAAATAACCTTTAATGTTCGCAAGTACCACATTATAACCGTAAATTGTTAAGGCCTTTAGTGTATAATATACTTTAAAAGAAACCCGGAGCATAAAATACAACTTTCCCAACTAACCTCCGTTTTGAGAAGTCGGTTAAAATGTTATTTTGGGTCTAGGAACCGCCAGAACTAATAATAGTTTGGTCAAAAGGAGGTTTTGGTACATAGCGTTTCCTTAGAAAGTTACGGTTTTTATGTGGTACTTGCGAGTATAAAAGATTATTTTTATGTGAACCCCTCGTTCTAAGTAAACAAAATTTTGTGGGTGATTAGCCAGATTACTAATAAAGTTTTTCAAATAGTTAGAGGAATACAATAATCCTTGAATATTTTTGTAATTTGGTCCTAAAGTTTGATCAAGATTCTCAAAAATTACAATTTTGAAAGTATTTGTCTTATGGTACTTTTATTAAAGCTTAAATTTAGAAATTTAATATTATGTAAAGACCGGCCACTATTCAGCTATATTTGTGCCAAAAATCACGACTCTAGTATGGATATTTTTCTCAAAACATCAGTTTTTGTGAAAGTCGGTCAAACAAAAAAAAAACACAAAAAAGTTGAATATCTCTAAAACTATCCAAAATCGTAGAGCATACATGGGGGTTAGATCGATAGGTATTTAGGCCTCCTAGCTTCCAGCTTTCGTTGATCCGTCGACCTTGTTACACAGTGTATATATATTAGGTCCTTACATATGAAATTGGCGTTTTTCGTACTGGCCACTTTAATCACAAATTTCTCCTCTTTGGTAAGGAATTCCAAATTCAAATTTGTACAGCTATAGACTCATGTATTTGTGCTTCGATGATCGTCATTCATTTGTTTATTTTCTTCTGTTTTTTTCTGTTTGCGTCACTCATTTTACAAAATGGAAAACTTAAAATATCGCATTATTTACGAGTACGAGTTCCGCCGTGGCACTAGTGCTGCGGAAACAACTCGAAGGGTGAATGATGTGTATGGCGGTCGTGTTGCAAAAGAAAACACAGTTCGTTTTTGGTTCCAACGTTTTCGTTCTGGAAATTTCGACTTGCAGAACAAGCCCCGTGGACGGCCTGAGACTCAAGTTGATAATGAAGAGTTGAAGGCTATTGTGGAAGCGGATCCATCGCAAACCACGTCCGAGTTAGCTGCAGGCTGCGGTGTTAGTGATAAAACTGTTTTAATTCACTTGAAGCAAATTGGGAAGATTAAAAAGCTTGAAAGGTGGGTACCTCACGAATTGACTGAAGCAAACCGGCAAACGCGCGTCGACTGCTGCGTTACATTACTAAACCGGCACAATAATGAAGGTATTTTAAACCGAATCATTACCTGTGATGAAAAATGGGTTCTTTACGATAATCGGAAGCGCTCAGCGCAATGGTTGGATCCTGGCCAGCCAGCCAAATCCTGCCCCAAGCGAAAATTAACCCCAAAAAAGTTACTTGTAAGCGTTTGGTGGACTAGTGCCGGTATTGTTCATTACAGTTTTCTCAAATCTGGCCAGACTATTACGGCTGATGTCTATTGTCAGCAATTGCAAACCATGATGGAAAAGCTAGCGGCTAAACAACCTAGGCTGGTCAATCGCTCCACGCCACTGCTGCTTCACGACAACGCTAGACCACACACTGCGCAACAGACGGCTACTAAATTAGAAGAGCTTCAATTGGAAAGTCTAAGACATCCTCCGTACTCCCCGGACCTTGCTCCAACAGATTACCATTTTTTTCGAAATTTGGATAACTTCTTGCAAGGGAAAAAATTCAACTCCGATGGGGCAGTCCAAATCGCCTTCAAAGATTTTATTGATTCCCGTCCGACTGGTTTTTTTAGTAAAGGGATCAATGAACTACCTATAAGATGGCAAAAGTGCATAGAAAATAATGGTTCATACTTTGATTAATTAAATATATTATATTAAAAAATATTCGACTTTTTGTTCCTCCCATACAAAACGCCAATTTCATATGTAAGGACCTAATATATTTAGGTAAAACTTGCCGGCGTAACGTCACGGCGTGGCATTACTTTGCATCATTAGATTGCTTTTGCAGTAAAAGCAAGTTCACAAACATTCTGTATTTCTGGTAATTGAGCTCGAAGCGTAAAAAAGCGATAAATACAAAAATTAAAGCAAAAAAACGCGTTTTCTTAAAACAGATTCGTGTCTAAAGAGCGCGTTCAAATCTTTATCCAAAATTTGAGGGTTCCGTAATTGTCCAATAATATGCTCTACAAGAAACATGATTTTTTTTAAGGTTAGCGCACCAACTTATACGTCTCCAGCACCCGGCGCGGCACCAGCGCAGTCTAGCGCGGTCTAGTGTCTGCTCGGTTTAAATCTAAAACAACTATTTTAAAATAGTTATTTCAGATATTAAATTTGTCCCAAAAATATTTAATAAAATTTAATCAATTTTTCTAAATCAAGCATCAAGTGCAGAACCAAACAGGAACTGAACTGAAATTTAGCTGCATACTTTGTTTAAAAATTCAACAATGACGTCTGCGTTACATAGTCAAAACTGTTATTTGTTTTATTGGTGGGTTGTTATGAAAAACAAAGTGCTATGTGGCTGTGTAATTCGTTACCACGTTTACGGGTATGTTGAACTTTCATGTTGTATTTTTTTTTCTGAAATTCTGGATTTGCTTCGCGCAAATTTCAAGGTGAGTTTTGCAAGCTCTACGGTATCTTGGCTACGCATATTTACCAAAAAAGGGTATCATAATCCTATATTTTTTTAAAGAAAAATTAATTGTAGTTTGTTTTCACAAATAACTCGTATTGATCTTACAGTTCCTATTTGTAAGTAACTTATTTTGCCAAGTGCTTCCGAGTTGAAGGGTTATTAAGAAACTAAATTTATTTAAACAATCAAGTCAAAAGGAAACATTTGTGTCTTCCATGTATTTTTACAATTTAATAGAATTTCAGTATTTTTATTAGAGAGTTTATGTGTAACTGTAATATCCTAAATTCTAAATATTCGCCAGAAACCTAGCTATTTCAAGTATTGTGCTGCAATATTTATTTTTGTATACGAGTTAGTATATTGTATGTACGAGTATTGCTCTAAAGTATTTCAATGTGGAATTTTAAACCCGTTTCTAAATTGTAATAAATCAAAGGTCATTGAAGAACATTTGTGACATTCACCAACCCGCACTTGGCCAGAGTGGTGCATTAAGGGCTCTCTCGTCAAGAGAGAAGTCCCTGTTTCGCAGCAGTGGGATCGTATTAGCAGTGCTTATACTAAAGGAACATTCGTGATATAATTCAATTATAACATTAACTTTTGATCAGCTCGCTATGGTAAAAATAATATCTTTATATATATCCAACATATCAGCCGTTTTAAGGGTTAGAAACATGAAATTTTGCCCAGGGGTTTCTTTTATAACGTAGGGGAGCACTAAGGAAGGGTTTTTTTAATTCACCCTCTACACCCTTAGACGAATTTGGTTTTAAATGGGGTTACTATTTTGTATATAAAAATAATATGTTTTTAAGTGGGATACTTGAAATTTGACAGGGACTTTCTTTATAGAATGTCAACATTAGCTAAAAACAGAATTTACGAAACTCCACTACCTAGGGTATAAAAGGGGGTCGGAAATTTGTATCAAAGTAAAATATTTCAAAGTAAGAGACTTTATAAATTATGAATGCTCTATAGATGGTGTGGAGGTGTCCTATGTATTCTAATCCCATTTTTAGATTAACACGTGGGTACGATGTTTGTAATAAAGACCTAAGTTGTACCATAGACTAATTACCTCGTTGTAGGTACCTACAAAGTATGTGTTAATAACTCTACCCGTACGAAGTCGCGGGTGCCCGCTAGTTTTATATAAAACAAGTAACGTTCTTTTAAATCATTTCTAGAAATTTTAATAATTTTAAATCTGATAATGACGTTTTCCGAAGCTTATTGCTTTAGCAGAATCGGAAGCTCTTAAAAGAATAAAATATTTATAAAATGCTGCTAGGTTGCTCTTCCAATAATGAGCTAAAAAATACACAGCTATGAAACGGGATCTATATTATATATTACATTAATTACTTCTTAACTAGCAATCTGACTGCGGGTATACTGTGAACAATTAATGAAGAAAATCTCCTAATCTCTCTCTCTCTCTCGAGTTGAAACTGATCAAGGCTTAACCTTTAAAAATCTCGTTATTTGTCTGTGTTGCTGCTTCGACAGATGTTGCACTACAAAATTGTATTAACTACAAAATTGGAAAAACTGATAATATCTGTGTTGTTCTATTCGCTTCTCAACTAGGCAATAAACATTGAAGCGAACTGTCAAGTGTTATTACTTCGTTAAAATTTTTTGTTCAATATGTTTGTTTTATAAATTTGACCTGTCCATGCCGTTTCCCTTTGCTTCTAACGAAAAAAACGTTTTGACTTTGACTTTGAAGAATAAGGTTAACTCGAGTGGGCAGTATCTAATGGATTTACCAAGGAGACGGGTCCTCCATCCGGTACCCAGTAACGATTCGTTATCCACATACACATTTCGTTAATCGCATTTTTCGTATTATCGGTACTAACACCGTTGATGCGGTATCGAATTATATTTTGTTACATAATCAATTATTGTAATTATTGTTAAAGACTAAAATGATCCACAGTCATTTTTTATTATTATTTAAATCAAACTAAATTTAGAATAACCTAAACCCATTTGACCCACCCGTTGATTAAGCAATGGATAGCTAAATAATGTTTTCACAAATAACGAACTAAACGATACCGCAACGACATACAGTATCTGTACGTGTAACATGATTTGATTCGTTACTCGAACATTTTGAGGTATCAAAAGTAACCATACGAAAGTATCGAGTACTAAATTATACAGTAACGAATACATACGGGTACGCAATTTATCGTTACTTTTATACCTCTAGGTATGTCTTATAAAAATACTTGCACACCGAGGGTTATCGATTTTGATAAAAAAATCTAAATTCCATGCCTTAATTTCCATAAACGTAAAACAACATAATATTTTGTAATGTGGACGCGATGCGATTTCATTTGATACTTCACACTAGTATATTTGCAGATTTTCGGTTTTCCTTACCCACTCTCACCCCCATATCTTTTAAACGGCACTACCGATTTTCATGAAAAATGTCTAAGAATACTCGTGCTAGACTCACGTTTCATACAAAAAAAACTAAATTGAAATCGCTCCATCCGTTCGGGAGCTATGGTGCCACAGACAGACACGTCAAACTTATAACACCCCTCTTTTTTGGTCGGGGTTTAAAAAGATGGACCTCTGATAGAATTCCTAGACACCTACCTGCTAAAAAATGCTATAAAAATTGGTTTTCGTACATTTGGAAAGATAACATTTTAATAGAAAATAGATTGGCGTGTAAACAAAGATTTTATTAAATTTAAATTGCTATTCAACTAAAATATTAACATTGAAGAAAAATCCCATAAACAATAGATACAAGAAAAATAATATGGTACAGGAGGTAAAGTCTGCGTTAAATATTAAATACTTTCTTTGGTTTTTCATGAATGATTGAATGATTGATGGCATGGCCACAACATACCTGATGTATCTCTATGACTCTGTCAATATGAATGAATTACATGGTAGGACGCAATCAATAGAATAGCATAGCATGTAGTCTTCGTGCCAAAACTCTTTACAATGCTCATGTTAAATGCGATAAAAAAGCTGATTAGGTATGCTGAGCGGCAAAATGTGATACACATGGGCTTCGACAAAATTCATGAACGTAACATATAGGTACGGAATGTATACTGCAACAATGCGGTGTTTGAAATGTTAGTTTTAATAAGATTTGACATTTGGATAAAGAGTTTTGGTGAATTAATATTACGTATTACCTATTTTTTTTTTGGTAAACATCTGCGCTAGCTTGCTTAAGTAAGTTGAAGGTCGCGAAATAATGAAATATTTTATTTTATTAGGAAAACAAATAAGTTCTCGTTTAAATTAATAGTAATGATCAAATATATGTTGTAATAATCCATTTAGGTATTGCTTTGTGAAAAAAAATATATTAATATCCGTATACTTGACATATATCAAAGTCACATCACATCAGTCACAACACATGGCATATGCAACAGCAGGCGTTTTATCACCTGTAAGCGATCGATACGCAAAATGGCGTTCATCTCTGTAACATCTTTTCACTTAATAATTTTATTTAACTTAACACTGGCAAACTGACGATTCAAGCGCAGAGTCCATTTATAAGGAATTGAATTGTAAGCGTACCTCTTTCTATCTTAACTAAATATGGCGGAAAGAAGCAACACTGCACCACGTGGCCATAACCAAGAAAACAAGTGATAGTCAGTTTTTGATAGAAATAAATATGTATAAGTCTACAGAGTCCTCTGTTGTGCGTGCCTGTAATACGCGATTGTAGTAAAAGGAATCGCTTTTTAGTATGCGGTACCATAATCGAGAGACATATAATTTTGAACCGAATTTCTTTACGTAGTAATTCTCAAAGTTAAGTAAATATCGGCACGTACACTGAAAGAAACATATTATTTTAATCCCCTTGTATACATTACTTGAGTGGTTTTTCACATAGAGTACATTTTCTCTACTAAGCAGTTACATATTTTAAGATTAATTTAGTCGCATACTGTATATTTTCATTGAAGTTAATTATATGAATATAAGAGAATTAAATTATGTCCTTGACACGTCACTCGACTTCTACAGTACCATATAAAAATCATAAAATTTCATAAATTTATAAAAATAAATAAATAAATAAATTGATAGATAATCTAAGATTATAATTAATCTTCGACATAGGCATATTCAATATGTATTCTTGAGATATCCATGATCGGAAGACGGATGTGACGGTGCCCGTCGCGGAAGTGCTAAAAGTTTTAACCAAACTAATTAAATTTACATTATATTTAGTTTAAAAAATGTTTTTCAGCAACTTTAGATATAAAATATTATAAAAGTGATGAGCAACTTCGCCTTTATATAGTTATAGTTGTAGCCTATATATTTATAGTTGGAGGTTTATCGTTATTAATTTGTGATGAGACAGTGCCTGCCTGTGTTGCATAACGAGGTTGAATGTCAGGGTTGAAACAGTTTAAGTTTGATCTTCCGCAGCGGATGTAATTCTGCAAAACTTAACTAGCAGTCTTATAAAAAGCATAGGTTCATTTGCACTATACTTAAGCCTCTGTTATAAAGTTACAGTGATATGCAGTAAAGTTGAGATCGCATAGCTTTAGCATATTTTATAAAGTTAAGGATCTAAAGTTGGTTCACAATTGCTAAAAATTTTCATGAAATAAAATTATCTAAACCTATGAAAAGTAACATCGATCAAGCAATGTAAATGTTGCTAGAACATCAGTTTTTGTTGTTTGGCACTATTTTTATTCCTAATACACCAGATAGTTCGTTTGTCCTACATACGTTATTTTGTAGAGCGAGCGCCAATTGATAGTCATGTCATTTTCCTGTGGCAATATTACGGTGGACGTAAAGCATAGACTGCTGGAGTACACGAGTAGACTAGTGACACGAGTACCTTAGCTTTGATCTTTTATACAACTTAACGGGTAGGTACTAAGCTAGTTCTTAACTAACTGCGCGAGGCAAAGGAATAATGTATTTATCAGTCTCATTATGTTTGTGTGCCCCTTTAAAGCATTACGGACGTAATGCCAGGACCTATATTTATGATTCATACGTCGATCGATTCCACTTACTCCGGCGACTTAAGACATGACGTTAGTGAAAATTTAATATGGCATATATGCCATATTAAATTTTGCATGAATAAAAAATATAAAGCCAACAAACTATGTCGTTAGGGGTAGGTATCGTTGAATACGTATATAGTATTATATTTGGTAGCAAATAGAGAACTTTCTAATGAAATTTTGCCTCGCAAGAATCATAAACAAATATTTCACACTTACGATCCATCCAAAAACTTAAGATAAAGGTACACATCATTACACATACAAATCATCCTCTTACATATTTTATTATATTCGCCTGATTTCAGTGGTTCAATGAGGTCTCTTTGGCCACACACAAAATGGTCACTAGTTTTTTTTATGAAAGTCAAATGCGAAATTACCTATATACTAATATGTTAAATTCAGGGTGGAAAAAGTGTATGGGCTCTGGAGGGAAACAACTTTAAATTCTTTATCTAGCTTTTTTACTGAAAGAAAACATTCCTTTATTTTTGAAAAGAAAAATAAGTTCTTATAAAGCTTTCCGAAAAAATACATTTTTTTCTCACCCTTGAATTTAACATACGTAAAACCTTACGAATCGGTACGCTTACAGTAGCCAACAGTCGTAGGTGGGAGGTCGAGTTGGGCTACATTTCATGACAAAATTTCTCCAACATATTCATTGTAATAAAAAAAAAATTAAAACGAATACCGTAAAATTATTTTTTTACGTACACAGAACACCTTGTCTACCTGTATGAAACATTCTAACGAGATTCTTAATAACTTTAACCATCTTTCGTAGATATTGCTTTATTAAACAATTAAAAATATATTTTTTTAAGTTTTTTTTTAATAGTGGAATGTTTTTATTATAAATATAAACAAACTAGGATTTAAACAGTTTTTCTCCAGATACATATTTTTTTCCACCCTATGTAACTTGTTTTAGTATCTCATTTCAAAACACCACTTAGTTTGATGTAAGACGATGATTTTGTAACATCCAACTATCCAAGTTTGTGGATAAGTGTGAAATATTAATTTTTGATTTATCCAAGACAAAATATTATTATAAAGTTCTCTATTTGTAACCAAATAGTTTATTTTGTTAACCCTTCCTTCAAACTCTTTAAAGTTCTCAGAACATGCCGGTTTCCTCACAATGTTTGCCTTCAACGTAAAAGCACATGTTTTTAATCGCTCATACATTTTTCAAGAAGAAAAATCCAGAGGTACGTGACGAGGTTTAAACCCACGACCTTTTTTTGTCGCTAACGAGGCGCATGCATCTATATAGGAAGGAACCAAGCTCAACTAGAAAGATACCAAGGTAATCCTTTTGTATTGTTATATTCTGATTTTATATAAATTCTAAAAAGACAGATGGCCAACAAGGAGCTTAAGTGACAGCAGGCTTACTTAATATCAACCAAGGAAGTTATACCCAACCAAGTATAAGTTGGTATAAGTTCCTTGATATCAACTCAGATTTATTTATAATTCAGATTCTTTCCAAAGACCAGATTTAGTACTATCTACAATATTTGGTTTCGGTTCCGGGTGTTTTCTATGAATCATATGTATGTATTTACAAAAAAAATGAATCTTTGCAGATTATCAGTCACCCATAATAGTACAAGCTTTTGTTAGTTTGGGGTTAAATAATGCTGTGTGATTAGTCCGGAGATATTTATTTATTTTAAGTTCACATAGAACTCAAAACTAATCAAATCAAATATTTGCCGAAAACTAAAATGTTTTAAAAGAGTTATATTTAAAGTAGTTTATGATATGTATATAAAAACAATTATGCACTGCACATATTAAATATGTCGATAAAATTTATAATACAAATAGGCGCAACCAATGAAATTAGTAATCTTAATAAAAATATTTAGCATTACACGCATAATAGTTTCAAGATCTTGGCATGAACTCTTATAATAAAATATTTGTTTTATATATTTATATTTCTATGTGTAAAAAAGTTTTATAAGATTCTTATTCAGTACGGACACAGAATTCCAGACATAAAATCTTTTAAATATTGCACGGCTCTCGAAGGAATTACACGATTCGCATCGATTCACTCAGTGACATGGAAAATTGAATGGAGGCGCCAGATTCCGTTCGTTCCCGGATTCCTGGCACATTTAAAGAGCTGCACACTGGACTCGTAGGTACTACATGCTGCTCCATCGCTCACAAAATTCCTTTTATTACAAACAAGGAAAAAACGAATTTCCTTTGAGCGTTAGTGCGACGAACTCCCAATTTTAGTCAGAATGACAGGACAGGGTTTGCTATTTGCAGATTTTTTGAGAAGGGACTATTTAGGGCAGAAACTTTTAGTGATATTCTAGAATTATTCAGCATGCTAGAATGCTGTGACATCCAAATTACAAGTTCCAAATTTTGTGACAGTTTTAAAAAAATAGGAACATGTGATACATTCTTTAGCAAAATTGAATAAGCAAAATATTGTAATCTCATTGTAAATTAACTTATAATTTAATTGATTAGGTATAGATTTTATAAGAAAAAAATCACGTTGCCATAAAAATTAATCCCAATCGATCCAGTTTATTAAGGTCAAAATCCAAATTTTTGAGAACTAGAAATATCAAATAACTCCAAAAACTTTCCCATTAATTATTTTGCTGTATTTTTGATACAGAGGGTTTTGGGAGTTATCCAGCTGTTGGACACCACAGACCGGTAGAGTAATGAAGTTTCTGATAACGTGTTGATGACAATCCAAATATTGTACAGTCAACAGCAAAATATTTTTTATATTGTTTTATTTCCTCGCTCCCGACCTTTGGCATGCAAGAGTCGTATACCAACGTTCTAGGATGCGTTCGTGAAAAAGTTAGTTGGTTTTGATTTTTTTTTTTTGAAATATTTTATGTTAGTCTATAAGGTTTTTCTAAGCCTTTGTAAGGGGTTTTAAATGTCTGCGCGGTTTACAGGAACTTTTCTGACAAACACAGAGGTAAAGTCCTAAAAACTTTGTTTATTATGAAATACTTTCTTTGTTGTTTCAATTAAATTATTATGATATTGTGAACTGAAGAACCAAACCTTAATTTAGAATTTCCATTATTCTGCAATCCATACGTAAGGTCGTACGGATTGCAATATATTGGAAATTCGATGTTGACTTATTGCAGTGTGTGTACAATATCAACACTACAGCGTTGCTCAGTTACAGTGCGTCTGACTGTATTGATCTGGTTATCCCGTTCAGAAGGGTAAGGGAGTGGTTTGAGTGGCTTATTCACAGTACTAAGGAAGATTACAGCGGCTATTAAAGTTAAGACGTTGTTTTCCATAGAGGCAGGTCTTGGAAATAGCAAATTCTTAATGCTTCTTATAAATAAATTCTAGTTGTTTGCCTCGAATTTAAACTCAATATCATATTTTTTCCGATAGGCTTGTCTATGACAGGGATAGATAGATAGATAGATAACTCTTTATTGTACACCACAAATAAAATACAAACTGCAAACAATAACAAGACAATACATTGGAGTACAAAGGGCGGCCTTATCGCTGTGAGCGATCTCTTCCAGGCAACCTTTGGATGGACTGGAAAGAAATAGAACGACATAGACAGTGGCGTAACGTAAAGAAGATATAAAAGGAAAATAAATAAATACCAAATAAACTATTCAGAACTATTTTCAAATAAAATTAACTTAAAAATAAAAATAAACTTACAACTATATCATTATAAGAGCGATACTAAACAATAAATAGATTAATCAATAAAGAATAATAATAGACTATCTAATAGATAAAAATAAGTGTCCGTAAAGCAGTTTTTTGAAGATGGGAAGCGATTTAGCGTTTCGAATGATTTGAGGGAGCTCGTTCCATTGTCTTGTTCCACTGTTTTTACTTATTTATCTGTGAATTTATGATATTGGTGCGATTGTAGGTAGGTAAATATAAATTTTCTCAAAGTGTAAATATAACGAAACCTAATAATCCGATTTTGTTGTCCAACTAACTCAATTCTATTGACAGCATCTAAATGCTTTCCTGATTCAATCAAATTTCAAACAATTTTATTTATTTAAGTGGGCTACACCAGCAGAATATATATCAAACACTTTAAAATAATCAATACATACATTATTATACTATGATACATACCTATTCTAATGAAAGGTGAGCACAGCATTTTCGAAAAACAATTCGTTGAAATTTATGCAATTATATTTATATCATCTTGAATTTAAGAACTCACACGCTTCGCTCGTTCTTTTAATGAATGGGGTCGAGGCAAGAGCTGACAGAAAATCTACTGCAGGGATAACTGGCTTCTGGCAGCCAAACATTTATAAACTAGCTATCCGACCTAACTCCACACGGGCATAGAATAATAAATTAGAACTCTTCCTCTTGAATCACTGTACCTATTGCTGAAAACTGCATTAGAATCCATTGAGTATTTTATTATATACAAAACAAAAAGCGAAAGTAATTTAATTTTATACCATGCAAAAACTTCGCCACTATATACAAATTTGAATGAAACCGTGCCCTAGGTATTTTTGTGAAATGGCGCTTTACATAAAAATGCCATAAAAATAATGACGTATAAATTCAAATTCACACATTTCCTCGCAACGTTTGCGTATAAATTAAGTAGAGAGTTGTATGACCGCTTTTATTTAATGGTAGAAGTACGTTTTCTCTATGGAAATGTCTTGATCGGAGATCGAACCGACTGACCCAGTTGCTCAGCTCTTCACTGTGTAGTGGATATGCAATGTTGTAAACTCTAGGCGTGAATGATTAATTAACAGCAACTACGTTGCTTACTGTTCTACATTTCGAATAGAATGACGTAGAGAAGGCCCTATAGGAAGTTGGGTTTGCAAATAGTGAAGACCGGGAAATATGTTAAAATTCGTTTACCAAATAAATAAGAAGCCATGTTTCATATTATGAGGATCATTGTCTCCGCGTATGATTTTCGCGCTCGAGTAACGCGCATAATTTAGGTCCAGTAAAATGGCTAAAGGTAGATACCACAATAGCAAAAAGCACGATTATTATACAAAAAATTCGGTTGTGAAACTTGATTATAATAAGTATTCTAAGCCGTAAGCCGTGTTTGCTAAGTGGTAGCACACTCGACTTTCATACCAAAGGTCATGGTTTCAAAACTCGCCGCGCTAGGAATTTTTCTTCAAGAAAAAAATATGTGTGCTTTAAACACGTGTTCTAACGGTGAAGGTAATCATTGAGATTAAACCGGCATGTTCTTCACACACATTCACCCCGCACTTGGGCAGCGTGGCGAATTGAAGCCTAATCTCTCACGTCAAGAGAGAAGTCCCTGTCCCAGCAGTGGGAACGTTAATAGGGTGTTGATGGTGATGATGAGTATTTTATGGATCAAACGCCTTCTCCAATGATTTACGGCATACGGGATTGTACAGTAACGGATGTAAGATGAGTGAGCGTAGGCAGTATGCTCCACTAAGCACTGTAGTTTTAACCTTAGCACCAGATCGGATATGAAGTCATCAGACAAACTTTCTCATGCGTTATGTCAGTAGGTTACGGGCATGATAACATCTCTTCCAATAATTTTATTAGCACAGAGAATATGTAACATTAGTTTATACACTTTAGAGTTATTAGAATGATGCTAATTTTCCTGGGATTTAGAGAAGAGATACGAAATGTTTATTGCGGCAGTGAGGAAGTTATGTTTTCGAAACTCTTTTGACTACTATATTTGATACAAATAATAATCATTTATTACATGAAATATGGTACATATAAAATATTAAATTTAAATTAATTTTTCGATAATTCACCAAAAAACATTGGCATGCAAAAATTTTGTACATTAAAATATAATAAGTCAAGATTAAATTAAACGATTACAGCTACTCAATCATGGTTCATTCATCAAAATTATAAATGTCAATAATAATTAATATACATAGTCATGGTTTAAATTCTAAATAGATACTTCATTGTATTTGTATTGATAGAAGAAAAAATAAAAATGCTTTTTATATAACAGTTTTCATTATTTAATTTAAACTAAAAACATAAAGCTGAATATTTGTTTTTTTTGGACGAGCTTATCTCATAAACTACTGGTCCGTATAGAAAAACATTTTGACACTGTTAGATAGACCATTTATCGCGGAAGACTATAGGGTTTTTACCGCGGCAATATTCGTTCCTATTCTTTTTTTATTAAAAATATCATATTTTAATTATAAGTATAGGTATGCTAACTTTTTTAACCAATTCCGCATGCATTTATATTGTTTTCTTTTATAATATTTTATTTTAACCAATAACTACAATGCCTTATTGAAACTATATCCATTCCATGTCACGGTCAGAAACTGTAACAAGGTTGAATCTACGTTCCGAGCCGACCAGTTTTTTCACAATTAATATTAGAAACTAGATAACTTGCATTCTCTATGAGTACTTTTAAAAACGAATTTACATTTTTTATTTGTATAATACGATTATTATAAGTGGTTTTTTAATAGTTTGAATGGTAATAAGGTTTTTTTTTATATCCAATATTGTTTGAAGGATGTTCTGCAATTTACTGGTATTTTAACAGAGTTGACTTCTAAGACTGTTATTAAAATGGGATCCACGGATCTTCAGGTTTATATTAAAAAAATACCCAAACTTTTATGTTCTTACTCGAATTTACAACTTTTTTATAAACAATCTAACGAACTTGTTATTTAAAGGCACAAAAAAACATTCGATTATAAAGTTTTGACTTACAGTTTCGATTCCTATGCCCACCAAATTTAAGCCTTATTAACAATATTTACCTCAAATACCCGGGCTTTGAGAGTTGCATTCGATAAAGAATAACCACATAATGGTTCGATATGGTTTGCAATTTTTACCTTTGAAATCCAAATATCACTGGATAGCTAGTTGCTTTGTGGTTTGTGTAATATTTGAGTTTTGATAGAGCTTAATATTTATGGCTCTCTATCCCTATTGATAAAGTAAATTAATCCGTCCAAATAATAATAATAAACCATTTATTTCAGGCATCTAAGACCCATATAAACATATACCTTACAGACTAACACACATAAAAATATAAATCATATAAACAAAAATAAAATGCAATACAACCACAAAACATGTACTTAAATAATGTGTGTGTTAACTTTGTGGAATCACTCCAAATAATAGTTTGAGCGAGATCATCATCATCATCAACACCCTATTAACGTTCCCACTGCTGGGACTCAGGGTCTTCTCTCTTGACGACAGAGATTATGCCTTAATTCACCACGCCCCTGGCCAAATGCGGGTTGGTGAATGTCTCATGAATACTTAGTTGCTATAACTCTTAAAAGCCTTTGATTCGAGTTTACGTTATGATATATGGCATTATGACTATATTCATCCTTAATATATTACCTTAGTTGGAGACTGAATAGTATATAATAATAATTGTAAGTTCGTTGACTTTGAAGCTATTTCGCAATACCTACGCAAAAAATCTACTGAGTATAATTAGTTCCGATTTCGTCATGACGAATAGGACTGTGCCTTTTATCTGCCGGATCTATATGATTTGACCAATGAGTATTGCTATAAAAGTATAAAGTAATATTACTTTCGTTTTAGTATATTATATAATAAATAGATTTTATTGCCTTCCTCGATACATGGTTTATATAAGAATGATAGAATATTGTATTGTATTTATTTATTCGCCTAGTACAGTACAGTAAACTGCAAAAGTTACTGATCAAAATTAACGTTTCAAAACCTATTTTATTGTGACGTATATATGTAACAAGTTCCAGTTATACCAGAGTCAATATCAAATGATATTTTATAAATTTTTTGCAGAAAAAGAATAAGACACATCCGTAACTTTCGCACGTACAGGATTAAAGTTACGGATGTGTCTTATTCTTTTTCTGCAAAAAATTTATAAATAGTTTCACCTACAAAGTGAGGTTTATCACTTATTAAAAATATTTAAAATGATATTTTTATTGCTCAAAAGACAATGATCATTTTATTCGGTGTTATCACCGAGGAACGTACAAAAAGTGATCACTGATCACACATCAGTACAAAACTTTTGACTTCATTTGTTATAGATCCCAAAATAATAACATTATTAAATATTATATTTGGATCATATTTCATCAGTTTCTTTGCGCGTCGACTGTACAAGACAAGTACCAAATCTTATCTAACAGGTTACGATTATCTTATAGCTTAGTCATTATTTCTTATTCATTTGATCCTAAGATTATCTCGATTAGGTCAGCAAACGAACTATTAGCAGTACAATTAGCAGTTTCAAGCTCCAAGTCCAAGACTATAAATAAAATTAGGGCAAACAGTGATGAATGATAGTATCGTCATTTGTAAAGACAGGCTTCTAGTAGAGTATCTGCAGCTGCATATATGCCAGGGTCAACGACAATATTTTTTTTCCGGACGTTAATTTCTATTTATACGTTTCGTTGGTTTATGTTGGGGTTCGATTCCCGCCGAGGGGCCAATTGTTTGTATGCTCTGCAAGCACTTTCTCCTTGGTCTTGCTTTTAAATATATATACCTATTAAAAAGTATCTGTAAATGTACATAATGTCATGTCTATTATAATAAGTATATCAGATGTCTCGTACCCGCTAGCTTTAGAGCTTACCACGGGGCTAGATGTGGGTTGTCCGGAAATATTTAAGAACGGAAGAACAGAATTTCGTAAAGTAAAATAATAAGTGGCGTTCGTAACCTTAACTAGCCGCAGACAGGATTAAAAAAAAACATTGGATTTGATAAGTATCTATTTCAATATATATAGAGGGTGTAACATGACTTTCGGTCAGTATGGTAATGTCTGAAACTATAAGATTTAATAAAGATAAAGTTCCAAGTCTTCAATTGTAGTAAAAAATCACTCAGCTCGGAAATCGAGCCCGGAGATATGAATGATTAAAACAAACACTATTTAATTTTCTAGCGCTATTTTAGAGTTAAAACGCACGCAATGCTGTTGTAACATTCGCTTTCGGCTCTTATCGTAACAAAAATACTCTGTGGTGTTTAAATATACTCTAATAATGCCCCCAATTCAGAATATGTTTTTAACCTAAATAAATAGCCTAACGTTATCAGAATGTCATAAGATAAAATGTAAACTTCTTAAATTCAATAATTAGAATATAAAATTTTCAAACACCGTAAAAGATTTGGTTTTTTTTTTGCAAGCTTTGGCCTCAAAATCATGTTTTTTTTTTAATTGGCGAGCTAGTACGAGTACGTAGGTACGTACGCCAGACTCGATAGAATACTGTAGGCCCCTATTTCACCACGCCGCCGACAATTGTCAATGACATTATGTAGGGTGACAATTGTCAAGCGACAGGTGACATATTACAATTTTATAAAATATTTCCTATAGAAATACTGACAATTACATACAAACACGACTGGTATTCTGTTACAATTGTATAGATGACAATTATGTTGTAAAAAAAAATATTATATTTCAAGTCGACATATTTGTAGAATTGTTGGTGAATCTTGACATGAGATTGAAGCTGTGTCGGATTTTCGTGACTATTGTAGTGTTTTATGATATGCGTAGTTCAAAAGAAAAACTCAAACACGCTCTCAATACAAAAGCGAGTCAACTTTTGTGTTCGGTATTCGGTATGTAAATAAATAAATGATTGGTTTGGTCATATTTTATACCATATTTATTTTTACCATAGCATTTATTTATCTATTTCGTCAGCACTTTTAATTGAGTTATAGTTATATGATTAATTTAATTATTATTTATCCTCAAGAGCAAAACTTAGGATTCAATAATTCTCCGCACAAAATGTATAGGAAAAGTATTTGGCGTTTTTTCATCACTCAAACATTTCATGGCTACATAGTCTTTTGATGACTTCATGAAATAGGATCGATTGGGATAGAGGTAATAATTTTGCTACTTAAGCACTTTAGGATTTTTCCACCTGACTGTAACCAAAATGTTCACACATTGCAGAATTGTTAAAATATGGATATCTCTTTACACGTTTTTCTATTAACTATCACGGTTAATGTATTTACTCTTATGGTCCGGTCACCCTGTATACCATAATTTACTCAGCAACTTTATTAATTGATACATTTTTGCCTTTGTTTAGGCAATTACAATTATTTTTTGACAATTGTCACACTTGTCAGCGTGGGGAAATAGGGGCCTGGTGTCATACATAACTGTCATCTTTTATCCGAGTTGTAGCAAAAGTTTTGACTAAAGTTTAAAGCGACATCTCTGGTTCAAATATTTCTCTAAGTCGTCGCTTGGTCCATATTTAAGCAACTCAATCGCAATAATAACATCAAATGATACAATATTGAATATGTATAAAATTATACATTTAATCGAACACTTAATAGCGATCGTAATAATGGTAACATAATGTTTGTTTTATAAATAACAAAATATTATTGATATATTAAATGGTGATTACATTACATAAAGATGTAAGATATTTCTGCATTATTTTATGTACTTATTTAATAGTATCTAACTCAATAAAACGCGAAGTAACCGTTTACATTTAGATGTGTCCAAGTACGTGTGCTACTCTTTCTTTGTTAATGAGATTTTACTGAAACTCGGAATACACATACCTACATAGCATATAATTAGAATAAGAAAATAAAAAAAATATATTAACAAAATACATTTATATTAATAGATATAAAACAGTTTTGGAAAACATAAGCCTAAACTAGGGCAAACCTGTATCTTATTAGGTCAAAAGATTTTAACAATTACAAAAATTGGTAAGTATATCAGGTAAAACTGTGTTAGTAACTACGAGTACATGTTGCACTATTTCGAAATCATTATGATAGAAACAAAATCCCTTGCTCTATTTTGCATTATTATCATCTATATTTCTCTATTTTTATTATAATCTATGTATGTATGTGTAGATATTATGTTCCCGTGGTCTAAGTAGATGTCTTAAAATATTTCCACGGGAAAATCCATTAAAACTCGTGAAACATCGAGGGACGCTGTTAGTCAGAAAATAAATCTGAACCTTTGCCTAAAGTTACGTGATCCCGGGGCTGGAGAATTTGACTAGTTTTGGAATAAACTTAATGTATCACAGTGAATAAACTTGATGTAACTCAATGTATAGAATTATAAACAATGTCTTTACCTGAATTGTTATAGAGTTATACAATACTCTTTATTGAACACAACATACAATAAAACACAAAAAAGATAAAAATGTACAAAAATTGTGAATCAATGGGTGGCCTAATCGCTGATAGCGATCTCTTCCAGGCAACCTTGGTATGGACACAAATCATACAGCACGAATAAGACGGGAGTAGCAAATTATAATGTAATTTACTTAGAGATTAAATAAAATATTACAGTATTTTAGCTATGAAAATTACAATAAATATCACATAGGTACTATGATAGAGTTATGTTGTTCTTTTTATCTTTGTCTTAAGAAAATTAATTAAGTCATAATTGCAAACATCTCATTCATCTATACTTATTATAAAATACAGTCCCCCGCCGTGTCTGTCTGTCTTTATGTTCGGGATAAACTCAAAGATTACTGAACTTTATGCTGTTATCAGCAATAGACACAGTTGCCGGAACCGGTCAGCTATTATAGGTAGTATAAAAAACTAGCTGATCGCGGCAAAATGAAAAATAGATGTTGGCCTATTCTCAGACCTACTCAATATGCTTACAAAATTTCATGAGAATCGGTCAAGCCGTTTCGGAGGAGTACGGCAACGAAAACTGTGTACGAGAATTTTATATATTAGATAAATTACGTTCGCTTGAATCTTAGAAACTACTCAATTTTTCTTAAATGCATATTTCAGTGATACATTATTTTAATGTAAAAGGTAGGTTAACATGTTTACCTAATTAGTCAATACCATTCCAATCGCCCGCTACTAAAATTAAATAACTCGCTTTTTAATATCGGTAAAAGAATACCGGTTGGGAAAATATTTTGTTCGAAGTGTCCAGCAAATGAAAACCAACATCACCTTGTGTAGTATGTCTTTAGTTTCTGCTAAAATAAATAAATAATCATTTCCTTACAGTATAACTTATCATAGATTGTACTTTGGGTAACTGATA
Source organism: Gymnoscelis rufifasciata (assembly GCA_929108375.1). Classification (NCBI taxonomy): domain Eukaryota; kingdom Metazoa; phylum Arthropoda; class Insecta; order Lepidoptera; family Geometridae; genus Gymnoscelis; species Gymnoscelis rufifasciata. Next base: position 5,473,831 of record OV815301.1, read on the forward strand.
TAGTACATAGATATATTTTTTTGTAAATTTTTCTTCCACCGAGCTACAGAGGTCGACAAAACTTAACATGAGGCGAACTCCCATCTTAGGTAGAAATTTAATATTAAAAGTTTTCACATACCTACAAACATTCACAAGACATATTCGGCCTACATATACATATATTAAAGTAAAGTCTACAAACATAGGATCTCGTACTATAATCTTATGAATATAAATTGCGTTTCCGTAAGTTGTAAGAGAAATTTTGGCATTTTACATAAATTTCGAATTTTATATAATAACTTTAATTTTAAAATTATTTACAATGTGTACATAAATAATTTTAAGTTGCGCAACTCATTGTTTTTAAATGTAATTATTTTATATAATTCGTTTATATTTTGCATATTCGTATTAATATTAAATTAATCCATAAATGTATGATAAAGTCACCTTCCTTAGAAGAATTAATTTAAATATTATTAAGTAGATATCTTAAATTACTATGATAGGTATGGTTATTCAATTTTACGTTCTTATACAATATCACTGGAAAAGATAATAACTGCAAATTGATCTCATTTCTCATCACACAAATTACAGATTTCAATAAAAAGGAAAGTATTTTAATTTCGATTAAAATTTGAAATTTAACAGCTGGTGCTTTAAATCAATCCCAAAACTTTTAAGTCCACAAATAACATTGCAGACTGTTTTTTCTTTCGCTCTTATTCATTAAAACGTCTATTAATTTCTATTATAACTGAATCAGGTAAAACATGCAATAAGCAGATAACAGATTTTGCAATAATTTAGATTTATCAATAACTTTTTTATCAAACGTTGAATTAACCTTATCAAGTCTTATAAATTAATAAGTTTTACAAAAAGCTGACTATTTTAAGAGTACGGGTCTAATTTTCACCAGGTTGTTGTGCCAAAGCTAAAGAACACGATAAAAATGGTTCGAGCCTTTGTGTTTATTTAGGCCACTTAACTTGTCCAATAAGACAATAGACATCGCTCTATTCTAATAGTAGTTTTAGTCATCTTCAAGCACATTTTACTAAACAATCGCCAAATAGCTCTATCATATCGTGGGCGCTCATTAAGGCTGCAAAACCATTGAATTATTTGTTTTTTGGAAAGACTCGACCATTTCGCGGTGAGCCTCTTCTTGCTAAACCGGTATACAGATAACAGTTCCTAAGATTTACAACGATTTAAGTTCTAAATGTATCGCAAAGCCGCACTTACCTTGTATATTAATAAAGCATGATATATGATCCAAGCACTAGAAACACGGTATGTATAACTGGTATAACTGTAGAATCGTGCGCACGGTATGAAGCGAGAGTAGAGACTGGCGCACCCCTCCCCTCCCAGCCCCCTCTATCGGAGCTCAGTGAGTGTGGAATAGCACCAAAGACAAAGTCAGTATTGAACCTCTGAGATATCGTCTGTGGCGCTTTTGAACTTAAGCGTAAGCGCATAGTCCGAGTCACGCTTTTCGGTTTTGTCCATGATTAACACGGTTTGAGCATAGCTATGCTTGAGTTGATTTAATGACTATCGATCGTTTGAGTAAATCTCTAACCTCATTCTTATTATGTATCATTTAAATAGGATTTATTTTTAAACTTTTAGCAAAAGGAGGTTATGGAATCGACGCATATTTTTTTCTGTTTCTTACTTGATATTTTTTATAGTCTGTGGAATTGGTCGATTCCTAGTTTGTATGGCAGCTGCAGGTGCTTGTATGTAAGAATAATAGATCAAGTTGTTCTGCCATCATATGTTTCATTCTGGCGGTCGGTTGATTTTACAAATGCGCACGTGCCATCCCTCTCCTCCCCCGCGCGCGCTTATGCGTCCGTCGCCGCTGCCGCGCCTGCACCGCGCCCGCAACCAAGGCGGAAGGGGACTAAGAAGCCTTGTGGGCCACCACGTGATGCTGCGCCTGTCCGGCTTCTGGGAAGACGCCATGTGACGCGGAGGGCTATACCGTGGTTGTTCGCAAGTGCCGTAAACCTAACGGCCGCAATCAGTGCGGCACTGGGCCCTCGGACCGAAACTCTGTGTTCCGAGCGGAAGTACCTACCACGCAAATCCACATCTCACGTGTCTCGCACACCGTGTACTCCGAGGCTGTGGTAGAATACATCCGAACCAAGACTGCATTTTTGGTTCGCGTCGAAAGGTTGGAATCTCGCAGAAATGTGAGCTTCGGTTCATTTATGGTGCGGGTTCCAACTCAACATCTGTCGACGTTCCTGAATGAGCAGTTTTGGCCGCAAGGGGTAAAGTTTCGACGGTTCATCGGTCGCCTACACTGCAAGGCGACACCGCCGTAACAGATGATCCACGATGCTGACACTTTAGTTTAGTTTATAATATTTATATTTTTATGTATGTTAGTCTTTAAGGTATATGTTTATATGGGCTTTAGATGCCTGAAATAAATGATTTATTATTTATTATTATTATTAAAGAAGTCGTTTACTAAATTACCTTCTTTTATTTTTACATACAATAGGTATACTTACTTTTAAGTAATTCTTGAGTTTATTCCAGCCGTCCATATAGCCTCGTACACTTGAAATCGGTCAAATTTTGTAAAAATTTGTTTCGCATTTTTCTACAACTAACCATCTATTATTCATTCAACTTTCTCTCATGTTCTTCACTCAATAACATTTAAATGTGATTTGATTACAAAATATTATCTATTCTTTACGTTATGCCATTGTTTCTGTCGTTCTATTTATTTCCTGTCCATCCAAAGGTTGCCTGGAAAAGATACCTTACAGCATTAATGCCGCCCTTTGTACTTATGTTCAGGATATACTCATAAAACGACTGATCTATTTCAGCAATAGAAGAGATCAGAAAGAGTAAATAGGAACCAATTTTTTACTTGGCCATTATTTTTGACAATTTTTGTGGTCAAATGAAGGCTTATCTAGCATACAAAATTAAATACTTTAAACCAAAACTTTTGAGCACAGAAAAGTATTTTCTAATTTGGCTTCGGGTTCGGGTTTGGGTGTTTTGTATGTATCATTAATGCGTATTTCCAAAAACTAACTATCTAAGTAACGCCCAAGGAACAGCTCTGCTTAGTTTTGAGTAAGCTGATGCTGTGTGATTTGATTAGACTGGTAAAATTTCTTTAATTTCGAAAAAAAAGACGAGAAGAAAAGAAGAAATCAGTCATATTCTACAAGTTCTTTTTCAGAAATAGAACATAATACTAGTTTCTAAAAAGGTATGTAATTTTTAAGATACCTATAAGTTAACATTGTAATGACATTGACATAAACATAAAAAAGTTACGCAAATAAAAAAATATAAATAAATAAAATAATAAATAAATCACCATTAAACTTACTTGTAGAGACTGTCACTAAAGAAAAAAGAAAAATTTATATAAAAAAAAAGGTGTGTGTGCGATTCACACATGATAGAAGTGAAACTCCAGTAAATCGACAAAAGAATGAGAAGAATAAAAAAAACAAAAAAAAAATACTATGCAAAAAGATTTTGTTCAGGCGGTCACCCATCCAAGGACTGGCTTCGCGCAGAGTTGCTTAACCTTGTTAGCGTTTAAGATCGGCTTACCCGACAGGTAAGCCAATCTTATTTCCATTTCCGTTGCATCCGATTTCAAATCACAACGATTCTATAGAAGTTTCACTTCAACAATAAAGTATTTTTAATAAAACAAAATCTAAACTTAAACAAAATTCGGAAATAAGATATATCATACGATACTCCATATTCTTTGTGGTTGTATTATCTTCTTCTCGCAATTAGCGCAATGCATTTGCCATTTTCTTCGGTAGGTTTTTATCCTCTGAATCCGGGTTTTATGTCCACCTTCCAGCTCCTTCATCAATTAGCTACAAGTAATAGTCCAAGATCCGTACCTACGTCGGCCTTCGCCGAGCTGATAAATGAGTAGATAGTCCAGGCAGCACCTCATTTCATTATAATATGTACGTTTGATAGTATATTTATCTTAGGACTAACTACTAACCAAACGCAACTCTATGTTCGATTTTGAGAGCACCTTTAAAACTGTCAAAAAGCACATTTAACGTTATCAAACACGCACTAAAGATCGAAAAAATAGTTGAGTTTGGTTTATAAATACGAGCCCCAGTCAGGCTACAAGTTTTCATAGATCTTGCAACATCATAGTCATCTTCCTGACCTTGTCACACATTACGTGGCGTCGGCACAACATGTTTTTTGCTTCCTTTTTCCCTTTATCACCTGTCATCTCAAATCTCACCCCTTTCTTATCTTGATGTTGCATCAAGTATTTTTTTTAGCAAACACATTTGTTATATATTCTATACAACATTTATTATAAAATAATAATGTTTTAGTCTATAATCAGCTCGGTGAAGGTCGATTTAGTTTTGTATGTTCTACAATAATAATTATTGCGTGCACGCATATTTATAGCGTGCAATATTTCAACTTAGTCGGAAACCGCGGTAGTGTATTTAATTGACTTTCTCTGCTTAATCAAATAATTGTAAATATATTTGAATTTATAAATTCGTATACAACAATTATTTTGTAAAAAAAATTAATTATGTCATTATACATATTTTCATATACCTACCTATTTATTTTGACATATTATTATTCTCTTATTTTATAAGTTACTAGTTGACCCGACAGACGTTGTCCTATCCCACGTCTCAAAAAAACAATATCCAGTTGACCGTATTGTGAATCTAAACCATTACCCCCTTGAACACACACAAAAAATTTCATCAAAATCTGTCCAGTCGTTTGAGAGAAGAACAGTGACATACACACTCACAGAAGAATGATATATATAAAGATAGGGGGGGGGGGTGGGGACACATTTTACCATCACGGAAGTGTCAGCAACTGAAATATACAATTAAGTTTAGAAAAAATATGTTAAAAACCTCATTTTTATAGACCTCCATCGATCAATAAATACATACGGGTAGAATGAAACATTTTTTTTTGTGCTTCAGTTCTTAGTATGACAAATCCCAATTTATTTGCTCTAGTTTTTTGTGAACATCTTTATGCAGTTCACAGAATACCAAATATAAGTAATACCATAGAATTTGTGGCCATAGTGTACAAGAATGTATACTTAAAGGTAAAATTATTAGGTCATTTGAAAAAGCTCTGACATGTGTGGGTGGTGTAACTTAGCTATGACAACATGGACGAAAATATAATATATTTTCTTAACGGTCATGAGCTTTCTCAAGGTAACCTTCAACCCTTTTCAAGGTAATCCATTCATTACCGTACTCCCTTATAATAGGGATATTGTAATTCTTGAGAGATTCTGATTTCGTTTTGTTCGGACATCCATTTATGGTAAACCTGATTTCGCCATTACTTCCAACAGTTATTTTCTCCAACTTCCTTTCTGATTCTGGTTTTATAATATTCGAATTGAATACATAATATTATTTCTATACATTTTATAAATTACACACACTCGACTTTCGCAGGTCGTGGATTCAAACCCAGCAAAGCTCCTCTGGATTATTCTTATTGAAAAATGTATGTGCGCTTTATGCGGGTTGCAGACCAAGAGCTAAGCTAAGTTAGTTTAGCTTAGCTCGCATAGCTGACGCAGTTTTCCATACTTGTGTGCAGACCGCAAACTATGTGAACTAAGCTATGTGAGCTAACTAAAATATGCGAAGCTAAGTTAGTTGTGTATGCCGATGCGCAGCTACGCGAGCTAAGCTATCTCCCTCCCGCCTTCCCCGCACGCCCTTCGCACATCCTTCGCCAGTGCTGTCCAGTGTCCTTTGTCGGACGCGCGGTCGTTTCGTAGCGAATATGGAGCAATTTATCGAAGTCGTTAAACAGTTTCCTGTGTTATGGAACACACAGTTAAAGGACTATCACAATTTAATTAAAAAGGATGTTGTATGAATTTTTCTTAAATATTGTCGTTTTCTTAAATAATAATAAGTCAGTATTAATCTTCTTTTTCTATGTGTAACGTATTCATCATCGGAACTTTCTTCATCGATTATATTCATAGCAATCGCCTGACGTCCGTCTAATTGAACTCCGCAACACTAACTGAGCTTTGGCTTAGCTCTTTGTGTGCACGCCATTTATTTCTATCTTAGCTTAGTTTGGCTTAGCCTAGCTTCCCTAGCTTAGCTTTGGAATAGCTTAGTTTTCGGTCTGCAACCGGCTTAAAGCCGGTTGCAGACAAATACAAAAACACTTGCATAATAAGTAAAGATGAATCAGATGTTTCTAATTATGACTTAATTAATTTTCTTATGACATAGATAAAAATGTAAACGGGTACCGGTGAAGGCAAACATCGTGAGCAAACCGGTATGTTCTGAGAATTTAAAAGAGTTTGAAGGACATGTGACATTCACCAACCCGCAATTGGCCAGCGTGGTGAATTAAGGTCTAATCTCTCTCGCCAAGAGAGAAGTCCATGTTTCCCAGCAGTGGGACCGTTAATAGGGTGATGAGGAATTAGAGAAACATTATGATGTTTTTCTAATTTCACCCACAACCTTATAAGACGGCTTCGCACGGGTAATTATTCAATATTATTTTCCCGACAAATTCGAAATTTTCTCGCCGTAAAAATAATCATAGAACTCAAACCAACATTTAAAAAAAAATTGGCCAAATTGGTTCAGGCGTTATTGAGTTATGCGCTTAGCAAAACATTTTGCGATTAATTTTTATATAATAAAATAATTATTTATTTAAAATATGTGCCACAGCAAATAAGTGATTTATACGCAAAAGCACACACAATACTTTGCTATAGGTATTATATTGTTTAAACTAACTTCGAGGTGCCGATCTCTCAGGTAGTAACTACGTCGCGCCGTTAACTTAGATGGGATATTTGATAGTTTCGAACTATGTCAGTTTCAGTTTAGTTTCATTTTAGACCAGATCGTTCCCCGTATACGCTTCCAATAGGTTAAGTCTAGTTCTTGTTTACACATTGTATATCGGGAGTACCAAAAGTTTCGGTCAGTATGGGATGGTCTGAAAATATACCATATTTCTACAGAGGACTATATCAAAGACGATAATGCTTGGACAGATGTAGCTCGGTTCCACTAGGATGGACAAAATAGGTGAATTTAGTTTTTGAAGTGAAACTTCTTTAGAATCCTTGTGATTTCAGACCGGATGCAACGGAAATACGTCAGGTAAGCCAATCTTAAACGCTAACAAGGTTAAGCAACTTTCCGGAACGCCAGTACTTGGATGGGTGACCGCCCGAACAAAATCTTATTGCACAGTATTTTTTTTTATTCATCTCATTCTTTTGTCGATTTACTGAAGTTTCACTTCTACCGTGTGTGAATCGCACACACGCCTTTTTTTCTGATTATGTGCATGTTTGACTAGCATTTGTTTGTAAATGTTAAATGTTTAGGTGATAACCATGTTGTACACCAATATTGTTCTAATAACAATATAAGAGATGGAAGCTGAGTTGTTCTATTCGCTTCTCAACTCAGTGTAAAAAATTGAAGCGAACTGTCAAGACTATGTTATTTCCTTGATTATTCTTAGTTTTTATTTAAATTAGATTTTAGTTGACCTGTCCATGTAAGCATAGGCTTCTAAGGAAATAAACGTTTTGACTTTGACTTTATAAGACAGGATGATTTGTACTTAGGAACCTTAGGATGAATAATTGCATTGACACATTCATAAAAAAACGTTTACTTAGCTAGTATCTAAGGTAAAATAATTTTTATTTGCATATCGATTGTGTAGGTCATAATTTAATTAATAAGATAAGTTTTAGGATATGAAAACAAAGCATTATATTTATTTTAGACACCATGATATCTAATAAAAAATTTTTTTGGCGTTTACTCCTTAAGAAACGATTTGAGTTATAAGGCCCGGTATGGAAATTTTATGGGGAGTAAAATCAAGTGTTAACAAAAGTTGAGGCGTTACGTAGAAAGAGACAAACATATATATCTGTAGGATTCAACGTGTAAAAGAATGAGATGGAATACCGTCGAAACGTCACGTTCGAAATAAGAACTTTAACGCATTTTGATTGGTTGTTTGTTGTGTCTCTGGAATGCGAGTTACCATATTTGACATTCGAATACGCGTTCGAAAAAGTATTCTTCTAGCATTCACTTAGAATTTCTCAGTGAGTAGAGGTGAGAGTGCAAAGTTATTCAGTAAAATCATCAATATTTACAAAAAAAATTTTGGCCGGACGTTTCTTTTTCACTTGGATATCGTCTTACAAAGATAGCTTTTACGTTTTTGTGCAGGGAACTAAAACAATTGACGAATTTATGGTCCTCTCAACGGGTTTCGTTGGAACATACAATAAGTGCCTTCTGTTATTTATTAATTAAAATATTAAAAAGAAGCTATAGTTTCGACACCTAATTAATTTGTTCTTTGCAGTATTTAAGAATGATATTATAATACAAAGTGAAAGAAATCTATCATCATCTTAAAATTGGATTTGTCTAAATTGAAAACAATTATTATTGTTTTGTAACATACTTTATGTAATACGCTTTATTGAAGTAATATAAACAATCCGAATAATTTTAACTGATATTGCAACATCTAGACTGGTCTACTTTAGTTACTTTCATAGCATTATGTCATACGGTATTTTGCTGCCGGGGAGTGCTGGAGTAGGGCGCATAAATATCATATTTGTACTGCAGAAAAGGGCTGTTCGTGCTATCTATAATATGGGTCCCCGAGATTCGCTACGTAATAAATTCAAAGAAATAAACATATTGACCGTCATTTGTCAATATATTTATGAAGCCATTATGTATACGCATAAGTATATTATTTGTTTACGAAAAATAATGATAAACACAATGTAAATACAAGAAATAAATATAAACTCGCTTTGCCCACCACTAGGCTGCATAAGGTTAATGTATCATTCAAAGGGCAATGTATACGCTTCTACAACAAGATTCCCAAAGAATTGCAACAGTTGTCAATTACTAAATTTAAAAATATTGTAAAAAACAATCTTTGTAAAAAAACTTTTTATAAAATATCGGATTACCTTGAGGACAAAACTGCTTGGGACGGAATCTGCTCCAACAGCAAACCAAAAAACAAGACTAACAAATAATGATTGTAAAGTTTCAATACAAAAATGAGCTAGAGTTTCTAATCGCTTCTTTGCTCTAGTGTAAAAAAGGGAAGCGACCAGATACGATAATTTAATTTATCTTTATATATATATTAGGTCCTTACATATGAAATTGGCGTTTTGTATGGGAGGAACAAAAAGTCGAATATTTTTTAATATAATATATTTAATTAATCAAAGTATGAACCATTATTTTCTATGCACTTTTGCCATCTTATAGGTAGTTCATTGATCCCTTTACTAAAAAAACCAGTCGGACGGGAATCAATAAAATCTTTGAAGGCGATTTGGACTGCCCCATCGGAGTTGAATTTTTTCCCTTGCAAGAAGTTATCCAAATTTCGAAAAAAATGGTAATCTGTTGGAGCAAGGTCCGGGGAGTACGGAGGATGTCTTAGACTTTCCAATTGAAGCTCTTCTAATTTAGTAGCCGTCTGTTGCGCAGTGTGTGGTCTAGCGTTGTCGTGAAGCAGCAGTGGCGTGGAGCGATTGACCAGCCTAGGTTGTTTAGCCGCTAGCTTTTCCATCATGGTTTGCAATTGCTGACAATAGACATCAGCCGTAATAGTCTGGCCAGATTTGAGAAAACTGTAATGAACAATACCGGCACTAGTCCACCAAACGCTTACAAGTAACTTTTTTGGGGTTAATTTTCGCTTGGGGCAGGATTTGGCTGGCTGGCCAGGATCCAACCATTGCGCTGAGCGCTTCCGATTATCGTAAAGAACCCATTTTTCATCACAGGTAATGATTCGGTTTAAAATACCTTCATTATTGTGCCGGTTTAGTAATGTAACGCAGCAGTCGACGCGCGTTTGCCGGTTTGCTTCAGTCAATTCGTGAGGTACCCACCTTTCAAGCTTTTTAATCTTCCCAATTTGCTTCAAGTGAATTAAAACAGTTTTATCACTAACACCGCAGCCTGCAGCTAACTCGGACGTGGTTTGCGATGGATCCGCTTCCACAATAGCCTTCAACTCTTCATTATCAACTTGAGTCTCAGGCCGTCCACGGGGCTTGTTCTGCAAGTCGAAATTTCCAGAACGAAAACGTTGGAACCAAAAACGAACTGTGTTTTCTTTTGCAACACGACCGCCATACACATCATTCACCCTTCGAGTTGTTTCCGCAGCACTAGTGCCACGGCGGAACTCGTACTCGTAAATAATGCGATATTTTAAGTTTTCCATTTTGTAAAATGAGTGACGCAAACAGAAAAAAACAGAAGAAAAAAAACAAATGAATGACGATCATCGAAGCACAAATACATGAGTCTATAGCTGTACAAATTTGAATTTGGAATTCCTTACCAAAGAGGAGAAATTTGTGATTAAAGTGGCCAGTACGAAAAACGCCAATTTCATATGTAAGGACCTAATATATAGCACCTATGATTATTTATTTTGTTTTTTGTATTTTATTTTTGTCGTTTCTAAGTCTTGTAAAACCAAACAATGGAAATAAATGATTTTGTATCTTGTATCTGGTGTCAAAAGACGTGGGTTCGAGTCCGCATTTCGCTCAGGTAAGCTACGTTACTTCGTCTTAATTTTTTTACAAAAATTTAAAATATTATAACTGAACTATTGGTCCAATTTAGTGTTAGATAGACCATTTATCGAGTAAGGCTATTAATATAAAATATATGGTATAAGCTACTTTTTAACGTGAGAAATACGTTGTTTGTGATAAATAGAATATTTACAACGCAATTTTCAAAATGTTCATGAATGTTTGTCTAACGCTTTTTATAAGGCGTTATAAAGTTTTGTTTTAATACAAGTTTTTATGAAGTTCTTTTATTTCAAATGCGGCCATCGCTATCACCTCCGTCTGCGACTCCTTCTCTGACTCCATCTCTGACTCTGACTCTGACTCCATCTCCGACTCTGACTCCAGCTTCGACTCCGATAACTTAAATTGATTGGCTGAAAGGCGCGGTGGGTGGAGGTCCGCTAGCGGTAGAAGAGGTCGTGGGTTCGATTCCCACCGAGGAGTCAAGTGTTTGTATGTCCTGCAAACACTTCCTCTTTGGTCTGGGTGTTTAATATGTATAAAAAAATATATATATCTATTTATGTAAGTCTATTATATTAAGTAGGTATATCAGATGTTTAATACCGTAACACAAGCAACGGGGCTAGATGTTGTTTGAATTGTACGGAAATATTTATATATTTATTCCTATTTTACTGGTTGGTCGTTTGCAGCATGTAAAAGTAAGTTTTGTACCTACCTAATTTACCTATTTGTTTTTCTTTACTTGATGTTTTACTAATATGTTGTAGACCTCAACTTCATGTCATATTTTAATGCAAATGTTATCCAAGATATTTTATTACACAAAAAAATATATTACCTAATTATAGTTAATAGTTAAATATTACATAAGGTTGAGGTTCACATTATTTTAGTATAATATCAAGTAAAGAAAAACAAAATATGTCATATGTACTCGTATTTCAATTGAAACTCGAATCCACTCGAGCTAGGTAAACAGAAAAACAATAGGCGAAGATAGGTATTGTGTAATGTATTGATTATGCCCCCAAGACACAAAGTGAAGTTGTATAGTTACTGCACTTAGCCTTATCACACCTGACCCAGTCTATTTGTAGCACCTGTCAATATTCTCAAACACAAGTAGCGGTTGCTGCTAAATTAGTATTTGTTAGAAAACTTGTGATTATTCCACCTTAATACGTTTTTTTTCTATTATCTTTACAGATTTTCTGAATATCCCGGCATGGGTGCCTAAACAATCTATCATCATCATCACCCTATTAACGTTCCCACTGCTGGGACACAGGGACTTTTCTCTTGACGAGAGAGATTAGGCCTTAATTCACCACGCTGGCCAAGTGCGGTTTGGTGAATGTCACATGCCCTTCAAACTCCTTTATAGTTATCAGAACATGCCGGTTTCCTCACGATGTTTGCCTTCACCGGTAAGCACTTGTTTAAAGCGCACATAAATTTCTCAAGAAGAAAAATCCAGAGGTGCATGGGGGGTTTGAACCCTTCAACAAATCTATATTTATATTATAAAGGTGAAGAGTTTGTTTGAACGCGTTAATCTCAGTTACTACTAGTCCTATTTGTGAAATTCCTTTATTCTTAGATAGCCCATCCAGGAAGGAACAGAGGAAGGAAGATCCAGAAAGGTTATTGTGCTATTTACTGCTGGCAAATACGTTGTTTCCGCGGATAAATCTAAACAAACGGGCAACACAGTGGTGTGTATAGCTAGTTTACAATAGTCCTCAAAACTCTGGAATAGATGACATAATACCACGTCCAAGTGATACTCGGTGCAGTTGGCGCCACTAGCACATATAAGAAACCTCAACCTCAACCGAAGTTCACGTAATTTCTTATGGAACCCATCCGTGGCCGCGGGCGCCGACACACCAGCTCCTTTCTCTGTGATCGTCAACTTACTGACAGCTTTTGTAACGTGGTGGGCGATGGTCCGCTTGCGGCGCAACAGGTAACCGGTTCGATTCCCGCCATGGGGTCAAGTGTTTTTGCAAGCACTTGCTCATAGGCCTAGGTGTGTAATATGCATAAAAAAGTATCTATACTGTATGTCTATTATATTAAGTATATCTGTTGTACCCATAACACAATTTTAGAGCTTACCACGAGACTAGATGTTGTGTGGAATGTCCAGTTACTCATCTTCTGGCTGTTTCCCTTCGCCGATCCAAGAATTAAGTTTAGCAGCCTCTTTGGAACAAACGAAATACCGGGCTCACCACGCTTGGCAGGTAAGAAACAATGAGGGGTTTATTTCAATAAAACATCGTTATTCCTATAGATTATGGATTTATTTCCAGATTATTGGAACGAAGTTCCTTATTATTTTAACTTTAACATTAAGAGAGCAAAAAACTATGTGCTAAACCCTAGCAAGGATTGGTTATAACTATGAAACTGGATTGTTACACTTCACTACTATGCTAAGTGTTGCTGTGTCGTCTGTGTTCATCTGAATCCGGTATTCAGGCAGGCAGCTTACTGCAAAAAAAAAGAATGTTATTACAATGGAGAAAGGAAGGGATCGCTTTTAGTGATAGGGCCGCCCATTGTTTCACTATATACTATGATAAGATAAGATAGATATTATTAAAATAGAAACACAAAACAATAAATAGGCACTTAAGACTATGTGACAAATGGCGGTCTTATCGCTAAAGAACGATCTCTACCAGACAACCTCTAATGGATAGGACACATATCACGCATTTCACACAAATTCTATCTATGCATATTTCTCAGTAATATTTTCCATGTAGTTGGTGTTTCAATAAAGAATATTGTATTGTAAGTTCATTAGGTGTTTAAAAGCAATTTGTCTCTAAAAGTCTAAAAAATAAAACCAATAAATTATTGGCTAATCGGGAGTACACCCGACTTTCATTATAGAAAATCGAAAAATGTATGTGCGCTTTAAAACACGTGCATTCACGGTGAAGGCAAACATCGTAAGGAAACCGGCATGTTCTGAGAACTTTATAGAGTTTGAAGGACATGTGACATTCACCAACCCGCACCAGTGTGGTGAATTGAGGCCTAATCTCTCTCGCCAAGAGGGAAGTCCCTGTGACCCAGAAGTGGAAACGTTAATAGGGTTGCTAATTAACATTTATTTATTGAAATAAATTATTTCTATTAAAACTTTATAAAAGCAAACAGATATGTTAACCAGATGGCCCACGTATGTTGTTTAGCCGAGTCGACCGCAAAATTAACCCAAAAATGTATATAAAGGCATAAAACTTTTAATTATAATATTTTTGCCGCACTGTTACACACTTGTAAGGACTTTGATTATTTTTAGCTTTACCTTATGTTAGATACTTTCAAGTTAATGTTAAGTTTGAGTGTACATATACAAGGTGTTCTATGTGAATAACGAAAATATTTTGATCTACAACTTTTCGATTTAAAGGCCTTTTTCCTAACAAAATTCTTTTTTAGCCTAATCTAATCTCTAGGTCATGTTTAGCCTCATATCAGTTGATTTAACTTGTATTCACCCGTGGAAGAAGTTGAAAAAAATTATAGAACATTTATTTAGTGATTATTATAATGACACTAAATGAAATAGGTTTTACTTTAAGTATCACCTCTCAAGTTATCCAATTAAAATAAAAATAATAGTTTATGGCTATCATTCATGAAAAAATTGGATCTACAGATTTACTACTAAAGATTTTTTTCCACTAATGGGCTTCTAAATCGAAAAATCCTAGAACAAAAAAAATTGGTTGCCTGTAAAGTCGGTATACGGGCGAAAGTTTTACGTGACAACGACTTTGAGTGGTAAAATAATTTTAATGTGAATATTCATTCGTATAGTAGGAAGAAGGATGAACATGAACCGGTGTGTATGCCTATCTCTCTCACTCTCTCTCTCTCGCTCTGTCTCTCTCGCTCTTAGGCGGGCTAACCATGCCCGAGTGGAAGGGACGCGTGCCTCTCACTTGCTCTCATTGTGAGCGCATAACGTGAGCGGAGCGTAACTCAGTTTCTTGAAGTGTCACCCGGCAAACCAATTTATAAGACGTTGTCACGTCAAAATTGTACTTTGAACCGCGGGAAAATACATTAAAAAAAAAAAAAAAAAAAAAAAAAAATATTTAAACGCCAGGACGCGAACAGCTTGTCTAAATATAGTTAAATATAGTCAGCCTACAAAACAGAGACGGTGTTTTCGACCCATTATTTTAATGCCTGTTGTTTCCGTTGTCCGGACTACTCACACAGCATCACCTTACCCCAAACAAAGCAGAGCTTGTACTATGGGTGTTAGCTGACTGACATACTATTTTTGTAAATACATACATGATACATAGAAAACACCCAGACCCGAAACCAGAAATTGTAGATGGTACAAAATCTACTATTCCTATTAATATACTATTACTTTGGTATTTATTGTTCTTTGTTTTTATTATAACTGACATTACTGATTCTTACTTGTGGATTGCATTTCAATGGATGCTATACATTTTAAGAAATCTTGAATGATCGTACGCTGACGAAATAAGAATAATCTTCCACATGACACCTAAGTATATCACATAGCAATCTTTAGTGTATTCTTGCTCCTTATATAAGGGCCAAAAGAGAAGTGCCCGTGCCCCAGCTGTGGGAACGTAAAAAAGGGTTGCTTATAAAGATTGATAGATAGATAACTCTTTATTGTATATATTTGTCTCCACAAATAAAATACAAACTGCAAACAATAACAAGACAATACATCGGAGTACAAAGGGTGGCCTTATCGTTGTGAGCGATCTCTTCCAGGCAAGCGGGTTGGATATCTGCTGAGATGTCTATGTTCACTTGTCATTGATTGTTCGTAATATTACCTAGTCAAGTTAGATGATTACGTACAAGTCAATTTGTGTCTTAGTAGATTTTAGTGTTGGACCCAACAATTAGAAGCTTTAGCTCAAGGAAAAAATTCAAGTAGTCAAAATGTGTTCTAGACAGACCCAAGATTAATCCAATATTATTAGTATTACTTGACTTATAGGCCCAATAGGTAGCGGGTTCGATTCCCGAAGGGGTCCAGTGTTTGTATGTTCTTTTCTCCTTGGTCTGTGTGTGTATATATTTATGTACTATGTTTATGTATATTAAGTACATAATAAATTCTTGCAAAACTTTTTAAGAAATTATGTTATGACTCTCTATGTTAATAACATCTAACACAGTGTCAAGTTAAATAAAATTATAAATTGTAACAGATGATTCTCAGTAGAACGCCATTTGCGTATCTCACTACTGTTGTAATCTATGTTAAACAGTACTCAGTTTGTGCATGTTTTAAGTCAGACGACACTACTCCTAGATAGAAGTCGAATAAAAATAAATGTTTTCAAATTAGTACTAGTAGTTAGTAATTTTACTAATGAGGGCAAAGTTATTTCAATGTCAGATAATATTAATTTAAACTGACTTCTTCGACAGTGGAAAAGCAATTAGAATTACATATAGTACATCAAAACATACAAGGCTTATCCAGCAAAGTTTTAGAATTAGAATTATTTTTAATTTTTTTTAAAGTTGACATTATGTGCATAACAGAACACTGGATTCTAAATAATCAGCTGCTACCTTTTTATGGTAATTATTGTTGTGCTAGTTGTTATAAAAGGAGCACCGCCATCCGCGGTGGATCATTAATATTTGTCAAAAACAATCTTAAATATAAAGAGCGTAAAGACACAGTTAGGTTAAGTATTGAGAGAAATATTGAACTGTATTGTGTGGAACTGGAGCGGCATTTAATCTTATGCGTTTATCGTCCTCCGAGTGTAAACCAGGATATTTTTGAATCTACTATGGAAGAAGTACTTCTTAAAATGTTTACCTGCAACAAGTATCTGATTGTCTGTGGTGATTTCAATATAGATATCTTACAAAATCCTCTAGCTGATAGACTACTTAATTTATTCAAATGTTTTAGTATGCATAACATTTTTAATGAACCAACTAGAGTAACTTCTACTACCGCCACTTGTATAGATAATATTTTCAGTAATAAATCTCCAATTAGTAAATCAGTAATACAACATTTGAATTCAGATCATTATGGACAAAGTGTTAAGTTCCCCTATACCAATTCTATAAATAAGTTAGTGGAATTTAGTTACAGGCCTATTACAAAGGAGCGCATCTCTATTTTCCAAAGTAAAATAGCATATAATCTTGTCTCAGTACCTTATATTGATGACCCTAATGATCTATTTACTTCGCTTTCCGAAATAATTGCAAGGGCACACGATGAAATATTTAAGATTAAACTTTGTAAGGTTAGAGAAAAAGTTAGTTTCACTGACTGGGCTACGCCAGGCATTTTTAAAAGCAGGAATAAACTATACGAACTCTATTCTGACAGGGGAGCGATGTTACATAACGACTCTTTTCTTTCCTACGTAAATACATATTCGAAGCTGTTTAAACAAGTATGCAATACCGCTAAATCTCTCTTTCTTAGAAACAAAATAACGTGTTCTACTAATAAACCTAAAGCTACCTGGAATATTATAAATAATGAGACTGGAAGGTCAAAGCCACAAAAAAAAGATATTATATTAAAAATCAATGACACCGTTTTAACTAAAAATAAAGAGGTAGCGAATGCCTTCGATAAGTTTTTTTGTAACATTTCTAAAACTGTAACCCATTCATTAAACTCCTCCGCCGAAAAGGCTGTAGATTTATTAGAATCATCTGTTGATAAATGTGTAGATGGTTTCGATTTCAGTTACGTTGACACTGACGATATTGTAAAAACATACAAGTCCCTTAACATAAAAAATACTGAGGACCTTTGGAACATATCAACAAAAATGCTGGGTAACATCATTAACGAAATTGCACCTTATCTATACTAATATTATAAAGAGGAAAGGTTTGATTTTTTGTTTGTTCGTTTGTCTCGAATAGGCTCTGAAACTACTGCACCGATTTAAAAAATTCTTTCACCATTCGAAAGCTACACTATCCCTGAGTGACATAGGCTATATTTAGTTTTCAAAAATAATATGATTTCTTACAAACTCCGATAATGTAACCCATGGTGAAAAAAAAGAACCTAAAATCTTTCTTTAATCGCGAATGCTAAGAAAACTATTGAATATTAGGTCCTTACATATGAAATTGGCGTTTTTCGTACTGGCCACTTTAATCACAAATTTCTCCTCTTTGGTAAGGAATTCCAAATTCAAATTTGTACAGCTATAGACTCATGTATTTGTGCTTCGATGATCGTCATTCATTTGTTTTTTTTCTTCTGTTTTTTTCTGTTTGCGTCACTCATTTTACAAAATGGAAAACTTAAAATATCGCATTATTTACGAGTACGAGTTCCGCCGTGGCACTAGTGCTGCGGAAACAACTCGAAGGGTGAATGATGTGTATGGCGGTCGTGTTGCAAAAGAAAACACAGTTCGTTTTTGGTTCCAACGTTTTCGTTCTGGAAATTTCGACTTGCAGAACAAGCCCCGTGGACGGCCTGAGACTCAAGTTGATAATGAAGAGTTGAAGGCTATTGTGGAAGCGGATCCATCGCAAACCACGTCCGAGTTAGCTGCAGGCTGCGGTGTTAGTGATAAAACTGTTTTAATTCACTTGAAGCAAATTGGGAAGATTAAAAAGCTTGAAAGGTGGGTACCTCACGAATTGACTGAAGCAAACCGGCAAACGCGCGTCGACTGCTGCGTTACATTACTAAACCGGCACAATAATGAAGGTATTTTAAACCGAATCATTACCTGTGATGAAAAATGGGTTCTTTACGATAATCGGAAGCGCTCAGCGCAATGGTTGGATCCTGGCCAGCCAGCCAAATCCTGCCCCAAGCGAAAATTAACCCCAAAAAAGTTACTTGTAAGCGTTTGGTGGACTAGTGCCGGTATTGTTCATTACAGTTTTCTCAAATCTGGCCAGACTATTACGGCTGATGTCTATTGTCAGCAATTGCAAACCATGATGGAAAAGCTAGCGGCTAAACAACCTAGGCTGGTCAATCGCTCCACGCCACTGCTGCTTCACGACAACGCTAGACCACACACTGCGCAACAGACGGCTACTAAATTAGAAGAGCTTCAATTGGAAAGTCTAAGACATCCTCCGTACTCCCCGGACCTTGCTCCAACAGATTACCATTTTTTTCGAAATTTGGATAACTTCTTGCAAGGGAAAAAATTCAACTCCGATGGGGCAGTCCAAATCGCCTTCAAAGATTTTATTGATTCCCGTCCGACTGGTTTTTTTAGTAAAGGGATCAATGAACTACCTATAAGATGGCAAAAGTGCATAGAAAATAATGGTTCATACTTTGATTAATTAAATATATTATATTAAAAAATATTCGACTTTTTGTTCCTCCCATACAAAACGCCAATTTCATATGTAAGGACCTAATATATTGAATATAACGTCGGCTTACTGCAAGAAGTCATTAGTCGCAAGAAGTCACTAACTGCGTTAGATACACCAATGAGTTCGTCTCGATGAGCTCTACATTTTGGTAAAACTCACTAATTTGTAGCTCTTCAAACTTAGAAGTTATGGCTTGGTAATAAAGTCAATAACTGCATTTTTGGTCAATCTGGTTTCATAAAATTCATTAACTTACATTAATATATTTTACCAAAAGAAAACAAAACACAATTGTCATTTTTATTTTCATACATAATTCATTTATGTGACATATCAACATTTTAAAAATGCTTTTACGTTTACAAACCGTGGATTAAGTTTTGCTTGAATTCATTATTTGCACTTAACTAGTTTTGACGTATCATACTATTTGGGAAAAAAAATACTAACGGTTTTTAATGATTTCTATCAAAACGAGTAACGTTTTTATAGAATTCATTATATACACATTAATTACTTTTGCCGAAACATGGCAAACAACTTAATACAAGGCTGAAATCGCCTGAATGATGTATTGTTTTATTAGTGATTTTTGTTATTGTAAAATTATACAGGAAAATGCATGTAATGACTTTTGCACACATACATTTAAGCCAACATGTAATGCTTGTTTACTTATAAGTTGCCGGCGAGTTTTATGAGATACAAGATACAAAATCATTTATTTCCATAGTTTGGTTTTACAAAACTTAGACACTTATGATTTTAGAGCTATGAGATGCAATTCAAAACTGGTAGTAATAATTACATTGAATATTGGTTTCTCATTAATAGAGGATTATTACATAAAATAATGTACATACCTAGGTTACTACCCAGTTAGGTACCTATTTAAAGTTTCAATACCAACCTGTTTAATTCGTTACAATTTGAGAAATGAGCTAATCTATCTTGGTTTCAAATTCTACATTAAATAGTTAAGTAGGTATTTCTATTTTTATTAATACGAATATTAACGATAAAGCAATCGAAGATTTATGTTGTTTACGTGTTGCAAAAAAGTTGAACAACCACCCAAGGCTCCTAAACCTAGCGAACCTACCTGTGGTCTGAAGTTGATGGGAAAAAAGGAAGCGATGAGGTGACAGTTACCGAAATATCAATATTTCCTGATTGATTGATTTCTGTGGCCATTTTAGTTATTTTATTAAGTTTTTATGAACAAACAAGGTAATTCCGTAAGTTTTTAGTAATAAAAGACGTTATTTTAAGATTATTTTGTCTTTTATTACTTGAAAGAGGCCACTAATAACTTTGTTGCAGAAATACTTAACTCCAGTTTAGTCAAAACTTTTATCGCAATAAATCATTATCTTTGCATTTTTAGCTTTTAAAAAAATTGCCATGATTAAATTTAGACTGATTTCAGCTGTTTATATAATAATTAAATATCACAATATATTGGCGTTTAAATTATATTGATAACTGCCGTAGTTTTGATGATATGGGCTCTTAAAGTCATAAAAAGTTTAAAACTGATTTTGCCACACTTTTGGATTTGTCGGTTAATGACTTCTTGCAATAAGCCGACGATAATAACAAAGTGATGTATTACAACTTTGTAGAACTTATCATTATCTACAAAAAACGTCATTATATAATATCTCTAACTGTTATAGTTTTGTGACAATAAGCGATTTTTTGAAAATTTAAACCTAAAATCTTTCTTTAATCGCGAATGCTGCGAAAACTATTGAATATATAACAAAGTGATGTATTACAACTTTGTAGAACTTATCTACAAAAAACGCCGTTACATCTTATCTCTAACTATTATAGTTTTGTGACAATAAGCGATTTTTTATATTAAAAAATTAAAATACCACTGTTTGAAAAGGCTTTTTATTTGTATCTTGGTATTAATCCTTAACAAAATAAATAATTTATTATGTAAGATTGCTTTAAAACCCTTATATAACTTTTTGAATTATTAGTTAATTTTTTTTTAAATAACCGCTCGGCGGTAACTATGCGTTGTGGAGTGGCAGGCGTCACTCGGGCACGGAGGTACGGGAGGGGGGTTAAGATCACGAAATAATCTGCCGCGCGGGGCTTAGCTTGAACGAAAAATTATAACCACACATACACCAATATAACCGCCGCTGAGGTCAGACAGAGACTAAGGCTAAACTCAGAAACAAACACTGGAAACTATGGGAGCTTCGAACTGACTGGAAGCACACCAAAACAACATTCCAACATAAAGATAGAAGGAAAACGACAAACAAATTACTAAAACTTAGCCGCGAAGACCTCAGAACGATGGTGGGAATAATCACAGGTCACTGCGAATTAAATCACCATCTCTTCAAAATAGGAGCCACGGACAGCAGTTTATGTAGAGGCTGCCTCGAGGAAGAAGAGACAGTAGAACATACTTTACTGCACTGCACAGCCACAGAAGAGGCAAGAATTAGGACGGGGTTGAGGCGTCTAATGGACGCGGAGGCCCCATCCTCACCATCAGATATGCTAACATTACTCTGTAAATCTCCGAAAGTCCTACTCCGGTACATCAAGGAGTTAGGATGGTTAGGGCCTAGCTAGGCATGGGTGTAATGCACAATACACTCCAAAGCGAGACGTCAGTGCAGTCCTTAGTCCCCCCTACAAAGAATTAGAATTAGACACCAATATAAAACCAACTTTCTTCAAAAAACTAACGTTACACCAATTGACCCGAACCAAGTTTATGTTTGTTGTCGGTTACACCAATTTGAGCATTGCAATCAATAGTATGTTTTCTCTTACCTTAATCTTCTTGAAAATAATAAATCTAAATTTAAAATATAAGAAAAACCCCTGATTCGTATCCTTCAATTTCCTTAAAGTAAAACACCATAATAATGTGTAATGTGCACGCAATGCGCTTTCATTTGATACCCCACTCGAGATTTTTGCAGATTTTCGGTTTTCCTTCCCCACTCTAACCCCCACAATTTTTAAACGGCACAACCGATTTTCATGAAACATGTCTAAGAGCACTCGCGCCAAACTCACCTTTTAAACAAAAAAAACTAAGTTGAAATCGCTTCATCCGTTCGGGAGCTATGATGTCCCAGACAGATAGACACGTCAAACATAAAATATGACACCCCTCTTTTTTGTCGGGGGTTAAAAATGAATCGCAAAATGTGTTGCTAAGCGCATAACTCAACAACGCCTATACCAATTTAGCCAATTTATTTTTTTAAATGTTTGTTGGAGTTTAAGGATGGTTTTTACGGAGAAAAATTCGAATAATTTTGAAATAATTTTGAATAATTACCCGTGCAAAGCCGGGGCGTGCCGCTAGTCTAGCTCATATTTTCAATAAGTGTATTGAGGTGGGTTTATTTCCTGATCTCATGAAACATGGTAAAGCTTGTCCCTCTTTTTAAATCTGGCAGTCATAATGACCCTGCCAATTATAGGCCTATATCAGTGCTTCCTGTCATGAGTAAAATATTTGAAAAAATTATCTTAAATCAACTTACTGAACATTTTAATTTTAACAAATTATTACATAATAACCAGTTTGGCTTCACCTAAGGTAGATCCACTAATGATGCAGGTGCATTACTACTAAAACACGTCTTAGGGGCCTGGGATAAATCACAGAACGCTATCGGTGTATTTTGTGATCTCTCCAAGGCTTTTGACTGTGTAAGTCACGTTACGTTATTAAATAAATTAAAACATTACGGTATTTGCAGTAAAGCATTAGACCTTCTCCAGTCATATCTGACAAATAGAATTCAAATAGTACAAGTTGGAACTGAAAGATCCACGGGCTCAAAAATAGAATTAGGCGTGCCGCAAGGATCGATTCTAGGACCGTTCTTATTTTTAGTATATGTAAATGATCTTCCTTTTTATGCCAGGGACCTTTGTGACATCGTTTTATTTGTGGATGATACCTCTCTAATTTTTAAGGTAGATAGAAATAAAGATAACTATGACGACGTAAATAATTCTTTGTCTCGCGTACTGAATTGGTTTACTATTAATAATCTGTTACTAAACGCGAAAAAAACTAAATGTATTAATTTTAAATTACCAACTGTCAGAGAACGTCCTATAAAAATAATATTAGATAATGAAATGCTTGATCTTGTTGACTCAACAGTGTTTCTAGGGCTACATATTGATTCAAAACTTCAATGGAAACCTCAAATTAATGCTCTTGCGAGTCGACTTAGTTCAGCAGCTTATGCAGTTCGGACTATGCGGCATATTACTGATGAGGCCACCGCAAGACTTGTTTATTTTAGTTACTTCCATAGTGTCATGTCATACGGTATCTTGCTATGGGGAACGGCAGCTGATATTCAAACTAGTTTTGTTCTTCAGAAAAGAGCCGTGCGTTCAATCTATAAAATGAAACCACGCGACTCCTTACGAGATAAATTTAAGGAAATAAATATTATGACTGTTGCTTCACAATATATTTACGAGAATTTGCTGTACACACACAAAACTAAGCAAGATTTTTTAAAAAAGAGTGATTTCCATAATGTTAATACTAGAAATAAGAATAAACTACATATCCCTACATTAAGATTACGTAAGGTGGGGAAATCTTTTATGGGCAATTGTGTCCGTTTTTATAATAAACTTCCGCAGTTTATAACTGACCTACCCATTCGAAAGTTTAAGTTTTTAATTAAAAAATGTCTTTTGAAAAAAGCCTATTATTCTACAGAGGACTATATCAAAGACGATAATGCTTGGTCAGATGTAGCTCGGTTCCACAAGGATGGACAAAATAGCCGAATTTAGTTTTTTTTTTCTGTTATGTGCATGTTTGACTAGCATTTGTTTGTAAATGTTAAATTATAAGTAACCATGTTGTACACCAATATTGTTATAATAACAACATAAGAGATGGAAGCTGAGTTGTTCTATTCGCTTCTCAACTCAGTGTAAAAAATTGAAGCAAACTGTCAAGACTATGTTATTCCTTAATTATTCTTAGTTTTTATTTAAATTAGATTTAAGTTGACCTGTCCATGTAAGCATAGGCTTCTAAGGAAATAAACGTTTTGACTTTGACTTTGACTTTGATTAAATTAATTTAAACAATTTTTTGTATTTTCCATATTTATTTTCAATTTTATCTTAAGTTCCTCAATCTCTCATATATCAAGGAAGTGCCCTATTCCATTGTGCCTGCATCTTGACCACGTTTTTCGTTATTTTTGAGCTATTACATATTTTGATGACAGCTATCAAAATTACAACCGTTATATCTCTAAGAACGTTTCATCCTAGACATTGTATTTTGGGGTATATTATTATGGAAAAAATCTCGAAAAAAACCTTTCCTTAGCTGTCATCAAAACAATAGCTTATTTATTATCACACACCAAATTATTTTTGTATGAATAAATTAACGAGAGAATTATCCGTATAAAATTTCCAGAATAACTGCTTACTTTTTCTGCTTTTAAAGTAGCATTATAACAAGGCTCAGTAAAAAAATGCGAGTGAAAAAAAAAACAAGATGAATTGACGCATATGGGATTAACAGTCCAATAAAGTAGATCCGATTTCGGGAAAGATGTCAATCGCTGGAAAACTAACTCGGATTGATTTAGATACAACTCGTAAAGACGCAGCGAGTTTCCGAACGCTCCGAAACACCGCAACATCTTTTCGTCATTAATAACCATAGACTGAAGACGAAACTTAGAAGAGTTTGGTCTTGAATCTATGGTATATTTAGTGTGTGGACAATTCTTGACAATTCAACGAGCCGAAAGGTAGTGATATCTATGTCGTTCTATTGATTTTGTGTCCATCCAGGTTGCTGGAAGAGATCGCTTGCAACTATAACGCCGTCCTTTGCATAAGGCCAAATAAGGCCGTCCTTCGTACTACTATGTATTGCTTTATTACTATTTGTATTATTAAAGAGTTATCTATCAATTTATCTTCACTATAGAGAAGGCTTTAAGTCACTTGACGTCTTAGAGGTACTCAAGGCCTATTTCTACTTATTTTGACTGATGGCAAGACAATCCATCCACTAATTATTTGAACAGATGAAATCACTAGACTTAATTATTAAGATTTCTGTCTTTGTTAATAACATTCTGAAGATTAACAAACAAACACAGCTAGCGCGTATTTTGTAAAATGAACGTTTTTGTAAAGACAAAAGTATTGTTAGGTACTACATCCTGAAGTAACTTTTAAACTAATTAAAGTAGTTGTAAACTGACTTCTATAAAAATTTAGGAATTTAATTCCTAAAATTTTGACATTGAAAAAAAATAATTGGTATTATGTTGAATATCTACTAAACTTAGACTTACTAGAGAAGAGCCTCCCTTCCATGCTAAGACTACTAATCGGTTTATTTTTTTAATTGTTTTAAGTAATTGCTTTTTAAACGGTTTTATTGAATAAAATCATCATAATACCTCAGCTTTTTGCCAATTTGAAGTAAAGGGATGGGGGTGGGTTGGGGTTACAAAAATAAATAAATAAAAAGTAACAACAAACCGAATTTATGACTAGTGGAACAAGAAGTTAATCTTCTCAAGACCCTGAGCTTCCCAAAGAGTTTAGATACAGAACTCTTTGGTATGCCAGCTGCAGATTTGATGCTGAAAAAAAATAAATAATATAAATTAGGTAAACAAACAAAGGCAACAAAAAAACTACATCTACTTAAAATGGGTTGGTCATAGGATAATGGTTTCATCACACCCTACCCAAGGCCGGGGTACGCGGGGCCGGCAGTGGGGTCTCGGGCTGTCTAGAACACTATTTAATTTTTTTTGGCATTTTTCTTATGTATCAATAGTGTAAATTTAGGATTGGTTTTGGTTGACCCTAATAAAATTAAACAAATAATTAGTTTTTTTTTCAAAAATGCCCTACCACTGCTCAAAGGCTACTCGCAGGGAGAGTATGCCTGATATATGGTAATAAAATAAAATAAATAAATAATATATAATACAACGATAACATTTCAATAGCTTTGTTGGCTAAGAGGGAGCACAGACTTTTATTTCGACTTTTATTCCGTAGGTCGTGGGTTCAAACCCCGCCACGCACTTCTGGATTTTTGTTTCATAAATTTAAGGTATGTGCGCTTTAACACGTGCTTTCATAATGAAGGCAAACATCGTGAGGAACTTTAAACAGTTTGAAGGACATATGAGATTCACCACGCAGGCCAAATGCAACCAGCACATTTCCACTTTCAGCCATCTTTTTTTTATCGGGAGGATGGCAGAAAATTAAGATGGTTGAAAATCTTCAGCTTTGATTAATATAAGCATTAACAAGGATATTTTTACAAGACAAAATAAATAAGTTACTCATAAAATTATCCATATATTTTTATTAATTATTCAAGCCTAGAGCTTACCGGGCTAAATTTTGTGTGGATTTTCCGGTAATATTTATTTGTCATGTATGATGTAACATGATCGGCGGATCCACGAAGACTGTTCTCGAAAACTATTGATTTAACCCCATGTATGTTCCCCGATTTTTGATAGTTTTGGAGTTGTTTTAGCTTTTGTGCTGTTCAAATATTCTGAGCCATTGGTTCATTAAAGCTCCTTTATTAGTCTCTGCTATGTTTTTTTCCACTTTTCTGGATGGATACAAAAAAAACAATAAAAGTTGGATATCTAAGACAGTATACTTAATTCACCGAATTTTATTCAGGTAAATTAAGTATACTAAAACACCTAGGTGAATAGTATGATAAAAAAAGTCTAAAAATAAAAAAATAATAAGAGTATACTTAATGCATCTGGGTGAATAAACTCAGGTGAATTAAGTATACTGCCCCGAATTTCTAAAATACTATCAAACATCGGGGACCATACATAGGGATCGATAGGAATTGAGGTTACCTACCGCCCAACCTTCGCCTTGTATAGGATATAAGTGTCCAAGTGAATTTAAGGTTTGTTGTCAAACTATGTAAACCTAATTTTCAGTATGTACACTGCGCTCTCGTCAATGTGCTACTAATAAAAAATGTGTGTCTGTGTGGTACTAATTTCAAAACTCGTTAACCTTATCATTCCAGCACTGTACAGTCAAAAGCAAAATAAAGTGGTGAAATACGAGTAGTATCCCAAATAATTAAATCAAAAGTCACTGACTGTAGTTTGCTAGAATTAAAGGACACATTATTTGTTCCTTTTATTCTTATACATATTTAAGTGATTATATATATTTCGAACCTCTGTTATTACGATCATTTACTTTTGACTTATTAAAATTTCATTTAGAACTAACACTATAGTATAACTTGTTACTTTGTTAAAAGATGTTTTGTAACGTTGATTTTGATTACCTACTTTTGCTGTTGTCTGTACAAAGAGAATGAGTAAAGTATTTTAGGCAATGTAATCTTACTTACGTTGGTTTGGCTAGTATTCTGGAATTTTAAGGCCGGTGGGTTTCCGAAATTTTGGGCCACGTCGGGTACCTGTTTAAAATAAAATAAAATAAATTAAACCCTATAACAAAATTAAAAAATAAAAAAAAAAACTTTATTCCAGTACTTTAGTACCCTTAAAAGTAAAAAGTTTTACTAAAGAGGCGTGGTAGCGGGTTCGATTCCCGTCGGGCCAAGTGTTCCTATGTTCTGTATCTGTAAGCACTTTCTCCTTGGTCTGGGTGTTTAAAATGTATAATAACAAGTACATTTTTATCAAAAAACAGCCGTCTTTCAGTTTGGAATATATCAGAAATAGTAGAAATAGTAAAATTAAAGTAGCCTATGTCCTAATCCATGTGACATTCAACAACCAGCACTTGGCCAGCGTAAAGAAGAATAGAAGGAAAAATAAAAATATAAAAAAATAGAAGGCCTATTCTCTCTCGTCAAGAGAGAAGTCCCTGTGTACCAGCGGTGGGACTATAATTTTTTTGACTTACTACGGGTAACATACCGTCAGTCATAATATTGTTAAAACCATGATAATTTAAAAAGTATTTTTTTTTTCAAAAAATTCAAATACATCTCTCTACTAGATTTGGTATGAAATGAGGAAGTATTTTGATACAACTCGAGAACTACTTTACCCATTGTCATAACATTTAAATGGGACCAACAACCACGCCACAGGTTTCATTTAAAAAAAGAAATCTAAATCGGTCCACGAAGATTAAAGTTCTGAAGTATAAAACATTTAATGAAAAAAAATATATATGATCAAATAAAATTAAAAAAACGTGGCACATGGCTTGTGATCATCTGGGTGAAGGTCGTTCTTTAAGGGATCATAGACTATAAAAACAACAGCACGGATTAAAATAATAAAATACTCTACAAACAGACACGACAAACTTATATAACACCCTTCTGTTTGCGTCGGGGTTTAAAAATATAAATAAAGTACCTAATTAAGTTTTGAATAAACAAACAAATTCAGGCTCAAAACAAGGTTTATAGGAGAAAATTTTACTTACATTGGGTCTGGCTTCAATTTGGCGGGGAGCGAATTCTTGCATCTCATGCCGCTCCCCACGGGCGTAGGTGGGAACTGCAATTAAATGTAAATTAAATAAAAAAATATTCAACAATCCACACAGCAACATTTAGACCCGTGGTAAGCTCTAAGCTTGTGTTACGGGTACTACACATCTGATATACTTAATATATACCCGTAACCCAAGCTTATAAATGTCTATTATATTAAGTATATTAGATGTCTAGTACCCGTAACACAAGCTTAGAGCTTACCACGGGTCTGGATATTGTTTTGTAGACTGTCCGGAAATATTTATTAATTTATTGGTATCATAGGGACAGCCTCAGTGGTGCGGTGGGCGAGGTTCCGCTTGCGGCACAAGAGGTAGCGGGTTCGATTCCCGCCTAGGGGTCAAGTGTTTGTATGTTCTGGAAGAACTTTCTCCTTGGACTGGGAGCTTAATATGTATAATAAAAAAAATCTATGTAGGTCTGTCTATTATATTAAGTATATCAGATGTCTAGTACCCGTAACATAAGCTTAGAGCTTACACCACCATCCACGGGTACGACGGGGACGGCTTATCCACGGGGATAGATATTGTTTTGTAAATATTTATTAATGTATTAGTATCATTATTATTTTAAGGGTACTTACCGTCATCGTCCCCAGACGAAACACTCATGCAATGTAATTTGAAGACTAAGACGTAGCAGAAGGCAACGAATACGAACACGATCAGTGATAAGCCGACGTAGATCGAATACTTCACCCATGCGGCAGTTCTGCTGTTCACGGTGATATTCGTCAACATGTTATCTACCTCGTTGTCTGTAAACAAAACAGATAAATATGATATAAATTGTTAAACAATATTATGGACTTAAAACTGGTAACAAGTTGTTGCAAGCGCCATGACACGGAAACAACTGAATTGTCTTTGTCATTGCAATTGATTGGGCAGACGGTTATTCGCAGTCGAAACGGTCTACCCTCTCTGAATCTTTTATTGCGGGTGAGGGTAGTTTGAGAATCAGTTGTTTCCGTGATCATGGCGCTTGCAACAGCGTCGAAATATTGGAAAACTCAAAAACCGTCAAATCATGGATTGTTTCGCCCGTTTTAAGTCATAAGATAAAATTAAATAGGTACCTTAAAAAGTATGATTCTAACAATAGTCCGGTCAAAATAATAGAGCTTAAACTTGGTAGAGACATAAAGTACACCTTAATGATTTTTAATATATATTTTTTTGTTTTTTTGTAATTTATTTTGACGTGTCTAAATCAAATCAAATCAAATCAAAAAGTTTATTTGTATCTAAAAAAACATTATACATATTCAATAAATGGAAAAATAAAAACCAAACAACAAAAACAAAAATACATTAATAAATATGAAATATAAATTATTCAGATACAAAAGGGTCCCAGCTCAGCTTTTGCAGGTTTTGCAACCGGCGCTGGTATTCTGCTGGGGCCAATGGGACCGATTCACATGGTTTAATTATTTATTTCAAGCGTAGTGTTACAATTACAAAACATACAATAATTTACTAAAATAAGGGAGGAAAATAAAATAAAATTATACAAATCAAATTAAATAACATTACTTATAAAGAAACGAAAAACAACATGGTGTTACAATAAAATTAATCAGTTAGTTATTATGTTTGTTAAATAGCACTCGTATCGTGTCTGAGAATTTCCTGCTCCTTTTGCCAGTTAAGTAAAAACGTTTTTAGCCTATGTTTAAAATGAGATAAACCATTTAGGTTTTGTAAAACCAAACTATGGAAATAAATGATCTTGTATATTGAATAAGTGATAAACCCTATTTTGCATGTTAAACTAGTTTTAAATTTTATGCAGAAGACAACATATCCTGGATCCAGGATCCTGTGTGCGAAGGTTACGGATGTGTGTTTTAATATTTTTCTGCATAAAATTGATTACACCATAATAAGAGAAAATAATTAAATTACTCGTTTTGCTGGTTTGATCTTAAATTCCAAAAAAATGCAGAATTGGGATCGCTTGAGACTTTAGACTTTTCGAATTTCATTTATAATGTCCCTTTATAATGTTTATAATGTGTGGGTCCCTACCAATTTATGAATTATTATATTAAATAGGTTTATAGCTTTTTTCCTTATTTTGACCGGGATACAAAAAGTGCAAGTTTGTTTGCAAAAACTTTTGAGTAGAAAATAAGAAATATACCAGAATAGGCGAGATGGTCAAAAATATAACGAGTCCGTCACTCACATCGTTTAAAAGGATTATGAGCGTTTTTTTTTTCACAGAAACGAAACATGGATATGATACAGTGCATTGGATTTCGCGTAACATCAGCTTAATTTATAATTAACGATGCCGACACGACGACGAACAATGATGCCTTTTATCTTAATAAAGATGCTTTTTAAAGCAATCGTTAAATTTAAAATAAGTACACTTGAGTAAGGGGTGTGAAAGACCATTAACATCTCATCTAAAATATATTGGTGTCAAACTGGGGGTTTTCGGTTTATCAGAAAGTTACAAAAAGCGATCATATGGTGCGGATCTCCGGGCTGGGCCAGTGCGTGAAGCGATTTTTTCGTGTTTCGTAATGTGGTCCGGAGAAACCGTCTACCTTCTAGGTATTTATGCTCCATCTTAGACCACATCGTCACTTTACATCAGGTGAGATAGTAGTACAATGAAGGCTATCTATCATAAAAAAAAAACATTAAACCTCTATCACCTATTTGTGTTTTTTGTCGGCGTTGCCCATGTTTTTTGGAGATTCGATGGAACGATGGATTGGAACGACTTATTTTCCCGAGGTATAAAGTAGCCTTTCGCCTTCTTCGGTAAATTGGCTAGCTAACAGTAAAATAAATATTCAAATCGGACCTGAGTTCATCAAATGGTTCCTGAGATTAGCGCTTTCAAACAATCAAACTCTTCAGATTTATAATATTTTATAGATTTAGATTTATTTTATTTAATATTATTTATTTATTTATAGATTCCTGTATCTCAAGAGTACAATTGTTAAGTAAACAATTGTACTAACTTGAGAAGCGCAGTTTTGTTAATGATACCTGATATGCATTATATACTTAAAGGTTGTTAAAGAGAAAGAGTTGTAAGTTTATTGATGTTTGAGACATAGCCAACGATGATGATGATGACAGCGGTAAGATGTTAATACCTACAACACAGTTTACGCGACAGTTAGTACTGCTCCGCAGTTGCATCATCTTTAACCAATAAAAACCATAAGTATTTTACTACCAGCCAGCTATTCTAAAATATACATCTGGCAAATTCTATTTTTTGTTAATTAATAAATACTTAATTATTTAATTGTTTATGTTTCTTTTATGTATCACTTATAA
Source organism: Gymnoscelis rufifasciata (assembly GCA_929108375.1). Classification (NCBI taxonomy): domain Eukaryota; kingdom Metazoa; phylum Arthropoda; class Insecta; order Lepidoptera; family Geometridae; genus Gymnoscelis; species Gymnoscelis rufifasciata. The sequence continues at coordinate 5,505,773 of OV815301.1, forward strand.
TGTCGAAATGATTTGTAAAGTTAATTTATTTTTTACTTTTCAGTTTCCGTTTTGAAGTTGGTTTAATTTTTAGTAAAAAAGTTTTTTTTATCAACAATTCCTCAGATATTCAATCCATTAAGATTGTTGAGTCTATTTTGTAATCATAGGTAAAGTTTTATTACAGAACCCCCGACCAAAGAAGAGGGGTGGTATAAGTTTGACGTGTCTGTCTGTCTGGGACATCATAGCTCCCGAACGGATAGAGCAATTTCAATTTAGTTTTTTTTTTGTTTTAAAAGTGAGTATGGCGCGAGTTTTCTTAGATATGTTTCATGAAAATTGGTTGTGCTGTTTAAAAGTTATGGGGGTGAGAGTGAGGAAGGAAAACCGAAAATCTGAAAATATACTCTGGTGGGGTATCAAATGAAAGCGCATCGCGTGCACATTACAAAATATTATGGTGTATTACTTTTAAGGAAATTAAGGCAATGGAATCGGGGGTTTTTCTTAAATTTTAAATTTAGATTTTGTATATTACATTTTTTGTTTTGAAAATTGGTGTTCAAAAATGTGTATTGTAATGTATTGTTATTAATTATCGTGGGACGATCCTTTACCTGATACCTGCTGATACAGAACGTACTTGGGACCAGCAGCATACCTTATCTTCGTGATGATAAGGTGCCTCGATACGCTTTTCAGTCCGTCGCTATACGCACCGAGTTTCGCATTTATACAGATTCTTCAAAAACCGGTTACAGCGGAACTATACCGTCTAACAATCTGGTGACAGTAAAGTTGTTAATTTCTAAGTTAATTCGCCCCAATCAAACACAATAGCTAGCCTAGACTACAATTATGTGGCGCGCTTGTAGGAACTAAACTTTTAACAAAATTCGCAACTTGCTGATGCGTGACTTTAATGACGTAGCTATCTGAACCGATTCAACAACTGTCTTCGGGTGGTTACGCACCCCAAAATTTTTTGTGCAAAATCTTGTAGCTGAAATACAAGAGCGCGAGTTTTAGGCCCTCGCATCGTGTAGGTACCAAGAATAATCCAGCGGACCTACTCTCGCGAAGTGTTCAGGTGGAAGTATTACATAAGAAACTGCTGTGAGTGGGACCCAGGTTTCTAAAGGATTTAGTGTATACAAACAAATGAAATAACTCCTAAAGATTGATCTGAAATAAAATTAAAGCGTTTAATTGCACACAATTGCACTTACTACCAATAGTTCTTTGAGTATCTTTCCGTTCAATAGATTTTCGAATTTTAGCCGTATAGTATTAGCCATAGCATACAGTACCTACTTCGATTTATACATAAGGCGAGCAACGGGGGACCGCGACTGACCAGCCCGATTGCTGTTAATGGATGCGCTTGCTAAATTATCTAAGTAACATTCGCTAAAGAGTATAATTAATTAAAAACTGGTAAAAATGACAAATTAAGTAACCGGATCGCAAGTTTAAATCTAAATCTGTCTAAAGATACTGAGAATGTTTTACGTGTAGGTGGTAGAATAAGTAATTCACCTGACTTTGCTTTTAATAAGAAACACCCTATAACTTCATCAGCAAAACACATATTTGCATTGTTGTTATTATTATTATTGTATCAATAACGAGAGAACTGGTGGCCACTATCAGGTAGGGACCTGGCTAGGAAGAAAGCTCATCTATTTGTTGTTTGTAAACGCCTTAAGGGCAAAACATTAAGCCCACTTATGGGTAACACACCTCTAAAGAACGCTTAAAGATGAGTTTCCCTTTCTATTATTTAGGGGTAGACTACCCGGGACCAGTGTTCATATTAAACCGAAATGGACGAGGTGCAAAATAATTAGATCCTATATTTGTGGTATTATTAATAACTCATACCATAATTTTGATAACCCTATTTTGAAATAATGGCTAAAGTAAATATATATTTCTTTATTCATTTGTATATACACGCGCTTTAATCTCGAACTCGTTAGCGACCTCTCTTCTGATGCCAACTTACTAGCGCTCAAACGTTTTATTTCTCGAGATGGTAAGCCGCAAAAAATATTTTCAGGTAACGGTACCGAAATTTTATTGCTTTAGCTAATATAATTCGTTTTTAATCACAATATAAAGGGACATTATTAAATACGCACGAGATCAATTGAATTTTCATGAATTCCGACCTACCTCATTTTGTTGGTTTGGGAAGATGGGGTCAAGTGTATTTATCATCTTCGAGTCCTAGTAAACGCGCACCTGACATACAAGGAGTACACGACGCTATTGTGCCAGATCGGAGCTATGCTCAACTCTTGGCCACTAAATACCCCTATCTTCATTTAATTTATCTACTTTTTATTTTAATTCACTAGATGAAGATATCAAGATAAATGATTCTCTAGAACGAACAAGCTTTACAGACAAATCAACACCATTCATCAAAAATGTTTTTTGGTTTTAATGATACCATGAAAATATCAAATCATTTCATTTTATTTAATTTAAGCTGAAAACTCTTGACGCTGGAAAATCCTTTATTTAATTCGGCGGTTGAATTCATTTTTCCAGGTGTATCTTCATAATAAGACAAATATTACAGATTAATAGATATTTTTTAGGAGCTGGTGAATAATTTAGTAGAGATGTATGCTCGATATGCATAAGTGTTATTTGGAGGTGACTAAAGTTTTTAATTCAAATAAACATCAAACTGATTGAAAAGTATGAAATACGTACAATTATTGGCTGGAGCTATCAAAACCGATAAATTCAGTTTTATAGAGTATTGATATACATTTTCGCTTTTACATGTATCAAAGTATGTGATAGATCAATGTAGTCATGGCCTATATCAGGTACTTGAAATTCTTAAGGCTTCATCATCAACAAGAGATAAAATTCGCTTGTAATGTATCAATGTACTATTTTCTATGCTGGTTTGTGTGGATTATATATACACATAAGAGATGATAGCTGGGTTGTTTTATTCGCTTCTCAACTCAGTGTAAAAAATTGAAGCGAACTGTCAAGACAATGTTTTTTCCTTGATTATTCTTAGTTTTTATTTAAATTAGCTTTAAGATGACCTGTCTATGTATGGATATGCGACTAAGGAAATAAACGTTTTGACTTTGACTTTGATATATTAAAACAAGACCTCACAACGTTGAAGGGCAACAAAACAATTAATTTATATAATGTTTAATTAATATTTGAAATAAACTTACGCCTATAGATTGTTTTTATCGAAAAATCGGGCTATTTTTTAATACCTATTAATAATTTTTTTCAATAGAGAGGGGTGTTATATGTTTTTTATGTCTGTCTGTCTGAGACATAATAGCTCCCGAACGGATGAAATTAGTTTTTTTTGTATGAAAGATGAGTTTCTCGCGAGTGTTCATCTTTGATGAAAATCGGTTCACCCGTTTATAAGATATGAGGTTAAAAGTGGGGAAGGAAAACCGAAAATCTGCTAATATACTCGATTGTTGTCTCAAACGAAAGCGCATCACGTGCGCATTACAAAAATTAAATTTAATAATTTTAATTAAATTTATTTATATAAAATAGTATGACTTTTTTAATATAAAGGGAACAAAAATGCTGGAATGAAGTTTATTTTCAAATTTAGTTTATATTTACTGTATTATGCTCCTGTAGCAAAATCGCTAGGGAACGTTTTTACTTGTTGTTTCATTACAAAAAAATCGGAAATATATATATTTTTTAATATTTTATTTCACTAAGTATCCTGTTCGAGCTACTTTAACGCGCCCATTTCGACGAGCTTGACATGTGCGTCAGTAACGAAGTGTTTGATTCACAAACATACAGAAAGTTTGATAAAATCAGTTTACTACCATGGAAACCAATAGACTTGCACGTCACCTGCTATTTCGACTATTTTCGACCAAGCGATGCGTTTTGTAAATTTGAGAGGAACTTGATTAAAATTATCTATCTATATAAATAAAAATGAATTGTTGTTCGTGAGTCTGATTAAAACTCGAGAACGGCTGAACGGATTTATCTTATCTTAGTCTTGAAATGTTCGTGGAGCTCTAGGGAAGGTTAAAAAAGGCGAGAAAAAATCGAATAATTGCCGGGAACATTTTTTACCCGTACGACGCCGGGGCGGGCCGCTAGTGTTAAATAAAAAAAGCAATGCATAACTATATCTTTGAAATAATACAGGTTACAAGAAAAAAATATTCAATTTTATTTAATTATTTTTAGTTTTAATTAAGTCTTACTACCTGACTCCATATATATACCTCTGCAATTGATTCAAAAACAATAAATAAATAATTATTACTAGTATCATTGTTTAATTACCGATTTAGAAAAATATTAATTTTTGATTGTACCCACTAATTAAGCATTGAATTATAGATCTTAATATATCTTAGTCTCCAACGGGAATCGAACCCCACTGAGGTTAAAATAATGATATTTATTATACCTACCGATATTAACTAATGATAACAATAAAATATAGATTTACTAACAATCGTAATAATCAAATCATTTTATATTGTCAGTGCATAGGTACCCGGTCCACGATTATAGTTTTAAAACGCAAGCAAACTTTAACTTTATTAATTCGCTATTGTAGCTTAGAACATATCAAAATAATTATGTAATGTATCCCTTTTGAAGCAATTTTTAGGGTTCCATAGCCAAATGGCAAAATCCGCATCCCTTATGGATTCGGCATTTGTGTCTGTGCGTCCGTATGTGTTTCCGAAACTATAAGAACGCAAACTGTTGAAACTTGTTTAAATTTTGTTCAGGTCCCTTCATCAGCGTATCCAGACCCAAAAACAGTCGCTTGATGCTTGTAACTTGCTTTTAAACGGAATCGCTATTTTAAGACCTATAATTAAATACCAGTGCCATAATATCCTATTATGAAGTTCCAGTAATAAGATCTAACCTTTTTCTGTGGGTACTAGACAAGTATTGGTTTAGACTTGGATATTTAGGTCACAAAATTCGTGGAATGGAATCCCTTGTAAAATGCACCCTGTAGGTAACGAGACGCAAAGCCAAACCGGAATTAGAGAATTAATTTTGCGCGAACCTTTCAACCAAATTTCTAAATAAAAGATGAAAACGCCATCATCATCATCACCATCCGGCAGCCCTCGAAGTAATACTAATAAAACCTGATAAAGCCCCTAGGACCTATTTTTCGTTCTGGGACTATTTTTGCAGGATTTGCTGATATCTTTATTTCTAGTATTAGTAGTATTAGTTTCTAGTAAATTGTTTATTTATTTTATTTTTTTCTTCTTTTTAAGCAGATGTAAGATATTGTTTTCATTTTATTATCTCTTTGTTACCTTTTTTTTTATTGTTAGAGTGTTTGACAGGTTTTTTATATAGATTCGCTATGCGAAAACATGTAAATGGTTCATTGGTATTTTTATTTAGTGTTAGAATAAGTTTAAAAAAACTGTTTGTTTTCCGATTAAAATATAATAAAAATAAAATAAAATAAGAATATCATACAAAATTCGGCAATCAGCAAAGATAGTTATATATATTATACTATATTAATATTCCAATATTATAAAGAGTTTGTTTGAATGCGCCAAGCTCAAGAACTACTGGTCCTATTTGAAAGATTATTTACTGTCGGATAGCCGTTTTAATGAGGAAGGCTATGGGCTTAACACCTTGTACCCGAGGGAAAATCCATTAAACGCGGTCATCGTATATAGTTTGATGTTATATTGTATTCGTTGTAATTTATTGTAGGAAAACTTAGATTAGACTTATGTATGTATATGCTTAGACTAAGGCTCACCAAACGAGGGACAAAATCAGGACTGGATTAGGGGTGCGAAAATTGTACCTTATATAATGAAAATCTTTGGGCCCGGGCTCTGTCTTTGCAGGACGCCATGGCTACGTCGCTGGCAGTAAAATGAATCCAAGCAGTTAATATTAATATCACCATCATCAACCTATTATATACGGTCCCTCATGGTGTTTCCACATTGTAAAAGTTGTTTACATATTTATATTTAGTGAAAATAATTGATTATTGTTTATTCTAGATTGTGTATGACAAATTTGACAAGGCCTCTTTACAGCTGCTTCTACATACTTTGACAAAGCGACTGTTCAGCTGCACTTTTAATTGATTATTTTAATTTGTGTTTTGTTCTTTTAACTTCTCAACATTACCTAGCGTTTAAAATAGTGAAGCATATCTGCAAGACAGCTTTATTTCCATGTATTATATTGTTTGACTAAATTAACCTCATTCTGTTTATTCTTTCTTTAATCAATTTTAATTTAATAGGTTAACTACTACTTACAGAACATCGTCTGAAGATTATATGCTAAAATATCTTCCTATTCTAATACTCAGATACACTACAAATCACACCCTTATATACTTTTATCTCACTAAGCCTTATTCATCTGATTGTATTGAAAGATAGTAATTTTCCTTATCTCATGTACATATGTAGTTACTTACAATAAACCCTCTAACACAGGTATATCTAACAATTTTAAAAGGGTTTCCAATGTATTCATTTACAATGTATAAATTAAGTTATTGAAATAAACCATTTTATTTATTTATTATTATACCATATAGTTCATTTCAAACACGTAAAAAATTTTTGTTTTACAATAGATAACCTTGAATTAAAATATATAGAACGACCAACTGTAAAAAATAAATCAAAATGAAGAATTACGGGCCGGGAAGCTAGGCTCAAGCAACCTTTGACAAGGGCTGTAGCGAGAGGAACTTCCTGACGGTACACTAACGTAGCCATTAGGATCATTTGACTTTTTTAAGGATATAAATGTTCGGAATTTTTAATATGAATTGCTTGGATACGTGTCCGCCAAAGTCGCCATGACGTGCTGAAGAGACTTTGCTAAAGAGGCATTTTGACTGCGTCACACAACTTGAAAGCCCGTGCTCAAAGTGCGCTACTACAGGCCTGCGTTTGGTGTGCCATTGCCTAAAAAGCCAGTTATGAACTATACGGTTAGTTAGTTAAAAAACACTTACTGTTTAAAATGACAATCGGGACCGGTGTCGTTGTGATGTTAATTATATGGGCGGCTGATGTTGCCAGCAGCAAAACTGTGAAAGAAAAAGCTTTTTGTTATAGGTGCAAGGAATCTCTACAATGCTGATATTTAAACTTCACTGGTAAACACGTTCTGCTGAAGGCTGCTCTTACCAAACACAACGCCGTAAAATATTTGGCTGTGACTTGAAATGGTGATGATGATGTTAGGACAATTTTTATCGCGAAATATTCAAAAAGCGAAGTCCTTGGACAGCGGTTTTAATATAATTTAAGGTTTTTAGATATTCTTGAAAAACAGACATGATTCAGTCATTGCATGCGCTGAGTAGGGTTTTTCTACTTTGTCCTAGTTTTGTTTGTAGTTACTTGTTATTAATGTCATAACAAGTAGTTATAATATTTTTTCATTTAATTTAACTAATCTCATATTTTAACCTTACAGTGGTTGTATGCCGCTAGCGTTTATGTGTTTTTAAGGTTAAAAATGCCTTTACAAATTACAGGTTAATAAATCCGAACTACGTATGCTATCCCTATTAAACTAAGAGTGTTCAATTTTGAATTTGATTATAAAGATAAATAAGAAAAGTATATCATATTTTTTCTGTATTTTTTTTGACTTTGTGTTTGCTTTTTTTTATTACTTTCTGCATTTTAATACTTTGTACACCAAATTTCAGAGATGATGGTGAGGAATACATTCGTATTCCTCAAACAACCTCTAGTCAGTAGTTTACAACCAGTTTAAATAATATGTTATTTGAAGTGCAACTAAAAGTCTTTTACACTTTTTAACAGTCTTTTACAGTTCTTGCAATATTTAGTTTTTTGACTGACCTGTTTAAAGTGCACATACATTTTTCAAGAAGAAAAATCCAGAGGGGCGTGGCGGGGTTAGAACCCACAACCTCCGGAAGTGTGCTCCCACTTAGCTAACACGACCACATCGCCTTACTGGTAAAGGTGTACTTACTCTGAGGCCCTCCACAAGGTAAAATCGAATCCGGTGGTGCAAAACCACAGTCCGGCGTGACCGTCGCGTCCACTACGGAGAACTGACATGGCTGTTTCTGTTCACCATAGCGATTGAAGCCTCGGCAGTAAAGAGGTCCGTAGTCGTCTCTCCTCGGCACCCACACGAGTGTGGAGGTGAACCTCGCCCTGTAGCCGGGGACCTTCTGCTGAAGTGTGATGCAGCTCTCATGAGTGGCTCTAAGGTTGTAACAGACTATTCCCGAAACATTTTAGACAGGATTGGCTCTACCGATTTATGGTAAGTGTAAGTATTTAATATACCTAAGTGAATTAGCTCAAGTGTATATGTTTACGACGCCATATAGTCTTGTTTCTCAATATTGTATTCTCATATTTAAGCTGGTTTGATGCATTAGTGATTCCTGTTTTTCCAAAGGTTTCAATATATTGTTCTTATCATAATGTACTTTATGTATTATTTATAATGATACTAATTTACAATTCCTTAATTTTTTTTTCAACTGGTATCATATACAATATTTACTATACAATTTTGTAATCAGTAAGGAAACTTTTTAATCCGTTGGTTTTTTTAAATTTCACAAACATTTAAAGCATAATAGTAAACAAATTAGTTTTTTTTTTGTAACGGCCACTTTCTTACATTTTTTGTTAATTACATTAAAAAAGAATTGGAAATTAAAGAAAGTAACTTATATTTATTATGACGAACAAATTATTTTAAATGCGATGTTTTCACCTATGAGTCCCCATAGTTTATTATCGTTTACCGACTGCGCAGTAGTTTAACGACTAATTAATTTTCAGGAATAGTCTATTTCGCACCCGTATAATGCTTACCTTAGACGTCGTGTATATATTCCTTCCATCAGCAAAAGTCCAGATGAACTGCTCGGGGTCTGGATCAGACTCTACGACGCACACCAAAGTCTCAGATCTACCCTCTACGGCTCTTATAGTCTTGTATGTGTTTTCCGAGCACATCGGCCGTTCTGTGATGATGGAAATAATAAACATGGAAAATTAAATTAAGGAATAAATAAAAAGGTTTATAATGTGTGCAATGTTGGAAGAATCGTCTGAATGTTTGTACAGTGGGTCTTATTTATTAACAAAAACTTGCTGGCATAGGTGCTTGCTGGTTCCTTTTATATCAATCTTTTATCTCAACATGTTATAATACATTTAATAAATACATAATAATAATAATTTCATTAATAATTTCATTAATAATTTCAGTAATAATTTCATTAATAATTTCATTAATAATTTCATTAATAATTTCATTAATAATTTCATTAATAATTACATTTAATTGGATAATGGCCTGACGCTTCGTTACGCGGGCGTTTAAAGAAAGTATCTTAAAATATGCCAAATGTTTTAAAACATAGGAAAGGCTTTCCGCTTTTACGGTATGTCCAAAATATGTTATAGTCACTATGACAAATAACACAAGGGTATCCAATCCGATAGTGAAAGCTCTAACTGTTCTTTTATAAGCTTAGTGCAAATATTTTCTATAAAGAACATACATCAGTATGTCGTATGAAGACAATGTAATTATTGCAAAGCAATGATTACTGTCCACATATACAAGGTGTAACAGAAATCCTTATACAACAGTGCACTATTTATATAAAGATGCCAGAATTGTGATGTCTCCTGTGCAATGTGAATATTGGAAATAACTCGTGCTAATGCCAAAACTGTATGAGTGTATTTTTTCTATGTGCAAAATAGATATACATATCTATAAATGATAATACCTATGATCTACGGCTCAAGAATTTATAATTGTGCTGGTCAAAAGTGAAATGTAGCAAATATCTACCGTAGACAAAGGGGTTTGCCCAGTGAGTGTTCCTTCCTCCGACTTGAATCAATCTTAGTATAGGGAGGAAAAGAGTTTGTAAAATTATGTTCAAAGCCAAATATATAAAATAATGGCTGCATGGGTGCGAGACGTGGAAGGTAATGGTAACGAAAGACGTTTAGCGTCAAATCTAGGTTTTCCTCAACATGAGTCTTCGCCAAATTCTTGGAATCTTCTGTAAAAACAAAATCTCCAACTCTGCAATGAAAATCCGCTCGAACAGATTAAACGTCGAAAATGTAACTGCATTGGTCTAACTTTTAGAAGGGGTCCTTACAACGTCCCGATGCAAGCCCTTGACTGGAATCCTCGAGGGAAGTGTAAACATGGCCGTCCGAAGCAGACCTGGCGGCGCTCGGTCATTGCGAAAGCGGATGCTACTGGTAAAACCTGGAGTTTGATAAAGCGCAAAGCTCAAGAGCGAACGGGGTGGTGTGTGGTGGGGTGTGGATGCTATCAAGCCTTAACATACCTCTACAACACTAGGAACATAAGTCAATGACCAATTAAAAATAAATGTTACACGAAAGTGATGAAGGAAACCAGGCTGCACATAATTTTGATATTTATGTCTCCACCCGGTCGAAGCAAACTTGAACCTAGATTCATAAATAAAAGAAAAAATGCTCTAAGCGTGTGAAGTGAACGTCAAACACTCGGTGCCAATAAAATCAAAACGCCTGCTCATAAGTGAGATGTGTGCCAAGCCAAACCAGTGCCCACTTACGGCCAACATTCACGATCACTCTGTCTTCGTACACTTGCGACAATTTCTCGTGTGTCGCTCTACAGGTTAACTGTTTTCCATTGTCAGTAAGCGAGGGGACAAACGTCAAGGAAGACACTGTAAAGTTTCCTCGATTCACCTCCTAGAGAAACATTTTTGGTGATTATCAAGTCTAGATAGAGAGTACCTACATACATGTACTCCACCATCAATTGCACCACTTACAGCTCCAAGTTACGAACCATGTAATTACCTATCTTGTAAACTGTAAATAAGGCGCGGTCAATTGAATCTGATCTACATTAGAAATAAGATTTTAGTTATATATATATAATATAACTTTAAAATCTCTGAGCCCCGATTTCACCAGTGGCTTTAAATACAATCAGATCAGGCTAAACTTCAGCAAATAATACCTACTTGCATAGCCTTATTTCTGTGTGAATCTCTCACATTTATAACGTGCACGACGGCGACTTTTCTACATATTTCTAGTAACTATCTTTAAGTTCCTCTTGAAGTGAGTTTATTTTATTGCGTTTTGTAAAGGTCCAAGGGAAATGATAAAGGAAATGAATCGAAGATAAGAACGAGGTGGCTCACGAGTTTTCAGCCGTAAAGGGCGGAGGATTTGAAAAGAAATACCCACCTATTTTACAACATAGTCACCGACCAACCAAAAGCGCGAATAAGTTTTCGTTCAAAGTTACAAGAAAGTGTAAGTATATAAAAATGTTGATACTATTTATTTTTAAGTGATTATTTATTTATTTAAGCGAGTAACCGTAGTGTAAATAATTTCAAAAATCAAATATAATTAAGTGACATCAGATTGTGGTCAAATAAATGCTCATCTAACATTAAAAAAACTGTGTGTTATCGTGCGATGAACTTAAAATGTGTAATCGAAGGTTGAATAAATACCAAAAAAATATACGTTAAATTGTGACATGAACTTAAAAGTGTGAAATGTGCGAGTAAGTTCGTTTCCCTGAGATTTCAATAATAAATCCACTAACCTTATAAACATTTGGCCTGAGCATGGCGCCTCCAAGGTACCACGTGACACTCGGCGACGGGACGCATCCGAAGATGACACACGCCAGGACCCTTGGAGTACCCACCTCAAAGTCATTCTTGTCGTCTGTTCGTATGCTAACATTCAAGCGAGGAGCTACGGTAAAATAAAAATGGTTCGTAAAAACAAGGAGAAATAAAAAAAATATATACTGAACACATGCAATTTTGTGGCAATATGTATGACTATTTAAATAATTGAATATTTACTTATCTTTGTGTACAAATTCATGGGAATAAATGATCGTGAATTGATTGGATTTAAATAATATGTAAAGCAATCGCTGTGATCGGCAGTTTGATGTGAAGGTTCAAATGCTGTTTTCAAATTTATTTTACCAGCAGTTTTTCCTTGCTCTGGTTGTTTATAGATTTATGTATTCAAAATTACAACTATTTGAACACGAATGGGCTAATTAAAAAAAGATGTAATAAAAAAATTATATCAAATGTGTTTAAGTATATAAAATGAAATACACAACCAAATTTTTGAGAAAAAAAATTGTGTTTCTTTTTAATTTTATTTAATAAGAGTATTTTTTAGATTTTTTTCTAAAAATATCATTTTTTAATAGACACATAAAAAAACTATAAGAAAGTATAGATAAGTTTTAGGAAATGTTAAGAAAAATCAAATGCCATATTAACTAAACGTATCATATGAATAATAAAATAATTCTAGAATACTATTAATAAATACTAGAAACTCACATTCATCATTGGGTGCCGGCGCTGCCAACGTTATAGCTGCCCAAATGATCTTTAGAGCGAGGAAAAGCAGTGCATTTCTGGAAAAAAAACATATGTTAGAATGAAGACTAATAGTGTTAGAATAGTTCAAACACTAAACACAAATAATCTAGGTGTTTAATAATAATAAAATGTTGATTTGTGTATTAAAATATTAGTAAGTGAGAGCTGTATCAGGAGGAGTCTTCTGACACAGCGCTGGTTTTCAGCGGTTTAAGTGGGTTTCGTGTAAAAACATTTACACGGGACTAACCCGCTATGTGGACCTAAGACCCTCAAGGAAGGAGATAATAATTCATTTATTTCCACATAAATAAAATGAACATAAAACTTTACAATCTACCGTATCAAATAAATTATTTACTGTGACAAATATTTGAGTACAATCGAGATTACAAGTACAAGTACAAGTACAAGTACAAGTACAAGTACAAGTACAAGTACAAGTACAAGTACAAGTACAAGTACAAGTACAAGTACAAGTACAAGTACAAGTACAAGTACAAGTACAAGTACAAGTACAAGTACAAGTACAAGTACAAGTACAAGTACAAGTACAAGTACAAGTACAAGTACAAGTACAAGTACAAGTACAAGTACAAGTACAAGTACAAGTACAAGTACAAGTACAAGTACAAGTACAAGTACAAGTACAAGTACAAGTACAAGTACAAGTACAAGTACAAGTACAAGTACAAGTACAAGTACAAGTACAAGTCCAAGTACAAGTACAAGTACAAGTACAAGTACAAGTACAAGTACAAGTACAAGTACAAGTACAAGTACACGTACAAGTACAAGTACAAGTACAAGTACAAGTACAAGTACAAGTACAAGTACAAGTACAAGTACAAGTACAAGTACAAGTACAAGTACAAGTACAAGTACAAGTACAAGTACAAGTACAAGTACAAGTACAAGTACAAGTACAAGTACAAGTACAAGTACAAGTACAAGTACAAGTACAAGTACAAGTACAAGTACAAGTACAAGTACAAGTACAAGTACATGTACAAAGTACAAGTACATGTACAAGTCCAAAGTCCAAAGTCTTATGTTCAATGTTTAATCGTCAATGTCCAATATCCAAAGTCATATTTTTAATCGTCAATGCCCAATATCCAAAGTCTTATGTTTAATCGTCAATGTCTAATATCCAAAGACTTATGTTCAATGTTCAATGTCTAATGTTTATAACAGGTCATTCGGTCCATTTATTTGGTGGTCGTCCTAAGCCGCGGTAACCTATCCGCTGTCTATTCTAGCCTCAACTGTCATCTCTTCTTCCTTCATTTTTGTCCTGATAACACACGTTCTTTTCCTTAAATACCTTACTTAAGTACCTTTGTATTTTATAGCGGCTTCAATAAATGAGATAATTAACAAGTATAATCAATAAACATGATATTGGACATTCTTAAAAAAGTCTCAAAAAAATCTTAAGTAAAGTTCAGCAGTAGGTACACGGCTTACGGTTGAAACGATGATAACGTTAACTCATTAATTATGTAATTAATGTATTTTTTTAGCGCCGCAAAGTTCATTTTAAAACAGACATAGGTGCCTATTAGTTGTAAAAAATATATAATAAAGTAAAAATTAACAAATTATGACTCATACGATGTAACTATTTAGTAACGCATACCCTATTTTCTAAACCAATAATTGTTGACCTATAAACGTAATAAACATGTTGCAATTGTGTTGAAATAACTTAAAAGGTAAGGGTGCAACGGCTCAAATTACGCTGGTTTTAGGGAGGTTTTGACACGCAACCTTGCAACCCTTGTGAGTCACTTGCAAAGGGGAGAGAGGATACACCTTTACATCTGGCCCTAATCTAAAGAAACAGTAAAAAACGATTTTTCTAAGTTTAAATAAATATGCGTTGGCGATATTGGCGATATTACTTTCATTAAAAATACTGCAAAGACTTTTAATTAATCTCGTGTTTTTTTTAATATTTTGCCCTGAATTGATGATGATGATATAGATGAGTTTGAGATCGCGAAGATAAATGAAAGCGTACATATTTTAGAATCCTTTAGTTAACCAGCAATATGTAAAGTATTCGTCGACCTGACACAAACATCTTATTGTGTAGAACTTGATTCGATCTTTAATCGACATTTATTTTTCACCGTATTTAACCTGTATCTAGCTTTCGGAAAAAAAGAGCTCCGTATTTCCGTAATTTCTCCCTCGAAAGCCGTATTAAATTTCCTTTTTAAATCTCTTCAGCTCAATTAAAATACTTAAAAATGAATAATTTAGGTCAATTAATAAAAAGTTAAAAACAATGTATTTTCTGAATAACGTTTTATTGTACCTATACATTTATTTTAAATCCATTGGAAAATCATGATTTTAATGTATATTAGATACCATACAAAGATCGGAACAAAATATTCAGATTTTTTAAATAAATGAGCGTAAAGTACTCATATGTAGACCGCTAATCGAAAAGCGCAACGTTTATGCTATCTTCGAAACGAAATGATTGTAAATTTTGATTGAGACTGATGTCCGGCCTAGATACTTATTTATGATGATTTTTTTTATTTGGCATAAATTCAAATACCTAATAGCCCGTTTTTATTTTAAACAGACCTTTTAAATGACATCCTACACCACGTCTAGTTTAACTGCGCTATTAAAGTTTTTTTATTCCTCGTAATTTTCAGAGCAACGGACACCGAAACTATTTCCAATACCTTTTTTCACAAAGCACCTTTCAGCTGACAAAACACCACTTCTTGAAACATTTATGTGTTACATACGGAAGAAACGTTCAAACAAGCAATAATAAAAAAAAACAATTAAATAAATAGTAGCAGAAACTTTTAAAACTTTCACAAAGTTCCTGAAAGTTAAAACTTCTCTTATTAATTCAAATTCTCTTAAAATTCAAAACGGATAAAAATTATAAAAATATGCAATTTAAATATAAAACCTCATGAAAATAATAAAGAATAAAGGAGATAAAAATAAACGCCCCGAAACATACACAAAACTATTTTTTAACTTTAACGTAACAAAAAACCCCATAAATCAAATAAAATGTTAACAACACAACATAAAATCACAAATTAATAAAATACTTACTTGGTAATACGCATGACGCACATATTTCGTCTTTACACTCAATCTAAACTTGTATTTAAATATGAAAGTCGCGCGGGCTTCAACCTAGGCACTGTTGCAGGGAAGCGTCTAACCAAGTCGAGCTCTGGCTGAGGACTGTGCAGAGCACGGCCCGTACGGCAGGAAATTAATGTGATCTCTGAATTGCGCAGAAGCCAATATCTCATGCTATCCTGGATCTGATTGGCTAGGCTACCGGCTCTCCCCACTTTATACCCCTCCAGGACTTTAGCGCGCTTCATTAATTACGAACAAAGTTATCTAAAATATCGTAGTAGTTTGGGAAAATTTGACAAGCTAATTATTATTGGATTGGATTTTAATATAATTTGGATTTTAATCGTGAGGGTTATTTAATTTGCATTACTTTGCTGTAACATAGTTTCTTACTAGCAAGTCCTAAAGACTGTGTTAATTATGATGGTTAATACTTTCTCTGGTTTTTAATAAATGATTGATTGATTTGTTGATATTGAAAAATTTCCGAATAAGGGCGGTTCTCCGAGACCTATATGTTTTTATGTATCACGCACTCTTGATGGAGATCATCCTTAGGATAAGAAATCTTAATAATATATATAAATCTCGTGTCACAATGTTTGTCCTCGATGGACTCCTAAACCACTTAACCGATTATAATAAAATTCGCACACCATGTGCAGTTCGATCCAACTTGAGGGATAGGATAGTTTAAATCTCAAATTATAGTCGCAATTTTAATTTATTGCTAATTATTTGTTTGTTATTATCTACAGGTTAACAAAAGTGTAAAATAAATGTCTTTTTATAGGTTTTCTATGATTTCTCTTGATAGGCTATTTATATGTGGTGGTAATATACTCTTTGAGCTATTGTCTATGTCTCGAAAGTTCAATAATCATTATAAAGGTTGTCTATGATTTTGCTTGATAAGCTATTCATACGTGGTGGTTATAATACTCTTTGAGATATTGTCTATGTCTCGAAAGTTCAATATTCAACATAGTTTTCAATCATTTTTGTCTGACATGAGTTTGAAGTACTTAATTATTATTTTTTTTATTTTTATTATCATTGTTTTACGTTCATCAAAGCCTAAATTAGTTCAGCTTAAAAGTAACACGACATTCATTGACTGTTATTATTATCATTGTTTCAATTTTCGTCTTTGTTCGTAAATAATTTCATTCTACTAAAGGGTTATAGTAGTAGAAAGTAAAATAAGGAGATAAACATATTTTTTTACAAATACCATCTGTGTGAAAAAGCATAGTGGACTCCGTGACTGATGTTCTCTTATCGTTCCTCTTAGATTGTTTACTATAATGTAATATAACAAAAACTATACTTTAGCCACAGCAACGTGTGGCCGGGTCAGCTAGTAACTTTATATATTTAAAATAGAATAGAAAAAGTATGAACTTTATTATTTACGTTTATGACGCACAAAATAAAAAAATAACTATTTAAAAAAAAGTGTGTGTTTGTCAGCTACGACGCACGATTGGAGTTTACTCCTTACGAACGATAGATAATTATGATAGGGTATATATCGAATAGAAAAAAAGGGTAAATGAACGCATCTGCTAAAATAAGGATAGATAAGAGAAACAAACATATATCTGTAATTATTCGGATATTAATATAACTTCAATAAAGCGTATTACATAAAGTATGTTACAAAATAATATAAATAAAATACATTGACACTACGAAGTATTGCGCAAAGAGGAGACCTCGAGAATGAGATACGCTGTGTAATGTATTCCATATCATTCTTTTACACGTAGTAAACTCCAAAAAATATCATATAAGCTGTTTAAGACAAATACTTTAAAACAAAATTAGTAGACGCTCCCGCTATTCCGCCGCAGTCGCTTTGGTCACGCAGGTTTTGCCGAAGCATAAAGCTTGACCACGGATCTTGACTGTGCATCTTCGCTAAAGTGTCTCTCAGTCCTTAAGCATAATTGCTCTCAAAATATAATATCTAATTACAAGCTAAGTAGTGCACAGAAATAAATTAGATCCTTACATCATTATGAAACAATATAGAATAATAATGTCCTTCGGCGATTAACCGGTGGTAAGCCAACTAAATAATCAGCGACTTCGACGAATCTTGATAGTGAGAATGCGGCGATAGTCTATCAACTTTTGCAAACACAGAAAGCGCAAAATACTATTTGACGTTACTTTAGGTCGACTTTGCACAGATGCACCTGTTTATCCTCCTCCGCGCGTCGATTTCCTCATTACTGAGGGTCGTGATTCCCTATTTGTGGCATGATCTTCTTTCGGACCGAAGCTCGCCACTTGTTCCTCTCCTTCGCTGAGTGAGGGAATTATGTAAATTGGTGGCCAAAGTTGCTCGCTCGTTGGTTGTTGTTGGTTGGTTGGTGGCAAAGGTGTGTTTATATACACCTTTGCCACCAACCAACCAACAACAACCAACGAGTAAGTAACGAGTAGTTCGGTACTTAATCTATATGAAATATAAGTTCACTCTAATAGATAAAAAAAAGTAAGTTAGATACTTATTTTGTTAAGTAAGATAAATATTCTAATCACTTACCTACGCCATTTATTAATAAGAATCGTATTTCAGTGGTGATTTTGTAACCTTTACCTTCATAGAAAGGTATACAACATCATTATATCAGTGGTAGGACGTTCACTACTGGATAACCTCCAATTATTTCAGTTTGAGGAGGTCTGCAATCAATTAGCGTGGTATGGACATGTCATGAGAAGGGATGAAAGTCATGTGACAAGAAGAGCGTTAGATATGAATGTAGATGGATATGTGAGAAGAGGTAGGCCGAAGAAAAGATGGATGGACTGTGTGAAAGATGACATGTGTAAGAAAGAGGTGAGTGTTGAGATGACGCAGAAAATGGAAACATAAAACATGTTGTGCCGACCCCACGTGATGTGGGATAAGGTCAGGAAGAACAAGAAGAGGTCTGCAATCACCGTGATCCCGCAGCAAATAATTACAAAGTCATCCGTCCACCTAATGGACGTCTTTCGCTGTGTTTTCAGATCCGAGGTCCACATTCTACAACTTTTTAGCCCCAACGACTATACGTGCGATATGGCCTGCCCACTGATACTTCAAGGAGCTAATCCGCTTGGCTACGTCGGCGTTGACTCATATTAAAAAATGTGGTAAAAATATCTCTTCTAGTTTTATAAATCAACAATAGTTGTTAAGCATAATTTTGTATTAGATGGTGTGTCATTAATATATTTGTTAAGTGTTCGTACAACTGCCTCAGTGGCGTGGTGGGCGATTCCCGCCGAGGGGTGAAGTGTTTGTATGTTCTGCAAGCACTTTCTACTTGGTCTGGAGTGGCCTGGGTGTTTAATACGTATAATAAAACATCTTATATCAAAAATTCTCGTGTTACAATGTTCGTTCCTGTACTCCTCCAAAACGGCTTGACCGATTCTCATGAAATTTTGTGAGCATATTGAGTAGGTCTGAGAATCGGCCAACATCTATTTTGCATGCAAAACAACGTAAGTATGTCTATTATATTTAGTATATCAGATGTTTAGTAGCGGAAATATTAATTTATTTACATAAAATAATTATATGCTATTTATAACTTGTTAGGTTTAAGTTATCTGTAAGTTATATTATGTTATTTATAAATAAATCAATATTTTTTGATATCTCATCCTATTCCAGAGAAACTCCGAGCATAGCGTTCTCCATAGGGCGTAACCATAGCTCTAAGAAGAATATTTATATGCACGAGTTTAATTAGCACCACTACTAAGTCGGGGTGGTTGCCGTAATAAAATGCATGCCTTCTAACGAATTGACTTTAGTGATTCCAGTTTAAGTGAATCACCGTTAGATAGGGTGACAATGTATAATGTTGGTAAGGACATGTTACCAGAAATTAATAGAAATAATATATATAAATATACCTATATATAAGAGATTAAATGAATGTTGTCGATATGCGAAAACATGTAAATGGTTCATAGATATTTTTATATAGTGTTAGTAATAAGTTTATTAAAACTGTTTGTTTACGATTAAAATAAAATAAATTTTGTTATTCTTTTAATTATTCTATTATTTCTGTTAATTTTGAACACCGGATTTGTTTCATATATCTAAGTTTTAAAATGTCCCATTTTTGTAAATTTATAGTTTATTTAATATGAATAAGTTTTATCTATGAAGTAGGTATATTATAACCAAACCATCTTGAGTTTGGGTTAAATAATAGTACCATAAGAAAAAAACTTACTAAAGTAATTTAAAAGAATTTAGTTCAAACTTTAAGAATAAATCATAAAAAAAAATATAAAATTTATTAAATTATATCGGCTAACTATACAGTTTATGGTCACCCCAGTCTTCCCATACGGTGTTAGAAGGGGTGTTGTGACTCAGTCAGGTGAACCCTGGTGATTCACTAATAGTGAACTAAATACATATCTGACTATTGACCTAGCCGACGACTGTTATAACCAAATAGTATTGCCCGAGTTTAATGGGTTTTCCTAGGTAAATTAGTCATTTTTCCTCTAGAGTAAGTAAAAAGCCTACATCGGTATTTACAAATGATACTTTGTTAAGTAGCAAGGCCAAGTAAAACATTTCTCTGTTATTTCTTATAATGGCAAAAACCACTCAAGTATCGTCAAAAATTCAAGTACTCAAAAAGCCACGTTGGCTTAGTGGGAGCACACTCGACTTTCATTCCAAAGGTCGTGGGTTGAAATCCAGCCACGCACCTCTGGATTTTTCGTCTTGAAATATGTATGTGTGCTTTAAAACACGTGCTGTCACGGTGAAGGTAAAACCGGCATGTTCTGAGAACTTTAAAGAGTTTGAAGGACATGTGACATTCACCAACCGCTCTTGGGCAGCGTTTTGAATAAAGGCCTAATCTCTCGCCAAGAGTCGCCAAGTCCCTGTATCCCAGCAGTGGGAACTTTAACAGTAACAAGCCGTGGTCTCCATTTTTGGACTTTTCGGCCCCAACGACCATCTGTTCTGCGAGCTATATGGCCTACCCTCTGCCACTTTAAAGAGCCGGTTGGCTTTGTTTCCTCATTTCTTATTCGATTCTGTAGAGAAACCGCCAGCATTGCCCTCTCTATAGCTCTTAATGCGACTCTCAGCCTATTCATGAGACCCATAGTCAACAATAGTTGTTTGTATATGGTTGGAGCGCTACGGAAAAGCAATTCGTAATGCAACTTCGCCTTCGTGGTTCCGCTAGAAGGTGGTATGATGACCTGGATGACTATACACTTGACTGGGAAGGGTGGAAGCGAGCGTTAGTAGTAGCTATTCCAAGGGCCATCGACTTCGTCGACAAATTAGAGATTATGCTGTTAAGAACCAAGAAAGATTCGGAAACTATGAGCAAGTACTACCACGAGGAGTTGTCAGCCATTAAAAAATGTGGAATCCAGGGTGAGGATGCGATTTCTTGCATCATCAAAGGACTCCCAAATGAGTTACGAGCAAACGCTAAAGCCTACAAATGCCAGCAACCGGAGGAGCTATACTACGGCTATCTGTCATCGTTTGAAAACTACCGGAAAGAGGAGGAGACTGGAAGGAAGGCTACGTGGATAAGGGGCTATCAAGATGTCCCAACTCCCACAGGGACAGCGGCTACACAAAAGAGCCAGGAGCTCGGACGGAAGGTCTGCTACTTATGTCGCCGCCCTGGGCATGAAGCTAAGGACTGTCGGGGGCGAATGCGTTGCGACAACTGTATGCGGATTGGTCATACTGCTGCTAACTGTTGGGGTATAAGTTATTAATTAATAATTAATTATTAATTAATAGTTAATTGACACTGATAGTAAATTGCATATTCTTATTAATGACAAAGCGAAAGCGCTCGAACTTTGTGTGCTACCATCTAGCGTTGTGATGAAAGGGCTTGGAGGTGCGTATATAAAGTCTTTAGGATCTTCATTTATAAATGTGTGTATAGTATAGATAACGTATGTTTGAGAAACTACGTTGAAATTACTAATTCCATTTAGGCGACATAGATCTAATCATTGGTCAATCTATGATTAATCAGTCTGGCATAAACTTGGTAATAACTCCTGTTTCTGTTACCTTTGTAGAAGCTTCCGTCACAGTAAGTAACCTACAACTCATTCAGTTAGAGAATACCGACTGTAATTCAAAATACAATGTGTATCTGAAATGCCATGTTACGATTGCGCCACAAAGCATAAGATTCCTTCAAGTATTTGTTGATGTAGAGTCAAACGGAGATTTGTTTTTTCTCACTAATTCTGTATACATTCAACTTGGACAAATATGTTACGTCATTCCCGGGGGACTAATTTGTATTGAAGGTTATCTAAAGTCTGTGTGACAAATAAAGTCTGTGTCACAAATAAAGTCTGTGTGACATCTAAAGTCTGTGTGACAAATAAAGTCTGTGTGACAAATAAAGTCTGTGTGACATCTAAAGTCT
This sequence comes from Gymnoscelis rufifasciata, assembly GCA_929108375.1. Classification (NCBI taxonomy): domain Eukaryota; kingdom Metazoa; phylum Arthropoda; class Insecta; order Lepidoptera; family Geometridae; genus Gymnoscelis; species Gymnoscelis rufifasciata. The sequence continues at coordinate 5,527,844 of OV815301.1, forward strand.
GTGTGACAAATAAAGTCTGTGTGACATCTAAAGTCTGTGTGACATCCAAAGTCTGTGTGACAAATAAAGTCTGTGTGGTATTCCAAATAATATAATCGTCTGTGTGACCTATACTCAGAGGATTTCCCATCGTTGCATCGAATAAAACACATTTTGCTCGTTCAATAATAGTCCTGCTGAATCGTTGGGACCGTTCTGCTCTGGAGTGTAAGGGTTAGTTTTAAAGTTACGAATTCGATTCCGATTAAATACGCTTATTTCTAGAAGTCAAGGATAGGTTTTATTAATAATTTTATTATTTTATTCTACTTATAAATAGTTAGGTACACACCATTGGCGGCGTCGATCTAAGTGGTGTGCCGACAGTCTCTTAATAATTACAAAATGTAGATTCACCGATCACCTACTATCACTACTTTGTAATGTCAGCCGCTTACTTTCCTACTGCATGATTATGAAAAGCGACGATAGCGGCTACTGCTTTTCCCGTGTTTTCCAGGTGAATCCAGTGTACGAAGGAAACCAGGAGCGGCGTGGGGCACGGCCGCAATTGTCGGATGGCCGAGTGTTACGGGATTAATCCTGCACTCTGTGGCAACCATCGACACACGATGGATAGAGGAGCGGAGGGAGGAGATACTCTCTGGATACGTGGTTGGATAGTAAAAATATAAAAGAACAAGAGAAATAATAGTTTTACTATTTCCCAAGAGCCCCTTTCACATTTAGTAACATCGTTTAAGAGCAAATACAAAGCCGGGTCTATTGTCATAATTAGCCTTTGTTTTCACTACAACTGCAGCTTTTACCACCCCCGGCTCTGGTTCTCCCCATCTACAAGCCCCATCTTAGACCACATCGTTACTTTACATCAGGTGAGATTGTAGTCCAATGTGGCTTCAAATAAAAAAAAACTGCACGCCCTTGGATTGCTGTAATTTTCTCGTCCCTTTAATTTAAGAACATTCACAAAAGTGATCGTAGACATTATGAATTATTCCAACGCACTTGTACCTCTCGAAAGTTACTGACCATCCGACCTGACTTTTACTATTTCAACACTGTTCAACTAGTGACTTTTTCACTATGTTTCCAAACACTATTTTGCTGTTTTTTAACCGAATTCGTCGCGTGTTTTTTTTTCTATTTTGTTTATGTTTGTTACCTTTGAACTTTGATTTCCGTGGCCGATATCGATAATTCTATTTTTAAATTTAAGCTGTTGCTTGCAAGTTGGTCCCATTACATAATATTATTTATCAATTGTTAAACTAAATAGTTCTCGAGTTATATTGAAATAATAGCTTTTCACATCACGGCGTCAGGTTTTTTGGATTTTCGTATACCTACCGTATTTTGAGGTTATTGCATTAGCATAGCACTATAGCAGGAAGGTGACTGAGACGATACGAGATTATAGTTTACGAAGTTGCCTCGAGTTACCAGGACTTGGGACTTCGCCAGACTCTGTGGTGGAAGACATCTTGTAAATGACATTTTTGGGCCGTGTCATCCCCTACCGAACTAACGAGGCTCTAGCATTAGTGTCGTTAAACGTAGTGCTTATATTCTCTTTGGTTAGCCAAAGAGAATATAAGCACTACGTATAACGACCAACCCGCATTGGATTGGACTGGTTGGTGGATTGTGGCCTAATCCTTATATTTATTCCTATTTTGAAAAAGACCTACATAGGTCCAGCAGTGGAAATCCCAACGGGCCACTGGTGATAATGTTTTTTTGTTCAAATTACGAAGCAAGGGAAAGAGAAAATCAAGTTCAAAGGGGATTAGATAGTGAAATAAAAGTACAAATATTTTATTTTAAATTTTATATTAAGCACAATCTAAATCCGTACAATATATAACTAGCTTATTTCCATGATTTTTTTTGCAAAACTCTGTTATTTATTAATCAAGAAAACGGACAAGTACACAACTTAGTGATCTGCTCTTGATAAACCCCTACGTGGTAATCAAAATTAGGGACAGTTTAGAACTACAGATCTTCAACTCAATGCCGCTGCCGGCCTGAAGTTTAAAACAACTTTACTTTATGTTACGTAATGAATTCAAATAATGAGCGTTTTTCATCAGTACTGTTTAGCGCCCTCTTGTGGAATTTAACAATTTGAATAAATATTCTCATAACTCACAAGGTCGGACAAATTAAACCAATGTTAAAATTATTTAAAGTATAGAAAAAATTTAGTTATTTTGAAGTGAACCCAGCCGAATAAATCATAAAATTTGAAATTAAACCAAAACCACAAACAATTTGATACAAAATTAGTACGATTTGAATTGTTATAGATAACTGCTTGTTTTTCTAACTATTCATTTGTTACTCCTGTTAATATTCTTTTAACTGAAGTAAATATTTAAATTGCTCTGTATTGTATTATTTGTGTTTTCGACGTATATAAATATGCTTCAATCATATTCTTATAAATATATATATATATATTATTAATACAGTAACGAAAAACGCTCATTCTTCCATGAACATGACTCAAACAGCGCTATAAATACAGCCTCCTACCGGTGAAAATAGGCAACTTATCCAGTTCCTAAATGTTTTATACATATAATAATGATTAAAAAAATATATATACTTTGTACGTCTCTGATCTCTTTATCCCGCTGTCCTACAAACTTGTGTTAATATAATAATTCACAAACTATAATTATAAACTTTTATCTCTTACGAAGTATGTTGATAGATATTTAAAAAAATCTATGCATTTTTAAACAAATGCTTTACAAAGGATCGTCGGATACGATTTTCGTCCAACAATCGTTTAAATCTAAATATCATCGTAATACAAAACACTGAGAAATGCACCTTAACGCCTGTGAATATTTATCTTATATACTATACTCTGCTCGCGTTACCGTTAGAGTAAATCTTGTTTACATTTCGCTTACGCCGAGTATATAAATATCTATACGTCTGCTAGTGCAAGCTTTCAGCGAAAAGAGCATCGTTAATTTGAAAACACGTTTCCCAGCGAAATATGTTCTCAAAATGACGTGTCATATAAATATTAATTTACAGTTACGTGCGCTCAAATCCCTCACAGAGGGAAATGGAATCACTAAATAAAACATTTCGAATTTAATTTGAACGCTTTTTGCGCAATTTATTATATTTATATTTTCTAACGTAAACATAAATAACAAAACATATTTTTCCCTTTACAATTGACTGTGATCTAAGCGTTGCACATAAAAAAATACCAATGAATTAGTGGTCAATTAAAAAATGCCTTGTCCATGACACAAATAATTAAATACATATAATAATTAGTTTCTGTTTACAACTCACCCAATAACATGTGAGCACATCGGATAGTTGCATAAATCACTAAAACACACGCAAACCCCGAGGGAGCGTAGTTTTAAATTTTCAAGCCTAATATAAGTTGATTTACCTACTTCATATGTTTATTTACAATGAAGGCCTTGAATGTATCTACTCTCCATTAGTATGAGCAGTCCGAAAAATGAACTGATCATGAAATATCATCTATAACGATGATAAAAGGCATACACCAAATGCGCGTTCACGCCTACATTGATTGAGTGAGATCGCGTGAATTACGTACAAAATGACTTAAGTATAGTTAAACCTCCACATAATTTATCTTCGAAAATAATTTATAAGGAACTGAGTAATAAATTAAAAAAATAACGTTTCATTATCCCTGAAACAACTATCACCGACAGTCTCTATCTAATAATTAAATTATTAATATATGTACATTGTGTTTAAGTATTTTACTATGCAGGCGTTCAGTTGCATTTCTTAGTAACATCTAAATAACATACAGCCTTTTACATTCATTTTCTATCACCAGCCTTAGTTACCGCTACCTAGTTTGAAAATCGTCATATAATTTAGATTTTACAATTTGAGTACATAATATACCCATCGACATGTGTAAATATAATTTAAGGTTCGATTTCCAAGTCGATAATTCATCCGGTCGGTAAATGTCGTGTACTTATAATATAAAACTGCAATTTCATGGATGATGTTGGCATGTGGTGGTGTTTAACCTTGAAAATATTCAATGCGCGAAATCACCGTAACGATACACATACATCAGGAAAACATTTTAGTGTGAACTTTTTGCTTCATTATAAAATTAACCCTAATAGTCATAATAGTAATAATAGTCATAATAGTAGGATTAATGAAAATAACTCAAAAAGTACTGGACGAGTGTCATCAAAACTTCAAAATCTAGTCCCGGAGAACATTGTTAATAGTAACAATTCTCCTAATAACACAAATATTGTTATCATACAAAGCTAAAAATGGCTTCGCAATTATTATAATGACTCACATATTTATAATTTATCTACGTCTTGTTTCGGGTCCTAAAAGGTTATCATTGTTTGATACCAACAATCCGGTCCAAGTTCCATCAGTACTAAATACGATCTAGGGTATCAGTTCAGTTACAAAATTAACCTAAACAATTCAATGTACTGACTCGCGCTTCGTACTCACGTAACATAATTATTTCTAAATCAACGTAATATATTTAAGAGGGGCTTGCTCAAATAATTGAACTCAAATTTAAATAATTTGAGAATAATCGTGGCTGTAATCCAAATAATATGATAGCCGGTAAACTGAGATTAGGTCTAGGACGAGATTTAAATAAATTGAGCCAAACCACTCTTAAATGTTCTATGCGTAGGCCAAATTTGAGGTTAGGCTTATTTTTTTTCGAGTGTAAGGTGAATATCGAAAATAGATAGACAATACATATTATAAAGTAGTTACAATATGCACATTTTGTACATTCAACTCAATAATATAGACATAGAATACATAAGAAATAACTAGAAACATTCAAATCTCTGTTAACTAAACAGTACCCCCGTTTAGGTTAAGTACCAATAAGTCACACATACATTACATGCACTTAAGAAATCACATAAAAATTACGAAACACATTTACACATATAAAGGGGCACTCTTCGGGTATTTTCAATCCATGGTGAATATAGTTTGAGAATATTTTTTTTTACATTTTTGTTCATTTTGTATAAATTTTAGACAAAAATTATTATTATCGCCAAATTTAGACAACCTTCGTCCTAATAATGGTGTAACATAACATCTTCCTCTTATTATTTAATTTAACAATTTTATATTAATTTATTTCCCAAAGCTTCCACATAAAATCACATAACATCCTAACTAACGGGTTGTACCCAAACATTTAAAGGAGCGCTTAGCGTATTATAATTTAATTGATGATTTTAAATAATAAAACCACCGTTTTTTGCTAAAAAAATCCAAATATGATATCAAAACGATAACAGATTTTTATTTTTATAACTTTCTTTTAATTTTAAATGTGAGTTCATTGTCACATGTATATGTCAATAAATGATACAACTTAATTAATTTATTAATTAGATGTACATCACAAACACATTATTTTAATAAATTTAATTGATATTAATCAAAGGTATAAAAATATTTTTAATTAAACAGAAAGTATGAATGCTAAGCGCTTTACATAAAATATTATTAAACAATTATATTACACAAAAATCATCGACATAAATATTTGAATCATAGGATTTCCCGTCTTAACGTTCACTTTTAGACGCGTTTACTTTTTAACATTGAATTCGTGCTAAATTTGAAATTTGAGTTATTTTTAATTAAGTATGGAACTCTTAGACACGAGCTTAGACCTCACCACAGCTGTTATCTAAATCACCTAGCAATATTTATTTATTATTATTAAAACAAGGCAGAAATGGAAACTACTGCCAAAGCTAAAATTTCCACTGGATTCAGTATTAAAATGTAAACTGCTTCTACTACTGACTAATCAATCAATTCATTCATCAATAAAAATAAAATCTGTGTCAAGAGCATATAAAAATTCATTGAATTTCGACAAACGAAAAATAATGTAATGAGTTTATTTACTCATTCTATTACAAAAAATAAAATAATAAATAAAATAATATATCAATAGATTTATAATATATACAAGAAACATCTATACCCTACAGGCTACACTACACATTCAAGGCAAAATATCAAAGGTCATAAAATCTAACTTAAACAACTTGTGTTCGCGTCTTGTCATAACATAACTATTATGACATGTTTAGGGATTTCTACCATGTACAAGTCCCAAGTACCCAGTCAGTACATAAAGAGGACGCTGTCTAACTCAGACTATTGTAAAAATGTGTGTAATCACGGATTACCTACTGTTACTTTACTCAGAGATGGTAAAAGGGCTCCTAAGAAAGAGGTGTGATCATACTGAAACCCTATGATTCACATCTGAAGAAGTGAGGGTGATGGAGAGTTATTCGGCTTCGCGTCGACGTTCTCCTCTTCAGCAGTGCCATCTGTTTCGGAGTCGGAAAACTCGGTGGTGATGCGCTCTTGCAATGCTTGGAGTTCCTTCTCCAGTACTTGCTGTAAAACAATATTACACATCTTAACTTGTGTATGCTAATATTATGTAGCTTAAGAGTTTGTTTGTTAAGGTTAATCTCAGGAAGTATTGGTCCGATTTCAATAATTATTTCAGTGTTAGATAAACCATTTCGAGATACAGGCTAATGGCCTGATAAGAGAATAGGTCTGAATAGCTTATGTTTTTAAATTGTACTAACTACATATATCTGATATCTAGTACCCGTAGCACTAGCTTAGAGCTTTCCAAGGGTCTAGACAGTTAAATGGTGGGATTATCCAGCAATAATTATTTATGTCACCCAGTTCAGGCAAAACAGCTGAATATGGCAAAATTGTGACTCTTAATAATGACATGTAGTACATACTTACATCAGCTTTCTTGTTACTCGGCCGTTGACGAGCAGAAGCCAGCTGAAAAGAAAATATTTATATAAGCGGTTAAATATCTGCTGGATTATCAAAAGCAAAGCAGAAATAATATCTATAAATAATAAAGTAAAATAAATATAATAATTTCCGGACCAAATCACACAGCATCACCTAACCCCAAACTAAGCAGAGCTTGTACTATGGGTGTTAGGTGACTGATATACTACATCGATACATTTTTTTTTGTAAATACATTCATATGATACATAGAGAACACCCAGACCCTTACCCAGAAAATGTAGATAGTACAAAATCTGGTCACCCGGCGGGAATCGCAACCTCTTGCGCCTAATATAAAGTGCCTATGTATGTGGTGTATTCACTCACCTTACTCTGGCCAATAGTCGAGGTACCCGCAATAGGGACACCAGTGAACGGCATATTCTGTACATCTCTGTCTAAACTCCCACTAATGGGTACAGGGTCCCTAGCTCCAATAGGAACGTTGTGAAGGTCCATAAGAGGAGCACTGCCGTTGCTGCTGAGGTCTATGCCGATGGGCAGTCCGTTGTTGATGTCAATGCCAATGGGAAGGTTCTTTGCCATGGAATTGAATTTATAGAACTTGGGTCGCGGCATCTGTAATTAGCGTCTCTGTACACGAGGGTTTGATTGATGCAAGCATCCAAAGGCTCTCATTATGGTATGATTACGGTACAGAATAGTATTTTTTGTAACTTTGGAAGAAAAGAAAATAATACAAGTAAATCTTTTTTTAATAATCTAAATTTTTTTTTGTTATTTTTAATTTATACGGTTGTGACAACTCTTTAATTTTTATAGTAACAACTGCTATCTTCTGTGCAGTATATGTACCTAATAAATATATCGAGCCGATAGGTAGCAAGAAAGAGCAAAAAAATCTGATTCTAGTAGGCTATTAAAACGACTTCTCTCTTGACGAGAGAGATAAGGCCTCAATTTACCACGCTGGTCAAGTGCGGGTTGGTGAATGTCACATGACCTTCAAACTTTTTTAAAGTTCTCAGTACATGACGGTTTCCTCAAGATGTTTGCCTTCAAGCACTTGTTTAAAGCGCAAAGCGGAACGTATTAAAACGTATTTACCATTTAATGCAAATAAATTATTGGGTTTCAACACTGCACCCTCGATATATATTTTGTTCCATTGATATATGTAGTTATACACTTACAGGACTACCGCTGGCAGGCGGCGCCCATGTTGAGTCCTGTGATAAAGTGCGAGGGCCCCCCAGGCCGAAGGGCTCAAATGGCGGATCTGGTCCGGCTACAAAACAACAAACACAGCGTATCAACTAAAAGTTAGCTTGCTTATTACATGGGCAACGAAACGAAATGAAATACAGAGAGTCTTCAAAGTAATCTAAATGTAATACATATTATAAATTGAAGTCACCCGCCGCGTCTGTCTGTCTTAATGTTTGCGAAAGACCTAAAAACTACGAACGAACGGATCTATATGCAGTATTATACAATAGATAGAGTGATTCAAGAGCAAGGTTTCAAAGTATATTTTTTAAGGATGTGAGAATTTGTTGTATTATGATGATCATCGTTGAAGGAGCGTTTTCTTCGAAAGTATTGTTGCGACAGGTTATTTGTCCACCTAAATGATGCCCAGTTTGTGTTCCGAGCTGGGCTTTCGACGGAGAGCGCGATCTTATTTCTTAGACTGTCTGGTACTACACGGAGAGGAAAATACCGGTATACGTCTGCTTCCTTGACCTGTAGGCATTTGATACAGTTGTATAAGATAAACTCTGGAGCAGGCTAAAGGTGGCAGGTGTGCCGGTTGATTTGATACGAGGTTTTGTCTGTTCACGTCCGTAAGTGGTAACCCTCTGAATCCTTACTACACGTGACCTCCGGGTGTTGCTAAGAACTGTGTCTGGTGGTAGGCTGCGGCCGCGGCTTGTCACCACCCTCCGGGCTGGGCTAGTGCGTGAAGCGATTTTTTCGTGTTTCGTAATGTGGTCCGAAGAAACCATCTTCTAGGCCTTCATGCTCCATCTTAGACCACATCGTCACTTTACATCAGGTGAGATTGTGGTCAAATGAAAGCTTAGAAAACATAAAAAAACTATAATAATAAAAAAAGTCATTCTGAGAAATTGGTATGCAACTAAAACAAGTTAGGTGGGCGGGTGCGTTATCCGATGTATATTACATGAGATGTTAAAACCCATATTGTGACTAATAATCTATATTATCAATAAATTACTATTATGATGCGGGGTGACCTCTCCTCTGCTGTTCAACCTGCACGTAAATGATCTGGTCGGTGAGCTTAGCAGTACTTATACAGGTTGCTTTATCGATAGTGTGGCTGTAAATAACCTAAGTAGCGCAGACGACATGGTACTGTTGGGACCATCGGCGGGTTCTTAGCAAGGAATTTATAACCACAGGAAGCGATATACTGTCATTCTCGCCCTTACCCCTCTAGCCGACAACCGGGAAATTTGACCTCGGTAAACGATTCATGTGTCTCAGTTGCAATCGACGAGTCGAAGAATTCACAACGTCGAAAATGACGAAATGTGCAGTGCTAATGGTTTAAAAACTACAGCAATCGAACAACAGATGTTTCCTTTCACCCGTAAGTACGAATTTATAATGTATTTGCGCTTTATTTTATGTTAAATCAATAAAATAATTACAAATTTGAATAATAATACGCCTAAAATGAAAAAACTTACATTTTAATGGATATTTTACAGTAAACCTGTCCTACTTAAATCTGACGGATTATGCCATTCACTCACGCCATTTTTACTTCGTTCTTCGTTCAATAAGGACAGGGCCTTATCGATAAACAATATCGATATGAATGAAATGCTGCATACAAAGATAAGGGGGTAAAAATTATCACGTATAGAGGTACCAAGAGTGTAGGCAACTGTTCACTTTCGAGCAAACGGACTGAGTATGGAAGTATTGTAATCGTAACAAAATGAGATTGAGGATTGATTCTCTATGGTAAAACGAGTCCGAAAAAATCAAATGCTTGACTTTCTGTATTTGCGTGCGCCTGTTTTCCTTCGTTCGCACTAGAGCCTTAACCACTGAACCAAATTGGATGATAAATATCTAAGACAGTTTTTGTTTGGTATTTTATAGAGGTATAACATGATAATATAAGCTATCTGTGATATTCAATATTATAGGGAAATATTCGGTATAATAATTATATAAGTACTTTTTATTTTTGTAATATTGACTGTACATTTCGTACAGTCAATATTACAAACGTTTTATTTATAACTTTTATAGATTCCCGACCAGATCCAGCAAGCAAAGAAAGTGGGTAAAAGCGGTTCGGAGACACAAAACATGGATCCCAACAAAGCATCATAGAATATGCAGTCTGCATTTCACGATAAATTGTTTTAATGAAAATGCCACTAAACAAAGGAAACTGCACAAAGATGCTATTCCTACATAGGCTACTTTTTATCCCGGTATTCCCACGGGAACGGGAACTACGCGGATGAAACCGCGGGGCACTGCTAGATAGTACTAAAATCTTCGCTTTTTAGATTGATAGATTGGTATGAAAAATAAATAAACGACTTAGATAAGTACTTGTTTTATTTCAAAACAAAAACAAAAGTAGTTACTAATGATACCCTCTATGGATCCACGTAAAATATACAAGTAGGTAAAAACCTAGAAAGTATTACACTTATTGGTGCCCCCTTATCTACACTGGGTACTGGTATAATCACTTGTAAAACTTGTCCAAATTATGGTTAATAAATATTTTACTTAGTTAATTACTTCTTCTTCACTAAATCGCAGTACCCCCTAACTTGAACATTTCATTCATTCATTAGTTCGTTCATATCGATAATCAACTTAGGGCATCCCTAGTTTTGACTAGTTTTGACAGAAATATCACTCGATAAAATAAAAAAGGTCATCAGTGTTCTTTGGAAAATAGATAGCGAAATACGTTCAACACGAAAGAGAGCGAGACACACAATTCGTTCGTATTTGGTCGGATAATAACCTCACCCCCCGCCAATGTTGGTCGAATGAGTTTTCATAGTATCTTCAGCTCATTTCGCTTCCTACGGTTATAAATTCCTTGGTTCTTAGCGTCAATTAATAAAAATCTGTGAGGCATATGCGGCGAAACATGGACTGAATTATAATACTAAAAAGACTGAAGTCCTCGTTTTTAAAAGTGGAAGATCTCAGCCGACCCATGTTCCGAAAATTATGTTGAATGGTGGGGCTCCACAAGTGGTTAGAAGTTTTGAATACTTAGGTCATATTGTTACAGAAGACCTTAAAGATGAAGCCGACATTGAAAGGGAGCGCGGAGCGCTGGCAGTAAGTGGGAACATGGTCGCTCGCTGCTCGAAAGAAGTAAAAATCATATTATTTAAGGCTTAATGCCAGTCGTTCTACTCGAGCAGCCTCTGGACAAGGCACACCCGGCGGACTGCCAACACTTCGCGAGTACAATATCTTTACAACATGTTTAGGATGCTGATGGGGCTGCCTCGCTTTTGCAGTGCATCATACGCAAGAAAGTCGCTTCCTTATCTGGAATAAGTGTGCGAGGCAGCAGCAACGGCATCTTTTAGATCATTTTTTAGGCAGATTATTTTTTTTATCCAAAGCCCTATTTATATATATATATAAATACTAGCGGCCCGCCCCGGCGTCGCACGGGTATAAAATTTTCCCAAAAATTATTCGATTTTTTCTCGCCGTAAAAACCATCCTATCTCTCAAGTTGGATCGAACTGCACATGGTGTGCGAATTTTTGAGGACAAACATTGTGTCACGAGATTTATATATATTAAGATATTTTATAATTATTTTCTCAATGTTTTAATTTAAAAATTTTAAGACTAATAATGATATAATATATATATATATATACTAATAACTAGGATCCGATGGCGGGACGAACTTGACGCTTATCTAAAATCTTGGCCTGAAGTGGCGGCAGTTCGAGACGAGTGGAAGGAGAAAAGGGAGGCCTTTGCCCAGCAGTGGGACAGCTAGGCTAGTAAAAAAAAAAAAAAAAAAAGACTAATAATGAAATTTTAATTTTAATAGTAATAATGTAATTTTTTAAGATTAATGATTCCGAGCTATAAATTTATTTAGTAATAGATAAATAATGTTTTTTGTATTTAAGTAAATTTTTCTTGTGACATTTTATTTCTTTATTGTTATTTTAATTGAATGTGTCTATGGATTTTAATCAGAAATAAATTGAATTGTTTATATACAGGCATCCATATCAAGTAACAGAAGCAGTCGCATTGTGGTACGCGTGTAGGTAATCATTGTGCATGGTTTATAAACTGGTATTTAAAAAAAATAATTTATTCCATAGTGTTAAACTAAAATGTAGGTTTAAAATATTATTTACAGGCACACTAAATCTAAAATAATAATAAAAATAGTAAGTACCTAAATAGAATCCAATCTAGTCTGGCTTCTTAGATTGTATTTTTGTCTGGATGTGATCGAATGGGCGGCGGTGTAACTTCGAACTGTCGTTTTAGATATATAACTTTTTAAGTATCGTGGTTTTTAACTATATTATGACTTAAAAACCGTCAAATCATGGTATGTTTAAAAAATATGCCTAATAAATGCAATATTACAACGTAAGAAAATCTTATTAATAACGTTACTAAATGTTATAGTAGGTACATCACTAGTCATGATCTCTCAGTTGCCATACTATATGATAGGAAGTTGATAGTTACTATATCTTTAACTTGGAAGTTTTTGATAATAACTTTAATAACTGACACGAGATTTTCTTTTCATACGTTTCAGACTATCTATTTCAACGGTGTTCTATTCCGAACCGGCTAACATTTTAAATGAACTGCTTCTGAATATATCGTAGACGAGAATATAGAGAACAGACATACGAATGCCATTTTCGTCCGCGATAGAGGCAGTTAGCCTGCAAATAACCAATCAAAGAGAATCAATTTACTGGCCGAATTAAGAATAGGTTACCTGCGCTAGATATCTAAATTCAGCGACGTGTGCCGATGCAGCTAACTTGAAATGGATCAGCTATCTACGTATGAATGAATGTAATGAAAAATGATTGTATGGAACTTTATGGATGTCACTGAAAGTTTTATGAACAAATGGAAATATAAATCATTTATTAACGTCAAAAATATTATTTTTATATAACACAATATTATTTATAACGGGTGTCCCAAAAAGGACGCAAGATTTAAATTAAAAAATTAATTAGGCGCCATTTTTGTATTTTATTACCCTAAAATAAACTAAATTTGACAGCTGAATGTTTAGGGTTTGTAAAAATGACGGGTTAAATGAAAGATCAACGCGTTTTTATTATTGAACAATATTTCAATAGTAATGAAAGTTTAGCGGGTACGAATCGAAAATTCTGTACAAAATATGGTCGAAATATTGACTTGACTACATAAACTGTGAGCAGAGTGGTTGCAAATTTCAGGGAGGATATCGATGTGGAAGCAATGTGGTTTCAACAAGACGGGGCTACTTGCCAAACAGCCAGAGAAACGATGCAATTACTGCATGAAACATTTCATAGTCGTGTGATCTCTCGATTCGGTGATCACAATTGATCCCCTAGATCTTGCGACTTAACGCCTTTAGACTTCTTTTTATGGGGTTATTTAACGTCTAAAGTCTATGCCAATGAGCCCATAACCACTCATGCATTAAAAGAGGAAATTCGACGCTGCATTGCAGAAATTCAGCCGCAACTATGTAAAATGGTCATAGAAAATTTTGACAAAAGAGTGCGTATGTGCCAGCAAAGCCTAGGAGGACATTTGCCTGACGTATTATTCACCAAATAACCCTATTTTACGTATTTCAAGATTTTATATACAATATATATTAAAACGAAAAAAAAGGCTTTTTCATCAATTTCAAATCTTACGTCCTTTTTGGGACACCCTTTATAATTACACATAGTTAGGTCACCACTGAGCACATATGCTACAGGAGCTAAATAGCATCTGAGGCGCTGCTTTTCAGTGGAGCCGCAGAGTGGGCCACACGCTCGCGGCGTTATTAGCCGTGTCACCTTATAAACAAATAACAAAGAATGAAAAGTAAAGTAAACACATTTAATTCTAAACACAGATTTCATTAAATACAGTGTTTCGTTCCGTAAACATTTTATTAAGCTCGAGAAGAGGGCGTGAGTTATGGCTGCAAATTTATTAGGTGTTTATGATTCCGCTAGGCTATTTGAGCTTGGCAGTAATTCCACCTGACGAGAGAGACAGAGAGATGGTGGAGACGCGACCGGCCAGTATAATCATATTATTCGGTAAACGCCTCATAGAGTCTAGTCTTGGCCATCTTTATCATCGTTACCCAAAGCATGTATTAGCCCACTGATAGGCATAAGGCTCACAGACTAAGTGCCTTCACCCGGTCATACGAAGGCCATTTCCTTCTGAAATAGAGGCAGTTAGCTAATCCCGGCTACGGGTCAGCCTCGTCTACGAATAACCAATCAGACAGAATCAATTAACTAGCCGCTAGGTAGCTAAATTCGGCGACGTGTGCTAAGTTAAGCAAGGTTGGGTTAGATTTCTACGTCAGTATATTCATTAATAAAACGATGAATATTTTATTATTTGATAGTTAATTTATGTTTATGAATTGTCATTTATTACATAATACTTCTTTACCACCGACTACTTACTTTACTTTTTTTTTTATTCTTCTGACGACCCTCGACGCGTACTATGTCTACGGAACATTACATTGCGTAATTCTATCTAAGTGTTTTCATACATTAGCTGAATATAGTTAGGAAAATATTTAGAATAAACAACGTAGCCGACTGAAATGTAAGAATTTCTTGAGATCATATGAGAAACTTACCATTGAAGTTGTCAAATCCGTGGTCACTGGTCGTTGGCTGGTGCGGGGAGAAGTCGGGGTGGTTCGCTTCTGACCCGATCGGCCCGATGCCTGGGTAAGGTCCGATGTCTTCATTCAATCGTCCCCTGACACAGAACAAATTTAATAGCTCGTTGCAAAAATAAATAATAGCTTCTGATAAAGTGAAGCGTCGAAAGTATGTGTTTGTATCTATAGCTTTCATGGGCGGACGAGGTCACCCACCAAATTAGAAAACGAGATTTGTCAAAGTTCTTAAAAGTTGAACTTCAGTTAGTTTCTTTACTTCTCCAGTGTAAAACAGTATTTATTTCTTGAATGCTGTATAATATGATAAAGGAGATAAGACTTACCCATTAAGCTGAGGCGAGAAAGGAAAACTCGCCCTCTCTGACATGTAGCGAGGGAACCGGCTGGTCGAAGGCATCCTATTCAATCCGTGGGGACTGAGCCCTCCATTCATATTATTCAGTCCCCCATTCATATGTCCAGCGCCTAATCCTGGTTTTAACGCCGATTGGTGTATACTGGCTGAGTTTAACCCGTTGATAGGATTATTGCCTAAACCGTTCATAGAGCTGCTAGGTCCTAGGCCGTTGAGAGAATTTGATGGGCCCATTCCGTTCATGTTCGAGCCTAGGCTTCCGTTCATATGCGGTATTCCATTCATCGTGTTTAGGCCGTTCTGGTGGTGGGTAGGGAAACCTTCGCAGCCGCCTTGCATAAGAGCGTTGGCGTAAGAGCTGGAAACAATATAATTGTTTAATTGTACTATTCTAAATTGCAGTTTAGGGGTGGTGCAGTGGTATTCGCGCCGTGGTATGCCTCAGCATTCGTAAGCTAACATCGGACTGCGTAATCACTCCTTTGGTCTGATTATTATGGGCGTTGGTAGACACGCATTTTTATGTTGATAGAGTTCGAACGAAGCAATGCAGCCCTGTATAATTGCGCTCGGTGAAGGAAAAAAACTCTAGGAAACTGCTTTAGTTAGCTCAATATGTATTAATGGGATTTATTAACTGGTTACGGCCCATAAAGCTCTAATGCCCCCAGTACACAATGGCCTGTGATGGGCCACTTGGTGTTCACACAATGGCGTATGGCTCATTGCTGCCTGGCAAACCACTTGCGATGGACGTCGAAGTAATTACGGCTGCGGCTATTTATTTGTATACTGTTTACAAGTATTACAGAAGTGTGTACCGTCACAAAGTTATTAAAAAGAAATGGCGAAAAAGGCGATGGTGGATGCTGACCAGTCATCGAAACAGGACAAGGTTCGTAAATTTTTTGTACTATCCCGGTCAGCGGCCGGTGACGAACTAAACAATGGCCGATTGTGTAAACACCATAGGCCGCTACGCCACGATTCCTTTGAAGTGAGCCCAAAAAACCGACAACTCCTCGATTGACAATTGTCCGCCATCATATACAATTACCCCCTGTACACAATGGTGATGTCCTGTAATGGGCCCGCATGGGCCATTGTGTACTGGAGCCATAAGAAGTCCTGAGCAAATCATATCAAGCCGAGCATCTAAACATTTCCCAGGTCCTACAGAATTGACACGATCATAAAAGTTTCTGTCGTGAATTCTTCTAAATTGGTTCTACCTCTAGAAGCATTCGATGACGTTAAGTCTTTACCACAGATCAGCAATATACAAATATCGTATCATCACCTACCCCATGTAGTTGTCGGCATTAGGCCGCTGGTGGTCGAACGGTGGGTGGTCGAACGGCGGGTGGTCGAACGGCTGGTGGTCGTACATCTGGTGGTCGAACGGTTGCTTGTACGGCGGGTGCTCAAAGCGACGTTCAAACTCGCTGTGGTTGCGATGCTCCCGCTCGAAGGGATTACGTTCTAAATCCGGAGCCAAAGCGCGACGAGCGGAGGGCGAATGTTGCATTGCTGTTATAAACGAAAATATGTTTATTTGTTACACAGAAGGGTGTTCTTTTAGTGAACAGCAACTAGACCAAGATTTGACAAAAAAAGGAAACCTTAGAAAGATACATCGATGGAGATGGCAATATGGCTGATAAACATGTAAACCTCCCTACATAAATTTAATTGTAATCAGGCGGGTTTTGGCATGGCGGGAATGGCTTGGCTAGCGCAGTCACTGATGTTGTGTTCCAAGAAGACGCTGCCCCCCACCCAACATTCCCCCCCCCCTCCACCCCCATCACCCCCCCCCCCCCCCCCCCTCCCATATTCTGGTATGTTTCCAAGACCCGATCCTATGCCAATCTCTTCGCGACCCGTGACGCGTACTCAATCGCCGACCTAGTTCGCCATACAATTGCTAAGACATTGGGAAATACTTAATATTAAAAACTTGATGACGGTTATAAGCCCTTATACATTTATTTACAATTTAATAAAACATCTTTACAGGTTATTTTTTAGGCCCTAATGCGATGACATATTTATATTTATTACAAACACAACAAAACAGATTTTAATAATAATTCAAATAGATTAGTATAATTATAACAACAATAAATCAACGAAAATATGAATAAATAATAACTAATATAAATCAACGATAATCAAAAATCAATTCAGAAATTAATAATTAATGCAAACAATAATTCCAAATACATAACTAGTACATTAGTTTCAGTACTAGTGGCCCGCCCCGGCTTCGCACGGGTTTTTATTCAATTTTTATTCCCGGCAATTATTCGATTCTTTCTCGCATTTTAAACCTTCCCTAGACCTCCAGGAACATTTCAAGACTATGATAAGATAAATCCATTCAGCTGTTCTCGAGTTTTAATCAGACTAACAAACAACAATTCATTTTTATTTATATAGATAACCACCTGTGCCAAAAAAAATTTATTAAAGTTACGGCAAACTATTAAAAAATATATCCACATTGTTCATGGAGAGTAGGTTAACTAAATAAATAGCGAGTGACAAGGGGGCATGCTTCAGCAGCTTGGTCCTGCATGTTGGCACCTCTAGCATGGCGGGGCGGCGACGCAGGCCTACATAGTTATAACATCATCACCTTATCACCAGCAGGTTCCGAGCGCGAGGGCCTCGCAAGGGTCGCAGACCAACATACAACACCGCTACGACTGTACTTACGCGGAAAGTTGTTAATGCTGTCTATGTTCGGCAAAGGCGGCGGTGGCACGCTGAACCTCGGGAACGGGTGCATCGGCCGAGGCACGGACATCGGTGGCGGAATACCAGGCATCATAAACGGATGGGCTCCACCAGGTACGACTCCACGATACCTGTAACAAGGATTGCGGATTATAATAACCCTATAATAACACTTGAATTCACTTCGGTGACAGATGTATGTGAATTTGTCACAGATTATGTTAATATGAAGAAGTGCTTAAAGCTATTCTTCTATACTCTTCTACTACGTAATAGTATTAGCTTTATTTACGTCAAAATTATATAAACTGTATTATGTGTAAGTGCGTTGTTTCTGTATTTTATTTTTTGTAATGTGCTGTTGTATCCAAATTAATGTGTTTAAAAATAAAATAATAGCAGTTAAAATAGTTTAGATACGTAATTAACAAGTGCGGACGTAAATTGGTTGCCACTTAGCATATGCTGTAGGAACTAAGAAAGCAGGCTGCAGCGCCATAAAAAGTCTTGTGATAATAATGTAACTTTACTTTGTAAATAGCTGAATACTTCCGGTTCATTTCAACTATTTAATTAATAAATTACGTACTTTTAAAATTGGTATGTTTATTTTGTATAAACGTACCAATTTACCATAGGTTTAACAATTTGATGGAACATAATTATGACATACATATGTGGAACATAATTATGACATATTCTATGACGACAACTTTCACGGCATATAGAACCTCCAAGAACGCACCGACCTTGCAAGCAAATGGCATAAAACCTTAGTTCGAATACAAATTAAACATCGACGTCCGGACAGTTTTACTAAAATACGCGACCTTTTCAGTAAACTGGTATTATAATGAATAATAAATGGACTAAAATTGAAATAGGCCATCACCCGATCGATACAAATGCAGTTTCTGGATCGATGCTGTGAATATTTAAAAAGGCTTGTTAATCGGTTCTGAAGGTAGTGGAGTCGATAACATTATTGTATAAACAAAATTTAGGTACTACAAACGAAATAAATTTGATATGTATGACATGATCTCGTACACCTAGGGCTATAAATATATATTTTTTTAAAGTGCAAAGAGATGAAGTAGGAGCAGTCCAAACTAGTTCTGGCCACGCGTAACAATATAAAAATCATTTGTTGTATGGGTGCCCTATATTATTATTTATTGTGTTTTTAGTATTTGTTGCTATATCGTCGAGAGAAATGCATCATCCCTCATAATTTCAACTCTCTAACTGTCACGGATCTTGAGATACAAGCCTGGTGACAGACAGACAGACGACAAAGTCTCGGTAATAACGTACCGTTTTATTTTTTGTGTAGAACCCAGACTCGTAACATGAAATTATAGACGGTAAAAATCCTGTCACAAATCTGGAACGGATCTCTTGAATAATTAAGTATTTATTTATTTATTTGTTGCATCATGTGGTTAATATAAACGTGTTAACATTTTAAATTCCCTGACAAATTAAATTAATTTAATTAAACCTTCCGCAGTTTTAAATAATAATATGCATTGAGCGGTGGTTTTTGACGTATCTATTATTAGTAATAAAATCGTTTTTGCTGTTCGAGACATATTACTTGGATGTTTTAAAACTTTAGGAATAGTGAATGATATAATTTAAAATAAAAGTATAATCTTATTTTATTCTGAAATTAATACCCATGATAAAAATGATCAGACAGAAGGGTTGCAGTTCACAATTAAACCACTACATGTCATTTTCGACACCTCCTCCTGCCCACTAATAAAAAAAATAGTTTATTTGCATGTACAAAAACATTGTTAGGTACTAAAAACTAACTAAAACTAACACTTAATTATTCTAATTTTTAAACAAGTAGTGATACTACTACTCGTTATAAAACATTAATTTTTATTTTAAACATGCTTTACCTGTCCCTGATTTTGTCTATAAATATTTAGCACGGCCGACGCAATGCGCCCTTATATCATTCCACTCGTAATATTACGATAACAAATGAGGGCATAGTTCCTTTGAGGTTGGGCCTGTATATGGTTAAGTTGTCTTGAGATAAGTTTAAAGTAACAATAAAATGAAATTTGTAACATCATTTTTCTAAATAAAGAGTTGTTATTTAAGCTCAGTTCGATAACCCAAAACGTAGCACCAAAACAATTGAAATAGGCCAACTTCAAATTATCCAACTACTACTGCCACCCCTACATGCCTTTACTGAGTGATACATAACAACACTATACCTTTCACTTACACAGAACTAAAATGGATGTCAATTAGTAAATAAATGTTCCGACGTGTAATAAGGAATACCTTATACGATATTAGATTTGCAAAATGTTGGAACCTCTATTGAGAACGTCGATAACTTCACAGCGTCCATTTTGGACGCTTTAATCAAATCAGCGTAGTATGCATATACTTAGCTTTGTATATATGTATGTGTTAAATGAGGGAGAGGGACCTCTAATTACTAGGACGCCAAAGGACTTTTATATTCCACTTCTCCAAAGCACACATTACTGGGGTTGGCATGCAGGAATCAGATTAAAGCATTCTATCGCTTTGACCATTCTGTTAATTTAAACTTTCCGAGATCCTATTCCGAAACAATCTTGAAAACTTGATGTAAAATTGGTTTTCCCCTATTTGCTAATATGTATTATAGCTCCAGCCAAAACATATATTCTTAAAGTGAATTTCCTGTTTATAGTACCGAGTGAAGCCCCGAGCAATACAAAGTGCAGAAAATATTTCGACCTATCACGTGATGATGCGTTGGTGTAATTGGTCTAGCACGTCAGGGCGCATTCCTGGAGATGCAGGTTCGAATCCTGTGCGCGAAGGTTACGGATGTGTCTTAATTTTTTCTGCATAATTTAAAAATAGTTTAACCTGCAAAGTCAGGTTTATCACTTATTAAAAACATTAAAAATTTAGTCTTCGTTTCATTCAAATAACATACGTAGTTCGGGAGTTATTCTGGTTTCTGATCTGAACGTAAACATGAATCATTTACGTGTATAAGTTTATCTCGAAGGAAATCGCGGATTTAATTGACATACATAAAAAATATGTATTCTGTATACATATTTTTTATGTATGTCTGTCTGTTTGCCCGTCCAGAAATACTGGAAACCTTTTTTTTTGCTTTATCAATATAATAAGAAAAATTAAGAATGGGGACTTGTGACGTATACATTTAGTAAATTTTGCTCGAAAGCATTACGTCAAGCAAAACTTCAATGTACTGTTTCGTCTTGATTTTTTGTTTGCAAGAAAAAAATAAATGAGTACAATTTTTTAAATAATGGTGAACTAATTATTATTTATAAAGCATCTACCCCATTACGTCTTGTCTTCTATTAAGCTAGGGTATATTTCGATAAGAGCCTGAACTTTAACCGGTAGCTGTCAAACAAATAAACAAATCGAAGTTTAAAATGAGCTTGAGTTCGCTTTGTTTTGATGAGCTAATTAGCAAACACCAATGCAGTTTAACCAAATAAATTATTTTCAAAGGATTTAAATGTAATAATCGTATTTACATTACAGAGTATTATCAAGTACATGCATAATCACTTGACGAAAAAGACCGAACGAACGAACAAAATGTATATGTATCCAGACACATAATAATAGGACACAAACTGTGCATCTTGACCCAAGATTAGATATTCTATAAATAGCACATTCGCAATGTTTGTAAACATCGTTTGTAAGCTCGTCGGTACCTAGTCGCGGGTATGTATTATAAGCAATCGCATCTTATGATGCGTCTACATGGCTCTGTAGTGGAAGATTCCAACAAACTCAAAAGTCGAAGTCATCGATGTATACAAGAAAATACGAGCTGCACTTTAACTAGAATAGCTTTAGTTGACAATTATGCTTAGGGATAACTTTCTCGCACTGCGAAATATACTTTGGCCTTCTAAGATAGATAACATTAGCTTACTGCTCAGTGTTAATTTTAGTTTAGTGTTACCTTTATTGCGAAACAACAGAATTCGCGATATGTATTCTTGCGCGTTAAAAACATAGCCTATATTTTTCATCATCCCAGCTGCAGGATTCCCACTGATGGACAATGCTACCTCCCGACTTTCATGAACCCGCGGCCTTTACCAAATCCTTCCACCATCTAACATCTTACCTCTCTACTCAGTAACTACTTGGCACAAGACAAGAAAGAAAGTCACAAGACGCCTATTTTGAAAGACTATGATAATTTCCTTCGTTTTCATTGTCTTCCCTCGGCGGGAATCGAACCCGTCATTTTCTGCACGCACCAATGCAGTTAGCAAATATTTACCGAATCTCAGATATAGGTATTACAACGTTGAAAACCCTTCGGTTTCGCTCGCATAAACTTACATACGTGAATTAAGTGGATCAACAACTATTAGGGTGCCTTCAAATAAGGCGTGTTGAGCCGTACGTTTTCAACAACCATTCCAGTAGCCGTGCAACGTACGTTAAACGCATAGCTTGACGCGCCACAAACGTGCGTCTTGAAACGCTCATGTTGAAAGCGCCATTACTAAGTTAAAAGCATTGTTACTTGTACCAAGCTAGTGTTGCGAGACCATCGAGATAGTATAACCATGTTCCGAATAAGGTCTCCCTTACACACTGTCTAAAAGGACATAATGCCGAACTGAACCGATTCTTTTGTAGTGGCTCCATATAGTCCAGGCTAAATATATGATCGAACAAAATAGACATATAATTTAAAGACAAAACAAACTTTGCTACATATGACATTCAAAGCCAGCTCTACCTACTATTTACGATTCCTAATAAGTACAAAAAATTAATGAATTAAAAAAATCGCTTAAAAAAAATACATCGCTACAACGAAACAAATACACTCGCTAAAAAATATTATGATAGCACACATTATCTTAAATACAATCTTAATACATATATATAAATCTCGTGTCACAATGTTTGTCCTCAATGGACTCCTAAACCACTTAACCGATTATAATAAAATTCGCACACCATGTGCAGTTCGATCCAACTTGAGAGATAGGATGGTTTTTACGGCAAGAAAAAATCGAATAATTCCGGGAAATTTATATAACCGAGCGACGCCGGGGCGGGCCGCTAGTTTCTAATAAAATATTACCATGCAAATCTATATCTAAAAAAATTCAATTATTATATAGTAGGTACTTACACTTGCATCATCACATACACACGTGTCTGCGGATTATATATGTCCATGTTTACTGCGTCCACTGTATAATATTGCGGATTCATCTTGAGTTCGTAAGGCAAAACTTTTTACAACGAGAAAACTGAAAAACCTAGGTGAGGTGGGTCTGGAGACGTCCCTCTCGCGGGAGAATCCGAACTGCAGTGAGCCAAAACCAATAAGGCTTGCAGATAGTGATGTTCTCGAGTTGAAGTTAAAGTCGAGTTGAACTCTCGTCGACTTGAGTTTAAGCACCGCATTTTTTATATAAAAAATATTGCTGGACAATCCACACAGCAACATAAAGCCCCGTGGAACGCCCTAAGCATGTGTTACGAGTACAAAGACATCTCATTTTCCTACCTAGTTTAATATGAATACATAATAGATAATATATTTTAATGATACATATACATGCATAATATGTAATAATATAATAATGTATAATTATTATTATTATTTTTTTTAATATTGATAATCCTTCATTTGACCACAATCTCACCTGATGTAAAGTGACGATGTGGTCTAAGATGGAGCATGAAGGCCTAGAAGACGGCTTCTCCGGGCCACATTACAAAACACGAAAAAATCGCTTCACGCACTGGCCCAGCCCGGAGGGTGGTGACAAGCCGCGGGGCTTACCAGAGACTGTTCTTAGCACCACCCGGAAGTCACGTGTAAGGATTCAGAGGGTTACCACTTACGGACGTGAACAGACAAAACCTCCAAAAGGATTCAGAGGATAATAACATACTAAAGTGGTCAATATATTTTCTGCTATCATACTCTACTAATTTCAGAAGAAATACTTTGCTGAGATTGTTGCTAGCGAGTAATTATTTAATGATTACAAAATAACTTGGTAAATATTCAAAATAAAACTTGAGTAATGTACTTAGTATTGATGCAAACAAGCATGAATGGTAGAATGCCGCACAGATACGGGAGGGCCTTTGACTTCCAGTTAGATACTATATTTCAATTCAAATAAATAAATCAATATTTCCAGACCAATCGCACAGCATCACCTAGCCCCAAACTAAGCAGATCTTGTAATATTATGCTTTGCGTTGTGCAATCACTTTCTTATTGGATGGTTCTCTGGGTGTTTTAAATGTATAATAAAAAATATATATCTATCTATATATGTATGTGACGGCATGACGTCCTGGTTCGTCATTGTAGTGCGTTTGTAGCGAGTTGAAGTAGCATAGAAACAACTTAAAATGTCCGATGGCGTGAGCGGGCGCTCACGCCACTCGATCGCGCGACGTTTACCTGCGGCCGGTACCGGTCGGTGTCAGCCGACCGGACTAACAGCCAATCGGGTGACTGCAGGTGGAGGGGTTGTTTACGAGTTGCACTGCTTTTTAAAGTACAGTTCCAATAGTCCGGGAGACATTCTTTCTTTGGCTTCTGCTCTGTTCAAACGCTCTCGGAATTACTACTTGACTTTATCTATATCTTTGTTAAACTGAGCCTCAGATTATTTGTGTGATTGATATTGTTCATTTAATCCCGTAATGAATTACTATTCAATGATATAATCTGTTTAAATCACTATGTCAAACCTTTCACCTACATATGTATGTCTATTAATTTAGTATATCAGATGTCTAGTACCCGTAACACAAGCTTAGAGCTTACCACGGGGCTAGATGTTGTTGTGTGGATTTTCGGGAGATATTTATTTATTTATTGGTGTTTGGTGACTGTTATACTACATTACATAGATATATATATATATTTAATGATACATAGAAAACACCCAGACCAGGCATTTCAAGTTGGGCTGACTCGAGTTGTTTCTCGGTCGGCACATCACTAGAAATAGGAGGGGGTATGGTGGCAGACGAGAGGGCGGGAACAACGGGGGCTACTCTGCAAAGCTTGTGTGTTGTGTTGCAACGATGCATCTTTTATGTTGACCCTTCTATTTGTTGGAATCTGATGTGAACGCGACAGCCTTCACAGCCAATGCTGAGCTGTTCAGCACCTGTTCCGAGTACCTAATTATGCCTTATATGATACACTTATTTACATAACGCTTGATATTAAAATCCAACATATTATGTATTACATGTTTAGGGTTATTTTAAACTGAAAATAATTAAAAACCAACAAAAATTCAAAAGCCTCAATTCATTATTTAATAAGTTGGTTTTACATGGACATTTATAAACCCTTATGTTTTTACACAGTGATAAACCCTAAAAGTGGGGTTTATCACTGTGTACGGTTGAATCTAATAATCTCAATTTGTGTAGAAAAAAATTAACTAAAAATTAAGCTACGTTAATTTTTCTTAACTTATTTAACATAAATTTGGATTTTTATGTTAATTAGCTTTAAGCCGATGCGCCGATGGCGATTGCTGACACAATCGCGTCAATATAATGGTCTTCTTGAGCACTAGTACACCTGGTCTTTCTTTGCAAGTTCTTGTCAGATGGTTTCCAGTCTATTCGTACCCGCTCGCTCTGGAATGACATACTAATCATTCTTGCAGTACGACATTTTTTACCCATTATTTAAAAAGTATTTATTTACTCATTCAATTTCTTCTCATTCTTTTTATTCTAAAAGATTATAGTTTATGATTAAAGACTTATTTCAATATTAAGTGTGTCCGTGCCGCAGTACGATTAAAAAAATATATATTGACATGTTTTTATTCATAATTTAAATGTTTTTATTTACAAATTCAATTTCTTTTTCTTGTTCTTATTATTACAAAAAATATCTTATAAGATTGAAAGTTATTTCAATTTTAAAAGTGTGATACTTTACTTAGTTTAGCAGGCCAATTAGTTCTATCATATTGATAACACTATTTATAGTTGTTCTTATTAAGATTTATCAATAATTACCAGGCCTGATATGCTGAACGTTAACAAAACCGAGTAATATAGGTACTGTCATAAATTAGCTATATCCTTAGAGTATCTATGGTAAGAATAGAGTGAGCCTATTGAATTGCGAACATCAGACACGGCTAAGAACAACATGACGTTCGCGCAGCGAGCCTTCGCAGTCGTGGATGCGCGGTAGCGGCGTGAGGATATCTATGGGCAATAAAAATGGTAAAATGTGCAGACAAATCCTGCAAAAATGACACAAGAAAGGACTCCAAGATGAAATCTAACATTACATTTCATCGTTATGTCGATTTTTACACTTATTTTGTTAAAATAAATCAAGCATCGCGTCCATTTGGGGGGGTGAAGGAGACGCAAGAGGTGGGCACGCAAACACCCGCCCGCGCACCGCGCCGATCGTCAAAAGTATAGTTATGCGATGCGATCGATTGTAATCGATGTTTTAAAAAAAATATATGTTAGTTGGGAGCAGAGTTTTTCCTCGGAACGTCGCCGATTGCGATGCAAAGCGCTTTAGGCTACTCGTCAGCGTATGAAAAAAAATATGAAAAGTTCTCGGAAGTACTCAAGACGACTAAAACCATGACGCCGACATAATTGTGAGCAAATAACAATTAAATATGCAGACATATTTAATTGTTATTTTTTAATTTGTTGAATAATAACACAATTCATATTCACTTTGGACAAACATAGCCTCTTCGGGTCCATAATTTTAAATACTAATATTTTTTAAAGATTTTACCCATTATTAATATATTTTATGTATTTAAGTATCTAATCATAAGGTTGCAATGCCCCAAAAGGGTAGTGTTAGAAACTTACTACTATGTACACCTAAATTAAGTACAATTATTTATATTCTTGTGCAATAAAGTATTCATAATAATAATAAATGTAACCACTTAAACAACCAGAAAATGATTATGTAAATGGTAGAACTATAATTTGGTAAATTACTAATGTTTTATATAATGAACCAGAGATCAAGTAAATAACATAAAGAGTGTGTAACTAATTACCTAACAGATAACCTAATTAATGTAAGGCTATATCATTATTTGACACTGAATATAATTATGTATGTATGTAAATGTACTTTTAAATGTTACTTTAGGTACTGAATCGTTATCGTGGTTCTCTGAACCGAATATTTAAATTTAGCGCCAATTCGTATTGTAATTGAAAACAAATTATCGCTTATTGATTTGTATTTGTGTTGATAATTTCCTCCAATCAGAGAGTTCTATGCTCATGCAGTGTTATGTCGATCGGAAACAAACCAAAGACACGTAAGACGGAAGATCGCCTGTCTTGCTCTCTTGGCTTACCGGCTTCTATCAGCGTGGGTGCGGAAAATCGATTTATTCTGAATTATTATTGATATCCCTTGAAACAATCATACTATAATAAGTAGCATCTAGTGAACTCCTCTCTACTATGAACTCAAAACCTATAAAAACTTATCAAGAAAGTAAACAAAATTCAGTGAAGTGACCAAATTCCGTGTGTGTCTACAGGTACTGTACTCTCAATTTACACAAAAATCCATCTTTATTTGGGAGTTTATCCAAACATTCCTCGTGAATCGATATATTATATTTGGTATATTTGATTACTTATTTAGTATGTATATGAGTTATTTATAAATTTATACCTAAGAGGAATTAAACATAGTCAACAAATATCGTTCTTGAGCCAATAGTGTCACTTGGACTTAATTCCCTAATTAAATTAACTTAATTAATTGATCAATAACGGGGTACTCTAATATAAACATCCACAATAGTATAACTATCTTTATATATATAATTCTTCTGTGAGTGTGTATGTCACTGAACTTCTCTCAAACGACTCGAACGATTTTGATGAAAATTTTTGCGTGTGTTCAAGGGGATCTGGGAATGGTTTAGATTCACAATACGGTCAACTGGATATTGTTTTTTGAGACGTGGGACAGGACAACGTCTGTCGGGTCGACTAGTATTTATATAAAATCAATCACATATTATACTTTTAAGGTCCATATTGACGTGAGTGATGCAGTGCAGACTCAGGTTATTTAGAACGTAAACCTGACAAAGACTATTTATTTCACGGCGTTTCATTGTGATCGCTTTAATAATGTGGGCTCATATTCCAAAGTGCCGATGGGAAGGCTATGTAGCATGTGACCGTTGGGGCTCAAAGTTATGACCGCGAATCGGCACGCGCATTGTA
Organism: Gymnoscelis rufifasciata; assembly: GCA_929108375.1. Classification (NCBI taxonomy): domain Eukaryota; kingdom Metazoa; phylum Arthropoda; class Insecta; order Lepidoptera; family Geometridae; genus Gymnoscelis; species Gymnoscelis rufifasciata. The sequence goes on from OV815301.1 coordinate 5,556,064, forward strand.
GGACGTCTACTAAGGTCTACGGCTGGTCACAAAGTTGACAGCTGCTATCAACCTTGTGTCCAGTGGACGTCTAACAGCGAAAATGTAAATAATGATGAAGCTATTCAAACAGGAGCAGTAGATACTTCAGTTTTTTTTCGGACACCGGACAGCCTCTACTCGAAAACCTTGCAAGATTAATGTCGAAGATCTATTCGTAACATCTCAATCGTATCTGCTCATAATAAATTAATGTGTGGCATTTGCATCGATACAAGCCTTTTAGAGGAAGAAGATTAGATACTGTATGATTGTGCTAAAACTGTTAGATTGATTCGAACGGGAATTTCACTTGCAGATTGCATATGTTATTTAAAGTTACTTAGGCAAATTTTAGCATGGGAATATTACTAATTACCAAAGGAAAATGTACAAAACACGGAAAATGTAAGTGTCTGTGGTGTTCACTACCGCCGTCCACATCCTTCCTGACTACAACTAAAACTTCAAACTTCTTTCCATGCAAAGGTTGTCTGGAAGAAATTGCTTTAAGCGATAAGACCGCACAATACGTTTGCTAGGTTTAAATGTTACCTTACTATTGTTAATGTTGCTTTTATGTTCATTGGTGTGTGACATAAAGAAATTTCATTTCTATCTATCATTATATAAAACGGGGCTGCGGACGCCGAAGATACGCCACGGAAGGGGTGTGTGTATATCCCTATACATTCTAAACTAATTTCCTGGAACATAATGCATGTAGCATCAATCTCTGACAATAATTTTCTATAGTTTAGTTCCGCTCGGTAAACTAATTGGCGGCATCATTCCACCTAACTGAATCAATGCGCTCAATAAGCACGTGTAACAATGTTAGCGTACCTGAGCACAGTGGTTTGTGCTTAACAAGGGTGCTTTTCCAGCAGAGCTGTTCATCATCATCATCATTTACTACCAGAAGCCCACTGCATACCCATACGCCTCCCTCAAAGACGACAAGTTATTCCGGTCGTTTGCTACTTGCATCGTGACTGAACAACTTTGATTAAGTCATCTGTCCATCTTAATTGTTGGTGGTCGTCCGACTCTGCGCTTAACGATCCGCGGCCTCCTTTCGAGAACTTTGTCAGCCCAACGACCGTTCCATTCTACGCGCTATGTGGCCTAGCCACTGCCACTTGCAAAAAATCGGCCGAATCCTTTTGTTAGCAATATCTAATTACCCAAACTCTTTATTTCTCTAAGCAACTGCTACATTATGTGTGGATCATTTTATACAATGTTGTCCACCAGAGGGACTCGAATATTGAGATTCTCACCCAATTTGTCGGCCGTATGTATTCAGATTGGTTTTGTAATGAACATACCGTACTATGCATCAAACAATGGCATCTCAACTCTATCAAGCCTTTGTTTACATAAAGTAAATTGGAATGTGGTGCCCTACTAAAATGAGTAAAAAACTGAAAGAGCAAGAACACAACGTGCTTTAATTAATAAAGAAATGTTCAAAAGATCTAGTTTCACAGAAAACTAATGCCAAAGATTTAATTAAACAGAAATGTTTCTTCTTTGTATTTTCTCTCTCATTTTCTTTAAGTTAGACACTATCTGTCTTCCTATTATGTATAACGAGCGACTCGCCCCGGCTTTGCACGGGTGCAAATAAGACAACAAATCCTCTTCAATATTTCGATCTATTGCCTAAAACTGGATGTAAACTAAGGGTCTGTCTAAGGTTGTCTGGAAGAGAACGCTCTTAAGCGATAAGGCCGCTAAACTAGACTAGACTGATTTTTGTAACTTTTTTTTTGTTTTGATGTACAATAAAGTGTTTTTGTATTGTATTGTAATCTGATGTAGAAGTTCTACGAGAAGATAGACAGCGGGATCGACTATTTTATACCGTGTAAAATGTATACCGTTAGATACATCATTTGTGGTTATTTTCCCGTGGTCGCTTTATTTTGTCCAATTATTTTGACCACGAGAGTAAACAGGTGTTTTACTTTATCTATTTTTTTTAAGATTTTATTTTTTTAACTGTTTAGCAAAAAGGACGACAATTTGCACGATCACACGGGAACGAGTGGGACCACAACATATAGTTTTCCCACGTTGTCTCAATAATGGGACCACGAGAAAACAGCCTATTATAAAGCTAAAGACGTTGTTTGACTTAGCGCGCTAATCTCTAGAACTACTAGTGCGATTAGAAAATATATTTCGGTTAGATAGCCTATGGTTAATTGTATTATATTTGTCTATTAATTTAAATTAAAAACATTTTGATTCTTTTGAGAAGGTATGTATATATTTTGCTTTATATTGTACTCGTATTTGAATCCATCGCTCGAAATTCATTATAACATACGCGGTCATAATTCAATTCGGATTAGATTTTCGGTATAACTCTGTATATGTTAACCTAAATTTGTTTTTTTCTGTTGCTTTTTAATGAATTCACAATTAAATTGAAATATGTATGTTATCAATAAAAATAACGAATACTATTAGCGGTTTATTAGTCTATTATAGTCTATATATCTATATATTAATCTTTACTCATAGAAAATAAACATTATGAATAAAAAGTGAGGTATGTATTTGGATTACCAAATACATATCAGTTTTAACAAATTTGTAGTTATTAATTTATTAATGCTTATGAACATTAAACATTTATCAACGAAAGATCAAATTGACCGTTTTTTTCCTTTATCTTGCCTTGTCCAGTCCAATCAAATTTTTTAACAGGTGATCATTTTTGCTTAGGGGTTCATTACGATTCTAATTAAAGTTAGTACTATGCACTGCGTACTAACAAACATATGAGCAGATGTACAGAGTGATTAGGCTTGAGCTAATCTGATAGCCAGCGAGGCTGGGGTGCACTATCAAAGCTAATTACTAAGCTTTTGACTACCGACTAGCACAAGTTGGTTATTTTACAGAATGTTAGGGCAATCATGGTTGGCAGTCGATTTAATACGTTGGATAATCATAATAAACATGTAATGTGGAGGTATCTTGTGCAGAGAGAATAACTGAAGGAAACATGTTTCTAGATTGATCGGTCTTTGCACATCAGCATCTGTCTTTCAAGTCAATTTATTATCACACTAATTATAAAACAATTTCGATATTGTTGCGGACCTGTGTCTGAAATAAAAGATTATTATTTTTATATAACACTTTGGGCTTTCATAAGGCTTTGTCTGCATTTTTCCAGTATAATCACGCGTGCGTTGCATTAATTAAAATAAACATTTAATGTGGAGGTATCTTGTGCAGAGAGAATAACTGAAGGAAACATGTTTCTAGATTGATCGGTCTTTGCACATCAGCATCTGTCTTTCAAGTCAATTTATTATCACACTAATTATAAAACAATTTCGATATTGTTGCGGACCTGAGTCTGAAATAAATGATTATTATTTTTATCTAACACTTTGGGCTTTTCATAAGGCTTTGTCTGCATTTTTCCAGTATAATCACGCGTGCGTTGCATTAATTAAAATCTACATTTATACAAATAAATAGAGTAGGAAAGCAGAGTATGTTAGTAATCTTGTATATAAAAATGAATCGCAAAATGTGTTGGTAAGCGCATAACTCAACAACGCCTGGACCAATTTGGCCAAATCTTTTTTTAAAATGTTCGTTGAAGTTCAAGGATGGTTTTTACGGCGAGAAAAATTCGAATAATTGCCGGGAAAACGATTTTGAATAATTACCCGGGCGAAGCCGGGGCGCGCCGCTAGTCTTGTATATAATAATGAATAGCAAACTGTGTTGGTAAGCGCATAACTCAACAACGACTGGACTAATTTGGCCAATTCTTTTCTTTTTATGTTTATAGAAGTCCTAGGATGGTTTTTATGGCAAGAAAAAAACAAATTATTGCCGGGATCAATAATTACCCATGCGAAGCCGGGGCGTGCCGCTAGTGTTAAATAACGATGTCTTTATGTAACACGCACATCAAAAGACCATTTCTTTACTATGGTTGCTATGGTCTGTGTATTTGTCAATGTTAATGCAAATTGCTGGCATCTGCCATCTGACATATCGTCGTTGCGCCTGGAAAAACCGATAAACGCTTTTTTTCTTAAAATGACTTTTTTAACGTTTTAGGCCTAATTTGCCATGCCCGACATGCCTGGAAAACCCGTTTTGTGATATCTGAAATAAAAACGAAAATGGCATTTTCCGCTATGTATCGTTCAAACAAAAATACGCGCTCCAAACCGCTTTGTGCCATATTGACACGTAGCGGTTTTTCCATTTTGACATCCGCGAAGTACCCACATGCTGCGTTGCGCGCACGGTTGCACATAGCGTAATATCATTCGCGCCAAATCTTGCGTTGGGTATCATTTCTTTTAATTTTGTCGTGTTGTGAATAATTTTCAACTGCACTCCTACATTATTAGTGATATAAACCTACAGTTGCATCTATTTAACGTATAGCAGAGGTGAGTATTATTTAAAACTGTTGATGATTATACTTAGTATTTAGCTAAAATAACAAAACCTAACCTAAAATCACCTACAAATTTCATCTGTTTGTACTTCAGTGCTTACTCAAGTTTGTGTTTGTAACAGGTACATAAATAACATATAAGTTTTATGGTAGAAAAGGGTGGTAGGCAGGTAGATATGTACCTATATCTAATATTTTGTGCAGTATACAAATTAGTTTGGAATAATAGCTCTGTGTTGGTTCTATATCTATAATATAAAGCAATGCAGTTCCCCAAAAATGCAACTTCCAAAGTATCTGCTAGTTTAGTTAAGATACAATAATGACCGATTTATGAGGTAGGTCTTTTCTAGGTCATCTATCCTGAATTTTACTTGGTAGCAACCAAGTACACAGAGTACCTACCTATCTGCCTTCGTATCAATATAACTACCTATCTACACCTATTATTCAATGGCTAGGTTCAGTAGTGTTATTGTGTGTGAATTAGCTTGTTTATTTTACAAGTAAATTGTAGGCCATACTTATAAATAATTAGATTAAACAATAATTAAGTGAGGGACGATTTTTTTTAAGTAAGGGATACCCCCTTACCTATAAAAAGTCTGCAACATTTGATGCATGACTAACGTAACAGTGCGTGAAATACCTACCCATTGGTACCGTCACCATCAGATATAGTAAAAGAAATTGATTTTTTATTAACATTCCAATATGCTACGTACAATACAGGGGTTTTGCTACTTTAATTTTGTTTAGTGATAACTGATGCTGCCTTCAGTCGATAGGTACCCCTATCGGTAGGTATTTCCTGCTTATCGGCATGTCGCAACCATTTTATACAGAGAATCTCCTAGGTACTTATACCTATAACACCCACACCACTTTTGCTGACACTCCTCTCTCCCTCCTGCGATGTGTTGATTCAATAAGTACCTTATTGCTGTGTTAATGCTATGGCCTTGCATTGTTCAAATTTTGGTCCGTGGGATTGTTCTCTCTTCTCTATCTGTTTGCTTCTCTGGTGGTTTGCAGCTTCCTTTTTTTTGTTTCAGACTAAATTTGCTTTAGAATGAAACGCTTTAGCAGATCCCGGATTATACTTAGCATGGCTAATAAAGAAGCCATACCTGAAGTCACACAAAATGTAAGATGCAGTATTGATGACGTAACCTATGCCCCAGAGCAGATTCTAAACAATATAGGTAGTTCTGATATCACAACATCGCATTCGCAAACTCATTCGATTCCACAACAACGGGGTGATTTTCTGGATTTAGATAGCCAAGTGATTTCTCTGCAATTGTCGGAGTGTGTGTCGGAACTTTTTTTCAACAATTTGGAAACAGAAGAACCTGTTATTCTCGCAACAAAGACATCACAAATAGAAAATCACTTAATACCAGCCAAGCCTTATTCTTCTCAAGCAGAGGCTAGTAATCATACCACACCTGGCACTCCCTCGCATTCTCGAGCAGTAGCCAACGATCATACATCATCTGACATTCCATCGCATTCTCGAGCAGTAGCCGACGATCATACATCACCTGGCATTCCCCCGCACTCTCAATCAGTTGCCGAAGATCATACATCACCTGGAATTCCCTCGGATTCTCAAGCAGCAGCCGATGACCATACATCATCTGACATTCCATCGCATTCTCGAGCAGTAGCCGACGATCATACATCACCTGACATACCCTCGCAATTTCAATCAGAAGCCAACAACCATGCAGCTTATCACATAGCCTCGCCCTCTCAAGCATCATCTCACACTACGGACTCGCAAATTACAGAAATACATTCCAACATGATTCTTAATGCCACTACAGGACTTTTTGAAAGTTCACCAAACATTTCTGCTGAAAGTGATGTCATTACACACCAAGAATACGGAATAAAGGACCAAAGAAAATTAAACCAAACTCTCCGATTATTTGGGAAATCCTATAAAAGTAAAACACAAAAGACTATCCCTGAAAAAGTTATGCAATGTGTTCCATGTCAACATCGAGCTATTGCGAATTCAGAAAGATCGTTCGTCTGCGGTTCAGTAACAGAACAAGCCCGAAAAGATGTTTTCGATTATTTTTGGTCGCTTTCTTCATGGGAAGCAAAAAAATCTTATGTGACTGGTCTTGTCACGGTGAGAAATATCCATAAACGGCGCAAGGTATCGGAATCTTCTGAAGAAACTGCAATCCCGAGACGGCAGAATGGGATAGACTGCTATTTGCCGAAATGTGATGGCACTAAAGTCAGAGTTTGCAAAGAGTTTTTTTTAGCTACACTGGCTATTAAAAAAGTCTTGTTTACTGACTGGCTTAATCCAAACCAAAAAAAAAACGACATTAACAAAATTTTAAAGCGAACAAACAATAATGTCGGTGAAACCAATGCGAAGAAACCTTTGAAATCCGATTCGGTAAATAAATGGCTAAGCGAACTTCCCAAGGTCCCAAGTCATTATTGTCGTTCAAGTAGTTCACGGATATACGTTGACGATTCCCTGCAATCATACTCTAAAATGCACAAGGAGTATTTAAAATGGTGTCAGGAAAAAGATTTACCGTCCGTCCAAAGAAAAAAGTTTGGTGAAATATTAGAAGGACAAAAGATTTCAATTTTCAAGCCACGCAAGGACCAATGCGATACTTGTGTTGCACATAAAGAAGGAAACTTGAGTGATGAAGAGTATCAAGTTCATGTTTCTAAGAAAAACGAGGCTCGCGAAGCTAAGAAAAAAGCAATTTCTGAAGCCTCAAATGATCATTGTGTCGCTACGATGGACTTACAAAGTGTTCAGCTGTGCCCTAAATTATTGGTTTCAGCGCAATACTATAAACAGAAATTGCAAATTCATATTTTCACAATTTATATAAATAACAATAAAGATGTGGTTGTTTATATATGGCATGAAGGTGATGGAGGAGTAACGGCGAATGAATTTATAACGTGCATTATGGACTTTGTGCAAAAAGAGAAAGATGAAAAAGGGTACAAGAAGTTCACTATAATATCCGATGGTTGTGCATATCAAAATAAAAACAAAGCTTTAGCAAGTGCTTTTGCAGACATTTCAAAGAGGGAAAGTTTGGATATACAACAAATAATATTGGAAAAGGGACATACGATGATGGAAGTAGATAGTGTTCATTCCACACTCGAAAAACTATTCCAAGCACCGTTGTTCTCTCCCAATGATTATGTTAATCGAATCCTTCAAGCCAGACCTACTCAACCCTACAAATTAAATCATATTGACTATACATTTTTCAAAAACTATGACGAATTACCAAGCAATTTCACATCAATCCGACCTGGAAAAAAAACAGGAGATCCGACTGTAACGGATATCAGAGCTCTTTTGTACAAGCAAGGTGATGTTTGGTACAAACTTATGCACAAGGATGATTGGAAATTATTGCCTCAACGAAGGAAACAAGATTTGTACCAAACACCATCTTCGCTTTACCAAGAGCCAAAGAAAATAGATAAAAGTAAATTTGACCAACTCCAGTTGCTTAAACCTTACATGCATCGTGACTATCATAGCTTTTATGATAATTTGAGGTTTTAATAACTCACGCTTAAGCTTCTTATCTCCCCTTACTTACAAAAAAATGTTACACACTTAATCATTGTTCCTGTCAATATCACACTTCGTCATAAAGTCAAATAGAAAAGAGTGACAGGAACAATGTTTAAGTAAGAAGTCTTTTTATTAAACTTATTATTGTTTGCCTTTAGTGTCAAAATGTGTACCTAATGATTATGTCTTGCCTGCATTTGTTTCTCATTAAAAGTACCTTTAATATTGCTGAATAAATATGCTATTCTTTAATTTAAGTTGTTTAATATTTTTTCTAGAGGTTAGTTCAAATGGACATTATCGTAATAAAATTTACTTATAGCTTCTTACTTACACTCAATTACTAGCCAACTTAACACCTAACTTATTTAATTTCATCTGACTAATTTCATTTCATTATTATTGACTTAACTAATTTAATTTAATTTCATCATTTGACTACCTTCGTTTCTTTGAAAATGTTTGCATATGGGAGGACAAAATAAAGAGAGAAAAGGACGTTTTATGAAGGTCCTGTTTTAATGTAAAAGTGAATTTCAGAACTAATATTGTAGGGGAAAATCCGCTATGTAGAGGAATAGGATCATTATAGTTCAATTATGAAGAAATGGAAAAACCGCTTTGTAATGAAAATCACAAAGCGGATTTTCACGACTCAAAAATAAACAGTTATGTGTCAAAATTAAAGAAATAATAATCTGTGTCCTAACACACCGTTTAATTACAGAAATTCAGTACCACAACAGATCCATGTTATCTTATTTTAATTTTCTGTATACTCCGTTTTTTCCTTATAGACCTTAGTTATTAAAAAAACGGTTTTTTGTCTCTCCTGAAAAGTGGGGTTTTCATCTTTATCGGTTTTTCCAGGCGCAACGACGATATGCCATATGTTTACTCCGTTACGAGGTCGTCACCGAGGATGGTGTATAATATTCGCAAGCTCACCGTAAAACACACCAAAATTTAAAATGATCTCAATTTAAAAGACATATTTGTGTTATAGGAAATACATTTGTATGCTTTCATTTGATAAGCCCTATACGAGTTTTAATATGGGGTACAATCAGTGCATTCAAATTTGAATAAAGCTTTCTCCTAAAAGCACTGCATCTGTGGTATTAAACTGGTCGGATCCCGATTTCCCTATTTGGCCTTGAGACACCCTAATATGGGATTAAAAGGGGAGCATCCCTCGTTAAGATCAAAGTTAAGCAAAAATATTTGCAAAAATAGTATCCAAGTTCTTGAACACACTACGTTATGCCTATTTTGCATTCTACGAGTATATTATAAAGATGCAGATTGTTTGCAAAGATAAGTGTATTGCATTTGCATTATAAGACGGATTTTATATTAAATAATATCATAAAAGATAGTAAGTAAGTTCTTTTTGCTTGTTACTTTTTCTCACCTCTATCATCTCAATCAGTCTTGTTGAAAATTTGCATAAATATTGTTGGGAATAATGAGAATATAAAGATGTATTCATCCAGAAATACTGAAGAGTATCACCGTGGGTTTACCATATACTTTTATAAATGTTTTCAGTCAAAGTCAAATTAATAACAAAATTACATGATATTTTTAAACCGCTTTTAAAATTATTTGTAATATGGCGTGGTCAAGGAATCTGATAGATTTTTTTATGTAGTTATGGAATTTCAGAAACAAGTGTAGTAGGAGATGTTGATATAAGATAAAATACCACCCTTTGATAGGTTTATTTTTCATACTCTTCTACCTAAATACGTAAAAAACCGTGTTGGTTAAGTGGAAAAAGTCGACTGTCATTGCTAAGGTGGGTTCAAAGCTCGCTGCCAACTTCTGATTTTTCTTATTAAATAAATATGCACGCTTACCACCACCTAATTATATTATCAAATTTAGCACATGTATTCAGAAATCCAAACATGTATAAAGAAGGTGTGCAGCTCTAACAATACTTCCCACACACACAGGCTGTTCTATCCCACAATTGATATAATAGTTAGCCACTTATACTAAACCAACCAACCAATCTGGTCTAGGCAATCAGGCATTGATTGGCCTACTTTACAACGTTCTATATCAAGATATTCTACAAAACCAGCGATGAATTTATAAGCATCTTACACTATGTTATTATTAATGTTTATTTTTCATTTGTTTCAACCTAACTTGACTGCTAGCTCTTCGAAGGTACCAACGGAAGACCAGCGCAGGCTTCACAGCCCGCATTATGCTGAGTTGGGACCTTTTTGGAACTAGATACATTTAAATATTCTGTAATCTTTAGATCAATAACATTTAACTGTCACTATTTCCTTGCATGTATTTTTATGTATTTAATTCTGAATAAATGATTTTGTATTTGTATTTGTATCTTGATACGGAATTTGCGCTTTGTGTTATCCCCAGCTATGTTTTGCTTAAACACCTACACGATTAACAGCCTATGTGATATCATCATCATTCTCTTGCCTTTATCCCATTACATCGAGTCAGGGCAAAATGTACAACAGCATAACTGATATATAATTAAACTAGCGGCCCGCCCCGGCGTCGCACGGGTATAAAATTTTCCCGGAAATTATTCGAATTTTTATCGCCGTAAAAACCATCCTATCTCTCAAGTTGGATCGAACTGCACATGGTGTGCGAATTTTATTATAATCGGTTAAGTGGTTTAGGAGTCCATTGAGGACAAACATTGTGACACGAGATTTATATATATTAAGATATTGTTAAACAACCCACACCGCAACAATAGGAATGATGACTATATAAAAATAGGTATTCAGTTTAGCCCGTTTATTAGCCCGTCCAAAAACACTAGAAACCTATTTTTCACTTAATCAGTTTAATAAGAAAGTGCCAAGATAAAGAGCATCAAAGTGCCGGAGTGGGGGATGTATCAATTTAGTACATCGGACGAAAGTATTAATATAATTAAGACAGATTTGTAGTACCCGTAACACAAGCTTAGTGCTTACCACGGGGCTAGATGTTTCTGTGTGGAGTGTCCGACAAATTATCTATATTTTTATTATTTATCCCTCCCTATGGAAAGGACTACCATCATCATCATCACCCTATTAAAGTTCCCACTGCTGGGACACAGGGACTCCTCTCTTGGCGAGATATTAGGCCTTAATTCACCACGCTGGCCAAGTTGGTGAATGACACATGTCCGTCAAACTCTTTAATGTTCTTAGAATATGCCAGTTTCCTCAAGATGTTTGCCTTCACCGTTGAAGCACGTGTTTTAACTGTGAAGGACTACTACAGGAAAGAGAAACCGAGAAAGACCACTGACTAGATGGGAGGATAAGATAAAGAAGACAGCTGGCCTTAACTGGCACGAAATAGCAAGGGATCGAGAGTAGTGGGATTTTTGGGGGAAGCCTTTCCTCCTATGGAACTAATCACTTAGTTTTTAAAACACAAGGTTATATTTTTAAACCTTCCCTAGACCTCCACGAACATTTCAAGACTAAGATAAGATAAATCCGTTAAGCCTCTCTCGAGTTTTAGTGAGACAAACGAACAGCATGAATAAATAAATTTAGATTTATTATTATATTCCCTACCAGAATGGGGAGCAGGACTGGCACCCAAGAGATGAGATGGAGGGTAACATTCTAACGCTAATGCCCGCGGTCAGTTTTACTATACAAAATCCATTAAACACAGAAACTCCTAGGGGGTTAATAAACGCATGAAATATTATAGAGACTCGTGAAATATTTGACACAATTCCTTACCTTTCAAATTCTTCTTCATCTCCTCCTCTCGTGCGAGTATGTGCAGTAATATCCTCGAGGCCAGTAGGCAGCGCTACCTTGTACCAGACTGGCGATGCAGTATGACGTCGCTACAAAGACACGTCATATAATCATCATAATTCCTTACCTCTCAAGTTCCTCTTCAGAGTGCGCGTATGTGCAGTTTTGCCCCCGGGGGCAATACGTTCTCGTCTGGGCGTCCCGGCACATCGATACCTTGTACCGGCCGGGCAAGAGACTGGCCATGCTTGTCCCAGATTGACCTGTGGAACATTTGGGATTAGAGTATCTTTTAAGGATTTCGTACCCAAAGGGCAAAATGGGACCCTAATACTGTGATTTTGTCGTCTGTCTGTTACCAACACGTATCTCAAGAACGGTAGATAGAGAATTGAAGATTTGAATGATCATGTATTTCTCTTGCCGCTATAACAACAAATACTTAAAACACATATCTAATATAAAATTCTTCTGTCACTTGGTGCGTAATCGAACTCCTCCGAAACGGCTTGACCGATATTGATGAAATTTTTTGTGCTTATCCGGTATCTATGAGAATCGGCCAACAACTATTTTTCATTTTGAAAAAAATAAAATAAAAATTTTTGCAAAACAACGTTTGCTGGGGTCAGCTAGTTATATATTAAATTCTCGTGTCACAGTTTTCGTTCCCGTACTCCTCCGAAACGGCTTAACCGATTCTCATGAAATTTTGTGAGCATATTGAGTAGGTCTGAGAATCGGCCAACATCTATTTTTCATTTTGCAAAACAACGTTTGCTGGGGTCAGCTAGTAATAAATAAATATAAAGCTAAGCATCGTTGCGCCAGGGTTCTTGGATGGGTGACGGCAATAACTGCATCTTATTGCACTTAAAGAAAATGTTTTTTACTTGTTTTGTTTATTTTTTATTAAAAAAAAGGGGAATGCGTTCGTAGCGCGGTTAGTCTAGGCGTACAACGCCGCTCGTTGGCGTCTCGTCCGCTGGACTGGTGTTGGAATTAATAAGCTAAGCAGGAGACAACCTCCTCAGCCTCTGTTATCTATCTACTACTATCTTACTACTTGTTACTACTTGTTATCTATCTATCTATTATCACTTACTAGATGCGTCCGGAGAGCGTTCAGTCTTGGCGTTGTGGTTGGCGTCCCGTCCGCTGGACTGGTGTTGCATGTAATGTACTAAACCAGAGACAACCTCCTTCAACGATGTCATTATCTCTGATAACTGCTGCCAGTTGGGACTCTTCGCGTCTGTAACAAATAAAAGCGAGGTTTGATACTTTCTTCAGATAAACTGCTGAAATTGCAAGCTTTAAGTCTCGGGAGCTCGCAAATAGATGCTCAGTATTTACACTCACAGTTGTAAAAGATAATAAATAATAATCAGACGGAGAAGCTTAATGCAGTGATAAAAAAGTGGACTCTTTCAAAAGCCAGCATGGCAGCGAACGCAGAATGTAACCAAATCGCGATAATGGAACAAATAGAAACCCTTCGCTTCTATTCTTTGGATAATCGACATACTTCACCTCACTTGTTAAGCAAATGCTTTTTAACCCCCGACCAAAAAAGAGGGGTGTTATAAGTTTGACGTGTCTGTCTGTCTGTCTGTCTGTCTGTCTGTCTGTCTGTCTGTCTGTCTGTCTGTCTGTCTGTCTGTGTCACCATAGCTCCCGAACGGATGGAGCGATTTCGATTTAGTTTTTTTTGTATGAAAGGTGAGTCTTGCGCGAGTGTTCTTAGACATGTTTCATGAAAATCGGTTGAGCCGTTTAAAAGTTATGGGGGTGAGAGTGGGGAAGCAAAACCGAAAATCAGCAAATATACTAGTGTGGGGTATCAAATGAAAACGCATCGCGTCCATATTACATAATATTATGTTGTTTTACATTTAAGGAAATTAAGGCATAGGAATCGGGGGTTTTTCTTAAATTTTAAATTTAGATTTATTATTAGTTTCAATATTAGTCCATTATTGTTGGTCCTTGGCCAAATCTCAATATATTTATATAAAACATTAAAGAATTTTAATATTGATATGCGTCACTATAAGATGCTGTTAATTATTACGTAACAACTTAATGCTTCGAGTACGGAGATTCCAGACACAATTGATTTTCAATTGTTATGGACCACGTTCATGGTCTTAGAGACTGGCCGTATTAAGACAGAAAGTCGCTTAAGAAGAGACTGAATAAATTAATAACCGACTTGGTATTACATGGATCTCACAACTTTTTACCGCGACTGCGCGACTTGGTTTTTTTGACAAGTATTGTTTTTGATGGGATACAGTCTTACAAGAAGTCTTACTTATGCCATATCTGGATTAACATAGACATACCTGGACTAGCGTCGATAGTAGCTAAGCGGTCGAGCGGTATGCTCATCACAATAAGCTGTGCCGGGTCGCCCGTCCGTTGCAGCGCGATGAACAGCTCTTGCACCGACTGCGCAAACGATTGAGGCGTCTGAAGTTTATCTGCAACGAATATAGACGTTTTAATATGCATTAGGCGATAAAAACAAAAAAAAAACATGTTTTGTTTCTTCTTCTACTAAATTAAATGTCATCATCATTAGCCATAGGTACAATGTTAATGGATATAGGCTTCCAACATAGATTTTCAATTATTTCAGGTGGAAACGGCCAGCGTACACCGTGAATTTGCGGGCTTTATCAAGCCAGAGGAAGGTAGACTTGTTATAGAACCTACCGAAGTCCTGACACATGACACGACAAGCATAATACGACGACATTCCGTTTTAGATTGATGGGATAAACTTGACTCGCGACATTAATAGACATAGACATAGACATAGACATAATTTTATTTACTACAGAAACACACACAAAAATAATACAGACTCAAAATCAACATACATTTTTAAATAACGAAACATATTTATATAAAAACACAGAGTGAACAGGTACGTGTGTGCTACAGCAGTAAAAGGGCAACGGCTCAGCTCTATGTCCACTGGTGTTAACAGTGAACGCTGGTATTCTGCCGCAACCTTCCTTCCCTCCGGACCTCGGTTACGAGCACACGTGTCTACTAGCCCCTTATTTAGTTTATTTTCAAAATTTATATTCATTTAATTCTCAAAAAATCAAGTACAAAAAATAGGATCGCATAAGTGACAAAGAAGTTTCAAACGCGCGACGAGTGACGCATGCACGAAGACCCCAAACAAGACAGGCTACGCCCATTTACGCTTAGACCCATTGACCGCTACTACGAGCAGCTACGAGACCGCACCCCTGCGCCTACGTGACCACACCCCTGCGCCTACGCCGCCGCCTACCCTGACGCGTCCGCACTGAGTGAGTAAATCTCCTTCGAGCTTCTGTGCGCCTAGTACCTTGTGCATTGTTTTTGCTATGCCGCTCAAACGCACACCGCCTCCGTCGCCGACTATGTCTACACCTGCGCCGACGCAACTTACAGCGCTTACTGATAGGCTTAAAGTTCCCGGTTCTCAGCAACTACATGCTTGCTCTTCCGAGCCTAATTTAGCCATAAATGTGAATAGCTCCGGAACCCGTAAAAGGAAGCATAACGATGAGTTCGTCGAATTTATGGCTGAAATGCGATCTATGTTTGCTGGCTTCAAGGAGGGTCATGAGAAAACGTGCGAGAGGCTGTGTTCCGCAGTGGAGGACATGCGTGCTACTGTCGATTTTATGACGCAGAAAATCGAAACTCTTCAGGTTAGGCTTGATCAGCTGGAAGTAAGTCGAAAGGAGGACCAAATTTATTCAAAGTCTCTGGAAGATAAATTGGAAACTTACGAAAAAAATTCGAGAGCTACTTGTCTCGAAATACGGAATATTCCAGTATCTCACCCCGAAACAAAGGATAAACTCTTGGATACCGTTTTAACTATGAGCAAGGTAATAAAAGCACCAATCCTGGAGAGTCATGTCCGTGACATATTTAGGATTAAAACTAAAAACCCGGCTAACAGAACCATAATTGTGGAGTTAAATAGCGTCTTAACCAAGGAAAAGGTTATTGATATGTTTAGAAAATTTAACAGACTGTCAAGGTTAACCACTGAGCATTTGAAAATAGCAGGTACTGCAGTTCCCATATTTGTAGCAGAAAACCTGACGTCTAAAATGAAAAGATTATTTTACCTTGCTAGAGAATCGGCCAAAACTGCAGATTTCAAATTTTGCTGGGTTTCACATGGCAAAATATATGCTCGTCGCAGAGAAAATGCACCTCTTATAAAAATTGCAAGCGAAGCTGACTTAGAACAATTTAAAACAATTTCGTGACTAATTCAATCTAAGTTATTTGTAACACTAGTACTTGTTTTCGAGTACCTAACGTGTAACTTCAAAGCGCTCCATTTCCTGAGCTATTGTAATCTTTTTATAACCGTTTCTCATACTATAACGACACAGATACACAATCGTTTATTTGCTATATTTACACATTTACAAAAACATCAAATATACAACAATATATTCATTCTATTTTTTACACAACATAATTATTATTATTTACATTTTATTATACAATATTTTAAATTATACAGGCACACTATAAAAAATTCTTTTTGCTATATTTTCCGTACTCAATTATTTTATTTTCTTATAGATTTCCTTTTTATATTGCTATGTTTAAACTTGAAGATTGCATATTTCAACTGTCACCCACTTTATTCAACTGTTTCGCGCCTATTTGTTGATCAGCTTTATAATTATGGATAGTTTAAACCAAATTAACTCTGAAATAGAGCAAATCCAAGTATCGGATTCACACATTTGTTTACCAGAGAATATCAACGAACACATATCGGAAAGTGCTCTAAAAATATTTCACGTGAACATCCGCAGTATAAACTGTAACTTTGACCAGCTTTGTGTTTTATTGAAGAGATCAACCAGGGAAGCAAACATAATAGTCCTGTCTGAATGCTGGCTAAGTAAATGCCCTAACATTCCGTGCTTACCTGGGTATGAAGAGTATAGATCGGAATTCTCCAACCAAAACGATGGCATCGTAGTCTATGTAAGTGGTAATTTACAGCACAATGTTGACATCCCGAAATTCATGGGAGCCAACTGTATAACAGTTACTCTTGGTAATGAAAGTGCAATTATAGCATTATACCGCTCCCCCTCTTACACTAATCTAGAACCCTTTTTATTTGATTTGGATATTACCCTAAATAGATTCAAACAATTTAAATCAGTCCTAATTGTGGGCGATATCAACATCAACATAGCTCCAGCTAACTTTGACTCCAAATCAGATGATTACCTAAACCTAGTTGCTTCTCATGCAATGCTGCCCGCCCACCTTTATCCTACAAGAGGTATGAATTGTCTGGATCACGCAATTATTCGAACAACTGCTAATGCTTGCACTCTTCTTCTTGACTCTCCTTTTACTGATCACTACCCTCTTTTCATAGGTATCAACAGTAAAATTAGCAACTTTATACGTTCTAAGGGCTTCTCACTTCGACCAAACGTTCAAGCTACTGTAGAAGCACTAAATGATACAAATTTTGACAATATCTATCAATCCGCTGATCCTGAGTACGCTGCTGAAAGTTTGGTTGAAATCGTAGCCTCTGCTGTAAAAAACAATAGTCACGTGGCACCTATTCCCAGTCGTAAACGCATCTTAAAACCCTGGATAACACCAGGGCTCCTTAGGTGCATCAGACACCGAGACAAACTTTTCCGTAAGCATAAATATAATACAACAGATGAAGCAATCAAAACTATTTATTTTCGGTATCGTAAATTTTGTAATAAATTATTGAAGAAACTTAAACATGAATACAATACGAATGAACTCAAGAAAGCAAAAAATAATCCAAAAGACACTTGGTCTTTTATTAAGAACACTGCTAATTTAAATAAAAAAGTGTCCCATTCCACTAACCTACTAAACATTTCTGAGACTTCAAAACAGTCAGTAGAACTAGTCAATGGATACTTCGTCAGTATAGGTAAAAATTTAGCTCTTAAAATTCAGTCTGGTACCTACGGCTTTTCTTCTGGTGAATTTTCTAATCTGGATTCTTCCTCATCTGATTGCAGTGATTACTCTGGCTCTATGGTTCTTCAATGTACAGATTATGCTGAAATAGAGACTATTATTTCTGGCTTAAGGGACAACTGTGCAGTTGGTTGGGATAACATATCTACCAAAGTAGTTAAACGCGCGAAGTTTGTACTAATACCTCTATTAAACCACATCTTTAACTTATGCATCAATAAAGGAGTCTTCCCAAAAGTATTTAAGAGGGCAATAGTTCATCCGATTTTCAAAGGTGGGGATAAAAATAGTGTTTCGAACTACAGGCCGATTTCGGTACTGACTATTTTTTCAAAAATTTTTGAAAAAATTATTAACCGTAGACTTGTAAGTTTTCTAACAGCAAAGTCTGTACTCTCTGACAACCAATTTGGATTCAGACGTGGTAGATCCACTGAAGATGCCGTTCTAGAACTCACTAATACAATTGCTCAAAATCTCAACCATAAGAACAAAAGTTTAGCTATCTTTCTAGACCTTTCCAAAGCTTTCGATACAGTCTCAATCCCCATACTCTGTCATAAATTGGAAAAAATTGGTATCAGAGGTTCTGTACTTAGTTTATTCAAAAGCTACCTAACAGATCGATCCCAAAAGGTAGTCATAGACGGGTTTCACAGCAAAGATGAGTCAATTGGATTCGGGGTACCTCAAGGCAGTGTTTTGGGACCGACTCTTTTCTTAGTGTATGTAAACCAATTGTGTAATCTATGTATCCCTTTCTGCAGTATACTTACCTATGCCGACGACACTGTTCTGCTTATTACAGGCAAGACATGGGGAGAGACTCAAAAGAATGCAGAAAACGCTATAACAATAGTTATGTAATGGCTGCACTCAAATCTTCTCACCCTTAATATCTCTAAAACCAAATTTATCACTTTTTCTGCAAATACTTCCTCGCAACCTTTGAGTCTAGAATTACGTGCCCACACATGTGACCGTACGCTTAGTGACTCCTGTTCCTGTCTAACGCTTGAACGTTGTTCTTCTATAAAGTATTTAGGGGTAATAGTAGATTGCACACTTAGCTGGAAGGAACAAATTGACAATATAACTTCGAGAGTCAGAAAGCTAATGTTTGTTTTTAAAAAAATCGCTCCTATTGTTAAGAACAAAAACCTACTTCAAACTATCTACTATGCTCTTGGTCAATCAATCATAATGTACTGCATCACGTCATGGGGTGGTTGTTCTAAAAGTAAAATGCTCATATTGGAGAGGGCGCAGAGGGCTGTGCTTAAAGTTCTAGCTAAAAAACCTGTTCTATATCCTACTTCTGAATTATACAACATGTGGCATGTTCTAACAGTGCGTCAGATTTTTATCTTGCAAACTATACTTCGTAAACATTCTTCTATTGAGTATAACCCCAACCAAACTAAAACCAAACGTCGCTCGGATATAGTTTGCAGGACTGAAAATTGTCGCTTAGCGCTAGCTAGACGTCATTTTATCTACATGGGGTCGATTCTTTACAATAGGGTAAACAGGAAGTTAAATATTTATCCACTAACACGGTATAAATGCAAGGTAGCCTGTCTAAACTGGCTATTTTTGCTTTCGTACGACGAAACAGAAAATCTTTTAGAAAAAACTAAATGAATTAAAATAGTATATCCAAGTACATCATAATATTTTTTGTGTCTATCAAATAAATATCATATTATTTTGTTATTATATTATTACATATGTAAATGTTTGAGAGTAACAATACCATATTTATATATATACTTTATCTATATATTTATGTACCTGTGTATTTTATATATTTATATATATATCAAATTTTGATTATACACACACACACACACACACACACACACACACACACACACACATTGCTATTAGTCATTAATTATTATATCGATTAAACCTTAAATACCATTATTGGATAATTATGTATAAAAAAAACCAAGGAGTGGGCGTTAATATACGCGACACAGTTTCCGAACTAATGCGTATATTATCGTGCTATAGTTCTAAGAATCCTGATGTTAATGTTTTCCAATAAAGATATTTTGAATATTTTGAACCACAATAGTCACAGACTTTGCGGGAATATAAATAAATAAATAAAATAAATAAATATTCCCGGACAATCCACACAACAACATCTAGCCCCGCGGTAAGCTCTAAGCTTGTGTTACGGGTACTAGATATCTGATATACTTAATATAATAGACATACATATATAGATATTTTTTATTATACATATTAATCACCCAGACCAAGGAGATCGTGCTTGCAGAACATACAAACACTTTCACCCTCGGCGGGAATCGAACCCGCTACCTCTTGCGCCGCAAGCGGACCCTCGCCCACCGCGCCACTGAAGCAGTCAATATATCACAAAATATAATAAATAAATTGATACAATAATAATTAAATAAGTATTTCCAATCCCGCGTGATCTCGAATTTACGATCTCGAATCGGGATGGCATTACCCTACCTATAACTCTCGGCATATGTGACTGAGTATCGCCGTATAAACGAGCCATCCTCAACCTGCTAAGGTTCCGATGTAGACGATTAGCGTGTCGTGTTTCCGTCGCAACGTCTCGTATGTTCTTAACACCACCTATATTACAACTTACCTATAATACTCTGCATATGTGACTTGTGCTGAGTATCGCCGTATAATAGGGCGCTCCATTGGTCCGGCGCGATTCTTAGGCCTGCTTCAGTTGCTATCTGGACGATTTGGGCGTCGTGTTCCCGTCGCAACGTCTCATATGTCCTGAACTCCTCCTTTAGTTGCATCAGAGAAGAGTCCGATTCCCGTTTCGATACCTAAAAATGTACAATGGGATTATGATATGGGATAAACTCCGAAGTTTTAATTAATGTATGTTTATTGCGAAGTTTCAAACCTTAATAAATAAAGGTTTATTTCTTTAGTAAAATAAAGGAGTATCTTCTTTGAATAAAACAAGCTAACTAAACCTATTAAAGTACTACTTTCAGTGCCCATTTTTTTTTGTAACCTGTATAATTTCAAAATTTATGTATGCCTTTAAACATAATAAAGTTAAGATAGTTTACATAACAGTTTAATAAAAGAAATATATCTAAATTACGATGACAATCTTGATATGAATGATCAAATTGTTGCACTGAGTATGTACAGGATCTGCCCTTTCCTTTACCTTGAAACAGGAAGCCCGGTACAAGAGCTGGACGACATGGCCAATGCTGGTCTTCGACGCCTGAGGGAAGTGAGGTTCCAGTCTTTGGACAACAAACATCACTAGAACCTGGAAATAATACATACATATTATACAACAAAGGGATTTTTTTACAAAATCCGAGTAATCTATATTTCCGAAGAAGCCACGAAACCACATGCCCCATGGTAATTTCTAAGCTTGTGACGATTTTGATCTTGATTACTAAAAAAACGTATTCTGGCGTTAGATAGGTATTTATTTAAAACTAAGAGCCCACCTCCGCATTGTATGAGTAGAAATAAAGCCATTTTCATAGTTCTTAAAGAAAAAACACTATCTTAATATATATAAATCTCGTGTCACAATGTTTGTCCTCAATGGACTCCTAAACCACTTAACCGATTATAATAAAATTCGCACACCATGTGCAGTTCGATCCAACTTGAGAGATAGGATGGTTTTTACGGCGAGAAAAATTCGAATAATTTCCGGGAAAATTTTATACCCGTGCGACGCCGGGGCGGGACGCTAGTGTATTCATAAATGCCTCAATTAAATTGTTTTTTATTTTTATTTTAATCAGGATATGACTTATCTAGTAATAGACATCCTATTTCTATAAATAAGTCATGCAACATGTTTTCACTTCAACACTTATTTCATAATTATACAATTTATTTTAAGCTTAGTGTCACCCACTGGACATAGATCTTCCTCATTGATTGTAAACACTCCAGAGCCTGCTTCTTAATCTCTGGTTAGAATAGCCAACGGTATTTTAGCCAATGGTTAAATTATAGAGATTAAGATTGTAGAGCTATTAAGTCAACTAACAACTGTCAGTGATTGACTGACAGAGATATCTCTATATTTAAATAATTGTCATTTTACTTGGACATGGTAATGGTAACAGGTTCCTAGTGTAGTATAGAGTATTGTGTCTCCCTGTTTGCCAATACTCGCCCCGCTTGGCAAGCCAATTCTACATACAAAGCAAGCACTTTCTCCTTTGTCTGGGTGTTTAATATGTATACTAAAAAATATGGTTGTTAATTATACCAAGTATATCAGATGTCTAGTACAAGTATCAGATATCTAGATGCCAACACAAGCTCAGAGCTTACAACGGGGCTAGATGTTGTGAGGATTGTCCGGAAATATTGATTATTTTATTAATACCTTTCTAGAAAGTGCAGATCCGTCTTCTAACGCCAACAGCACCAGCTTAAGAACCTCTTCCTGCATAGCAGGACCTAGGAACTGGCAACCTCGCGCGCGCACTGCCGCCCATAGATTGGCACTCAACTGTTGTGGATTCTGGACAAAATATTTTCATAGGATTTAATATTCCTTGTTTTGATTTAAGAACTGCTGCTAAAACTTGATTATAAGCATTGAATTAGTTTGCAGACAAACCTCTCGCTCAGCAAACAAGACTACAAGGGACAGTCCTCCTTGGCAAGTCAAAGCGTGTTGTTAAGCTATGCGTCACCCAGCACACTAATGTTTTACTGCGTCACTTATGACCAGAGATCAGATAAATTTGCGACATTGTGGACACAAATAAAGAATCCAAACATTAATAAATTTATTTTTGGTTAGTCAAAATATAAATTTGAACTTCCAGAGATAATAGTATATTTATTGGCAAAATGTAATTTTAAGTGGTTAAAACCGCCGTGGGTGACAGAAATCCCTATTTTGTCCACAACTATGAACAAAATAATCAAAATTTTAAATTTTAAAAATCTCTTGATTTCAAATTAGTCATCCATCAGTTTCTTAAAGAGAAAATAGTAAAAGTAATATTTTGTATTGTGCACTTTAGCATATCCCTACACTCTTTCTCAACACAACAATGACAGCTGAGTTAAATTAAATGTATTGATGCTCCGACAACATAGGTACTTGGTGTTTTAGCGACATGTTTTTGAGTACAGTGACGGTTGTCTCTCCGATGGACGATAGAGCGAGCTACACACGCTGGTGGAAACTGGCAGTGACAACTTACCTGGTGCTGTAGTATGAGTTCAGTGACGGTTCTCTCCCCCAGAGATCGGGCTGCTCGCGCGGCTTTGCCCCGTCCCTCCTCATCCATCATGGCGCATTGCAGCAACGTCACTAGCTTGCGCTGCATCGGCCGCGATAGCCTACTGCCCATCTGGTTGACGCTGGCTGTAAAAACATTAGGAAGATTAATTTGAATACGTGAATCAACGTTTATACTGCAAAAAATTCTCAAATAGCACCTTTATTTTAAAGATGGACCTTCGGTTGACGACAACCTCAAGCCTTTGATGTAGCGCAACGTTCTAGACACCAACAGACCCAAAATATAATCAAACGGGTAGACGGTAGTGACTTACCATTGCCACAGTACTTCAGGAACACAGCAAGTTGTTCCTGACACTTGACGATAACGTCATAAGCTCGGCGGTCGGCTTCCGGCAACGCCTGGATGGCGGGGGGGTGGAAGGGCTGCGCCGGGGGGTTGTAGCCCGCGAGCTGGAGTAGCGCCGTGTTTACCACCAGCTCCTCCGGGTTCACAGAGATCACCGTCTGTAAAGAGTAAAGGTAAATATCATGCTCAACTCTCCTTGACGTCATTCCAATTCCAAAAATATGGATGTCTACAGGGATGCATTTACCAGCAGGCTGAGTAGGCTCGAGCCTAGGGCGGCACATTTTGGGGGCAGCAAATTACCTCATAGAAATCATAAACATTTTTCTATGACGGATGTCTTACAGATATAAGTCTGCAACAAATTTTGTCGATGACTTTTCTCTCTTAGTTGTCATTGCACATTCCGAGAGTAGCAAACTTATACCGATTAGATCAAAATATACCGAAATATTATTTACGTCCAATTTCATGAAATTGTTGCATTGTAAAAATAATGTATGATATAAAAATTGTTGAGACAAAGGCGGCAAAAACTATTCAGCATATGTATTAGAGTGGTTAAGGTCCTGTTCACCATCTCCGAGTAAAATAAGACATTGGTTAAAATATAGAGCTGATCAGTCACATGTGACAAAGCTGGATAGCTCTCGACATATTGGCATAACTCTCTACTGCTTATTTTACTCGGATTTAGTGAAATAATACCTAATATCAGATGTCTAGTGTCCGTAACACAAGCTGAGAGGTTACCATATCGCTAGATGTCCTTGTGTGGATTGTCCGGAAATATTTGTATTTTATATTTATACTGCTGGTCCGATTTGAAAAAAACATTGTTTAAATCAGTGACAGATAGCACATAATATATCAAGGATGGCAATAGCCTACTTTTTGCTGCGGGTAAATTGCGTTCTAAGAAACTACAAAAATACTACTGTTAAGTCTTTGAACGTCCAGGAAAGCACGGGAACTTAGCTTGGGAATAAAACCACGGGCGTACAGTACCTCTTGACTTTTACGTCTGGGGAAGGGCCAAGGATTTAGTTTACATAACTGAAGTGCCCACTCGTGAAGAATTAATAACTCGCATTGATGCTGCGTTCGAGAAGATGAAACAGGAGATGCTACTTCGTACAACAACGGTTGAAATTAGAAACCGATGCAGAGCGTGCATAGCAAATGAGGGACGTCAATTTGAATTAATGGTTTAATTTTTTCAACCTTTACATTGATAAATTTCGCAAAAATTTAAGTTTTCACATAAGTAGATTTTCGTCCAAATGGTCCGCCTTGGTAGAAAACATCGAATAATTTGGGTTACATAAAAGATATCAAAACAAACTACCTATCGTTAGAAAGCTCAAACTTTAGAGATGTTTTTAATAAATCAGAAGTCATCCATCACTTATAGTTTAAAAATTAAATAAATATTTAAAAATAAATCTTGAGTCCTAGGTGAAATTTTTTGGTGTATGTAGTTAGCAAACACCCCCCCACTCCCCATTTTCGTATGTTCAACGTTCTTCCGAACACCCTGTATATATAAAGGGCTATACATCAATGACAATTTATAATCATTAATATTAGTTTCTGATAATTATTATCAATTACAATCAAATAAACAAATTCTTAAGCTTCATAATGATAATATGTATTAAATTATATTGTCTGTTTCAATATATATCTTCAGACTCACAATAAAAAACCTCCTATCTGCAGTAAATAAGCAAACATGCCATCTATGGCATAGAATTAAGAAACATAATGAAGTGTTAAACAAAAAACAAACCTGGTCGAAAGGGCATTGTTTCCTGAGGAGGTTCTTGAGGCATAGTTTACATAGGGTGTGGCCGCAGCCAAGACTGACAGGGCTGCGCCTCGGCGCGAACTCTCGGCAACAGGCCGGACAGTTCAGGTAATCCGTCCACTGCGGTGCCTGGATGGGCATGCTGAAACAAATTACATTACATTTAACTATTTGCAACAATTGATTTAATTAACTGGATACATAATCAATGTGATTGAATCAGGAATAAGGAGATAAGTAGAAGAATGACGGTCACCGACATAGCCAAACTTATTAGCTCACTAAAGTGTCCAAGGGCAGGCCATGTAGCTTGTAGATCAGTTGGCCATTGGAGCCGGAAAGTTCTCAGATGGAGACCATGAATGAGCAAATGCAGAGTAGTATTTCCGCCAATTAGATGAACGGAGGACCTGGTGAAGGTAGTGGGCTAGCGGTGGTTATAGGCTGCTACCTACTGAAGTTACTGAAGATAATGATGATAATAATGATGAAATAAACGACTGTAACTACCTAGTTTTGTGCTAAAATACACTCCTACTCAAGATAATAGTGCAGATTGCAGTTGCCCCAACCCATATTAGATTTAGCTTTGTGCTAATATCAATAATCGGAAAAATACACTGCCTCTGAGCTTCTATGCATTACTTTTTACAATAAAAGCTCTAGCTTTCCATGTGTCCACCTATCTACTACCCTAAATCAAATATTGCATTTTCAGTTTTAATTATCATCCATCCATCAGCTGTTGTTATACATTACAGAATTAAAAAGATTATATCTTATGGTATCATTAAGAATTATTAGGAGTGATGCATTGTGATACCAAATGTTTTAATAATTTTAATGTAATATGCATTGGTATTGTTTTTGGTAAAACTGACAGTATCTTGATTTAGATTAACTTGAGTGCTAAAAATAACATACCATTCATATACATTTACTTCAACAATCACATGTGTAACATAATTACACAACAAAATGTGTAATTATGAATTAGACTTCATAAATAAGATAATTAAGGTGTAATTCATCATCACCCTATTAACGTTCCCACTGCTGGGTCATAGAGACTTCTCTCTTGACGAGAGTGATTAAGTCTTAATTCACTACGCTGGCCAAGTGCGGGTTGGTGAATGTCATATGCCCTTCAAACTCTTCTAAAACTCTCAGAACATGCCGGTTTCCTCACGATGTTTGCCTTCACCGTTAAAGTATGTGTTTAAAGCGCACTTAAATTTCTCAAGAAGAAAAATCCAGAGGTGCGTGGCGGGGTTTGAATCCACGACCATCGGAATGAAAGTCGAGTGTCCTCCCACTCAGCCAACACGGCTTTTTAAGGTGTAATATATAAGTTCAAACATCTGACTTATTAGGCTGCTAACATTCAAACCTATAAGATAATGCTCTAAGACCTACCATAGTAGTTCTGTAAATATACTGTGTGCAGTTCGTAGGATTCTATAAATACAGCTCTATAAATACAAAATATCAATTCCTATATTTCTTTGTTAACATCTTACTTGAGAGATGATTAAAAACCTATAAATCTCATACCATTTATCATCATGAATGATGTCATGTTATAGATTGCGTTCCTGACAGCTGTCATTAAAATCACGCCTATCAAGTCCTGAATTTCTTAATAGTACAGACGATAGCTGTCATTGTAATACTTAATAGGCATGCCAACCTATCTAGTGATAGGAGATGTATCATTGTGCATGGTTTATAAGCAGGTATTTAAAAACGGATTTAATTCCATAGTGTTAAACTAAAATGTAGGTTTAAAACATTATTTACAGGCACACTAAATCTAAAATAATAGTAAGTACCTAAATAGAATACAATTTAGTCTGGCTTCTTAGATTGTGTTTAATTTACTAACTTTAATAAATATATAACTTTATAATTATCATGGTTTTTAACAATATTTGAAATTTGTTTTCAATCAATAATGTACCTATAATTGATAGTCAATTTTCCTGAGCATAGTTTTCTCTCAAATAATATAATCTTGCAACTTATCTTAGACTTTTATCATAGGAATAATCTTAAGATGATCTTCTTTAACATAGCTAAAATGTATGAGTGTTATCAGTTTAATTACGTTCTAGGAAAGTAACTATACAAATATAGCAGACTTAGTCTTGTTACCTATCTATAAAAAATCGATAAACAAAGCTATTTCACTGTTATCGCTGTTATTAATCACTAGATGACACCTATCACAACAGCATTGAGCTATCACTGCCAGCTACAAACACCCTAAAAAAGTTTATGACCATAACTTTTTAAGTTTCCTATCATAATAATTGAGATCTTAATTATCCAGAAAAAGTTATTTTTAAACCCATCCAACGTGGTACAGAAGATCAATTATTACCGCGAATTGTTGCAGAAGACAGTCTGGATGCGTTATATTAAATTCCTATGCTGATTATATCGTAAAATAATTCGAGAATTGTGACATCAGAATTTGCCACCTCGGCAATGACTTGACGGTCATAGTACCACATGGTCACGTGATTATTTATTTTGAACTGCATTAACATTCTAAGATCGTTAACCATACGTTAAAATATAATAATTACCTTACAAATAACACGAACAATCATCACAAAAATAACACATTTATCTTCTATCCACTTCAAAACATGATCCGTCAGCAGCCATAGATCATAGACTAAATTTTTAAGGTATAATGACGGAGGAATGCTTTGACACTGACAGTTAAATTAACATTTCTTTAGTCTATGGGTCGGTTGTGTAGTGCAGGGGATCATCGTCCGAAGTCAAAATTAGGGATGTGATCAAGGAGGAAAGTCTGCTTTTTTTTGTTAATGTTCGGTACACACACTCAACGACTAACTGGTAATTTAATTTCATTAAATAATTATGTTATAGGGAGGTGTTACTCATAAAATAAAAGTAATCACATGTTACGATTTATAAACATATATTTGGTAAATATTTTCATTCACACATTACTGAATAAAACAGTTTTAAGCGAATAATTTTTGATATTTTGTTTTACTTGGAATGGCATCCAGCCACTTTTTTCTCAAAGATTCTTCACTAGGAAATCTGAAATTAATAAATAATTTAAAATAATACGAGTGACACACAAATCAGTGATTAGCACATAAAGTTTTATCTAGATTACCTACTATTTATATGTTTGAACAAAATATGATTACGGAATTAATCCTAAAAATCCGTTCATTATGGTCATACTACTTCAAGAATTTAAAAATACTTACTTGAAAAAAGATTTACCGCATCCCGCATAGGATTCGCTTTTACAGCCTGGAATCGCACATTTTTTAACCATATTTATTATGTACGAATAAAGAAATATTGCCGAATTACGGTAGGATAAATAATAACAAATCAAAATGGCTGATGGGATGCCAGTTAAATTTACATAGATCCTACTAATAACCTATTCTTTTTCAAACAACACCTTAATATCGTGTCTAAATTTTTGCAATAAAGAAAATCTCATTAAAGATGATAATTTAAAAATATATGGATCATTAGGATAATCAGAAAGATGGTAATAATTTTTTTTTAAGAGATGAAAAATTTGTTTTTTTTTACCATTCCTACTACGTTTTAAAAACAACCCTTCTAGCAACACTTAAGAAAGAGACAGAGGGCTCTCGAAGCCCTATCTCTCTCGGACCGGATTTCTCTTTGACTAAATGTTATTTGAAAATAGAACTTAACTTCATATACATACGGTTTTTTTTTATCGAGGAAAAAATGTCGGTGCACATTCCAGGTTGGGTATAAGTTCCTTGTGATCAAGTGACTTTTGCCTGCTTATGACAAATAAAAATAAAAGTTTCATCTACTGTTATATTTCTGAAGTGAAATGCTAAAATCCATAGCCATTACATTTATATATATATACACATAGAGCATATGCATAATATCGTTATTTTACGAGTATGGTCGGCTAAAAATATAATCAATATTTATGATGTAGGTATCGATCAAAAGCTATAAGCACACTGTCTTAATACTTCTGGGAAATCTAATAAATGACGTGCGCAAGTTCATTCGGTTATATAATACTTGCCATTTTTAGTTCAGCACTCTGATATTATTAAAATCAATAGTCAACTATTCAATTAAGTACTTTATCATATAAAACAAGCATGATTTGTTGCTCAGGGACATTCGCACAGATAATAAAATCAGTTAATCATAAATTGTCTATTGGAGTTTACTCCCTAAGAAACGATTTGAGTTATAAGGCCCGGTACGGAAATTTTATGAGGAGTAAAATCAAGTGTAACACGAAAAGTTGAGGCGTTACGTAGAAAGAGACAAACATATATATCTGTAGGATTGAACGTGTTAAAGAATGAGATGGAATACATTACACAGCGTATCTCATTCTCGGGTCTCCTCTTTGCGCGATACTACGTAGTCTCACTGTATTTTATTTATATTATTTTGTAACATACTTTATGTAATACGCTTTATTGAAGTAATATAAATAATCCGAATAATTACAGATATACAATGTTTGTTTCTCTTATCATTTTAGCAGATGCGTTCATTTACCCTTTTTTTCTATTCGCTAAATATCATAATTATAGTTCGTAAGGAGTAAACTCCAATCGTGCGTCGTAGCTGATACACACACACTTTTCTTTCACCTTGGGCTACATTAACGGAGTTCTGGTAAGGAATTTTTTTTTTAAACTTGATTAAAGCCAGGCTATTATCAAAAAAAAAAATATTAGGCTATTATAGCCTATGTCGCTCAGGGATAGCGTAGCTTTCGAATGGTGAAAGATTTTTTTAAATCAGCGCAGTAGTTTCAGAGCCTATTCGAGACAAACAAACGAAAAAACAAACCTTTCCTCTTTATAATATTAGTAAGGAAGTATAGATTATAGATTTGCTGGATAGCAATACTTTTTAACCGACTTCAAAAAAAAAAGGAGGTTTCTCAATTCGACCGTATATATATATACAGGGTTTCCCAGAAATGGTGGATAATCCTGCACGTGCGTGTGCGGGGGGGGGAGGTGGGGCCCCAAATCCCAAAAAAAAAAATCTATTCCCAACAGTCCGCGGTCTACGAATTTTTTTGTAAAATTTAGAAATTTCCCAGTTTTCCTCACATTTGTGGGCATCACGTCCGCTACATGAGGCCTAGTTCGGATTTTTTTCTTTTAACGTATTCCCTAATAATGGTATTCCTAAATTACCTTTAAAAAAACGCAACTACTTAGGATAGTAGTTAACTAGTAGTCCCTAAACATAATTTTTATTTCTGAAATTTATTTTACTGCTAAGTTTGAGCACCTGTGGTATAAAAAAAATGTATTGGAGTTTTATAGCCAACCACATAAAAAAATTACCAACATCATAAGGATTCTAAAACAGTAGCATAAGTATCTACTTTAATGGTAAAATTACTGAGCTATAGCTACTAATGTGTAAAAGTAGGCGTTTCATTACAAAATTGCAAAATTATTTGCAGATATTTTTTTTTAGTTTTTATCAGTTAAGTAGAGCTGTCGACCCTAAAATTAGACTTTACTACCTGCTCGGCACATTCAGTTGAATTCTAAGCTGTGTGAGCGAGACAAACTGTGCTTGGGAAAATTGCGAGTGAAAGGGTCAACAAATCTCCTTTGTATGGTAGAATTCGTGTTTGGTTATTGTTTTGTCTCCGTAGTTAAAACTATTTTAATTTTAGTGCGTATTTCGACGTTCTCGACATCGCATGTGCTCTTGTTTTTCTGATTCTCGGTGACAAAATTCTACATTTGGCATTCTACTGGACTCGATTTGTGCATTTTGATTGGATTTTGTTTGTTTGGTGATAACTGCGACGACTCGGCATTCTATTGGACATTTGTTTTGTATATCAACAGGACTGTGTGATGTCACGTGAAATTTATACACCCCAAGAGTATTCCAATATGCATTACATTTACGGAGAATGTAGTGGCAACGCAAGTGCTGCCGCAACACTTTATCGGGAGAGATACCCGAACGCGCGTCACCCCGACTATCGCGTATTTACAAGAGTGCACCAAGCTTACTCAGAGGGCAGAATACCTGGTACTGGCGTTGGTGGCCCTAGGAGCAGAGGACGACCCCACAATCCTGTAACTGAAGAAATCGTCCTTGACATGGTGGATGAAGATCCCAGTATTTCGATGCCAGATATCGAACGCCGTACGGGAATATCAAAATCTACAGCACATCGTATTGTGAAAAAATTTAAACTGCATCCTTATCACGTGACACGTGTACAAACATTGCTACCACGAGACTACCAAGCACGGATTGTTTTCTGCAGTGAAATGTTAACAAGAATTCAAGAAGATCAAGATTTTTTCAGAAAAATTTTATGGAGCGATGAGACTACATGTAAAAGGGATGGGTATCTTAACCTTCATAACTTGCACAGTTGGCAATTGACAAATCCACATTTGATGAGAGAAGATAAATCCCAGTATCAATTTAAAATAAATTACTGGACGGGCATATTAAATGGAAAAATTATAGGCCCTTATGAATTGCCGGGCAACCTAAATGGCAACAATTATTTAGAATTTCTTCGAAACCAGTTGCAAATATTATTAGAAGATGAGCCACTAGCCATCCGGCAAGGAATGTGGCTCCAGAACGACGGTTGTCCGGCACATTATGCAGTGCAAGTAAGGAATTATCTAAATTATGCCTATCCCAACAGATGGATCGGCCGATTGGGGCCAATATTGTGGCCACCACGGTCCCCAGACCTAAATCCTCTGGAATTTTTTTATTGGGGCTGTTTGAAGGAGCAGGTTTACAAAAAACCCATAAACTCATTAGAAGAACTTCGACTTCGCGTCGCCGAAGCAGCCAGAATTATATCATCAAAAAATTATAATAACAAATTACAAAGATCTTTTATAAAAAGGTGTAGAGCTTGCATAAGGGCAACAGGAGCCCAATTTGAACATTTACTATGATTATTTTTATAATAAATACTTTTTTGGTAATTACTTGTTTTATTTTTTTCTTTTGCAATTTTGTAATGAAACGCCTACTTTTACACATTAGTAGCTATAGCTCAGTAATTTTACCATTAAAGTAGATACTTATGCTACTTTTTTAGAATCCTTATGATGTTGGTAATTTTTTTATGTGGTTGGCTATAAAACTCCAATACATTTTTTTTATACCACAGGTGCTCAAACTTAGCAGTAAAATAAATTTCAGAAATAAAAATTATGTTTAGGGACTACTAGTTAACTACTATCCTAAGTAGTTGCGTTTTTTTAAAGGTAATTTAGGAATACCATTATTAGGGAATACGTTAAAAGAAAAAAATCCGAACTAGGCCTCATGTAGCGGACGTGATGCCCACAAATGTGAGGAAAACTGGGAAATTTCTAAATTTTACAAAAAAATTCGTAGACCGCGGACTGTAGGGAATAGATTTTTTTTTTGGGGATTTGGGGCCCCACCTCCCCCCCCCGCACACGCACGTGCAGGATTATCCACCATTTCTGGGAAACCCTGTATATATATATATTTTTTTTAATTAAACCTTTTTTACAATATCATTGTAATTTTGTCAGGAGACATAGGGGCAGTCTGGGTTGTACGTTAAATAAAAAGCAATTTTCTTATGAGTGGTTAATTATTGAGAAAAACATCTTTCTAATCTAAACCAGTGACAGATTGAAAACTTAATATTAAACTTAGTAGGCTTACATAATGCCTAGGTAGCCTTATACGTTTCTTATCATTATGATTATGATATGAGGAACGCAGCCAGTATAATATTACTAATTTTTTTTTGTGTAAAATGAGTCACTTAATTTTGTTTGTTTTTCTTGTTCAACACAAATTTTGCTGTATATACATTTACACCGTAAATATTTGCAACTCATTTGATACCACTAAAAAAATAACGCTTCTTTGGCCTCAGAATATGATACTATCAACAATATAGGTGTTGACTAATTTAATCTGGAAGATTTAACATGTGTCGTCGGGCAAATCAGCTCTGTGTCGTCCCAAGCAAACATCCGAGAATTTAATAAACATTGTCTTTACTGGTTATTGGTATTTAATGTTTTAGACTTGCTTAGTGATATTCTTTTCAGTAACATCAATTGAATATTGTATGTACTGTACATATGACATTAGAAAACTATGCTTCATGTACAATGTGAGATAAAGGCACTATTTTTTAAAACTTAAATAAAATTACACAGATGTGGAACTGAGACATTCACCTAACATCTATTGTATAATTGTTTGTACTGTACATAGAACATTAGGAAACTGCTGATTCAAGTACAATGCGTGAAAAAGGCACTATTTTTTTAATAAAATTACACAAATGTGGAACTAAAACATTCACCTAAGAAAATTTGCGTATGTGTGATTAGTGTGTAAAAAAGGCAAACACGCCTCTTTTTTTTGATCTTCTACACCTAAAACGGGGTTAACACGATCCAGGCTAACAACCAACTGACATCACAAAATGACGTAGGTAATCGACGACCGACAAAGCCGGTCGGCAAGGCTGCTCTTCGGTTGTCACCAACAAAATGTCGGTCAGGTAGCCAGCCATAGATAGAGAAATGGAAACACATATTATTTAATTAGTACAATATAAATGTTTCCATTTTAGAGAGAAAACAATTATACAGAAAATATCTCTGTCAATGGCTGGCTGTCTGACCGAAAATTTATGATTGGATTCATAAGGAAGGAGGTTTCCGAGGCACAGTCTGTATGACTGTGCCTACTTTGGAACCCATTGGAGTAAGATTTTTTGTATCACTGTGATTGTCCAATAAACGGTTTTGATTTTTGTATTTGTATAGAAAATTGGTTGATGGTCGGTCTTGATCGTGTAAGCCCCCTTTAATCAGTCAACATCCAGATCCAAGTTGGTTGTTGATTGGTTGTTATTCTGCGTTCCCCGGCCCTGTAGCTAGTTGAGCATGGTGTGCCTGTCGTAGATGTTGCGTCGCTGCTCGCGCACCTGCTTCTTCCACTTGTCCTGCTGGTGGGTGACGCGGTTCAACACGTTCCCGGAGGCACGCATCTGTGTGGCCGGGCCGCTCGCGGCGCTGATTGATGCGTCGTCCTGGAATGTACATAACAAGTATTTAGTTATCTTTAAAATAATAAGTACTGAAACAATCACACAATGTACACAATTTAACAATAAAGTTTTCTTTATCTTTATCCTATTAGTCCCTATTTGGAAAGTGCTCTATATTTTTTTATATTTAGCCCGCGGTGTCTCAAACTGCAAAGGCCTCTCCTAAATATCTTCCACTTGTCATTATCGATAGCAGTATAGAATTAAACTAGTATAATTAGCATAATGTTTCGTTTTAATTCATTACCATCAGCTCGCTTGTACACTGTGGCGAATATAGGCTTTCTCCATAGTTAGCCAATCATTTTGGGTCTTTGCAAGAATTATATAAAATAATATTGTGTGTGTGTGTGTGTGTGTGTAAATTGTGCACTCCATAAACTTTTGACCACTAAATGTTATTATCCCGTAAATGAATTTTTGACTGATAAATAAAATTATAATTGAAATTGAATTTAATTGAATCTGACATATAAAATGATTTTACTTACAATTATTTTTTTCCGTAATCTTATCTGTTTTCTTAAATATTTTTCCTTGAATTATTTACATAAAATATTTGAATACTCTAAATAAGCAAAACATGTATGGAACTCTAACCATTGAACATCTTTTTGTAATTATATTGTAACCCATGTTCGCAAATAAACATTATTCTTATTCTTACACTTATTCCCGATTTAAGAGATTTAAGATTTAATCTTTTTAGCTTTAATAACTCTGTTATAATTTCAAAGCTAGTTAAAGTTACTTTATTGATTTTTAAAGCGTGAATTCATTGCATATTATTTTATCGAAAATGTGTATAAAGGCTATTAAAAATGATTATGATTATTATCATGAGGCCCAGGAGATTCTCACGCGTCTCTGATGTTGGTTCCTCTTCTGTAGAACATAAAGGGATACAAATAATATAAAAATTGATCTACGTCTACATACGTCTTCATTGGTGTGTTCCTGGTACGAGGCTTTAGCGCGTTTGTTGATGAGGGGATCCAAGCAGATCAGGAATCCCATGTAGACTACCAACAGCATAATCGCCCAAATCACGATAATCACCACCACCTGTAAAAGGATAATGAACCTAGATAGATAATTGCAGCATTGCTTTTTTTTAAATTTAAAATATACCTTTATAACTGTCTCAGTTGATGGTTAGTGTTGCTGTGAATGATGCATCATAAATGTCTATACACTATTCTTGATAAAACCTATCTGGACTTACGGTATAGAACTCTAGAGCTCCTCTAGCAACCTTTAACCTTGAAATACTGCAGAGATTTCAAAATATTCTAACGACTGTATCTAGCACTCAGAAACTCAGAAATTCATGATTACCTTGAATTGCCGACAGTCAAGGAGGAAGTGAGAAATTACTGCGCCAAGTACATACAAAAATTGATTAAATCATCAAACCAATGTTCTAGCTCAAAACATTTGTAAATGAAGATGCTCAATCTAGACCAAAGAACATAGACATGGAACGACTATTGGCACTACTTAATGGAAGTGCCACATCACAGCCAACCTGACCCAAGAAATTATCTGATTATGGCTACTAAAGCCAATTGCAAATTCACAAAGGAAAAGAAAAAAATATTCTTGAAGATACTAAGATTGTTGATGATGCCGATGGTATGGACATGACAAGACAGCAACAGGGATTGTATTAAATAATTTATGAATACTCTAGAAAAGCAGAAGACCATGTCTTGGCTGTCAACTAAAATAAATTACATAAGAACTGTACCATATTACAGTAAGCTGATTTTGTTTTACTATTCCTAAAAAGTCAGTATTAAGGGCAAAACAATAAATAAATTATAAGAGTAAATAAAACTCCAAGTAAATACCAACCTTGATGATTGTGGTGTTCCGGTTTTCATATTTACACTCGCAGTGAGGGCAAAACTCTTGCTCTCTGTTCTGCAGCTTATCTCCTATGCGAGGCAGAATCAAGCCAAGGCAATTACTGAAACAGAAATAGAGTAATAATAATATAAACTAGCTAGGATTATGTATTTCTACTTAGCTAGGCTTATATATGAATATAATGTATAAATAGGATAACACAAGGATTTCCTTTCCCATAGCTTCTCTCCATTTAATATAGTCTCCAATTCTTTAGGAAAAGTGAAAACAAGTTCCATACTTAAATTCAAGCTATGTTTGCAATTGGATATGTTGTTTAAAGATTTTATACCAAGAGGGGAAAAATAACTGCTAAATAATTCACCATGTTGATATACTGACACAAATTGAGGCTTGAAGCGCTGAGTACAATTATACAATATTTTATAAAATAAAATTTGTTATAATTGGACTCAGCTTCAAGGGTCAGTTTGCCAGTGTCATGATACAGGTTTTTATAACTTACCATTTGTTAGGTGGCACATTGTCTATGAATGGTGGACATCCCGTGGCCCCAGTGTTGTTCAACACTGCGGAAATACATGGGCAGACACATTTGCATCTCTTGTCTTCATATTGGCCCTGAAATTAAATCAGTGTGATTTTTACTTGTAGGTATTATTTGATTTGTATATAAATTCAAATCGAATATAACAACACTTTTGTTAACATAAGTTAACAAAAGGTCAGCAACACTTCATCTCATTTATAATTTATCTTTTGACATTTTTATGAAAATGTATACCTACTCTGCAGGTGGTGTGTAATGTAGACAAGATCAGTAAATCTTTATTTATTTAGTATAATTATTACAAAATAGATAGCTTTCTTCAGTATACAAATATTAGAAAATTTATACTATCTTTAAGGAAATATTCAAAGTCAAAGTCAAAGTCAAAACATTTATTTCCTTAGAAGCACATAGCCTACATGGACAGGTCAACTTAAAATTAATAAAACTAAATTGCTTACATAACAAATATCAAAGAAATAACATTGTCTTGACAGTTCGCTTCAATGTTTTATACTGAGTTGAGAAGCGAATAGAACAACACAGCTTTAGTATTTTAACTAGTCTTTAGTGATTATGTATGTGGGTTGGTTGAAATAAAAGAGTTATTGCACTATACTGAATCTATTCATTTAACACGTTACAGGTTATTACAATTATATTATTTATTTAATCCTTATTAGGATATGTCTAAACACGGCTGAGGTTTGAAGAGTGACTGGCGAGGCTCCGCATAACTATTAAAAAGCTGAATTAACGAAACGCGTTTGCGCCGCGTACTTTTATGCTAATCTGTGTCACTACATCAATCCTCCCTTTTTTCAAAATTTTATACAAAAAAATTTTATTTTACTTAAGTAGTACATTCAAGGTTAAAACATTACAATAAACATTACAAATTCAAAGGCTCATGCCTGCTACACAAATATGCTTACGTTTGAAAACAACATGCGATATGAGCTCGCATTCATTTATGCAGAGGTAAGTACATAGTTATTTCACAATCAAAGTTCGTTCGAATGACCAAAGTACAGTCAGCTTGTAAAATTACATACATGTTTTTTTTTTTTAACTTTAAAATACATTTTTAACAATGAAATCTTTTAATAAAGTTGTATAAACAATTAAATAAACTTTGTATGTTAACAAAAAAAATTTTTAAACAACACATTTTTTTTTTTTTACATAATTCTAATACACTGAAAAATTAATAAAATCTGGATTTTGAAAAAAATATTAAATTTCGTATTACTGAGACACACGTGCAAATTCGCTAAGTTGCAAGATCGCTACATTACACTGTTAGTGCGCTCTAGTATCAGGTTACAGTTCGTGATAACGCCAAGTTCTATATATAATTGAATTATTTGCAACACATAAGAATAATGAACGAAACCTAGTTATCATTTCTAATCACTTTGCACTACATCTTGAATTTTGTAGTAATTTTCGGAAGTTCGGTCTCCAGCGGGGTTACACATATTCCAGTCACTCGGCACAAGCAGTGGGAATGAGCCAATATCTCAAATTCCAGCACTGATCCTCCGGCAAGCATGTTTCCTCCAACCGGGCAAATCCTCCGGCAAAAACGCTTCTTCCAACCGGGCAAAACCTCGAGTGAATCTGCAGGTCCAAACTCCATTTTCGTCAGGATTGAATGCACCTCAGATAATAAGCTGGCTTTAAAAATATCATGCCGCTTCTATAGAAGACTGTGAACTTCGTTGTCTGGATCGCGGTTTCATTGGATGACATCACTTACTGCGCATTCCGCGTGGCGTTGCTGCGTTGGCATTTTCTGAATGTGCTTGTTTATCCATGTTGTTCTATTAAAAATTCCTTCAGCCGCGTTCTTAAAATTGAGTCACTCCTACACGGATAACTTAAACACAACCCACAATATAAATCACGATAATAACGAATCACGTCGGGGCCTCCACTTTAGTATTTAAACTAGTCTTTAGTGATTATGTATGTGGGTTGGTTGAAATAAAAGAGTTATTGCACTATACTGAATCTATTCATTTAGCACGTTACAGGTTATTACAATTATATTATTTATTTAATCCTTATTAGGATATGTCTAAACACGGCTGAGGTTTGAAGAGTGACTGGCGAGGCTCCGCATAACTATTAAAAAGCTGAATTAACGAAACGCGTTTGCGCCGCGTACTTTTATGCTAATCTGTGTCACTACACAGCTATATCAGTTATTACATATTAAAAAGGTACATGCTCAGGTGATGTGTAAACCAAATGATGTATTTATAAGCCCTGGTAGATCCAACACAAAGCAATGATACATTTGAATAACAAAATGGTTGACCAATTGATTAAAGTGAACTGAAGTGGGTATATCCTTGTGGCAACAAAGGTACTCCGTAATTCTTATTTTCTTTCTTTTTGTGACCAACAAGGAAATTCTGTTGACCGCAGCACATTACAAAATGTTAAAAAACGTGAAATGTGAAATTAATCTTTCCTGTCCCAGATTTTTCAGGCTTACCGATACGTAAAATACTGAGGTGGCTAGAAACACTATAATTGTATATTTCAACATGATGACAGTTTCTCAGTTAAACATTACGAATGATTCTTGTAAAACACAGCTTTCTCTTCTGCAACGAACTCCAAATACACTTGCAAAAGTTGAAAATACAAAACTCGATGAAAAACAGGACCACAACCCACCGAAGCAAAATAAAACATGACAACTAGTCAACTATGACAAGACAATGACATTAAGAGACAATCCACGATATGTCAAGACAAAAGAGAGTCTTGACATATCATGGGCTGTCAGTGTCATATTAACTACTGGGAACTTTTACAAGGTCGCAGTAGATGGTGCTGAAAGCGCTTAACGAGTTTTTACCATAATCTGCAAAGCGGCGCTAGTAGTAATTTATTTGAAGTTGAAATTTAACATGTAGATTAAGGCCGTTGGTGCCTGGATTAGCATATTTTGACCGACTACCGATTTAATTGTCCTGACTCAAATGCCAATATTTATTATACTTTTCGAAAAATTTTAGTGAGTTCATCTCCATAAACTTTTTAAGTCGGGATTTCAAGCTGGGCTTTATGTCGGTGGTGTGTGGTAGGTGTAACTCTCTAGTCTCTCTAGAAAAGCCAGTTTTCATTTTAATATAATTTATGTTTAAAATACTTTTCCAAAAAACGATTTATTTAACTTTTATGGAAGTTATCTTTTTAAATCTTTATAAAACAAAAAAAAAATTCAGTTATTTAAAAAATGTGGAAATAATATTTATATAGAAATAGAAAGCAAAATAGAAACGTGCAATGTGTGCACACGATGCCGCCACTGCGTATCCACTAGCAGCAGCAGCCGTCATCATCATTACCTGATTTTACCAGTCCACTATTCGGCTGTTAGTAATACATTGCTAGTTACGAAGAACCTTACAAGTTACATTGCTAGCTATGAATATTTAATTAGGCAGCGACGCGGAGGGAAAAGCGGTGGGGGCGAAGTGGCATCGTGTGCAGGAGTTAAGTAATTAAATAAATAAATTAAAAAATCTTTATTTTAGTTTTTCAAAAATACGATACAATGATGATAGTGTGTATTTTTTTTAATATTTTAATTATGACATGGTACCGTAGCGAAGCTTTGCACCTCGCACTTTACTATTTTCTGCGTATTCATTGTAATAGAAACTGTTAAATATTATAATTTTATTTACAATTATTATATTATAAGACATGTTGTTTTTTGTTTTTACAATTATGAAAAACATACTTAACAACAATGTTAGCTCAAAAAATATTGTACCTATGTCCGTTCAATTGTTTTTTTTTACAATTAGATACTGTACAAAGTTATATGTTATTTATGACAGTTTTTCACATAAAGAAAGAGATACTTTATGATACAAATTAAAAACAAATACTTTTAAATTATTTTTATAATCAAATAAAAAATAAGAACTAATAAATGAATTGCCTATATGACATGACTTTTTTGTAGCAAAAAACTATACCTACGTTCGTTCATTTATGTTGGTTGTTGGATTATGTCTGATGATGTATACTTACTATAATTATAATCAAGCGACATTACCACTACAAAAGCAGTCTTATTTTACTAAAATTATAACCATAGATGTAATTTTTTATTCGTGTTTATTTTGAGATTATTGAATTGAAACTAAAATAATTTCAACAATCTAAAACTCAATTATTCTAATATATGTAATTTTACTTAATTTGAAATCATTGAAAATTATTTTATAGGTATTTAATATTTTAATCAAGTAAGAATATATAATTCATTAGGTATAATTACCGTTCAAACGGTTACGTCAATTTTGATATAATTTTGGTTGAATAAGAATTAAGTGTTCTAGTAGATTTAATTTACCAAAATCGGTTCAGCTGTTTCAAATACAGTAGGATCCGAATTATTATGACTCCGCCTATATTG
Organism: Gymnoscelis rufifasciata; assembly: GCA_929108375.1. Taxonomy (NCBI): domain Eukaryota; kingdom Metazoa; phylum Arthropoda; class Insecta; order Lepidoptera; family Geometridae; genus Gymnoscelis; species Gymnoscelis rufifasciata. The sequence goes on from OV815301.1 coordinate 5,597,363, forward strand.
ACCACCCAGTTATAATGACGTAATTACACTACGAAGTTTGGTTTTCATATATAATACTTTATAAAAAAGTCGGTTATAACAACTTCTCTTACATACAGTGACATGTCGCTTATTATGACCCATTTTTTATATATTATGTCCGGTTATAATGACCGACATGATTCTTTACATCTCCGATAATGTTCGTTGATTCCCGACGACGTTCGGGTTCTTTGAAAGCCACGACGGTTTACTTTCACAAATATCAGAACATGAATTCGATGAAGAAGGGACATTCCTTTACCTAAATTAAGATTCAGATTATGTTGACATCGATAGCGCTCTCCTCACATTTGAAGAACCCACTGATGAAAATATCATACAAAATGTTTGTGCTAAGGAACAACTCGAAAGTGATGGGGAAGAGGAAGTCGCGGAAGCATCATTGCCTACCGCAGAAGCGGCATTAGCAGCAGCAGAATTATTATCACGATATGCTCACAGCAATATTGGAAATGATAATTTGACCATAGCTTTTTTGTATTAAATAATAGAGACTGTTTTCATAATAATATGAAAAAAGAAAAGCAGACAAAAATTAAAGATTAGTCACTGTAAAAAATACACTTACACGTGCAATTTTGATTTAGATTTAATATGTATGTATACATCATTAATATGTTTCTGTATTAAAATACTTAAGTACATCTGGGGGCACGGCAGTGCCCCCACCAAGTCGAGCAAAAAAGCGGCACGGCCGTACCATCCTTTTCTCGAAGCAATTCAGGCCATTTTCGACCCCCTGTAACTTCGTTGTGGATAAAACTAGAAGCCTGAAATTTTCAGTAACCATGCAGGCATTGTAAAGACACGGTATATTTCAAATTTCATTCAATTTGAACCAGTATTTTAAGAATTATAACGGGTCAAATTTCTTAATTTTGTCATTCATTGACTCACCGATCATCAAAATTCTAAGGCACTTTTAGCAGACCTAGAAGCTTCAAATTTGGAATATAAGTTTGTAATATTGGTGTATGAATCAAGGAAAAACTAAAAAATCTAGTAAAAACCGGTATAGAGGGCGCTGTCGTACCTTTTCTCGAAGCAATTCAGGCCATTTTCGACCCCCTGTAACTTCGTTGTGGATAAAACCAGAAGACTGAAATTTTCAGTAACCATGCAGGCATTGTAAAGACACGGTATATTTTAAATTTCATTCAATTTGAACCAGTATTTTAAGAATTATAACGGGTCAAATTTCTTAATTTTGTCACTCATTGACTCACCGATCATCAAAATTCTAAGGCACTTCTAGCAGACCTAGAAGCTTCAAATTTGGAATATAAGTAGTGTTTGGTGTATGAATCAAGGAAAAACTAAAAAATCTAGAAAAGACCGGTATAGAGGGCGCTGTCGCAACGCCACGTATATACGAAATATGTACTAAAGTAATAACAATGCGAAATATAAATAAATCCAATCTAGACCGGCAAAATGAAAATTATATGGACATATATACAATAAGTAGAAGGTACCGAAAGGAAAAAAGTAGAACTGTCTACAAAATACAAAAAGAAATGAGATCCCATCAAAAACAATACTTGTCAAAAAAACCAAGTCGCGCAACTCAGTTGTTCTGCGGTAAAAAGTTGTGAGATCCAAGTAAATCCAAGTCTTCAAATTTCGTCTCAAAATTCTTTAATGTTTTATATAAATATATTGAGACTTGGCCATCGCACTAAATAATTGAATTTACACGTGTTTTCAGGCGATTGAATTAACACGTGTTTTCAGGCGATTGAATTAACTCGTGTTTTCAGGCGATGGCCAAGTCTTTATATTAGGTCCTTACATATGAAATTGGCGTTTTTCGTACTGGCCACTTTAATCACAAATTTCTCCTCTTTGGTAAGGAATTCCAAATTCAAATTTGTACAGCTATAGACTCATGTATTTGTGCTTCGATGATCGTCATTCATTTGTTTTTTTCTTCTGTTTTTTTCTGTTTGCGTCACTCATTTTACAAAATGGAAAACTTAAAATATCGCATTATTTACGAGTACGAGTTCCGCCGTGGCACTAGTGCTGCGGAAACAACTGGAAGGGTGAATGATGTGTATGGCGGTCGTGTTGCAAAAGAAAACACAGTTCGTTTTTGGTTCCAACGTTTTCGTTCTGGAAATTTCGACTTGCAGAACAAGCCCCGTGGACGGCCTGAGACTCAAGTTGATAATGAAGAGTTGAAGGCTATTGTGGAAGCGGATCCATCGCAAACCACGTCCGAGTTAGCTGCAGGCTGCGGTGTTAGTGATAAAACTGTTTTAATTCACTTGAAGCAAATTGGGAAGATTAAAAAGCTTGAAAGGTGGGTACCTCACGAATTGACTGAAGCAAACCGGCAAACGCGCGTCGACTGCTGCGTTACATTACTAAACCGGCACAATAATGAAGGTATTTTAAACCGAATCATTACCTGTGATGAAAAATGGGTTCTTTACGATAATCGGAAGCGCTCAGCGCAATGGTTGGATCCTGGCCAGCCAGCCAAATCCTGCCCCAAGCGAAAATTAACCCCAAAAAAGTTACTTGTAAGCGTTTGGTGGACTAGTGCCGGTATTGTTCATTACAGTTTTCTCAAATCTGGCCAGACTATTACGGCTGATGTCTATTGTCAGCAATTGCAAACCATGATGGAAAAGCTAGCGGCTAAACAACCTAGGCTGGTCAATCGCTCCACGCCACTGCTGCTTCACGACAACGCTAGACCACACACTGCGCAACAGACGGCTACTAAATTAGAAGAGCTTCAATTGGAAAGTCTAAGACATCCTCCGTACTCCCCGGACCTTGCTCCAACAGATTACCATTTTTTTCGAAATTTGGATAACTTCTTGCAAGGGAAAAAATTCAACTCCGATGGGGCAGTCCAAATCGCCTTCAAAGATTTTATTGATTCCCGTCCGACTGGTTTTTTTAGTAAAGGGATCAATGAACTACCTATAAGATGGCAAAAGTGCATAGAAAATAATGGTTCATACTTTGATTAATTAAATATATTATATTAAAAAATATTCGACTTTTTGTTCCTCCCATACAAAACGCCAATTTCATATGTAAGGACCTAATATTTATATAAAACATTAAAGAATTTTGAGACGAAAACTGAAGACTTGGATTTACTTGGATCTCACAACTTTTTACCGCAGAACAACTGAGTTGCGCGACTTGGTTTTTTTGACAAGTATTGTTTTTGATGGGATACATATTTACATGAAAAGATTTATCATTTCACAAAACGCTTTGTATGACGTCCGCTTATTAAGACGTGTTTGCCAATTACTTTCGATGTCATTATAAACAACCGGACTCTACTGTATTTAGAGTTCAATTTAAAGTTTAAAAACTACTCAATAAATATCAATTTTGCAAAACGTGGTTCTAACAATTCCAATAGCAAAAAAAATCTTACTTGTAGAAAGAATGTACCTATATTTAAATATTTGTTGACTGCCTCAGTGGCGGTGTGGGCGAAGGTTCGCTTGCACGGAAGAGGTCTGCAAGCACTTTCTCTTTAGTCTAAGTGTTTAATATGTATACTAAAAATATCTCTGTATGTACCTCTATGTCTATTATATAAAGTATATCAGATGAACCCGTAACACACTAAGATGTTACCACACGGGGCTAGATGTTGTTGTTTAGATTGCTTGGAAATATTTAAATATTGATTATATAGGTATACACGGATTAAGTAGTTGGCTAAATCACACGACATTAAAATTGTTTTTTTATGCACTGAACATTAAAATCCAACTAATAGGAATGGGGCCAAAAAGTAATGGGTAAATATCAGAATGGTGAAAAATGAATAATATATGTACACCACTCAAATTAAGAATAAACTTTAGAAAAACCTTAACTAAATGAAAAACAGCCAAGGACAAAGTGACAAAGGACGGCCTTATCAATATGAGGTACGTCATATCATTTAGGCAACCTTGTGATGTACAGGAAATAAAAGGGAAACATAATGTAACAGTATGTACTTACAGTGAACTACAAAAACATTTTCCACGTCAAACACCAATGATTTATACCTAACATTTTTATTCCGAGACAATCCCAAAAAATCCAAACATATTCCATACACAGGCCGCGTGCCTAATGCATAAACACCGTAGCACTAAACACATATTTCTGAAGCGCATGCAGTATTCAGGAGTTTGTTGTCGTGTATTCTGCATGTTTGTCATACGGCCACCTCCGCGCGTGCTTCGACTTTAAACTAAATACTGCGAGATCCTGACGCGGGCCGAATTTATAATATTGTGCGTTAAAATAATAAGCCTTTTTTTAAGATTTATATGTTCCAATTAAATTCCTATAAATTGGACTCTGCGCTCGAAGCGTCAGTTTGCCAGCCAAAGTCGAGTCAAATAAAATTGTAAAGTGAAAAAGATGTAACTCAATTGAACGCCATTTTGAGTCCTTATAAGTTCCTTTACCATAGAATAATAAATTACTACGTAACTTTTACATAGTTTATTTATAATGATTCTGGTTATCGGTTGCTAAGTTACATCAAAGTCAAATGATTGTAACATTTGTATTTTTTTTGATTAAGTTGTGGAATTGGGAAACTACGTTAAAAACGAAATTGTAACTCATAATTTTTATTATCAATTATACTAAGTTTCATGACAAGCCACTTTTTATTAAATTTTTATAGCCAGTTTAATAAAGAGTTAAGAGTGTTCGCTAGTTAAGAAATTTAGTTTAAAAATGGGATCAACCCTGTTATTTAACTAAGTATTTAAATTAAAAAAAAAAAACAAAAATGTAAATAAATCTTAGGAATGTCTGGCTTTATTTTATTTTGTTGGTATTTTTTTTCAGTGTGTGGAAATCACTATATTTCTAGTATACAAGGTGTTTCCTTAATGGTATATACTGCAGAAAGGGGGTGATGGGCACCCACCAGGGGACCATATTTTGTTATACAACTTTTCGATTTGGACCCCTTTTTTTCGGAAAAAGGTTTCCGTAGTAGGTATATACCGTAAAGCAAACACCTTGTGTAAGTACCGTCTTCTTTTTATTAAAGGTATATACTCTAAAGGATACTTACGTAAACACATATAACTAAAACTCAAGACTAATTGAGCTGAATTATTTAATTATTGTCATACGGCCACCTCCGCATACCTGTGGATCATTTGTATTCAAACCTGGACCTTCAAATCTCTACCCCCGTATTTATAAAAACTGCTATTTCTGGCTAATATAACAATTTTTTTCTTGTTTTTGCTACTATCATGGAGATTAACCTTTTATTGAACTGTTATTTAACAGATTTAGCACTAATTTACTTTTATGAAACATTCTGTTAACCTCTTTTAGGTATGATATAAAAAAAAACAGAAATTGTTTTATGAATTTAATGCGTGGTGAATTAAGGCCTAATCTCACTCGTGAACAGAGAAGTCCCTGATCCCCAGCTGTGGGAGTGAAGCGATAGGTAAATGTAGAATTAAATTGCTTTTTTTTTATTTATGATTGACATTTACATTTTATATTCAGGGCCTATTCCACAATCTTCGAGTAAACTTAGTCAATGGTTAAAATTCTAGATTTATAGTAAACATTTCTAGATCTGTGGTAATAGAATTATCAAGTCAAATGACAGTTGACTGAGCGAGAGAGCTCTAACAACTAACGATTGAAATTTTAACTATTGATTAAAGTTACTCGGTGATCGTGAATCAAGCCCTAAATTATGTGTATGTTTGTTTCATAGCTTTATCCGATAGTAAGTAGAGTCAGAGCGTTAGTAATAAGTATAACGATTTGTTTATTGATAATTTTGCACATTTGCCTTTTTATAACAAATCAAGGAAGCCAGCCTCTGGATCTCGTACCAAAATGTTTTACATATAGCAGTTTCTAAGATGAAAAAACGCCTAGTATCAAAGAATTCAGCTAGATGCGTTACTTATCATAATTTAAAGAAGGAGACAGCCTTAGTGGCGCATAGGTTCACTTGCGGCGAATGATTAGAATGAATGTATGTAATGTAAGCACTCGCTCCTTATTATGGATGGATATATACATCATAATTCATAAAAACAAAAGTTTTCTTCAAAAACACTTTCATTTTCAACATTCACGAGATTTGTCGTTGTCACCATACATCCAATACCCAGGCGATTACAAAACATCCTCTCAATTTTATAAATTCATTGCGCCTGCTGACCGGCAACGAAATTACACGTAACGAACCCACAAAATTAACAATGAAAATAATGTAACGTCTATTAATTCCCACAACGCCATATTAACAGAGGGTACCGCACGTATTAAAATGATAAATGATTGTAATCATCATTCTCCTCAACCAGCGAAAGCTGGACCGGCAACCCTCTCTGGTTGAATCCAAAACTTTAGCATCTGAGGAAATGGAGCCGTTAGGCGGAGTTCTCGTCAATTTGGTCGATTTTACCCCAACTTCTGTGAGTTAACTTTAACAAATTACTGTGCCAATGTTACCGGAGTTAGAGACTCAGTTGAAGTACCTATGGAATAAGATGAATCGTGGTTTTGACCCCTTTTATTGTAAAAGAATTGCGCTCATTTGCGGTGAAATACACTGGGGCTTTTGCTAAACTTATTAAACTGCAATTTGAGCTCGAAATTTTTATGCTTCGGTCTTTTGCTTGCCCCGAAGTTAGGCTTCGAAGAATTTTATTATATATCTGAAAGTCCCTAAGCTTTGCAGGTAAGCCGGACATAAATAGACCTTGACAAAATTAGGTAGGTATCTATAGGTACCAATATATCAGGGCGGTATTACTTAATTAAACTGGGTTTTACCCAACCAGGTGTTTACCTAGGTGTGTGTATAAAGCGAATAATTTTAAGCACAGTATTTTATATTTCTATATACATATATAACTAGTACCAGGATAGTAGAAACGATGAAGAGGTAAGAATCTTGTGAGTAGTGCTCGAGTTCCGCTATGTTCGGATTTATAAATGACCTCAGAAAATGTACCGCGATGCTTTTAATTTCCCAAATCTACAATGGAATGTACAGTTAGTTAGAGTGTTTCTAAATAATATTAAAGCTATCAATTTCAACAGTTCAACTAATTAACCTTTACTTAAACGTTTTACAATAGCTTCTTTTAAATTTTTAATACTAATTAATTATTTTTTTATATTTTTACTAAATAACTACTTTAATTATGATATTTTAACTTAACCCAGATAATATCATTTTTAAAATTTGTGTAAGTATTCTGTTTGTTTATAACTCTTCTGCTTCAATCTACTAGCAATATTTACTTATATTTATTTACAACATAAACTATACAATATGTCCCTGGGGCAAGTGGCCAGTCAGACCAGACCAGTGATGGGGAAATATTCACGCGAAGTCATCGATAAAAAGTAATATGATGTAATGGTATATTACCTTCTAGGTCTTCATGCCCCATCTTAGACCACATCGTCACTTTACATCAGGTGAGATTGTTGAAGGCTGATCTAACATAAAAATATATATATATATATACCGCAATTAATCTTTTTTTTTAAATTTGCTGTTGACGTGGGGATGGTTTGGCTTGAAGGTCACATTGCAACATGTCATATTTTGAAAGTACAAGTATGGGTCATTTTTTTAAATAATAAAACAGGTTTATTTTGCAATTTATCCTTAATAACTAAATGTGTAATTTATTTTGGTTAGTTTTTTGTAGCTAATTAGTAACAGTACTAAGCCAATTCGTAACAAATATGTCTATGCAAAAAGAAATCAGAATAGAAAGTAAAGTCAAAACCAAGATATATCTCGTAAAAATAGTCTGACATTTCGGTTGAATTCAATAAAATAAATTAAATAGCAATAACAAAAAACCAGTAGCGGTATACCTCTGATTTTTTATCGATGTATTCGCGTGTTCCTTATTTCAACCATCACTAGCTAGTCACTTGCCCATGGGACATATTGTATATGTACTTCAGCGCAGTTTTAAGCTTATAAAACATCCGTCAACTGACATTTTTAAGTTAGCACCATATTTTTAACCGACTTTAAAAAAGAAGTTTATCAATTCTACGCATTTTTTTTTAATATTATTATTTCCCACTCACTAATGAAACCCTTGGCATGTCAACGCCTTCTAATCCCGTCTTATCATTGGGTTGACCTTAAGCTGCCTGAAACACAATTTGACTATTTTTGATTATTTACTATTGCTGATAGTGTAATGATAATATTATATCCTGAAATTTTCATTGTTCTAGAGAAACATTATTTTCTGTAATTATTTTTGGTTTAAATATTCAAGATTTGACAATTTGGAGGTATATTTTAGAGTTAATTATATACAAATTAAACTTGAGCTCAGTTATTGTTGAGCTTGATATTTACTTGACCACAGTTTTAAGCTTAAACAACTTTTTTTTTAATATAGAACAATTTTTGTTAATTGGAATTGTCTCTCTGCATATCCACGCCCATGGCATGTTCTTTTAATTCCATCATGTAATACATAACTATAGAACGTACCTTCCTAGGCAGGCATGTACAACACAAACAAAGCCAGTTAATGCCCTTAGCTCATTTCCTTCCACCCTTTCTACAGCACTGATTACCACGTCGGCTTTAATTCGATAGCTAGTCTAATATTAATGAGTGATCTCAACGAAACAGTTTTTGGTACTGTTTTTGATTGCCCCGTCCTGGTGATAATTACTTTTGGGAAAGGGCTGCGCGCTATACAGGCTGTTATTGTTGTCGTAAAAGGTAAAAATGTTCAGCTTTGGGTTGTTGGTGGAGTTTTCCCTTGAAAGCATCAAATTCCTATTACATTTAAATTTCATTTCATTCCATATAACTTTAGTTATATGAAATAAAATTTAATTTATCTGAAAGAATAAAGGTTTACCTACACAAGTTCTCAGGGTAATTAATGATATGTGACAAGAACATGTCTAGTGTGTTGTCCTTTATGAGATCTTTACGATAAATTGGGTTGAATTAAAATTATTCACCAATTAGTCAAGCAATTGACTAAAAACCAAAAGGTTATAGTCGATTAATTCCATCAAATTCTATGCCTTCGTTCCTTTACGAATATGGACAGGATTTGCGAAGTATGTTCCTTTCTATAGATATTGAACAAAATTGGAATTTTAATGATAATTCTAGACGCTGGATAAGTGGTACATTTGACATAGCACACATTATCATTAAATTCCTGTGCTAGAAACCTGTAATATTAGATTGAAAATTTTGGGTTAAGAGGATTGTGTTTTGTTTCTTAAGGTAGGGTAGGAACTCATATCTTATTTCACTGAGGTTTTATTTGGTATATACTAAAAGTGTAAGAAAGAAGTGAGTGCTGAGATGACGGGTGATAGAGGGAAATGGAAGAAAAACACATGTTGTGGCGACCCCACAAATGTGGGACAAGGGCAGGATGATGATGATGATGATGATGACTAAAAGTAAAAAGTTATCTTTTGTCAACCTGTATATTAATATATATTTATACAACATGCCTCGCGCATTGTCTCCCGATAGGAAGAATGGAAGAATTTTAACCAAATATTTATTTATTTGTAGCAGCTACTAGCAGGGTCAGCAACTAGCTGACCCCAGCAAACGTTGTTTTGCAAAATGAAAAATAGATAGTAGCCGATTCTCAGACCTACTGAACATGCATATAAAATTTCATAATTATTAAATTAAGAACGGTAACAAACATTGTGACATGGAAATTTTATATATTAGATCAGACGTATTTTTAACCCCCGTCCAAAAAAGAGGTGTTATAAGTTTGACGTGTCTGTCTTTCTGTGGCACCATAGCTCCCGAACGGATGGAGCGATTTCAATTTAGTTTTGTTTGTTTAAAAGGTGAGTCTGGCGCGAGTGTTCTTAGACATGTTTCATGAACACAAATCGGTTGTGCCGTTTAAAAGTTATGGGGGTGAGAGTGGATAAGGAAAACCGAAAATCTGCAAATATACTAGTGTGGGGTATCAAATGAAATCGCATCGCGTCCACATTACATAATATTATGTTGTTTTACGTTTAAGGAAATTATGGCATTGGATTCGGGGGTTTTTCTTAAATTTTAAATTTAGATTTATGTAATAAGTATATCCGGTACCCTTAACACAAGCTCAGATCTCATTACCATAAGCGCGATTACTGAGCTTTACAGAAAAAAATATTTATTAATCACAAGCTGCCCGCCGGTGGCTTTGACCGCGTAATAATATATTTTCCCGCGGTAACAAGTAATTACTAGAAATATAGCTCTCCATACTAAATTTGGCCCAACGCACGTAATAATTGTTTTGTCGCACGAAAAACGGTATTTTACCACGGTAAAAAGAAGGCTATGTGTTATTATGTTATGCAAGATATATTAAATTTTAAATAAATTTTTATTTTTAGTAAATTTTCATGAAAATCCATATAGTATTTTTTTCGTGAAAGAACAACAAACACGCAAACTTACATCCTCTCAAACATTCTCGTTTATAATATTAGAAGGATATCAATTTGATAAGGTGTAGGTTATTGTGAAACCACCCTGTGTTAGACACTGACTGTTATTGTTATTGTGATTAAGGGCCTAACTTAACCATTCTGTGACAGTTTCCTAGTACATTAATAATGCACTCACTTACTTATAACTTGACAAACTTGCTAAGGTTGGCTCTGAATAGCGGAACTTCGCCTTTTGTTCAGGTAGGATGTAACTTGGCAAAATTATAGCAGATTATGCATTGTTTTTTTATTTTATGGTTAACTAGTTGTATGTTTGTGGGTTTGGTCGCGCCTGTAAATATGTTTCAATGGAATCCTTCTGTTATTTATCTTAAAATGTAGCTTTAACAAAATATTTTAATTTAAAAAAATAAACATTTCCTGGCAAACCACACAACATTTAGCCCCGTGGTAAGCTCTAAGCTTGTAATATACAATACAATACAATACTCTTTATTGAACACAAAAAGTAAAACACAAAAAAAAAGATAAAAATGCACAAAAATTGTGAATCAATGGGCGGCCTTATCGCTGATAGATCTCTTCCAGGCAACCTTGGGATGGACACAAATCATATAGCACGATTATACTTATATTTATACATAATAAACATATAATTTTGAAGTGAAACTTCTTTAGAATCATTGTGATTTGAAACCGGATGCAACGGAAATGGAAATAAGATTGGCTTACCTGTCGGGTAAGCCAATCTTAAACGCTAACAAGGTTAAGCAACTTTGCGCTACGCCAGTACTTGGATGGGTGACCGCCCGAACAAAATCTTTTTGCATAGTATTTTTTTTTGTTTTTTTTTTATTCTTCATAATCTTTTGTCGATTTACTGAAGTTTCACTTCTATCGTGTGTGAATCGCACACACACCTTTTTTTTTAAAATTCAACACTCAGACCAAGGAGAAAGTGCTGAAGAATTCCATAACAATTCATTATATTAAAATTCAAGAATGCTTTTCAAATTGCCCTATGGCGGTGAAAAACGGTTGTCTCCAAAATGGCGCGCGTGTGACATTACTAGACAGTAATCTGATATAGAAGTTGTAGGACACATAGCTTACAACGTAGTGATTATATACTCTTTGACACAGCTTTTCAGTACTACGTGTTATCACCCAGGCAGGCATATCTACGCGATTTTGAAAAGAAGCGATTTTAGTTATAAATTAATAAATAAATAAATATTTCCGGACTACTCACACAGCATCACCAACCCCAAACTAAGCAGAGCTTGTACTACGGGTGTTAGGTGACTGATATAACTACATAGATACATTTTTTTTTTGTAAATACACTCATAGTAATATCACCAAACATGAAAATATAACATTTTTAATAATTATATAATAGAAAAACATTTATTTTGGACACAACAGATGCATACTATACTACAATATCACCCAGTATATTACAATATCATCATTATATTATAAATGCGAAAGTATATCTCTGTCAGTCTGTCTGTTCCTTTCATGCAAAAAATACTGAGTTGAATAAAATGAAATTTAGTACTAGTACTTCTCTCTAGAGCCTGAGAAATGAAATGAAATGATATTTATTTGCCAGAATATAGGTTGTACAGGTTCTCGAGGTTACAGTAATGATCTCTATATTCGACTAGGTAAGTCGAGCAAATATTTTAATTAATTAATATGTCTTTATATATTTCAAAATAAAAAACATAGGATACTTTTTACCGCGGGAAAATCCAAATATTACATAAAAATAGTCTAGTCTACATAAGAAATGTTTTAGTTATGTCGGATATTAGTATTTACAAGTGTATAAACAATTTGTTTCATATTTTAATGATAGTCAAATATGTACCCTATTGTTTGACACACTCGTTTTAGCATGTCCGAGGGGGAGTGAGGATTATTAGTCGAAAATTAGTTGTTACCTGAGTTTTGTGGGAGTTTTGCATATTGGCAATTTTATAGATTTGGCTTGGTTGTGCTTTATTCGCATTTTAACTGATCAATCTCGGAGTTTTGGTGTGGATGTTAGATGAATGGCGCTTAGAAGCAGTATTTTTGGCATTATTTACAAAACGAAATTACAAATAACCTGCTATTATGTTTTAACCTTTATCCTTAAAGTCAAATAGTATTGGCGTACGAGTGTCGCAATATTTACATAAACACTCTTTTTTCGATATATCTTTCACCAAAGCAGAGATGATACATAGGACTTCTTATCAAGGCTATTAGCGGCCTTATTTAAGACCGAAACTCATTGTTAAGAGAAAAATTCCTTAACTGTGCCAACGCTGTGCAGTTTCTTTGGATCTCTGTCGTTGTCAAATATCCAAATAACTGAAGGCACGTCTCCACGTATGTTAGACATGTAAAATGAAAATCGGTTGAGCCTTTTAAAAGTTGTGGGGGTGAAAGTTGGGTTGAACCTCCTCCTCACTTTACTACTTAAATTCTTTGAATAATTGTTGAATGTCTGCAAATATTCTTGAGTTGAGTTTTAAATGTAAGCGCATCACGCGCACATTACTAAATATTCTGATTTTACTTCTATGTGAACTAAGATAAAAAAATTGTATATTATTTATTTATTCTATTTTACATGCTAAATATGATATGTTTGGAATACTCTATCTGAATTTAGAAATCCGACACTCATGTAATATACCTTCATCATCTTTATATATATAAGTCTTCTGTGAGTGTGTATGTCACTGAAATTCTCTCAAACGACTGGACCGATTTTGATGAAATTTTTTGTGTGTGTTCAAGGGGATCTGGGAATGGTTTTGATTCACAATACGGTCAACTGGATATTGTTTTTTGAGACGTGGGACAGGACAACGTCTGTCGGGTCGACTAGTAAATATATAAATATTGGTAAAATATATGAAACTAGCTGTGTCCCGCGGTGTTACCCGCGTTATAATGGATTTTCCCGCGGAATGACGTTTTCCCGCGGTAAAAAGTAGCCTCTGTTATTTTTCAGGCTCTAGAGATTCAGTGTACCAAATTTCATCTACATCGGTTCAGTAGTTTTCGCGTGAAAGAGTAACAAACATCCATACATCCATACTTACAAACTTTCGCCTTTATAATAGTAGTAGGACTATCAACAACTGGCTGCTCCATGACTGTTGGCGTATTTTGTCAGCCACTCGTACGTGTGTAGAACGTTCAATTACACATAGGAAGCTAAATAAATATTTTGGTTTCACTTGCTATTTTATATAACTGCACTTCTGTCGAGTAGCGAATACGCCGAATTACGAATCTGCCCAATATAGAATTTGTCCAACGCTGAACTAAGGATAATTTCGTCATTACACGTTTATATCATTATTTCAGCTATAGGGGCAACCTATACCTGCTGCCGGTAATAGGCAACCTTCATTTCCATTAAATTTTTAGTTATTTTGGTTATTCATAGTTTTTATCTCATTTACAGATATTTACAGTTTACAATAAACTTTTTGAATAGATTTAATTAATTGATTTTATAGAGGTACTAGCTGACCCCAGCAAACGTTGTTTTGCTTAATTTTTTTTTTTTAATGAAAAATAGTTGGACGATTCTCAGACCTACTGAATATGCTCACAAAATTTCATGAGAATCGGTCAAGCCGTTTCGGAGGAGTTCGATTACGCACCCCGTGACAGAAGAATTTTATATATTAGATAAGTAGTGAATAATATAATAATAGGTAATATAGATTTAAGATTACGCTAACCCGTACCGGGTCCGATCCGAGAGTCGGAGAGGTTATTTAGTTGGCTCCGACCTGCGCTACGCTACGATACAGTCTTGCTTAAGTGTTAAATGGTCTTAAAATTATAACGTAAGACCAAGCCCCACGCTTTTTTCTCATTCTTACAAAACAGTTAAGCAAACAATTATTCGTATAACAAGATACATTAGAGTGAATTATAAGATTAGGGTATCGCGGACCGCCCCACAAGTACGTTTAATCGCCGTCCTATACACTCCATGGAATCACATTAGGGTACGACTGTTCGCCTCCGGTCTTAACTGACGAGGAGTTAGAGATGCTGGATGTGAAATTAATAATAATATAACTCTTTATTACACACCAGGAAAAAACAATACAAAAGGGACTTAAAGCTAATCACAAAATGCGCAATGGTCGTCCTCATTGCTTAAAGCAATTTCTTCCCAACCTTTGAATGGAGAAATGCAGAAAAGTCAATACTTTTTCCAAAGTCAGCTTTACTAACATTATACATGCGGTTATTTGTTGCCTTTTTATCTACTAATAGAATCTTTTTCGAGTCTTTTCATTACGAGAACAGCAATGGACAAAATGAGGAAAATATGGAGGAACAGAAACATAACTAGAGCTACTAAGACCAGACTTGTGCGAACCCTTATTTTTCCCATATTCCTATACGCTGCAGAAACGTGGACATTGCGAGAAGTGGAAAAGAATAAAATAGATGCCTTAGAGATGTGGTGTTGGAGAAGAATGCTTCGAATATCATGGACAGAGTTTCGCACCAACATTTCTATTCTCCAAGAACTCGGCATTGGGCAGCGTCTATTTTCAGTAGTACAGTCTCGCATACTAACGTTCTTCGGACACGTCTCTCGACGCGACAAGCAGTCCATCGAACGTCTTGTTGTTCAAGGAAAGGTAGAGGGCACAAGGCCGCGTAGAAGGTCTCCCATACGATGGACAGACCAAATAAAAACTACCGTAGGGAGACTGTTAAACGATTGCAGCAGGTAAATTTTCAACTAAAAATACTCATAAGTAGACCGAGTCTATTAGACCAAGTTTATTCAAACAAACGTGTTTATCCCACCTGCAGCATTGTAGGTGCACAAATGCAGTATAAAACATTTTTATCCTACCCACAGCTGTATCTGAGTGTAGGTACAGTTCATTATAGGATGTTTTCTGAGTTTTCCTAAGTGTCAAGTTTTGTTTCTGTATTACTCAATTTCACTAGTAATCCCACCCTGCCAATGTTATATTTCAAGGTGCCACATCCAGCGTAATCTAGTTCAACGACGCCAACATCTCCTCACATTTTTGTAGATTAAAAATGTAATTAATTTTTTATTGCGTACTCTATTGGCTTCAGTTGTTGTTTTTAACCTCTAGCCCTCGAGATGTTTTTTAAGCTTGGATTCCCAAGTTTGCTTGGAGCCAATTAGTAGATGTAAGAATATTTTTATTTGCATACTGGTACGAAAGTTTTCCCGTGGGGGTACACTTCTGTGTCTAAAAGACCGCTGTTGTTGGTTTGTTAAAACGCTGGATGTTATCTGATCTTTTGTTGTGGTTTGTTATGATGTTTCATGTAGTAGAAGTTATGTTTTATTTTGTATACACAATGAGCCCAATGAGTGTTATTATTTGTAAAAGTGTAGTATTTCGTAGCATGTCTGTCGTAGACATGCTACGTTTGTCTACGAAGCGTCGTGTCTACTATTTTCTAACTACAAATAAAAGAGTTTAACGTTCTACCAACAAAATCATAGTAGGTTCTAGACTGATTGATGTCTGCCTCCGTCTAAATGTCTGTCTCATTTACAGAGGATTCCATGAATAGAGTTCAAAATACAGGTTGTTCTTGTTATGGATGTGCAGTTACTTTATTTACTTTTCTTTACCCATATCGGTGGTTTATCATAAATCATTACCATAAAAATATTATAAGACAGAGTTTCCCACATTTATGTAGATACCCTTTCATACCTACTAACTAGTAAAAAATCGTGTTCCTGTGGCCAGTGAAGGTAGGTAACAATTATACTTATCTTCTTCGGAATATAACGAACATAACAAATTATCCTATTATCTAATTATCCTATTACTATTGCAATTCATGCTAGATAACATAACTTTCATGTATTATAATAGTTAAGAAAAATATATATCATATCTCGGGAAACGGATGTTTGATGTTTTAAAAAGGTGGTTTAGTAACGAAGGTAGGCACTGAGCATTGCAATCTATAATGATGATCATGAAATTGATCTTTAACGAAACAAAATATAAATTTTATTTTTGTTAATTTAGCTTATGACATGTTCTATAGGTGTTCCATTACATTTAAGTAATCTGTTCATTCATCCTGTATTCTGTTCAAGGCCTTCAAGTAAGTACCATCCCGTTAAATGAATATCTAGCAGAGTGCAATGCTTTAAAACATCCTTGTCTTAAAGCCACTTTACTGCCACCCCACCGTCTAAGGTAGTCTAAGTAAAAACTTTATGTCACCGCCAATGAGCTTAAGGGCATAACCCCGTTAGGCCAGCGTCATAGGATTGCACCAAACATAATCAGATCACGATACAAGTGGAAATTGAATTAGGGGACTTGACCCATTGGGCATTGAGACCTCAAACTTCAATCCTCAAAGCTCTATAGCCTCCACCACAAGGTCGCAAATCCCCCGCTTGTTTTACAACCCCTCAGCAAGGAAATACCATTTTTGCGATAGAGCTGCAGAGTTGATATTCCTTTGACAGTGTTTGAGGGAGATCAACGGAGGGTGACCAGGAACAGGCCCTGGTTATTTGTGCCTAATAGCAAAAAACCAACAGATGCAAGCATTTCACGGGTATAATAATGTACTTAGCTGGATTTTTATTTGTTTGCTTTGATCTGCCGGCTTAGGCGGGTAGTTTTTTTTTTGGTTTAGTGATGTTTTGACATTTTGCTTTTTAGTGGTGGATATTTTCGCAATGTTCATTTAATTATATTTTAAAAACAGTATCAACTGTTTAATGATAATTTTATTGACGTGTTGAGTATTTTGACATCTTTAATGGTACAAGGCCGGATTTGGATTCTTCGATTTGCAATAGGATAGATGACAAAAAAAAATGTCAGTTATTTAGATTATTTAAAAAATTTAATAGAATTTTTTAAATCTTCCAAACGAAATATCATGACGTTACAGTGCATAGAAGATTCGCGTGACATAACGCTTCTGAGCGTTTGGTATTCAATTTCTAAGTCACAAGCTTGGAACTTTGATGCTAAATATAATAATTCGTATATACATATGTATCCATATTATATTTATCCTAGAGGTATATCTTTGCACTTTTTTATCAATTGATAAAGCTAAAAAAATAAGTTTCCAATATATATTTTTTTTGTAGTCATAATGCTTATTATCTTGCATCTATTGTCAATTATGTAAGCGAAGTTAGCCAGCTGCCTATCCTAGATTGTGTTCAGTTTCAAAGGAACAACTTCAGGCAGTTTTTGTCCGCGCTAGATCATTTTTATTGCGAGCGAATTTTTATTCTATTTACGAATTGTTTGTAAAGATGGAAAGAGTTGCAAACTTTTCCCGCTTCCAACTGAATCTATTTATGAATGTTTTAAAGCTTTCCTTCAATTGAGTGCTTAAGTTTTGGTATCAGTATTAATTTTGGGAATCGCGCAGCAATGGCAGTAGTCTGATATACTTAGATTTTCTGCCTGGAAGTCCAGACAATTTGAGTTTATGTCACAATAAGAGGTTGGTGTATAATTTATTTATACTTATGATGATAAATGTTGAAGTAGTCGGGAAAAATAAAGCATCTATTTCGAAAGTTTTGTTTCATTTATGATCCTTGGCAACTGACAGTAGCTGTCAAATGCCAAAAAAACGATTGGGTCAACTGGTTCTACACAAAAAGGGAAGCAGTTCTCAAACACGCTAATCAAATAAAAAAAACGGCAACCGATTCACAAAATTCATGGGCGTAATGTTGTTAGTGTTGTCAAATGTTATTGTTATTTCAATCTCATTTGTTCCCTATTGAATGTGGTGCTAGTTCATGGAGCGAGAAAGGAGGGTGCATTTTTTGCCATTCATTATACACTTGACATTTATCGCTTGTTGATAATGTGATTGTCATTCTGTTTTTAAAATATGTGTCAATAGGAACTACTTGTATTGTTTTTGAAACTGTATTCAAAGAGGTTTATACTTTTGTACAAAGAATCGATCTATTTTAAAAGTGTGTTCCAAGAGGTTTATAGTTTGGATAAATAATCGAGTGAATAGTTGACTGGTGGACATTTTTGGACACAATCAAAGTGTCATGTGAGTTAACTATTAGAGCCCCGCGGTGTTACCCGCGTTATAATAGTTTTCCCCGCGGTAAAAAGTGAAAAAGAGAATCTGTGAATAAAATTTCATTTAAATCGGTTCAGTAGTTTTTGCGTGAAAGAGAATTAGACGGACAGACAGAGTTACTTTCGCATACAAAATAGTAAGTATGTATATAGTATAGTTCAAAGTTCAAAGTTCATTTATTGCGTAAATACATGTTACAGCGATGTTTTGGCTTAAATCTTACATGGATCAATGTATTTTACCTGCCCAGGCATGCAATTATAGCATTACATAGTATTGTAGAATATTATAGTATTTAGTGTAGTATGGAAACTAAGAAACATAAGAGACTATATAGCATAGGTTTCCTTAATCATCATCATTTCATCTTTTGGACTGGGCATACATCCTTATAGATTTCTAGTCTACGCGATTGGGAGCGACCTGCACTCAAGTCACCCATCCATCCTGAATCTAGTGGGTGGATGTTTACGTATGTGCGGTTTCCTTTCGAGAATTTTGTGGCTCCAACGTTCATCTTTTCTACATGCCACACCGATTGGTAACGTAGCTAAACAATACTTCCTTATTTTTGTTATATTTATCGGTGTTTGTGAGACACTGCACAATTCGATTAAATTCCACATGGATGGAGTTTGAAGCGTAAAAAAAAATTATGTTTGACAGTTGGCTCAGGATATCGCGGGTTTGATTCCATTCAGATTGGTATCCTCAATGTCCAGTCAAATACTATTCATACCAGCCTATTTAAATATTTATCTCGGTAATGAAAAGTGACAAGCGATTAATTGACTGTAAATTTCAGTTAGTTTTTAAAACACCACGCGCCAGATAATCAGATTGACTTATTTAATTGCGTTCGGACACTTATGAATAAAACAACGCTAGTTATTTCAGACTGAATTCCCTTTTCGGCGCATTTAATGGTTCTCAATTTCAAGTTACAAATAGATGTCAATTTTCAGTGGCAGTAAATGAATATATTTTTATCGCGTTTAAAGCGGGGTTTTCGCTTTAGTTGTCTCTTCTGATACACAAATGAAATGAGGCTCGCAATATGAAACCTTTCATTAATTGATAAGTTTTTTATAGATAAAGCTGACAAGTTGTTATGGCTTAGGTACACTTAATAATTTTCGTAATCTCTTCTGCAACACAAATAAATATTGCTTAAATATGACCACGACATGATTAGATGATCATAAACAAAGGAAAACAATTATATATGTCTGTGTCTACTTTACAAATATATGTATACTAGCTGACCTCAGCAAACGCTGTGTTGCAAAATGAATAAATCAAAATTTAAAATTTAAGAAAAACCCCCGATTCCAATGCTTTAATTTCTTATAAGTAAAACACCATAATATTTATTAGTTAGGGCACGCGATGCTCTTTCATTTGATAACCCACTCGAGTATATTTGCAGATTTTCAGTTTTCCTTCCCCACTCTCACCCCCATAACTTTTGAACGGCTCATCTCTCTCGATTTTCTTGAAACATGTCTAAGAACATCCGGGCCAAACTCACCTTTCATACAAAAAAAAACTAAATTGAAATCGCTCCATCCGATCCGGAGCTATGATGACACAGACAGACAGACAGACAGACAGACACGTTAAGCTTATGACACCCCCCTTTTTTGGTCGGGGGTTTAAAATAGATAGTAGCCGATTCTCAGACCTACTGAATACGCACATATAATTTTGGTAAAAATCGGTGAAGCCGTTTCCGAGGAGTACGGTAACTAACATTGTGACATGGAAATTTTATATATTAGATTTACTCTTAGTCACAAATGCATTCACGATTTTAGAAAGTTGACGTCCATGTAAAGATTATTTTAGCTAGTAAAATATCTATAAAAGTAGGTATGTCTGTCAACCAGGGGATTAATCTCAGTACATATTTTAATAAAAACAGTATTAAACAGCAAAATAATTTCGCGTAACAAAAAGTTTACGGTTTTAATCGTAAACATTGTTTTTAGCGCGTCTTGAGCATTTTTACATCACTTTACGGTATGAAAACTCCAGCCAACTTTTAGTGGACAAAACAAACTTACCATCCCCAACCGCGCGCCGTTTCAATTTATTGTCCGAACTTTTCATCCCCTAATTTGGGAAAAAAACAACAAAAAAACATGTAATCGTGGGCAGAGTCGGCTGTCAACGATTTTATTCACTCAGGCGACTCGCCGGAATGGCATCATAAAGCGACGTAATGGAGGAACAGTGCTCGTGCAAAGCCGAGCTTAATCTTTTAAATAAAATATCAAGAAGAAATCACTGGATGCCAGGAGCGCAGGATGCCAGGGTTTATGGCCCGAAGATTGGACATATTTACGTCGACAGTGCTGTGAGGAGTTTTGAACAGTTGCTTTTGTTTTTAAACGAGCATTTTAATGGGACGGCACTGCGGGCGCTGGTTTCATTCGACTTGCAGAGGCTAAGGCTAGGCTTTATCTTTCTCACCTAATTTGTTTCTGTGTCAATGTTGGAACCGAATAAGGTATCAAATTTATTTGTACCTATTTCCTTCTGACAAATGAGTGAGTTCTTAAAGAAATTCTAAATAACTTTTGTTAACAGCGTACTAGATTT
This sequence comes from Gymnoscelis rufifasciata, assembly GCA_929108375.1. Lineage (NCBI taxonomy): Eukaryota > Metazoa > Arthropoda > Insecta > Lepidoptera > Geometridae > Gymnoscelis > Gymnoscelis rufifasciata. Next base: position 5,618,612 of record OV815301.1, read on the forward strand.
GATGTTACCGGAATATTTACAAAATATATGGAATTGGACTTGTATTATTAAAATAACCTCTCGGTACACACTCGTTTAATATACCAAATAAATAAGATGAGATTAATCAATATATCAACACATCATTATGTCATGATAGGAGTGAATATTTCATATATTATGTAAAAGGTTTTAGACGGTTTGGAAATTTAATGTAGCATAAGAAAAAAAATATTCGGTTGAAGTTTAAATCTTCTCTTAGCATAAATGTTGTAAAGTAATTCATTTAATAAAGTAATCAATACTAAATTGTCCTTATAGGCTATAGCAGTTGTTCTTATTTTAAAAGCACATGAACTAATTGCGCCTTAATTACCGAATCAATACGATTCCTATTTCGTCCAAACAGGCGAGGCTTTGTTAACATCCCAAATGATTTTAGCCAGAAGCAAATTAAATTACCCGCTACTGAACTAAGATTAAGAGTTGCGGTTAGCTTTACGTAGAAACATTTTTAAATCAGAAAAGCGGCTTTTGTGGAGTTTCCTAGCCCCTTCATCAGAAATTCACTTGGTTACCAAACAATTCATTCAACAACATCGCCATGAATTATTCTCAAGATTTTTTCGACGACAAAGGCATAATTAAGCCCGCCGGATAATGCAGAAAGGATTCCCCGTAGACTCCCGTAGAATTTTAATGCGCAGGCGACGGTTACCTCGTAATAACTGGATGAGACACAAGTTGTCATTAAAAAGTTAGATATCTATCCAATTTTCGTTAAAAACCTTGTAATTTTCCACTGTAACGAGCTAAGGGTAAATTTGTATGGACGAGTTATTATCCATATTTTTGCCCGAGGTCACATATCAAAGGGCAACAAGCTTAATGGCATAATGATGGCAATTTTATCAATTTCAGTTTTTAATTTACAAAAGGAATTTGTTATTTTCTAATCGTATCCTTGCTGGTTAAAGGAAAGAACCAAGAAGTTTTTCATATAAAGCTTTACAATTGTACCATAAAATTAGTAACATTCATCATACGTTATGAAGAAACGAAAATTCCCTTTGTTATCAATGGTTAAAGGAACCTACAAAGGTTGGTAGGCTCCTGCAAAACGTAAGTAAAGTAGCGGTCAGAAAGAAAAGTATTATACGACTAAGTAGTTACATTAATGATTTTTCTTCATCATTGTACACGTAGTTTTACCTTTTTAAAGAAAATATTTTAAAACGTTAGACAGGTAAAATCAAAACCAAAATTGTAACAGCTACAATTTCATGAGAAAAAAACAAATCACACGGAAAACGGGGGATACAAAAACAATTTGTAAAATCGAAACGACAATAAAAAATCGCATTCCCATAAACACTGTGCACACCCTCGGAAATTAAACAATAAAGAGATACAAGATAAGTGCTCTTACCTTAAAACTTATTTCTTTACTGCTTGGTCTCTGAAGCTGTGTGTCTCACTGCCATGGAGGGGTCAGGTTATAGTAGGCTGTGGAGTAGGGTAAAGTCCCGAAAATTAGGCACGTGCTGGGCACGCGACTAGGGTAGGTGGAGTAGGGCAGGTCCCTTTAGCCAAAGTTTACATCACAATTAATGTCAAGTCACTAATTGGAGATAGCGGTTTGACAGCTCGGTTCCGATGGATTGAAATGTGCCCGGGCTGAAGTTATTGTTGAAGTTGAATTTAGCATCAAGATGTAGTGTTATAATGATTATAGTAATAGTAATTAATTGATAAATGATTATAATGTCACGTAATGCAATTATACACGGTGAAACACGGTCGACGGATCAACGAAATGTAGGAGTTAGGTTGGGTTAAATACCTATCGATTGAATATAGGAATACCCAACATTCTTTATAGTTTTGGACATATTCAGCTTAAGTATTAAGTTTTTTTTTGTATCACATACTGTCCACAAAAATTGATATTTTGAGAAAAAGTTCAGAGTCGTGATTTTTGGCACCAACATAGCTGAATAGTTACCGGTACTTAATTTAATAAAATTAAATAAAATTGTGTAATTAAAACGAAGGGTTCACATAAAAATAATCTTCAATGTTCACAGAAATGCGTATGTACCAAAACCAAACTATTATTAAAAACTATTAGAAAGTGTAATCAGTTCATGTTTTTTATTTAATCACACTTCGGTGTTTTTCAATAGAGTCGTCACGTCTAAAGATATTGTTTTTGTCTAAGACAGTACCCGTCAATCATATTTTAGTTTTCTTTTACCATGTTTGCTGGCCTGTCAATAGCGCAAAATTGTCAATGGCTTGGTAAAATAACCAAAAACAGCAGAAAATAATATTATGTTACTATTAAAATAGCAATTTTAAGATACTTTTATGTTACCATCTAATGCTATTGGCATAAACAGATATCTTTGCATTATTACTCCATTACAAATTACAAGTGTATTATAAAACTTCATGAGCTTGTAGGAAACCAATACCAAATTATGTAGCAAATATTTATTCCAATACATCCATTAAGAAAACATTGGAATACAAATAACAAAATCAGTTTTTTTAATATCTACAAAATTATCACAAACATTACCTTATTAAATTTCGTTCTTTTAAAAATATGTAAAAGGATTTCCGCAAAGTAACGCCTGAACCTATTACATATATGTATGCAAAAATAACTTAAAAATTTACAGGAGCTGGCTAACTAATTATCTGATGCACCAAAATATACATTTTCGCGAATATTTTGCTTGCTTAACACACGACACAGACAAAGCTTTTCAAGCGTATTAAAAGAGTACATACATATTATTACACATACATTTCGTTCCTAAAGGGTTAAAATAAATGTAAACGGATAAAGTGGTCGCAATACGAACACGTCCGCCTCAGGAGACGCGTGCATTCGCACGTTTTATCTGTTTTATTAAAAGAGCGCGACATGTTCAGGGCAGTCACCCCACACTGACCAGAATTACCATGAAAATGTATATCATCATCTTCATTCAACCATAGACAATTCACAGCTGGATGAAAACCTTAAGCAGGTTTTAAGGTTTATGAGACTCGACCATCCTTGCCAAACACACTATTTTCAGGGGTAAATAGTGATATTTGGTGTATTGTTCCGAGAAAATGTTTTATTTATTTATATTTAAAATAAAATACAGTCAATTAATTTATATTCAGACCACATATCAATAAGTCTATAGTTTATAAGTAGGTAATTCGATTTTAAATGAAATAAAGTAAAAACATTTTAAACTCAGACCATATATCCATAAGTCCATAGAGTATTAGAAGGATATGACTAAGCAGCTAGGTTAGTAACAAATTTACATTTAATATAATACAAATTTTATTTTCAATTGAATTGAATTTAAATTTCAATAATTAATCATACAAAATCTCACAAAAAAATCTTACAAAAAGTGAAATCAACTTAGTCCACTAGAAATAAAACAAATAAAGAAATTATGTTTTCTGTTTCATATATGCTTACTTCAAGTGGATTTGTATACTTGATAGCCCACAGAAACTTCCTAGTTGTCCACCACCAAGAACTGAACTGAACTGATGTCTACCACCCATGCAAAGCAAGGGGTTCCAAAAGAACGCAGGTTTTTGCCGTTCCCTTTACTAAATAAATAAATAAATTTAAATGGCGTCCAAAGATAGAGAGCACCAAAATTTTAATTCCCATTTGATTTCTACGGCCTTTGTTAGGTCCAAAGTGAAATTTTAAAAGAAGAACCAAACCGACTAAAATATCATGAAACGCTCTTTCTAAAAGAACTAAAAGGAACAACTTCGGACGCCCAAGGTTTCGATAATCGTTGGTAAAGAAATATACCTACTCGTCACTTGACGCAAGCAACGGTTATGTAATTAAGTCTATTCAAGAGAAGATGCTCGCCGAATCTACTAAGAACAACAGCAGCAGATCACAATAATTAATTACAACCAATCGCAGGTAATCATAATCAATCAACCGGCCCCTATTCATGAATTCAAGTGGTTTCGCGAATTATATTAGTTGTAATTCAATAAATTGCCAATTGAGGAGCGACTGCACCCGGCACGTGTCGTAATCATACGAATGGACTCGCACGAATGACGCGTGGAGATCACATGCTGCCAACTTGAACTATGATTAACATGGGATCATGTATCTGCAGGGTGAAATAAAAGGATAAATAAATTTAGTGGATATATCAACGCAATTGCATAATGGCTAGAAGATAGAAGTACATATACTATTCATAGCTATAATACAAGAAACAAAGAAAAGCTATATGTACCAACTACTAGATTAGTAAAAACATATGCATGGGCAGGCTATCAGATTGGATATGTACAACAAATTACCGATAGATGTCACGAAGCTTCCTGAGCAACAATTTAAAATTAGATTAAAAAAATTTTTTGAATGTAATCCTTTCTATAGCATACATGAATATTTCAATTGTACTTTGACAATTTTATAATTCAATTGACATCTAATAATTTGTGATGAATACCTAATTTTTCACCTATGACATATTATCCATTGATTAAATTTTTATTTTTTGTATTGATGAAATGATTATGTTAGATTAATTAATGAAATTCTATGTAATAAATAACTGACATGCCAATGTTATTGTGTAACTTTATGGTGCAATAAATGAATTTACTGAATTTACTAGTACTAGTCCGGCTTCAGTTCCCCGCGTCGAAATATCAAGAAATTTTAAAATAATTAAACCGTGGTAGATATTCCGCTGTTGATTTTATTAATTCCGTAGCAATTTACCTATAGCGTAGTTATAAATCAGTAGCAGGTTACCGTAAGACGGTTTGACGTGTTTTTAGAGTATTTGACTGAACTCTGAAGGCGTACTTAAAAATGTATTAGAAAAATAAGATATAACTATTCTTACACAAGTGCCACTCTTGTGTAAGAATAGTTATATCTTATTTTTCTATCATATAATGTGGTGGCACTGGTTTTAATATGTTCAGTGTTCAGTTCAAGAGTTGAGTATAAATTGCATAGGTACTGTTTTGGGGACACCTGTTCAGTTTTATAATGTTTGGTTAGCCTGTATGTCTGTGGCTATGGCTACCTAGCGATAGATACATTACATATTCAGTTCAGTTTATTGTAATTGGACTTTGCGCTTGAAGCGACAATTTGCCAGTGTCGAGTTAATATGGCATTTTAATTATAAAGTGAAAAAGATGTTACTCAGTTGAACGCCATTTTGTGTCTCCATTACATATTGATAAGATGTTTATGTATTTTTTATCCATAGAATATTGAATACAATTCAATTCAGTTCAGTTTCTTGTTATTGGACTTTGTCGAGTTAAATAAAATTATAAAGTGAAAAAGATGTTACTCAGTTGAAAGCCATTTTGCCTCTCCAGGTCAATTCAGTTCAGTTTCTTGTAATTGGACTCTGCGCTTGAAGCGACAATTTGCCAGTGTCCAGTTAAATAAAATTATAAAGTGAAAAAGATGTTACTCAGTTGAAAGCCATATTTTGCCTCTCCAATTCAATTCAGTTCAGTTTCAATTCCTTATTATTGGACTAAGCACTTAAGCGTCAGTTTGCCAGTGTCAAGTAAAATAAAATTACAAAGTGAAAAAAATGTTACTCACATGGGCACTCACTGGACATTGGCTGTTGACGACCATAATAGCCATTCAACGACGCCATCAAAATAAAAGAATAGGATGATAATGATACTCAGTTAATCGCCATTTTTCGAATATTGAATAAAGCAGAAGGAGCGAACTTCAAACTTTGCTAGACAGGTTACTTTACCGATGTTTGCCATTTGACACTAAATCAGTATTTCCAGCTAATCCTAATGTGTCCCAAATAAAAAGAGATCTGCTGCTTATGTGAAACCAGACTTCTTATAACTATGTACTATGTAAATAAATAAAATCTATAATAAAAATGAATTGTTGTTCGTTAGTCTGATTAAAACTCGTGAACGGCTGGGCCGATTGAGCTGATTTTGGTTTTAAAATGTTTGTCGTAGTCCAGGGTAGGTCTAAACGGTGAGCAAATAAGGAAAAATAGCTGGGACCATTTTATACCCGTGCGACGCCGGGGCAGACCGCTAGTAAATTAAAAAAAAAACAATTTATTAGCTTTGTAAAGCCTACATGCTAAATTATTACTATAACAATACAACAAACAAAGTAAACTAAACACAACGAAATGGTCGCTGACTCAGCATTATGTTGATTACCAGCAGGCTAGTAACCAACGCTGATCTTCCGTCAGCTCCATTTTCATTTTCTGACAATACGGACTCAACGAAACACTTATAAAAATAAAAATAGATACACGTTAAACCAAAAATAAAATAAACTAGAACATTCAGTTATGTACAATTGTGTATTATTGGTTGGTTGTATATATATTATGTACTGTTATTTTTATTCAATAAATCTTTATGTTCAAAATATATTCAGGTGTATGTATTCTACTAGTTACATACATTAACATACCTCCAGCTGTTCACTTCTAGTTATTTAGTACCCTGGCACCTTAGAGTATGTATCTATGTAAGCCTGGCACCCTTTTAAATAAGTTTTGATGTTTGCTTTCTGGAATACATCCTAATTTTATAGCCGGAGATATGTAAATTTGGTATAATTACTACATTATTTTGTTATTATTGCACTTTTTCACCAGCGATCAACTTAGTAAAATATGTATTTAAATGAATCAGAATTAAATCAACGTACTTATTGTATGGTATAGTTTAAACCACCTATTTACTTAAAAGGTAAGACGACTAAATGAAAAATGAAATATTCTGTTTATCTTTAATTCTTCCAATAATAGCGGCCAGATATTTTTCCCTTCATCAATTAATTAATAAGTGCCAAGCATCACAGTTCCGGCTATGCGCTTGTGACGTATAAATTAAGTACAAATCGTGCGAAACTCGTTACATCTCTCAAAACTTAAATGCACTGTATGGATTTGATTTCACATAAGAATTTTTTTTTTTATATTGTGAATGACGGACAATATCTTTTGTCCGCTAGCCTTTTGGCTTGTCACTTGAAGTTAAACTAGTGAGGGTAGAAATAGTAAGTGTTACTCGCATGTCCACTTAAGGTCCACTGAGGTAGGATTTGTCCGAATGGTGTAAATATTACAATATCCAATAGGTACAATATGTTTTTTTTTCAATAAGAGCACTTTCTATGTTGGAAGTTTACTCTATCATATAATATAATATATATATTATAAGGTAGTAATGTGTGCCGAGCTCACGTTGTAAAAACTGGTGAAGACCGGAAACGTTGAGAACTGTTATAATGCGTATTTACGCTCTACCGTAGAAATACAAATTACCAACAGTTAAATTTTTTCAAATATAAATAAATTACCTTAACTTGCTAGACGCAAACTAAACTTAAGTTATTCCATGGCCAGCGTTTAATAAGCATATTTTCATAGTAGAAATAGTTTGAGCATTCTTTAAACTCATCTCGAACCTCAGGCTGATGCCAGAATTTATAGTTACAAATAATATCTGATTACTTACAATCTATCTTACTAATACAAAATAGTCAACTTAACATAATATTAGTTAAGATGTCGTTAGCATTCGACTCTCCTTGTCACTTACTTAGACATCTTGACAACAAAAATTAACGCTGACCTATTCGGCTTCAAACGTAATTAATTAGATTTATTATCATTTAAGTTATATATATATTCAGTTGAAGCAATTAGCTAGAAAAAAAGTATACTTAAAAATATTACTGAAATGAGACTATGAATTCTGTCCTATTTGCAGTGAGTATTACGAAATGACGGACCATAGGTTTTTGTATTATTGTTATTAATATACATTTTAATCTTTTAATAACCCCAATTCCACAACCTTAATTTCCTTATAAGTAAATAGTCATACTAATTTGTAATGTGCACGTGATGCGCTTTCATTTGAGATATTTGGTTGTTCTTCTCGACATTAGCCCATCATAACTTTAAAACAGAATAACCGATTTGCATCAAACAAATCTAGAAACACTCATGCGAAACTTTCCTTTTATACAAAACTGAAAACTAAATTGAAATCGCTTAACAGGTTGGGGAGCTATGATGCCACAGACAGACAGACAGACATGTAAAACTTATAACATCCCTCTTTTTGCGTCAGGGGTTAAAAATATTGTCCATACTCACGAATCATAACTAATGACAATAGATGAGCTACTTGTAATGAACGGCGGATAAATCAGGGAGTTTATTAAATAAATATCAAATAGTCATCGGATTGAATCGGTCCAGTCCGCTTCCGGTCCGGAACCTGACGTTCCACCGTTGTCATCACGAAATAACGACTAAAATTATGAAATAAAAACTTTGTATAGAAGTTGAGTTATTTGACTGACTTTTTAATACATTAATAAATAGTTTTTAAACTAAGTTTAGTTTTTTTCAACTAAACTTAGACAAAGGATTTTTATCGTCTAACTGTCAACATTTAATGAAATGCAACCACTTCGTTTAATTCTTTGACTACTATAAAAAAATATGTCTTTTGGTTTTCTGTTTAGGGCTACTTTCCGAAACGTTTTTAAGGGACTTTAAGCGGCTGATAGCTGATGGAAAAAGAAGTAAACTTAGACTAAGAACTTGAAAATATACTATTTGAAAATGTCTATTTGTACGGTAAAATTGAAAAAATGCGGACAACTCCATGAGGTGGAATGCTATTTTAATATTTAATGTAAATGGTGGGCTTAGGGTGCGTTGACAATAAACCAATAGAGGGTAAGATGGCGGAATAAATTGTCACATTTCTGTCAAACATTGAAGTCAGACGTCAGACACTTTGAATCTGCCATCCTGTAGTTTATAATAATAATAATAAAATAATTTATTGGTAAAACTAAATAACAACAATTGACAATATTGGTACAATTAAAACAAATTTAGTAAGAAAAAACTAAACAAATAAATTCTAAAAAAAAATTATAAATCTAAATTTAAAATTTAAGAAAAAAGCCCTGATTGCCAATGCTTAGAAGTAAAACACCATAATATTTAGTCATGTGCACGCAATACGATACCCCACTCGAGTATATTTGCAAATTTTCGGTTTTACTTCCCTACTCTCACCCCCATAACTTTTAAACGGCTCAACCAATTTTCATAAAATATATCAAAGAACACGCGCGCCAAATTCACCTTTCATACAAAAAAAACTAAATTGAAATCGCTCCATCGGTTCGGGAGTTCTGATGTACCAGACAGACAGACACGTCAAACTTAAAACACCCCTCTTTTTTGGTCGGGGTTTAAAACAAATAAACACAATACAAAAAATAAAAAACTAGAAGAGAGTAGTGCGTACCAAAAGCTTAATGCGCGCGCCGAACGACAAGTTTCATCAGTATAACCAGTATAACCTAGTTGAAACTTATCGGCCCTGTCACAAACATCGTTTATTGCAAATCAGACATGGGCAGATTATAGAAAAACTCCAAAAATCTGAACTTAAAGTCAAAGTCATAGATAAAACGTTTATTTCCTTAGACGCTTATGCATACATGGACAGGCCAACTAAAAGCTAATTTTAATAAAAACTAAGAATTATTAAGGAAATAACATTGTCATGACAGTTCGCTTAAATTTTTTACACTGAGTTGAGAAGCGAATAGAACAACCCAGCTTTCATCTCTTATGTTGTTATTATAACAATATTGGTATACAACATGGTTAACACATATACATTTTAACATTAACAAACTTGGTCAACCTTATGCAGCCGGGTTCTTGGTCAAACTAGTTTCATTTCTATAGCTTTTCACTACCCAGGACTAATCTTGCTATAGCCGACGTCAGCGTGGATAATGGTTTTAGCAAAGACTATTCCATATTCAGTCAATTTTCGTTGTTTCCGCTTTTAACCGGGTTGCCTAACCTCAATGTACCTACTAATAATTCTGATTGAGGTTTCGACCGTATATACGCAAGCTGGTTACGTAAGTCTAAAACCAGGCTTTAAATATTTTTCTAAACAGCCTGTACAATAATAGGCACATATTTCAAAAGTTTTGTTTAGTTTAGTCCATCTTTTAGCCCGTTCAAAATAATCCTACTATATTATAAAGGCGAAAGTTTGTAAGTATGGATGTTTGTTACTCTTTCACGCGAAAACTACTGAACCGATTTAAATGAAATTTGGTACACAGAATCTCTAGAGCCTGAAAAATAACATAGGCTACTTTTTACCGCGGGAAAACGTCATTCCGCGGGAAAATCCATTATAACGCGGGTAACACCGCGGGGCACAGCTAGTAATAGAATATTTAAGCAAATTGTAACTTTTTTTTTTGTTTAGAATATATATATTTTTTATTCCTGGACAACTATTTTTTTATGCTTTATCAAATTATAAGAAAATAAATAAAAGATTTAAATAAGAGAGTTAAAAGATACAAAATATTAAATTTCCGGCTTATGACTGATAAATTTGGTAAAACTTTTCAATTGAAATTGATTTTTTTTTTCAAAATTGTACAAATGCTATGCACTGTAACGTCTTGAATTCTCATGTGGAAAAAATAAAGTTATAATTTGCTTAAATAAAATCTATTTTTTGACTTCAAAGCATGTGCATGCCCATTAATAAAAATATAACTCTTTATTACACACCAGGATAAAACAATACAAAACGGAACTTAAAGCTATATACAAAATTGCGTAATGGGCGGCCTTATTGCTTAAAGAAATTTCTTCTAGACAATCTATGGATCGAGAGGAAAATGCACAGCAAATAACTGGACGGTGCGGTGAAATCCCAATGAGTCCCAATGAGTGTTTCTAACTCGGAATTTCACGAAATTTGTGAGGACTTAGTGAAAAATTGTTAAAACCTTATGGCCAAATTATAAACCTGTCAAAGCAAAACTATAAAAGTTATAGTCGATTTAATGGAACCCCTATATGGATATATGTTGGATGTTTGGAAAGTCCTTTAATCGTTTTTTTTCAGATTCTACTGCATCATTTTTGTTAATTACTGTGTTCCACGTTTTTCTCCTTGTAGATAATCGGAGATTACAAATAAAATTGTCAATAAGTTTTTACTTAAATCCTGAACAGTTTTTTAAACTGAATAAAAAAATTAAACTGCATATCAAGACTAGACATGATTTATTTTTATTCCGACTTTTCGCCATTTTATCTCATTATGTTCATAATTATTTTAGACGTGAGTCGCCCACATAGGCCGCTCTCATGGATTACCAGTCACTTATGTTGAAAACAGCTTGTTTTTTCTTTTAATTTCCAAGTTAGCGTTTAAGTGTGTCCTAACCGTATGGTGACTATTAAAGATACTTAAATAAAAATAAATATTTCTGTAAAGTCCACACAATAACATCTAACCCAGTGGTAAGCTCTAAGTTTGTGTTACGGGTACTAGACATCTGATATACTAAATATAATTTACATACCGATACTTTTTTTTACTATACATATTAATCACCCATACCAAGGAGAGAGTGCTTGCAGAACATACAAACACTTGACCCCTCGGCGGGAATCGAACCCGCTACAACTTGCGCCACAAGCGGACCTTCGCCCATCGCACCGCTGAGGCAGCTGACTCGAGTCGTTGGCTTTCTCATATATAAAATATTTTACGAAAAAGAACTATTTTGTAAACTCTGATCGATTAATAGGTAGATATAAATTTTTCCTGGGAACTCCACTAAAAATAATCAATCCCTCAATAACATTTTCGTAAAATATATATCAGATTTCAGATAGATATCAAATGTCTTGGAGAGCCCAGCTTTTTAAAATCTATACGCCCGTAACTCAACAAGCATCTTACTTCACAATCACAAACTGTGTTGTTCTATTCGCTTCTCAACACAGTATAAAACATTGAAGCAAACTGTCAAGACAATGTTATTTCCTTGATAATTTTTGTATAAAGAATTTAATTTTATTAATTTTAAGCTGATCTGTCCATGTTAGCCCTGTGCTTCTAAGGAAATAAATGTATTGACTTTGACTTTGAAACACAATACCCAACACTAACAATAACCTTGCCAAAATAAGTGGCCGTTGAGTTACCGAAATATCTATTGTGTAAGAGAAAACAAATTAACGCCCATACTTATATATACTTATATGGGCTTATTATATAAAAATGCACGTTTAGCCTTAGCTAAACGTGCATTTTTCTAGGTCTACTCCAAAATCGGTTAGTCATGAAAAACATGAAACAGTTGTAGAGGATTTTCTACTCACTATCTTTCATAGGTGCAAATCACATGTGACATAGCAAGATATTAGCGAAAAATCGTTTTCATGCTCTTTGACCTTATATTTCTTAATTCGCCGACACGATTTGTTTCCTAAATGTAGTCTCAAAGACAACATTTACGATGACAAAACAGAAAATTATATCAATTTACAGCTTCTCTTTCATTCCGAAGTAAAACCCTTAATATGACTGGGCTAAATATAATAGGATATATTTATTGCACATTTATTTATTTACATTGTTCTTAAAGTTTCAATGTAATGAGCGTGCAATATTATTAGTTAGATTTGTGAAAAATAAAAATGAAAGCAATAAAATGTATTGTCACAAAATGTAATAGAACATTAGAAGTTTATTTAGTTGCCTGTAAGAATTACATAAGTTTTTTTTTATTTTTTAAGCCTAAAGGCTTAAAAAACTTTTGACTACAATCTCACCTGATGCATAGTGACGATGTGGCATGAAGAGCCAGAGGGAAGATGGCAAATAAGTTTAAAATATTATTGTTTCTTTGTTCCACAGCTATGACACGTGACAAAATTAGATGCGACCCGTATTTGAATAAACAGCTACATTTTCATTCGCACATTTTCGCGTATTCATTTAAATTCCCAGTTATAACGTAACCTTATTAATAATACAAAAGTTGATTATGCACATATAATGAGAAAGCTGAAACAGAACAGAGTTGTAATTGAGCTTAGCGCTTGCTTTTAATACCTAGTTAATTATGATTATAATTGGGGGATGCGAAATGTACAGAATGCGCCATATGCTCGTACCGTGTGCAAAAAAGTTGTTTTTTTTTATAATTTGGATTGGACAATAGGATCCATTTTATCATAGTTCCGCTTTAGATCAAAAATTTAGAGAATTTTTTTAGAGAAATCAAAATTAGATATTAATTACGGAATTGTGAACTACATACAAATGTGTTTTATTGAATTATGAAATGAAAAGTGTCAATTGTCCAAAACAACATTTGCAAAACAAGGATGTAAAATTTTCCTGTTTTTGTGAAATAGGTCAAACAAATTAAAATAGCATAAATCAATCGATTAAATATAGGAAACTAAGTGGCGTTTTCCTGCATTTTGATCACAGTTCAATTAACACAATTTTTATCTTTATCTTTATTAATCTGCGTATTTGAAGATTTTAATATACCTATCCATAAAAGGTCAGTGTATAGAAGAAAGAAAATGTATATAATTATTTGGTAAAAATACTCAGTTGAGGACAACAGAGATACATACAAGAAACGAACCAAACATTCACAAAGACCTGGTCCACAGCTACAATGCATTGCTGCCACAAAAAGGAGCAGTTTCAGCCTTTTGTCACATAAAACATTTTGCAACCTGTTTCACCAACGCTACCTGCTGGAAGGGCTCTGGAGCTTCCGGCGGGGTGGGGGTGGGGAGGCCACATCCGCCGGAAGTTGCAACCCCGACCTGGCTGTGTCTTGCGTCCATATTCCGGATGAACTTCCAAAAAATTAACAAGAATTTTTACGGAATTGTAAAATTAATTTGCGGTTTTTCTTTTTCCTTTTTTTCGGGGTATTGTTGTTTAGAAAAACGAATTTTAAGTTAGAATATTTGTTTTTATAAGCTTTTGTTTAGTTTCATGTGTCCTGATTTTTGTCTGTTTGCTTTTGCTAAGCTTAGGATGTTAGTTTTTAACAACTCCTGGATTCCGAAAAAGCTGAAAATGTAACCTGAAAATGTAAGCATTGACACGCGATTGACATACGAATAGGAGTGTATCCTATTCGTATGTCAATCGTGTGTCAATGTAGTAGAGCTCATCTGATGAACAATCAGTGAAGTGACTAGGAATTCTGTTATGAAAGGACCATCGAGGTTCGACTCATAATAATTCGTCACGAAAGTAAAGGTACATTATGTTAAGCAATAAGAGAATTTTGAAAACTCCGACCAAAGATTTTGCGATTGTTAATCCTATTTATTTTCATAAAATACGTCTCTTATGTGTTATTATCATTGCGCATAAAATAATACCGTTGTAAGCAATGATAGAAAATATAAAAAAAAATTAATTACTGAATATATTTAAACCTTACCCTAAACTAAACAGTGCTTTTATTATGGCTATATAGAGTAGAGAGATACATAAGGCCTTCTCTTATTTAATTTATTATAAATAACAAATACTACTAAAATCATACTACTCAAAAAATTTCAATTACTGTTTATTGTGCTTGTTGTTTTTTGGTAAGCAGTCAAATCAAACTGTACTAACCTTTTACAAAAAAATTGAATATAAGTTCACCAAGAATCACTACAAATTAGAAGAAAGAAAACATCAAATAAAAAAAAAACAAATTCACTATTCATACGCTAATCACTACATGTGTTACCCTATTAACCCTTCCCAGCGGAATCCGAGCAAAAACAAAAAACAAGCATCAAATATGATAGCCAAACATACCAACTGCTCGAAATAACAATTTTTCTGCTCCATCACCCTAAGTCATACAATAAAAATTCATCGATGTACATTACCCGAATAATTTGGGAGCTGTGTTAATGCAGCTACAAGTGAATGTATTGTGCGCGTATATCTAGCGGTGTACGGTTTACGGGCCCCTAAAAAGGGTACCGGCTGTTGTGTGGCCCAAGTGATGAGATTGTAGCGGGGGGATTGTTTGTTTTGGTAAAAGATGAGTGCTTCCACTGTCCGGGAAGATATTTCAAATACTTCAAATTATATAAAAATAATATGGTAAGCATTAATGATTTGAATGTTCAATTTCAATTATTTTATTGAATTATTATTTTTGCAATACTATTATATCGAAAGAACATATAACTAGACTTTATAAGTACTTATTAATAACTGTTTTTTGTAGCAACTGATATTATTATTATATCAATGTAATTATTTAATAATTTTGACATGTAACCTGTGGTTATCAATAAATGAACTACGAACTACATATGTCGTGAGTAACACTATTTAATGTAAAACCTACCTACCGTACCGTGTACCTTCTAGGTCTTCATGCCATCATCTTAGACCAAATCGTCACTTTACATCAGCTGAGATTATGGTCAAATGAAGGCTTATCTAACATAAAAAAACGGGATATACTCTCGTTTCATGGTTCGCGCACCAAGGGACATTGATTTCCGCAGTGGACAAAGTCAGTGCGGTGTGTTTTTCTACACTTCAGGATGTAGGAGAAGTAGCAGTGATGAAGAGCCCAGCGTCACCTCAACACCGGCGCGTAACAAAGCACGGAGAACGCCGAACCCCCCAACGCCCGACCAGAGCGGTGCGGTGGAATCTCACACGCGCGCGCGCGAACTGGAAGGAGACAGGGCTCGCGCCGACGCTCATTCTTCCTGATGCTGGACTTCTCTTGAATGCTGGAGTCGAAAGTTTATCAACTCTAGTTATTTACAATGAATATATCAAATGAGTCAGAATTTTCATGTGTTTCGGAATAGTTGGAGTGATGACAAAGGAAAAATAAACATGTATTTGTATCCGAGCCATTGATGGGCCACTAGTTTAAATATCAAGCAGAAATCGAAGCCCGTTTTTGAGAAAAAATATGAATATGTCCTATTGTGTTTTTGTAGTAAAAGTCAAAGTCAAAACGTTTATTTTCTTAAAAGCACATGGCCTACTGCTGAATATATGAATGTTTTAATTTAAAAATAATAGAGGGCGCCCACAACTTCGGCGTGAGGAATTTGTTATTTAATTAAATATAGTCTAATGAAAACACAAAGCTAATCAAATAGATTTATCATTATAATTTACCAACATAGGTTACTCCTCGAATATTAATTATTAGTACACCTCCACACCATCTACGGAGCATACATTTTAAATTAGAAGTCTCAAAAACATAGGTTTTACATAAAAAATTCTAATCCTCGTTTTAACCCCAAAGGGTATTGATTTCTAAAAATACATTATTAGTACACCTTCACACCATTAATGAGAAATTATTTTGAATTTCAAGTCTCTTATTTAAATTACAGCGCATAAATACTTCACACATAAACGCTCCCCGCCCCCACTTGCGCCCCCAGGCTAGTCCCGAAGGAACCGCGTCCTGCGATAAAAGCCCCATGCATAATGTAAGCGCGTCCGAAATCGAAAAATTAAAACCAGCCGCCATCTGCTAGCCGCGTCATTACTCGCTCCGCTCTCTCGTCTCATGATCCCTGCTAATTATTGCTATCTAGTAACCCCTTCTTTCACTTGTCGAATATGTGAAGTGTCTGTTGTAATGTCAAATTATCCGGTTTTAACTAATGCTATTAGTTGGAAGCCGTGTTGGCTAAGTGGGAGCATACTCGACTTTCGTTGAGAAGGTCGTGGGTTTGAACCCCCGCCGCGCAGCTCTGGATAACCCATCGAAAAATGTAACACAAGGTGAAGGTGAACATTGTGAGGAAACTGACATGCTATGAGAACTTTGAAGAGTTTGAAGAACATGTGTCATTTACCAACCCGCACTTGGCCAGCTTGGTGAATTAAGGCCTCTTGCCATGAGAGAAGTCCTTGTGTGAAATATTAATAGGGTGATGATGTGAATTTGCCAGTAGAGGCTATTTAATGTTGGTTTTGGCACCAGTGTTTTGTTTTAAATCTAAAACAAATTTAGTTCACCTTCGTTCAAATATGCACTTTCATATTTTGTATACAAAAAAAAAGCTTTATCCTCTTTCCCTAGGGTTTCGTACCCAAAAGCGTAACACTGGACCATATTACTAAGACTTCGTCGTGTGTCCGTCTGAGTCTGAGACTGTAATATCATAACTGTTTCGGGTAATGTGCTAGAGAAGACGTATTTTGGTGCTGCTCTAATGTTAAAAATATAGGTAACAAATTAATTTAATTAATTAATTAATTTCCATTAATTTCCAGACAATTCACACAACGACATCTAGCCCCGTGGTAAGCTCTGAGCTTGTGTTACGGGTACTAGATACATGATATACTAAATATAATAGGCGTACATATATATTTCATAGTCTAGTTTTCGGTCTATTCATTTGATGCTTATTATACGAGGTGTTACAAAATTGGAAGGGATTGTGAATTTCACGTAGCAGGCGAACATTTTTTTAAACCCCCGAATAAAAAGAGGGGTGTTATAAGTTTGACGTGTCTGTCTGTCTGCTGTCTGTCCGTGTGTCTGACTGGGACGGGTCTGGGATTTTCAAGAAGTAAAATCTTTTTGGAAAAGAGTTTCGGTTTTTGTTCTTAGACATGTTTGATGAAAATCGGTTTGATGCATTTAAAAGTTATGAGGGGTAAAAGTGGGGTCTCAAACAAAAACGCTTTACGTGCAATACATACAATACGTGTAATTGAAAATAAATAAATGTGTGTATGACTTTTTACTTTTATGAGAACACAGGAATAAAAAATATTATTTATTTAATTTAAAATTGATATTATTTATAATATATTCCAGATTATCATACCTATGCAGGCGGTACCTATTTTAAATAGTAAATGTATTATATTTATTGATGTTTTCACATTGATAGTCGAGTCACTGAAAGTGGGAGGCGGACCGAGGTTTAATAAAAACTTTGTTAGTAATTATCAATATAATTATAATAATAATAGCATTTATTTTGGACACACATAAGTACAGACAATTAACAAACAGAGACAATAAACATTAAATAACATAATTAAAAAAAATAAAAAATTATGTGAAACACTTATAGCGAACATTACATGAAAAACAAAACAAAATATCGAACACACATAGAACACTAAATAGATAGGACACTAGGTATACGTCTAGGCATAATAATAATGTATAATAGCATTTATTTTGGACACACATAAGTATAGACAATTAACAATATAAAGTTACCTTTATATAATAATTTTAATAAACTATTACTTTAAGTATTTACCTACTTAACCCTTAATTCCTTAAACACACGAATAACGGGTGAACTGAAATGCCTGTAACGGCCATATTAGCTAATTTTGACTGCGGCGGGGTTCGAACCCACGACCTTCTCAACGAAAGTCGATTATGCTCCCACTTAGCCAACACGGCTTCCAACTAATAGCATTAATTTTGACATTGCCGGTGCCGACCTAAGTGACCACACTTACGTTAATATTTGTATACGACACCATTTAGTTCAGTTGTGTAGCACTAAATACGTGGCCAGCAAGTCCGATGTGTATTACATTGCGTATGGCTTTGCCCTAAATAAATAATCATCATCATTTCAGCCATTAGACGCCCACTGCTGGACATAAGTCTCCCTCCAAGACGACCAATTATTCCGATCGTTCGCTACTTGCATTCACCGTGAGCCAGCAAGTTAGAACAAGTCATCTGTCCATCTTGTTTGTGGTCGTCCGACGCTGCGCTTGCCGATCCGTGTAAATAAATAATAATAATTATAAAATAATTGCCGTAAAGTCCTTGCTTTCATATGACCATATTTAGGAAAAGCCTCGCCTATTTCCAGATCTTGCGAGATTGGCATTTTAGTGTGCTTTTTTGCAAATAATGTCAAAACATGAGTAAAATAGGAGAAATAACTAAAAATTACGCGTATTAGTAGAAAAAAAAATATTTTAACGTATCAATAACTGCTTATAATTTTTTAGTCCGAGATCAATCCAGCTAAAATATTTTTTTCGTCCGAGATCAATCCAGCTAAAAAAAGGTTGAGATCTCGATCGTGATTGCTTTCCCATACCACTATTGCCATATTATGGGACTAAATTGAACTATGGTAACAAGTTTAAATAGTGTTTTGTATTCTGTAACAGTCTTCTCGTCCGTGGTTTCAGCCCCTCGTCGCAGCGCGGCGGCATGGGCGGGCGAGCTTTTCCGAATTACGTAGACAAAAAACATTCCAAACTCGAAATATATTCGCTCAGCGATATGCTTGACGGTCTGAAGGGTGTTAATTCCATTTTTAGGGCTGGCCTAGCAACCTGTGTGATCTTTGAATTAGCGCGCTCGTTAGCGCTCGGGGTATAATTAGTCGGCGGCGCGTCCGTCAGCGCAGCGCGCGCCAAAAGGTACAGCCGGGAGGAGTGAATGGACCAATTAAATAATTCAGTAATTCGCAGAGCCGCCGCCGGCGACGTAAACATGCGTGAGACGCAGGGCGCGGGGCGGGCGCCGTGGTGGGGCGAGGGCGTGGCCCTGACGTCACGCGCCGCACGCCTCAGTCGGTCATCACCCGGCGCTCGGAGCGGTCGCGGCGACGCGTCGCCTTTTATTTACCCGAAAGTACGATAAAGTCGCCAAGATTTTCGACCGCCAGTACCACTCACCTTCCAAGGTGTTGAAGTTGGAGGACGACCCGTGGGGGTCATGCGCGATGTACTCGCCCGACAAGATGAAGTCGGGCGGGGGGCTGATGGGTCCGCCCGGGTGCTTCCCGGGCCGGTACAGCCCCACGTACCGCAGCTCGGACCCGCGCCGCTGCGTGCCGAACCCTTCCGTGAGTACCAGCTCGCTGCCGTAGCCTCCTCCGGCCACCTCCCACGACACCGACCATGTCAACAAACTTATTGATCAGCGTCATGTGACCTGGCCTGAGGAGTGATGTCCTTAATTTCGCTTGAAGCACTTTGTGTCCCGTCCACAGGTTTATAAACGCGTTACGTCCGACTCGACGACGACCTTGTTTACGCTTCTAATATTTAATGCGGTATCTCGGTGAACCTAGGCAACGTGTTCCGCGAAGCACTACCACAACCTAGGGCGGGATTCTGGAGAAAATCGTTTAATGGAAGATACGATAGGTTTAGGTAGTGTTTTTTTGTATATTGCCTAGCGATTGGTGTTATAATTGTTAGCCAAAGCGACGTGTTTATGGAGCTCCATGGGGTTTTTAGTTTCATTTTCCACGGCGAAATTCTGTATTTATTTATCGATGCATAGTTAAACAGAAATATTTATGTAATATAATAAATTTAGTAACTTAGTAAGTATTTAATATGTAAAACAATATTTTTTTCAGTAAAAACAATTCATAGTAAAAATATTAAACAATGCGCAAATTATTAATCTTAAATAAAATACACGTAGTTACTTTTCGATTTAACTTGACAACAAAACATCTTAAACGCTCACGACAACAGACACAAAAATAATTTCGTCAATATTAAAATACAGGTTCAAATTAGACCGGTTAAACAAATTAACTTCAGTTATTCGAACATATAATAATAAAGCTTACTGAGATTTATCTGAGGAAGTAAGTATCCATAAATATTTTGAAAAATCGTTTGGTATATACAAAACAAACAGCTAAACTTAGGAATAAATATGTTTTTATCGTAGGCCAGCGTGGGTGGAAAGCTAATAAGAATAAAATGCACTTTTAATTAAAAGCCTACTTCAATTATTTTCAATTACTCACAGTATAATTTTATTATTTTCCTATATCGAGGTTTCCGCTCTATAATTTATTAATATGAAATGAACGCAGATTATTATAAAAATACCACATACCTACGTATACATTTTTTAGCAGATAGGTAGTACTGTTTTCTTTTTTTATGTTTAATACCTTAAACAAGTATTAACTTATTAATTATAAAATCTATAACAGTATTCATGTGATGATTTATTGAAGAAAATACATTTTAAGTTCTAAATTCGGTTTGGGTTTAAAATAAAAAGAACAGAGTAACAATATATTAACATAATTATTTCAATTATACTTTTTTCGTATTGGTAGATACAATTTTTTTCTCGCTGGTATTTTCTTAATCCTTTTATTTTCGCCGTAGCACGATTTTCGCAGTGGCAAAGCCGTCGGCTCGTAGGCGCAGAATAATTTGCTTCCGTCGGAATGGCTACAGCGTAGCACCGTAGCCGTTAGCGGCGTAGACCCGCTACGCTTGCCGACGGAACATGAGAAATGCCGTAAAGTTTTTTCACGTTCATTATATTTTATTGCAATAAAAAAATACTCTTAGAGCACAAAAGCATTATCAGATTTAAAATAAAAGGTCATGAAAATGTATTTGTTTATAAAATTACATTATAATCAGATTTAAAAAATAAACAGTTAATAAATAAAAGTAGATGTTTGTTTTGCTTTGAAATACAAAATGGTAATGTCACCAACATAAAACGAATGCTGTTAAGTGAGAGTTTAAGTTTTAAAATGAGGATTAGTTAAGTTTTTCTAAATTGTTTAAAAAACACAGTTTATTAGATTTCGGGAAATTTAAGGTATTATTTTATTTATGTTTTATCTGAGAACTACGTTAAAGTGACTTTAAAACATTAGCGGTTTTTTAAGTTAAACTATAATTGAATTACACATCGTTTCGTAGGTATGTATAGTACTTAACATTTATATTAACGTCAATCATTATGAAAAATAAATCATGAAAACTATGCATTGGTAATTAAATAGATATAATTGGCATTTAATACATTATTTGTATTTTCAGGGACAAACGGTGTCTACATCGTGATAGTATAAAAATGAGATAGATTTAGGTAATAATAATCATTGCTAAAAAAATGTGAATATTTATATTTATAAACCAGTTATACAGCTACTTATTATAAATATAAAATAAGACAATTACCGCGATTTATAAACAGAAAAATAATGGGTCAGTTGTTTTATTTTTGTATGAAATCTAATTAAATTTTAAAAATATTCTTAAATTTAAAAAACGTTTACAGTTGCAGTTTATCAAAAATATAACATTATGCAGACAACAATTATTATTAGGAAACATAAATTTAGATTTCAATAATATCCCAATATTACTTATGTTCACAAAATTTTTAATTTAAATAGCAATTTAAATAAAAAATGAAAATATTTCATTTGTCTTCGTCACGATATCAGCCAGACTATTACTGCACAAACATTTGAAAAGCTGAAAATCGAAATAATAATTCTTATACATTTTTATTGAGTCCTCCTATTCTGAAACTTCTTAAAATAATGTAGGTATGCTGAAGTTATTTTGAGAAGCGCGCGTGCGTTACACAATTAAACAACAACATTTACAGATTATAGATATTAATGATCAAATCAAAAGTTTATGTTTGCCAGAACTTAGTAATAAGGTTAAATTAAAAACGATTCGATTATTAATTTTCAAGTTATTTTTGTCGGCGGTTTTGCTTTTTGTGTAAAATTTATGAATTCACTAAAAGTGATTATACACTTCAATCAGTAAGTGAAATAATGAATCCCGTTTTCTATTTTTCCCAAGTTCATACTGGACAAATTTAATAGTACGCCCTATTCAAAAATAAAAGAATCTTAAAATGAAAAAGAAATTAATTAAGTTTGTAGGCTATCATGTTTATTAACCTATAGTAAGTAGGGATACATAATAAATAAACATTTAGACTATCAAAAATATTATAAATACCTACTGCTAGTTTGAGTGGCAATTTAAATATTTTTCCCATAAAGTATTAGGGCCTATTTTTACAAATTTTAACTAATTATTTTTTGAGTTATTTCTGACGAAATCACTGGCTGAACATCGCAGTACACAACATTAGCAGTAGGTACATTATAACATTCGCTATAGAAAAAATGTTTATTGGCATAAAAAAAACATTTAACAAAGATATGGTCCAGTAGGCTCCCGAACCAGCTAAAAACAATATATCAGGAGCCAATGGCTTCTCCAAAATAATGCCCTATTACAATTTATGACTCAAAAAATTAACAAAATGAAGTTGTAAATAAACAACAGAAATACTAAATAAAGGTAAAAAGTTTGAACTAATAACCTTTTTATGTGATGGTGAATAATGGCAATTACTATATACAGATATAGATATATTATTAACACTTAAAACACAAACACATATTATCATATTATTAACAAATAGTACAGTTACAACTTTCATAAAAACCTGCAATATATTCCGATTTAAAGGAGAATATTAAATGAACGACCTACATGTCATCTATACATGATTATGACAGCTTGATCACAGAAAACGGTAAAATAATCTATCATTATTTATCCACTGTCCCAGCTATAAATTTATATAAAAGCGGAGTTCATCGCCTTAGTTTAAAATAGAATAGAAAAGGGAATAAAGGGGGCAATTTAAATAAACACAAAGGTGTACTTTAATACAAATTGCTCCATATTATATGTACACTGAAGGGCTGGCACAATTAAAGTGCACCATTTGTTGCCCGCTGGTCAAAAATCATTAGTTTACAATAACATATTTAAAAATAAATAGCTTTATGAATTTTCTTACCCACATTCACTTCAAATGTCACCAAAATTCATATGTATCCTCCCAGATTAGTATATAGAACATTCATTTAAATATTCATAGTGGGATTTAACAACATTGTAAGGTTGAGGTCGATAATTAAAGTTGCTAAATCTCTCGGTAAATGATATTTTCTTGCCCCCGTGATTATAAAAATATATCACTTTTTATTTAAGGCTTATAAGAGGTTAATAGAACGTTTGTCAAAAAACATTATTCATAAACATACATTATTACCAAATCCGTTTATTAACAGTTCAATAAAAGCTTTTCACCCATGGTTATCTCTATAATAGTTGCAAAATAAGGCATAATAGGAATATTTGTGTTTTTTGCACCTCGTGTTTTATATCTCGGCTTTAGTACATGCACTAACATGTACAGAAGGATCGTATTCATGCAAACTCCTATTTCAGGCTTAAATAACTGAATTAGCTATTTTGCGACTATTATAGAGATAAACAAGGGTGGAAAGCTTTTATTCAACTGTTAACAAACAGGTTAGGCACTAATTTTGGTTTATGAATAACGTTTTTTTTATCAATAGTTCTACTAACCTCCATAAGCCTAAAACAAAAAGTGAAATATTTAAATGAATACTGGGGTTTATATAAAAATACGGAACTCTAAAAACAGCTGTCGGCGTAAAACAGATGGCATGACTCCCATTACCCAGTAGCTGTTACTTTGTGGATTATCATTAAACCAAGTCTGTAATTTGTAAATACCTCTGTGTAAAGTCGGCTTTCTGTAACATACATGATTTAAAGTTAAAAAAGACTTACGGCAGAAAGCAAATAATGGTAAAAAACGTTTATTTTGTCATTAATATCAGTACTACAAAAAAGCCTTGTTGGCTATGTAAACAGTCGACTTTCATCCGAAGGTCGTAGTTTCAAACCCAGCCGCGGACCTCTGGATGTTTCTTGTTGGAAAACATATGTGCACTTATTTAAAAAATAAGTGCTTTAACGGTGAAGGTTAAATATCGTGAGGAAAAATCTGTCAAATATATGGGATTATATATTTTTTAATGATTTTTAATAAGTGATAAACATCACTTTGATGTTTAAACTATTTTTATTTTTTTATGCAGACAAAATTAAGACACATCCATCAAGTAATGGCGCGTTGGTATAATTGGCTATCACGTCGGGGTGCTATCCCAGAGATGCAGGTTCGAATCCTGTGCGCGAAGGTAACGCTTGTGTCTTAATATTTTCTGCATAAAAATTTAAAATGGATGATAACATGTTGTAAATTTACAGTAGACAACATGGAAACCCATGGTAAGGCTACATTACTCCTATGGTATTAGGCTTTTTAGATTGACAGGAAATGTTATAATTATGAAACGAGAACAATTCACATTGACTACCGTATAGAAAAGCCTTTTTAAATTGCTTACAGGCTAGAGATAACTCTTATTATTTCTTCTTAGCAATCATATAAAACGAAACAAATGTGTACCAAAAAAAAAATTAATTTAAAACTAAACGAGAATGGAGTAGTTTTGGTGGCTCTACATATACCTATATGCAGTATAAAAATAATAGATCTAACTATGTAACTATGAGTTGGCGCGTCATCGCCTTAACTGGTAGGTTAATGACTGAAGTATCGATTAGGACAACTTCATTTGTTCCACTCGTAATTATAATTGGTATAATGACCTTTGAAAGCCTTGTATAGAAAAAAACATAACAAGTATTAATGAGATTCTTGGTACTTTTCCACGCCAAAATATACAGACAAAGTCAAAACACTTATTTCCATAGGTACACTGGGTATGCTAACAACTGACAAAAATAACTTAAACATAATTAAAATAAACAATTAATTGTCAAAAATAGTAAATAGTAAACTGTGTCTCAAATAAAATTTATTTAATATTCATTTCATTATCAAAGTCAAAGTCAAAGTCAAAGTCAAAGTCAAAACGTTTATTTCCTTAGAAGCATATAGCCTACATGGACAGGTCAACTTAAAATTAATAAAACTAAATTGCTTAAATAACAAATATCAAGGAAATAACATTGTCTTGACAGTTCGCTTCAATGTTTTTATACTGAGTTGAGAAGCGAATAGAACAACACAGCTTTATCAGTTATTACAATTTTGGAGTTCTTATATATAGGTAACTATTATAAGTTTAACATTTACAATAAAAAAATCATATCATCTTTGATAGGTAGTCTTCTGTAGACCAACAAGCTTTTTTCAGATTAATTAATTCAAAGCTCTAACTCCACATAATGTACTAGTCATTGGTAGAGTTTACCAACGTGTAACCGCCACAATGAGGATGCTGGCCAGTGCAAACAAAAGATCGTCGCGTCTAAATCGGACAGGACCGACAAAGGATGCTTGTTGGTAGGTATATAGCTCTAGTGCTAACACGACTAATTCGTTACTTATTAGCTATTCGAAACGCATTGACACATGTAGGTATATATACATAACAGTATATTTAGTAGTATATTTATATAACAGTATAGACTAGAGCTCTGTAATCTAAACGATTTGATTTGAGAACAGAGCGCCGATTAATAGCTCTATTAAAATTTTAGTTATCAATACAGGAGGGCAATTCTGAGAACCGTGATATAATAAGATATTAGCAATATTTTGAAAAAAAAAAGCCGTGTTGGCTAAGTGGGAGGACACTCGACTTTCATTCCGAAGGTCGTGGGTTCAAACCCCGCCACGCACCTCTAGATTTTTCTTCTTGAGAAATTTATGTGCGCTTTAAACACGTGCTTTAACGGTGAAGGCAAACATCGTGAGGAAACCGGCGTGTACTGAGAACTTTAAAAAGAGTTTGAAGGACATGTGACATTCACCAACCCGCACTTGGCCAGCGTGGTGAATTAAGGCCTAATCTCTCTCGTCAAGAGAGAAGTCCCTGTGTCCCAGCAATGGGAACGATAATAGGGTGATGATGAATATTTTGAAAAAAGAAAACGTAACTTATCAGAGTTTCTCGAATGTTTACAATAAAAATGAAGTGATTTTTGTTATTTCGACACATTTGTGTTAAAGAATTACTTTTTTATGGCCTGAAAAGTTGGAAGTGGTATTTGTCTGTTTTTAACCGATTTGTGTTGTGGTGTGATTTGTGGAATTTTGATCGTGAACATGCAAGTCAAAACAAGAAGCGTTTATCATGATTGTGAGTAAAAACGTCATTTTATTGCCTTGGGAACAAATAAAGAACACCTGTGATGAGTGAACGAATTAAATTATATTTTTGAACTTTATAACGAAAGTGAGTTATCCGATTTAATGAAATTTTGCTATTTACGTTCGATATGACATTTATAATCACGAAGTCGATTTCGCTCAAAATATCCGCTTTCGATTTATATCGTAAACTGTCATCATTTCGTCATCGTTATTAGCGTACTAACGAACTTAAAATAATTCCTTTTGTTTATAATGGAGGGTGTTTTTTTTTGTGGAAAAAAAAATTTGTTTGTGGAATTTAAAAACGCAAATAATTATGTACACGGATTTGAAATAAGCATATATATTTCTGTTCAAATTTGTATGGGCCCTGTCGACTGAAGCAGTAATAAATTAAATGCATGCTACCTTGCCCCGCGGGGCCTGTTTTTTGCGGGCCAAGTCTACTAAATAGCCATTATTATGACGAGATAGATTGTCAAAATGACACGCTAATCTGTTCATCTTCAAATAGGACACAGAGTTATTGTCTTAATGACAATTGACTTGAGGAAATGAATCGGCCAAAATACACCAAAAATAAGAGAAATGACACTGAACTGAAATTAAGTAAAATTGTTCAAAAAATTATTAAAAATTATATAAGAAGAATCTTATAAACAGTTTTTAATATGTTTTATGTCTTGCGATATCTTTGACATGACTTTTATGAAAAACGTAATGATTTTTATTTTTTAAGGAAATTATATGAAACATTTTGGTGGAAATCGCGGCAAACAATTTTTTTTCTTAGATCTCGAGTATTTTTTGTTCCGAATATGGAGTCAATGTATTGTTTAACATTTTTTTAAATACTTTTTTACCGGGCTAAACATGGAGTAAATTAGGTAATAATTCATTAGGGTTTTTTTAAATGGTCATAATTCATACATTTCACGTTTATTCAAATGCATATCGAACGTTTCCAATAGGCTGAATATCGATCACTAGCTTCAAAATGGTTCCTACCGCGTAATTGCAGTTTATCGGGCGAGATTACCACAAATAGCGCGACTTACTTTAATGTCTGCAATCTGTTTGGTTTAAGTAGTATGGAAATGTCAA
Source organism: Gymnoscelis rufifasciata (assembly GCA_929108375.1). Classification (NCBI taxonomy): domain Eukaryota; kingdom Metazoa; phylum Arthropoda; class Insecta; order Lepidoptera; family Geometridae; genus Gymnoscelis; species Gymnoscelis rufifasciata. The sequence continues at coordinate 5,646,459 of OV815301.1, forward strand.
ATGACATGTTTTCGTTCTGTGTAATTTTGAATTCTACCGTAAGAAACATTTCGAATTAAACTTTGCAATTTCTTTGTATTTTATATCGATGCTATGCTAAGCTATGCTAAGCCACGACGTTCCCCGTTGGATTTACCGCGGGTATATCGTATTTTACTTCGGTAAAATAGTTTAGAACCATTCTCAATAAAGATTAGCGCGTTTAGGTAAACAAACCAACGATTCATCTTTTGCTATAATTATGTATAAGTTATACCTCTATAATGACGGTGGAATTCATAATTACAAAATAAATATTATTTTTATGTCATTTGACATTTACATACTACTTATACCAAACATATTGCAGACATTAAAGTAAGTCGCGCTATTTGTTGTAATAGATTATACATATTTTTAAAGAAATTTGATGCTTATCAAATGTAAAAAATAATTCATAACAGCTTATAAGTACATAATTATAGAATTTTAATGGAGTTAATATATTGTGTTGGTAGGCCCTATATATGTATTTAGAATATATTATGTAGCTTTCGTATAGGAAGCCAAAGTAACTATGTAAAATATGTTCATGTCGTATGGAAGTCATACTTTAAATTCTCAAAATTTTCCAAATTATAGAACAAAATCCTTCCGACCCGCTTCGACGCTAAGCACAAAATGAACAAGTCTGAGTAAAATAAACACTACCAATGTTTACAAACTCGGCTGCACAATTCTGCAAGCTGTGTTACAAAATTAAATGAAAATTAGCACGTGTAGCAACGGATGCTAAACAAATAAAACCATCGCATGGAAACTATAACTTCATATAGAAACAAATCTCTCCGTAGGCGCACAGTTTTATTGCAATTCGGCTGTCTACTGCTGTCCTTCTCGCATCAACGAGCGGGCCGGAGCATGCGAGCGGGATAGGTAGAGGCCACGGTTGCTATCTTATTTTATTCATGCGCGGCCGTGAAGGTGAGATGGACGAATGCCAAAATTCCTGAGTGCGACAAGAAGGCAAAATACTTCAGAGGGTCGTCTTCTACCAAAACGCACGAGGGCGAGAGGCTACCAACGATTGTTACTCGACTTATATAGTTACATCTAGGATCATAAAAGAAGGATGATTATTATAAAGGAGGATGCATTGAGTGTGCGGGATTATGTAGATTTTGCGGTTCTTTCGAGGTTGGTAGCCGTGTTTATATCTAGTCTTGTAATTTCAGAGAATTATAAATTTAATATTTTGGGTAAATAATTGAGTAGCTAATATTAATTTAATAAATTTGATTGGTAGGAGATGCACTCATACTAAGGGTTCCGTGTATTTTAACAGTTTATACACTTACTACACATATTGTTATAAAGAAATACTTTTATAAAAATCTAAAATAAAAAAAATAAACATATGGAAGAGTCTCGCGCGCAAACTATTTTGTTAAAAATTATATCAGAAACCACAATGATATTTTTGAAGCCTTATAACCAACACCTATGGCATGATGAAATAATAAATGAAAGTTTCTAGTCTAGTTTTAAATTTATAGTTGTTAATCTTTTATTTTAGTTTTTTTGCCATTTGGCAACGGAACCCTAAAAATATATTTTTTTTTATCAAACAAGTAGTATAAAAACGAAATCATTCCACAATGAGATTAAACGGTTTTAACAAATACATTTTTAATAAATATTTTAAACCAATGTGTGTTTATTCTCATAAAATGTTAAAATGGTAGATTAGCGGGCTCTAAATTTTACAAGTAAGTACAATAATTTTACATTATGCACAAGAAGATAGCAACTTCAAGCGGGTTAGCAGTCGAGCTAACTTCACGGCGACAACTTGGTTTCGTGTTCCATCCTCAAACCACTGCCACTGCTTTTATTTACATAACTTATATACTTTTATAAACATAATCCTCATACATAGAGTATAAGGTTATATATACCAACTTTAAAAACACGTGCATTAACGGAAAGCAAATATCGTGAGGAAACCGGCATTTTCTGAGAACTTTGAAGAGTTTGAAGGACATGTGACATTCTCCATCCCGCACTTGGCCAGCGTGGTGAATTAAGGCCTCGTCAAGAGAGAAGTCCCTGTGTCCCAGCAGTGGGAACAATATTGGGGTGATGATGATTATAAATACCTACATAATATTTGCCAATGCTCCTGATTTTTAAACAACTTTCAACGCAAAATGAAATTTTCTTAATAGGTCGCTTATTTTTTTTTTAATGAGCAGTTTCAAATCTGTCTCCTTCGTAATCGGGCGTAAATATTTAATTTCTTTAAATTCGATCATTTTCTATGCTAATTGCTCAATTTCATTAAAAAAGAGGCTAACTCCTTACATATAATGAGGACTGGCAGTGCTACATTTTAAGTCTGCAATCCTCCAAAATCTATGTCTATCTAACATATTACTTTGTTAAAGATATGTGAGCTAAAAATGTAATATTCAGAAATCAAAGCTATTTTTCGCATGTCTGAGCAACGGTATTCCCTAATTATTCCGTTGCTCCTCTTGTAAAACTATTTCCCTGCTAGTTCATTGGCTCTTCCAAAACATGGAGGGAATGTAATGAACTCTAACACTTTGTAATAAGGTTAATCCTCCAACGACAGCTCTATAAATTCTCCAATATCGTACCAGCAAAGCGTTGAACCTAGATACCTACTGAAGCTACCGGGACCTACAATCAAAAATAAACTTAAACCCGGAAACCTTAAAGTATAATGTTGCATAACCGACGCAAGGAAAATAAAACTTACCTGTCAGACAAAAGAGGCTTTGTCTACACACTACACTATTGTCTTTAGCGGGACGTAGAGTCGAGAATTCTATGAAATAGCTATGTCTAGTCTGTCGAGCGGTATATGCAGAATACACAATGAGCTGCAAGGAATATTATACTTTAGGGTAAGAAGCCTGTTCGAATGCCTATTTGAAAGGGGAAGGAGTAAAAATATTTTTACGAACATGAATTATTCATGACAATTATTTGTGTTTTCGTTGAAGGAAAATTTAGTAAGAAAAATTTCAGTTGTTCCTTTTATAAAAGGCTGTTTATATAACGTACAATAACATGTTTGAATAGGCCACAACTAGTTCATACTTTCTGAACCTGCTATTTTGCGTTCTTAGGTTATAAATGCTTTTAAATATTAAGTTTAACGCTCTAAAAATGGATGTGTGATTTAAGTAGGATTTAACCCCCGATTTCAGAACTTAGTTCCCTTGAAAGTAAAAAAGTCATACTATTTGGTAATGTGCACATGATGCGCTTTTATTTGAGACCCCACTCGAGTATATTTGCAGCTTTTCGGTTACGCTTCCCCACTTTTCACCTCATAACTTTTAAACGGGCCAACCGATTTTCATCAAACATGTCTATAAACACTCGCACGAAACTCACCTTTCATCCAAAAAATAAACAGAAGGACAGACAGACTCGTCAAACTTATAGCACCCCTCTTTTTGACGGGGGTTAAAATTGCAGAACCATTCTTAATACTTATCTAATGTTAAATTTACCGTAAGTATTGAGTATTTTATAGAGGCAGGGTAGGAAATAGAAATGAAAATCTATTTTGAAACTAGGGGTGCAAATAATACGGTTGTGATGAGAGCTTAGAACTTAGAGCTGTATAATATTAAAAAGATGTAAAGTTCGTGAGTTTGTATGTGAAAATGTAGGGAGTAATCTCTGGCTCTAATGAACCGATTTGAATGAAATTTGGTTTTTAAATCAAATTTACCATCACTTACCTACTAACGCCGAGTGGAATCATCAATAAACTAGATTATAAACATTTATGTATCTCATTGCAATTGAACTTTTATAAGTTTTGTGAGAAATAATGCTTCTTTAAACCTAAATAAAATCAAATCAATTATTTATTTGTACTATACATTTCAATATAAGTACATGTTAAGGTCTGAAAACTAGTACCTATACAAGTAGCATGTATTCAACCCGCAAGCAGGTATGCAAATATTAATTAGGTATGTTTCATTAAAATATTCTCAATTACAGTTCGTATGGTCAAAGAAAAACATTAAATAAAATAAGAAATCACGAATAGCACAGAAAGTTAATCTATATATGTAAAAATGAATCCCTATTTCCCTTGGTCACGGCATCACGCCTGAACGGCTGGACCGATTTCGTTAATTCTTTTTTTTGTTCTGTTCGTTATTATCAGGAGAAGGTTCTTATGACAGAAAAAAATAATTAATAATGTAACCTTAAGACATTTGACATGGAATTGACTGAATGCGTGTTGCAAATATAGTCGAAAAGAATGAAAAAAAAATGACGTGTAAAACGGATTCTTCTGTCAATCTTATTTTATTGATAAAAAATACATTTAAAAACTTAATAAAATCAAAAATCTGCTCATTTATGGCGTCTAAGGCGGAACAAAGTTCGCCGGGTCAGCTAGTGTCACAATATTAATAATCGTTATAGGTTAACAGGTACACAGATTCTCGAAAGCTTGAGAAGTGACAGAGGCATACGCTTTTTACCTCGGGAAACTCCATAAAATGCCGGTAATATCGCGAGGTACTGATAGTTTATTAAACTTAAACTATTAACGTAATTTAGTTTACATGTATAATGATTAATGACTGGGTAAAATGGGTAACACAACATGAGTTGAGGGTATCAATGAATCTAAATTTAAAATTTTAGTAAAATCCCCGATACCAATGTCTTTATTTCCTTAAAAGTAAAAGACCACAATATTTTGTAATGTGCACGAGATGCGCTTTCATTTGGATACCCCACTCGAGTATATTTGCAGATTTTCGGTTTTCCTTCCCCACTCTCCCCCCATAACTACTAAACGGCACAACCGATTTTCATGAAACATGTCTAAGAACACTCACCTTTCATTCAAAAAAAAAAACTTAATTAAATTCGCTCCATCCGTTTGGGCCCTATGATGTCCCAGACAGACAGACAGACACGTCAAACATAAAACACCCCTCTTTATTGGTCGGGGTTTTAAAACCAACTCAAAAACCTTGGTATGTTACCCGTTTTTAAGTCAAAATTTGTAAAAAACCACGATAATTTAAAACGTTATATTACATGATACCAAAATAAATTGAAAAAATAAATGCTACCTTTACTTAGTACATAATAAAGTAGTTTCTACTATCGTAGCTGAAATAAACTAAATTGAATTAAAATTAAATTTAAACTAGTAAACAAATTTTCACGCGGTTTTTAGCAAATGATAGAGTGATTCAGTAGACAACTTTTTATGTAGAGTTTTGGTGCGGTCAATCAATCAATCTATGGGCAAATAATCGTGTCGTGTTCGCCCGCTAAAGTCTCGTGAACGTGTCTACGCGATGTTCTCGATGATGTATACAAATATGAGTGTCGCGTTACGCGCTACAAGATTCTTACTTGACGTTATTGTAGCCACGCCCACGCCACACATCGTCGCCCGAATACTTCGCGTTGCAATGTACCCGACCGCACACATCGCGTTGATACGAATATATGCCGTAGCGGCTAATGCAACTGCGCCGTATGAAGGCCTGACAGCTCGTTAGTGTGACGTTTTAATACTGAAATATTCTGTAAACATAGATGTAAGGTCCTCTATTCGTGACAATGGTAACCTACTAGTAACGGGTCGTTATTTATTGAGGCTTTGGAGCAGGCCGTGGCAGGCCGAGTAGCAATCGACTATGACCGGTAATCGCTCTCACTTTAAAAATTGAGCTAATACTGTCCGACTTTCAGACGCGATTTTCCTGCCTTTCTCGGTAAGGTAACTAATACTTTCGGGTTTTATCCGACTGTCAATCGATTCCTCTTATTACGGCGAGTGTCACTACAGACATGACGTAAGTAAAATTCAACACGGCGACAAGGAACTTATACCCAACCGGCGACTACTAGACGCCATTATGTAAAAATAAAAAAAATGAAAGTCAACAAACTATGTTTTGTAGGGTGTATATTGGAATAGGTATTCAAAAAACATTTTGTTTTCTTTCAAAATACTTCAATCCGGCTGACTGTTTATGAAATATATCGAATCAAAGTTACGTAACAACCTTACTTAATAGGATTATATATTTATTATTTATTTTTTCTTAATTTCAGCTTATTGCTAGTAATAATCATTGTTTTAATTTTACATTATGCTGATCTCAGTATTGGACAAGTCTTGCACTATACAATCAGTATACAAAAAAATAATGTTTTTATCAACCTAATTGAACTGTAAATAATAACGAAATATCTTAGTAAAATAAAAATAAGCCTAAAATGGCATTATAATAATCCTCATATTTATTTTTCCCTCTGAACTCGCTAGTCTAGACAAAGATAGTTTTATTTTCAAATCTATCCTACTATATTTTTTTAATTTTCACTGTTACCCCAATAACAAGGGTAACAATCAACTATTTACCGTAGATAACGTTTTTTTTTCGGAGTAAAATAAAAGCTCATTTAATAAAATAAAGTGCCATTGTTTCACAAACTTGCGAATAAAAGTCGCGGCTGACATAAACCTTTGCCCTAACGACACGAACTCAATTATGTATTAACTGCATAGTTGACCAACGGTGACGCTGCACCTAACTAATAGTTAAATATTTAAGCAAACTTGCCTAAGTCTTACCTTTCGTGCTAGAAAATGGTCACATATTAATCAATGTTGTGCTGTTGGACATGATACCTTTGAATACTCTTAGGGCAGTGTCAGGAAGACAGAGTAGGAGAGAGAGAGAGAAAGGGAGGACGAGTTTTGGAGGTTTTGTCTGTTCACGTCCGTAAGTGATAACCCTCTGAATCCTTACACGTGACCTCCGGGTGGTGCTAAGAACAGTATCTGGTGGTAGTCTTGTCACCACCCTCCGGGCTGGGCCAGTGCGTGAAGCGACTTTTTCGTGTTTCGCTATGTGATCCGGAGAAGCCTTCCAGGTCCAGGTAAGAAGATCTACCTCCTAGACCACATCGTCACTTTACATCAAGTGAGATTGTGGTCAAATGAAGACTAATCCAGCATTAAAAAAAAGGGAAGACTCGGTGAAATCATTGTGCTACGGGCTAACAGATGCTCTTGTCTACTTTAGCGGGCAAAGATTTGTGTCGCGTTGCGCGATACAAGATTCTGAAGCGGCGTAGTTCTAGCCTTGCCCACGCCAAACATCGTCTTCGCCCGAATACACGTTGCAACGATGTACTCGGCCACACCCATCACTTTGACACGAATATTCGTTGTAGCCCGCTAATGTAGCTAAAGAATATAATTAACATAATGGTCGAAAGGAAATCACGAAGTCAGTCAGAATCAGTACCGTGTGTGCATACTAAATAGAACTGTGCAGAACATTATATTAATCTGGTCTGGTCTGAGTTCATTCTCTATCCATCTATATATAAATTTTACCATAGATTACTTTCTATTTTATTTTACCACAGATCTACCTCTCATATAAAAAAATAGAAGACGCAGGTTTTATTTGCCGGCAAATAATTTGTGTAAAAAGTGAGAGTGACGTACGTTCGATTGTTTTCATACCTGGCTTTTATAAGGACACTCGTTAAACCTATTGAAATTGGCAAAAGGCTTTATATATATATTTTATGAAATACTTAGCTAGAAGGTGTCCAAAACTCCGGTAATGTTTGTTTAGGTTTCTTCAGGTAAACAAACACGTACCCAGGAAAGTAGGTAAGTACTTACCTATATATTGATTGTTAGTTCTCTAAGTAGGTTCTTATGTGTGATGACAACCATTTATAGTTGTCCAAAATCAACGTATTATTTAATAATTGTAATATATTACATAATTAAATATCGCTTAGTTTCGAACAATACATTTAGGTACCTTACCTTTATGCATTAACCACCATTTTGATTAAAGAGAAACCCTGAAATACTTCCTCCAATCGATTCAAAACGCTTAAACCTTTTATTTTATGTTGACTGTAATACAAAAAACTACAACAATATACAGGGCTGACTACACTATTTAGGTCAACAGTCTGAAGTCCCCTACAATTATAATCCTCAGAATATCTGTTTATTCTGTCGAATTTTTGTGTTCGTTAACAAAATAGCATGCCACTAAATTTTTACATTTATAAAAAACCACTGATACGCACTATTTTCGTAACAGTCATACAATATCCATGCTTAAATTACATTATAAATAAAATGTTTTATTATAAATTTTAAAGTTACTGTCTGTCTGCTCCTCTTTCCGCAAAAACTACTGAACCGAATTAAATGAAATTTGGTACGCAGACCAGCTACAGCATGAGAAAGGACATAGGCTTTTTACCGCAAAAAATGAAATTCCGCGGCAAAATTCATTATATACATAAAACTTTTTAGTATGTTATTTTGACATATCTATTGATATTGTGTATAGTGTAGGTAAAAATGTATTTGCTACTGCATTAGGTTTTTTGTAGTATTTACTTGGCACCGACTTCAAAATTATTAAATACTTAATTATTAAATTGTTTATGTTTCTTTTAATTATCACTTATAATGTCGAAATGATTTGTAAAATTAATTTATTTTGGACTTTTCAGTTTCTCTTTTGAAGTTGGTTTAATTTTTGGCAAAAAAGTTTTTTTCACGATTTTTAGTGATTACTCTACTAAAATATACCTTATAGAGTTCCTTTGACTGTCCTTCATTTTCATCATCAGACCCTTAATATCAGTCAAAACCCATTTAGATGAACGGTCTCAGTAATATAAGTTAATCAAGCCCAAACACAAAGTACTTGCTGTAAATCGTTGAGGAGTTCCCTCGACCGCCTTTCCCTCCATCATCAGATCAACACCAGACCCTCATTAATAAAACGGATTTAAAATTCATTATATTGAATAATATTATGGAACACACAAGTCGGAAAGACAATATTTTCAAGAGTTTCCCTCAATTTCTTCAGGATTCCACCACCAGATCCAGGTTTCCTTACCATGGGGTCCCATGGTAAGGAAACCTGGATCTGATCCTCTGATCCTCTGACCCTTGGGATACTCCCTTTCCAACAAAAAAAGAATAATCAAAATCGTTTCATACACGACAAAGTTATCCGCGGACATACAAAAAAAAAAAAAAGATATATATACGGTCGAATTGAGAAACCTCCTTTTTTTTGAAGTCGGTTAAAAATAGAAACGGTAATGAAACAATTCCTATTACAAAGACCTGGCAATTGTTGTTTTGCCATTATTATGTATGCGAATCGCAATGTAACTGCTACTGTCAGTTGCCATAAATAAACAAAACTTTCAAAGTAAATGCTTGATCATTCTCGACTTCTTCAAGAAATGTATCATCATAAAATTTTAATTCTTCATAATATTTTTTTTCTGTCTTTAAAATAATAATTAAAAAATATCGGTACTATTTTGTCTCGATAGGTTTAGTAATATTTTTTTACTTTTTCTATAAGTGGAAACTTGTTATTGGCCGTCTCTGTGTTTGCAACTGACTGTTACAGTTGCAATCATGTATATAAGTTTGTTTTATAATTTATAATAGCTGCTAGTTTTACCAAAATTTTGGAATAATTTAACTTAATATTAGCAATAGTTCTGAAACTGTATGAAGATCCGTTTTGAAGCTTTTGAGTATTTCCGAACATTAAGACGGACAGACGCGGCTGGTGACTATAATTCATTACATGTTTAGATTTCTTGGATGTTGTGATGTAAGAAGACATCGCTTCCAATTTTCTTTCTGTTTCCATTTAAATTGGTCGGCTCCTTCGCCCACAGGATCAGATGGGGGCTAATTTATGACCCTGTGAGTGCCGGCGGCTTAATAGAAAATAAACTTAACATTTGCAATATCTTATCAAGTGCACCTTAACAATAATACCATTTTACCACAGGGACGTATATAAATTATTTGTTCTCTGGTATAAACATCAGCCTACACTGTCCCACCACAAGGCAAAAGATTCCCTATCCTTCTTCCACTCTTAGCGATCGAATGCTAATCTATGACATGTAACTGATAAATATATATTTATATATTTTCAGACAATCCACACAACATCTAACCCCGTGGTAAGCTCTAAGCTTGTGTTACGGGTACTTGACATCTGATATACTTAAATAATAGACATTCATAATTATATATTTTTTATTATACTATAGGTACATATTTAACACCCAGACCAAAGAGAAAGTGCTTGCAGAACATACAAACACTTGATCCCTCGGCGGGAATAGAACCCGCTACTTCTTGCATTATAATTTTATGCACATTCACAATATGCAATATGTACCACCTTTTTATATCGTTATAATAACTGATTCTAATACAGCACGGTACAATAGCGAACAAAGCTAGTTCGAATCAACTTTTGTACCAAAACCTAACTTCTACGACGTTGAGTTTAATAAGTAAGGCGTCTCTTGCTAAACTTGAAATTAACTTAGCACCCACGGGAGGTGTACCATGAATAGAGAGGTTGTACTAAGCAGCTATTGTTTGGGCATCGCGGTACCTAAGCACCACTTCTGGAGTTCTGCTCCTGCTCGCCACAAGTTAAATGTCCTACAAGTAAATTAACTTGTACGAGTTAGATTGTAAAACGCAATTACAATGGAGGACCGTTTTAATATGTACAAGAAGTGGTAGTGGAAAAGTAGAATGACTTGAATAGGGCGGGTATGTTTTCGGCTGCAGTATTTGCAATTTTCAAGCTTAAACTTCTAAATCAACAATATCGATCTCCTCTAGATTGTCAAAAAGTACATGGCTATAGATTTTCTCAGCAAGGCAACGGCTTATTTTTAAGATACAAATGTCAATAATAAAATATAAAAATCATAAACAAATTGAACGAAAATACATAGAAATAAATTTATCGTATCCGGTCACTTCGCTTTTTTTACACTTGAGCGAAGAAGCGATTAGAAACTTTTGCTTATTTTTGTACTGAAACTTTACAGTAATTATTTGTTAGTCTTGTTTTTAATTCATGGAGCAGATTTCGTCCCAATCAGTTTTGTCGTTAAGGTAGCAATTCAAGGTTTAACTGTTATTACACCTAACAACTAACCTGCTTATGCAAAATAGATAGAAAACCTATCTAAGTTAGCTTGAATGTTGTCTCTTTCTTACATACACATGTGTCAAAGTGACAAGGACAAACAAATGCTAACGAAATTCTATTTTTATTTAGACTTAGTTAAATATTTCGCTTAAATTAAAAAATCTCTGAATGGACGTTTAAACCTTGAATAAATTGAATGATGACATATTAGAATAATTAGATATCACATGAAATATAAATAAATAAGTGTGAAATCTTATTATAATTTAAACAAAATTCATCAAATTCGCTAGACTAGTGCTAATTGTCGACGCAGCTTTATTAAATGTCACTGACCTCGCCGCTGTCTCAGCCAGACCGCACATTTCAATTTGGTCTATCTGATCTGCGTTAACCTGACGTTTGATATTACGAGTATCAACCAAGTAAATAATCAAAGCGACAGTACCCCATACTGTCGCTTAGTAAGTTTTACCTTTGATGTGTCGATATACTCTATCTTGACCATAAAGACACACACTGCATCTTATTAAGGTTAAACCATTAGTCAGAAGCTTGAAAATATCAAACAGGTTTTTATAAATATTTTCTTCTTTATTTATAAAATAAAATAGTCGTAGTTTTGGTTGTTGCTCTAATTTTCTAACTACTAACTAGGCTCACACTAGTTAAGTACCAATATTATTATCAAGTAAGGTGTACAAATTCTTTACATCATACCTAAACACGTTCAAAGCCGCATCAAAGGCAACTTGACCATCCCGAAGAAAAGGTTCTCAATGTTTGTACAGTACACAAGGATCGATGGCCGGGGGCATTCGGCCAGTCATTATGGTACTCATAGCATAGTTGGCTTACATATATGCCAGGCGGTATCTCCCACGCGCGGTCACGCACGTTATATCGATTCACGCATCAAGATTTACACAAAGGGTATAAATTGGTAGAAAGACGCAAATTATGGGAGATGCCTGGAAAGTTATGAGCCATAGCTTATGTCTCAAGCTATTTCAGTGATATCAGTTTGACAAATGTTCAAAAACTGGACCACAAGACTGCATGTTGCGGATTATTTTAGGTAAGATATATTACTTACACGTGGTTTTCGATAAATGTTAATGAATTTGGATATACAAGTTTTTTTTAATTTGGTATATAATGCGGCAAGGTTATGAATGGCACGCACCAAGCGAAAATCTACTGTTTATCCGAAAAATTTAGCTCAGCAATGAAGCTAATTTCTGGCTCTAAGGATACGTAAATAAGTGAACGCATCTGAGGTGATGCACAGCCATACAAGATTAATCGATCTTGAAAAAACGACGTTTTCTTTTAAGACGACCGTAGAAAAAAGTTACCGTAAACGGTGATATCGAGTAGTGATACGCGACTTTTTATTTCCCCAATTGGCTGAGTTGTACTTGGTTGACATGTGATTTCATCAAGACGGTGCCACATACAACACAGCTCTTAAAAGAATAGAAATGTTGAAAGCTGAATTTGGTCTCTTGATTATTTTCTATGTAACGTTTTTAGTGTATGTGAACAACCGAAAAAAGATAGAAGTCTTGCCAAAAACCTACTATCAATCACTTTAATAGATATGCAAGACGAATACAACAAATAATACCATATGGAAAATCCGGGACGTATACGGTATACATCTTAAAATTAATCTTTATCAATAAAACAAGGTTCAACTTAAATATGTTCTTTTTGGAAAAGATGTTCTTATAAATTCAAATGCACACCAAAATGGATGAGGAATTGCAAATAATGGCTAAACGATTATAAGGAAATTGTCTTTTAGTCAAGAAAACATTTCCTTTATGAGCTTAATTTAGTCATTACTGTGTCATGCGAGACTACCTAATGAAGTGTGATTGCTGCTTTGGAAATTTGTCTTTGTTTGCTGAATTTGCTGTATCTACATATATGAAAAGTAAACTTTTTTAACCTTACAAAAGGGCTCAGTCGCCAAATAAAGCTATCGCAAAATAAACGCTAAAGACGTTTTTTGTGTAAGAAGTTTGCATGCATTTCGATTGCGTGTCATCAGTAAAAACCCGGTCTGCAGCATTTATTCAATTATATACTTAAATGGTAAAGGCCATTTTTTTTTTTTATTATTGATAAGCCTTTATTTGACCACAATCTCACCTGATGTAATGTGACGATGTGGTCTAAGATGGAGCATGAAGGCCTAGAAGACGGCTTCTCCGGACCACATTACGAAACACGAAAAAAACGCTTCTGGCCCAGCCCGGAGGGTGGTGACAAGCCGCGGCCGAAGCCTACCACTAGAGACTGTTCTTAGCACCACCCGGAGGTCACGTGTAAGGATTCAGAGGGTTACCACTTACGGACGTGAACAGACAAAACCTCCAAAACATGCCTCCATGCTTAGATTCATGATCATCATCATCATTATCAACACCCTATTAACGTACGCACTGCTAGGACACAGGTACTTCTCTCTTGATTGGATTTAATAAATAAATATGAATAGCAGTGGTGTTAACTGACATAAATCCCTTCTGTTGTTACTGGTTCTTTATAAATTCATATGTCCCATTTCTTAATTACTATGTGATAGGCTATTTCTTGTTTTTTATATTATTGAGAGTCACTGGGACGATATCACAGGAGTGAAAACCGACATGTTATTAGGTTAAGCTCTAAGAGATTCAAGAATCGATTTTATAAAGTTCATAACTACCTACTAACTGAATGTAGAGTATCGACTTAGACGAAAGCTTATTTATAAAAGTCAAATAATTGTAATCTCGCGTTTTATCACATAGGTGCTTTATTCAATTTAATGTTATTTACATTTTGGTTGATTTAAAAAGACATATTAAGTTGAATTATTTTTATATGATTGAATCGAAAAAACCGGACTGTCCGAGTTTTGGCACAGAGATTACAAATTGAAAAGTAATAATTCCATACACAATGTTTATCTCTCGAATTCAATAAAATGAGTTTCTAACTTCATTTATGCGAAGTTACAGACAACAGTTCGCTGTAAATAAGGAATCAGATAGTTCGCTTTCGAACTTAAAACGGTTGGTAACTTCACGGAAGATTTAACTTTCCCCTTCTTGTGCTTAATTCTTGACCGTTGTTGCTGTCCACTTATTGAACTAGCTTTTGCTCCTCCTTCGCTCAGATTAGGTATCAGTAATAGATCTAACTCACATCATCATCATCATCATCATCTCAGCCGTAGGACGTCCAGATATAGACATAGGCTTCCCTCAAATATCTCCAGTAATTTCGGCTGGTTCGGCCTGCATCCACTGTGAGCCAGCCTTCACCAGGTTTTCAGTCCATCTAGTTGGTGGACGTCTCCATTGCAGAACTTTTAGGCCCCAACGAACATCCATCTGTTCCGCGTGCTTAATGGCCTGCCCGCTGCCACTTTAAAGAGTTAATCCGTTTTTCTTTGGCATTGAGTCACATAAAATAATATAAATATTGATAGACAATATTCACAGCCTGATAAATACTATATAGGCTTATATACAATATACATTGAGGACATCTGATATAATAATAGAGTATATAATGTTAACAGAAGCTATGACCAGAAAAAATAGCGTGTAGAATATTTGACTTATGTTTCACATTAATATGCAGATTAAAGTGATAAAGTTCAAACAACTTCTGAATTGATTTGAGCCTTAAAGTTATTTAGATTTATTTCACACATTACGAGTTTTTGCTTAGAGTTTGTATACCAATTCGATAAAAATTTCAATTAAACCAAACAGGCGGCAAGCAATATGGTTTCTCATAAGTTTAAGTATAATGTATCTCTAGAACGAGTAGTATAAGCTTATAATAGATCGACGCATTAATGCCTACCACAAGTGTTCCTTTACTTAAAAGGTTGTTCATCGCTATGATTAATAATACTATGTACCTATTATTACTGAATAAAAACTTTTTTATTTTTTCATTTCATTTCATCACTACAGGACTAGAGTTGCTGTTAAACAGTGTTTATTCCTAGCTTGTTGTGAAAATTAGTCAAGAATTAACCTACCACTGCAAAATTTTCCAGCAATATTCTTTAATTTATTTTTGTTAGTAACCATGATATTTCTAATTCGTGCCTAGCTAATTTTTTAAGTGCTCAAATTATGCCCAGCGGTCTGACACACCGCTGTCTAAAAGAAAAAAAAAGCATCTCTATTTTTGTTCATTTCCGGTTCGTCGACGTTTTGTGTAGGGTAGTGTTGACAGCACCCAGGTTCAACCGAAGGTCCGCATCGCAGGACGCAGCGTCGCGCGTCGTAATTAACAACACGTGCGCGTACTGCGATTTGGGGACACCACTTCCGGCGTATCGCACGCTATTTCAACGTAAGGTGTGGACAACATTTGGCACGATTATAATTATATCGATGTACATGTAAAAGAAAAATAAAAAACAATTTTTTTTAGAAAATAAAGTTCTATTAAAAATCATACTAAAAATATTTGTTCAATTCATATTGTCACAAAATTTAAAAAAATCACACGTTTTGGTAGACGTGTGCAGATTTCCATTACCCTCCGCGACCACCAAAATCACACCCCGTAAAAAGTAAAAAAACAATGGAATCCATTTAGCATCCGAACGGGACGTCTAACTCGCCTCGACAGGCTCGTCAATAATGCCAATAAACTCACCGAAACTTCTTAAGTAGCAACAGAACACAATTTATCGATTTAAGTCGGCCTTTGCCACCCCATATGTCACTTTACAACCTGATATTGATAGTCGGTGACAGATTCAGCTCGAAGTCCCCTTCCGAACAACTAACTAACACAGCGCACACGAAAGTAAACCTTGTACTTTCCACGTAGAGTCGATATCAAAGTGGATAGGAAGATAAAAACTTACAAGACATCTAAGGAAATATTTTCTTTGAAAGTTCCGAGGTTTTCCCCGGTTGGTAGCTTAGTGGGTTTATTTTTTCTCGGCAAATGCTGCCTTTTCATAACTGTCGGGGATCGATTTGCTGGATTTTCTTCTAAATCCCGCTTATCCTGTGTTTGCCTTACTTGTGAAGTTGAGAACCTAGGGTGTTTTGTTAAAGCAGGCTTTAACACTAAATCCAACGGCTTATTATCAGTAGTTGAAGAAATGTTTCAGCAGAACGAATAGAACAAATGATTTGATACTATGTGTACCTAAGTAAACTGTTGGTTTATTATTTATTGTGTATAAAAAGAATTAGTGTAGTATTTGTTAAAAATACAAAATAAACTAAATATTTATTTACCAATACACACGTTACAAAAGTAGTGTTTATCACTTATTTTGATAGGATAAATAATAAAATTACTAAGGTAACATTTGCAATACACATTAAAACAAAAACATTTTTTTATTTTTCAAGAGAAACACTCAATTAGAAAAGGGAAGGGAAATATTACGAAGCTGGGAATTGAGTTGAAGTAAAAAATGTAATAAAAATCTATCGATTACTATGAGCTCACTAATTTAATATTAATTTCAATAAAAATTTAATAATACTGTAATACAATTCAACTTATTATCTACAACTATTCTGAGGACACAATCGCTTACAATAAAATTGCCAAAAAGTTGGCCACCGCTGAACTTACCGGAAGTTTGTAGTTAAACAAGATGGCTGCCGGTCACGTGACTGGATCCACCCGACTTCCGGCTCTCGAAGCGTCAAGTGCGGGTAGTTTTGATAAAGACGATTACGGCCCTAATGTTTTTATGACTAATGAATTATGAGGGGTACATCTGTGGTATTTTAGTTATTGCAAGTGGGCACTAAATTGATTTCGATAACCACTACAATACGAGGGTCTTGTTTGAGTTTGAGTGGGTTATTTTTTAGACACACGATGTGCATCTATGGGGTAAAACTGGGTGACATTCTGAGAGTATTATGCGTAGTTTTCTATGTTTGTGCCCGGTTTTAACAAAACTAAATCAATTGAATTAAAATATCACGACGATGTCTCATCATAGGTACGTGAAAACGAAGTGTATATGGTACCGATGACGGACCGTTAGATACGATACAACGGATACGTTAGATATTCACCCAACCATAGTATGGTAACCATATATATATAATTCATAAAATTTTTACACAACAATACCAATACAGTAAACCATACAGAGTCAACTAGCTAATGACAATAAAGCTACGAGCTTAATGAATAATGCCTACAATAAGGCCTCGTACAAGACAAGCGTAGCGTAGGCGTCAAGAGGCGCGTTAAGCGGCGCTTCAGGCGTCGAGTTTGGCGTCAGGCGGCGCGTGCAGCGCAGCGGCTTGATGCGTCAATGCAAACATTAAAGCACCTACCGGCACTTTCAGCTACAGTTGCCGGCCGCCGCGTCCGACGCTACAATTCAAACAAATGCTTACAAACAGGGTTCTTCTTTAACGCACTCAACATTTCCCTAAGTTTGTGTTTCAGGCGGCACTTGCTGCTTGAAGTTACGCTTGTCTTTAGACGCGGCCTAAGGCGACGAGGGCGCGTCTCTCGGTTCATCACCATAAATTCAAAACCTTTTTACCAAAAATGCCAAATACGTATACTTACCTCATAGCCTCAACTAGCTTGATTCATCTTTTCATCCATACAACAATACCAAATCATAAATCATACATACATCAAAGCCTCACTATAGGTGGGGCTTTGATGTTCAGCGATTTGAATCAACGATTTAAATCTTTGCCAACAATAAGGAGACATGCGCGAATGCCGGTTCATCCACTTATCACTGATAAAGAACCTTTTTAACCCAACAATAATTGTCCACAACTGGGTAGCTATACATCGCCTCAAATTCACACAGTCTCAAATAGCGTTAATAAAATGGCTCATCCGCGACAATTAGCAATTTATTTTCTAACGCGCCTTTACCCAACCATAGATTCATGTCTTTATCAAAACGAGGAGCAATAAATCAGAGAGTCAAGTTGTGTTTAGCAATAATTGGGACGAGTTACATTACTGCCCTTTCAATAACCTGTAAATTTCCAAAAAATGGCACAGACTTTAAATCTGTAGGAAACGGCTCATAAATAAAAACAGAATCAGAACCTTATCATCCCAACAATGGCCAACCTACATCGCCTCAGCATCACAGTCTCAACTAGCGTTTAGTAATAATTGCAGCGAGTTAAATCAGTACTGGTAGGCGACGAGCGGCTGTCAGTTCATCCGCGTCAGTCAATTAGCCGGCGAACGGCGCGGCGCAGACTCCGCCCACTATCGACCCGCGCCCGCCCAAACCACCCAGTCGGGGAAACTGAGCCGCACTAGCTGACCGTGGATGAGAACCGAAATGGTTTAAACAAAGTATGGATTCATATTTAGAATAAACATATTTTGATCTATAATCAGACCTGATGGTAGTTAATATAGAGGAGTCTCATATAGAACCGCAATAATGTTAGCACTCACTGACCGATTCATACGCTTGATGAAAATGTCAGTTTCAACGAAGTATAGATTTTTATTAATAGTCCTAATTAATGGCGGTTTAAAGGAATTATTTAACCACTTCAAAGTCAAAGTCAAAACGTTTATTTTCTTAGAAGTACATAGCCTACATGACAGGCCGGTATTGAGCTCATGGTGTCGTAGCTGTTATTTCATGTCGATAATAGCCGCTAAAATTAATCACAATGTAGACAGATGCATACCTCCTAGAAATCGTACTAAGAAAATAAACGTTTTAACTTTGACATTGAATCAATATATATATCTTGAATCGATACATATATTGTTCGGCCGCTTCTCTTTATTCTATTGAAAAAGCAATTTTGTATATTACCTACCTACATGTCAAACACTAACCTATTTACACTAATTATTAATAACACTAATTATTTTTTAAACCGCCAGATTTATCCTCCCCGCCGGAGCCTATAAGCTGGAATTCATATAGTCACAAAATAATCTTTGAGAGATGAATAGATTATTATTGATTAAGGATGAATGAACTCCGGCCTTATTCAAAACTTGCTATAAACGCCGGTGTTTTTGGATTTTCCAGCAGAAAACACATATTTTCCAGCTTACAAAAGTAGCATGTAGCATCCCTCGATAAAAATCTCGGATATATAACACGAATCGGACCAGTCGTATCTGAGATTAGCGCGTAGTAAGTAGTAGAGTATTAGTTGTGATAGCGGCAACATAAATACATTATACCTCAACATTTAAATTATTTAAATTATTATTTATCTATCATGGTTCTTGAGATGCAGCCTGGTGACAGACAGACAGACGACTCATCTCAGTAATAGGGACTCGTTTTACCCTTTGCGTACGGAACCCTAAAAACATATATTTCTTTAAAGCATACAATTAACTTTTATATGATACAAAATATGAACTTGTGGGAATTCATTTATTTTATCTTCGAACTCCAAATCCACAATACTAAAAGGGCTTTGCATTTTTTATCGGCTTATAACCAGCAAAAATATTGAACAAATATGTATCAACACAACCACTATCCTTTTGTATCTTGTTTATTTCGTACATTTGTGTGGTTTATTGAATAGTACACTGATACAGATAAATATATATCCTACTTATAGTAGAAACGTGAAACTTTGAGAGGAAGTTAGTGTGTTTGTAAGAGCAACAAACACAAAAGCTACTAAAATACGTTCAAGGAAACTTCACCATAATAAAGCTTACAAATCAGAATAACACATAATCTACTCTTCATCGGTAAATACCACATCTTGGAGGAAAAACAATTATTACGAGCAAAATGTGACCGGACCAGATTTTGTACGATCTACAATTTCTGGTTTAGGGTCTGGGTGTTTTCTATGTATCATATGTATGTATTTACAAAAAAAATGTATCTATGCAGTATATTAGTCACATAACACAAATAGTACAAACTCTGCTTAGTTTGTTGTTAGGTGATGCTGTGTGCGTGGTTCGGAAATATTTATTATTATTAAAACCCGATTTCAATGTAAAGAACCAAAGCTAATTTGTACCGCGGCCGGATTTAATGCAAAGATAGAAATTTATCAACGTGTTAGACATTCTTGTGTGATTCATATACACGTTCCACATAAGTTCTAATCTGGGGGCACGGCAGTGCCCCCACCAAGTCGAGCAAAAAAGCGGCACGGCCGTACCATCCTTTTCTCGAAGCAATTCAGGCCATTTTCGACCCCCTGTAACTTCGTTGTGGATAAAACTAGAAGACTGAAATTTTCAGTAACCATGCAGGATTGTAAAGACAAGATATATTTTAAATTTCATTCAATTTGAACCAGTATTTTAAGAATTATAACAGGTCAAATTTCTTAATTTTGTCACTCACTCACTGACTGACTGACTCACCGATCATCAAAATTCTAAGGCACTTCTAGCATACCTAGAAGCTTCAAATTTGGAATATAAGTAGTGTTTGGTGTATGAATCAAGGAAAAACTAAAAAATCTAGGAAAAACCGGTATAGAGGGCGCTGTCGTACCTTTTCTCGAAGCAATTCAGGCCATTTCGACCCCCTGTAACTTCGTTGTGGATAAAACTAGAAGACTGAAATTTTCAGTAACCGTGCAGGCATTGTAAAAACACGGTATATTTCAAATTTCATTCAATTTGAACCAGTATTTTAAGAATTATAACGGGTCAAATTTCTTAATTTTGTCACTCATTGACTCACTGATCATCAAAATTCTTAGGCACTTCTAGCAGACCTAGAAGCTTCAAATTTGGAATATAAGTAGTGTTTGGTGTATGAATCAAGGTAAAACTAAAAATCTAGAAAAGACCGGTATAGAGGGCGCTGTCACAACGCCACGTATACGTAGTGGAGGTTTTGTCTGTTCACGTCCGTAAGTGGTAACCCTCTGAATCCTTACACGTGACCTCCGGGTGGTGCTAAGAACAGTCTCTGGTGGTAGGCTTCGGCCGCGGCTTGTCACCACCCTCCGGGCTGGGCCAGTGCGTGAAGCGATTTTTTCGTGTTTCGTAATGTGGCCCGGAGAAGCCACCTTCTAGGTCTTCATGTCCCATCTTAGACCACATCGTCACTTTACATCAGGTGAGATTGTGGTCAAATGAAGGCTTATCGATCATAAAAAAAAAAAAAAAAAAAAAAAAAAACGTATATACGAAATATGTACTAAAGTAATAACAATGCGAAATATAAATAAATCCAATCTAGACCGGCAAAAAGAAAATTATATGGACATATTTACAATAAGTAGAAGGTAGGTACCGAAAAGGAAAAAAGTAGAACTGTCTACAAAATACAAAAAGGAATGAGATCCCATCAAAAACAATACTTGTCAAAAAAACCAAGTCGCGCAACTCAGTTGTTCTGCGGTAAAAAGTTGTGAGATCCAAGTAAATCCAAGTGGAGACGCGCGGGAACCCTGTGCCTTCGATACCACAGGGCCGCCTTGGGGAATAACAGATGGGTAAAAATAATAAGGATGGAAGGGAAAGCGTGCACTGACCTGCAAGCGAAGGACTTCCAGCCAGGTTCCACGTTCCTTGCGGGGGTGGGGCAGCCCAGCAACTCAGGGCGCCCTCAAGCACATCCACACTGTCACCACACACGGCTATATCGTCTCGCATAAAATGAGCGGTAGAAGACCAAATATTACGTCCAGGATCACAATGATATTACGGCGAAATCAAACAGCGGAATTATAATGTTCCATATGGCGGGAAATTGGAGATGAAAATCGATCTCGCTATCGATTAGCGTCCACTCCACGCGACTGCCCACGGTCAAGTCTTGTTCTTCAGTTGCCATTTTTCTTCTTCTTGTCGCGCCAGCGCATTGACAGTGACACTAGCACGCTTATGTCAGGGAAAGGAGAAATTGGATAGGATTATGGATAGATGGCGTTACCATTTCCTCCCCCCCTTGATGTGTCAGCATAAAGACACAATCGTAAGTGAGACTAGAAATTTCTAATATCTCTAGCGGAATGGCAGAGACTAGGATGAGCCTAATATCTCTGAACTCATTATAAGTAACAGCGGTTGAAAAGGACAACTGAATGCGGGATCATTATAATGTGCGGTACAATATATAAAACTGCGGGAAAATTACTTAAATGAAGCGGTGTTACGTGTATTGATAAATAAACCGTAAAAACTTAAAACTAAGGCTTAAATATATATCTTAATGTTTATTGTTGCGGTAGCGGGCATATGCGAACGGTTGGCCGAAGCAACACCGACCCTTTCGCGGTTCTAATAGTACACGTACGGATAACTCCGTCCTTAGAGGGATGAACCTTTTCTACGATGGCTAATGGCCAGGCTAAACTAGGCACGTTATCTTCTATCACGACTGCAATAGTACCCGGAGTGATAGGCGTGGAAATTGTATTCCACTTTTGTCTAGCCTGCAGACTGTGTAGATATTCCATCCTCCACCTTCGCCAAAATGACTGAACTAATTTATCCAGTAGCGAATGCCTTTGCAGTAGACTGATGCTTTCAGGTTCTACGTTAGGCGCGGGCAAAGAATACAACGGCGCGGTATGTAAAAAATGACTAGGTGTAAGTGCGGTAGGCTCAGCGGGGTCGGAACTTAGCACTGTTAGCGGCCGCGAATTAAGTAAACACTCAACTTGTGTGAGTACAGTGCAAAGCTCTTCATATGAAAGAATCTGCTGACCGATTACTCGGCGCAGATGCGTTTTTACTACCTTAATCATACTTTCCCAAGCCCCTCCCTTATGAGGTGACATAGGAGTTATAAAGAACCAACTAATGCGGCTGTCAGCCAACTCTCTTTTAAAACTTTCGCGGTATTCATTATTTAAGAATTTATATAAGTCGCGTAAATAGGCATCAGCGCCTTTAAAGTTCGTTGCATTGTCTGAGTACATTACTTGGACAGGGCCTCGACGTGCGAGAAAACGTTTAAGAGCGGCTATGAAACTAGGCGTACTAAGGTCGGTTGTGACTTCAATATGCACGGCCCTAGTGGTCAGACAAGTGAATAAACATATGTAGGCCTTTTCAGCATGCACTCCACGACGGCGTACTGGGGTGTAAGCGATAGGTCCTGCGTAATCGCAGCCTGTTTGTGCGAACGCTTTTACAGCTTGGCGAGCGCGACTTTCAGGTAGGTCTGACATGAGCGGGTAAGTTGGACGCGGATTTACTTTGAAGCATTTATTGCAAGTGGAATCTTTGTCTCACGAGGCGGCGAGCGGATAAAATCCAAAACCTTTGTCTAAGAAGTGACATTAATAATTCCGGACCTGCGTGTAGGTATTTTAAATGATAATAATCAATTAGCAAGTTGACAATATGGTCACTGCGCGGTAAAATCAGCGGGTGAATATTTGTGTAATTCAAGCCTGAATTAACAAGACGACCACCTACTCGGATAAGTCCGTTTTCGTCTATAAACGGCCTTAATTTATTAATAGCGCGTGAGCATGACTCATCTTTCTGTAGGCTATTAAATTCTTCTGCAAAATATTTTCTTTGCAGGGCGAGTATTATTTTATTCTCTACAAACTGAAGCTGGTCAGCCGTAACTGCGGGTGTTCCTTTACGTTGCAATAACTTAGCAAACGTAAAGACATATACAAGAATTCGCATTAGTTTAGTCCACGACGAAATGCGTAAAGCGAGATTGTAAATTACGCAATCATTAGATGGTAAACAAACCGTAGCGTGCGATAATACCTTTTGCTCAGGAATCTCCTCAATAGGCTGGCCATCGAGGGAGCGGAGGGGCCACTGGCATGGATCGAGCGCGATCCATGGGGGTCCGTGCATCCATAGTGGATGTAACATTAATTTTCGTGGCGTAAGGCCACGCGACAGACAATCTGCGGGATTCTCTGTGCCTGCGACGTGATAAAAGCGGTCAGGCGGAATATTATCCGTCACCTGAACCACGCGGTTGGCAACAAACGTGTGCCATCGATGCGGTGAGCTTTTTATCCAATACAAAGCTACTTTGGAATCTGTAAACGCGTATGTTTGTATAGGGATTTTACCTGAGTAATTGTCTAGCACCGTGCGCAACAACCTAGAAAGTAGGACTATTCCACAGAGCTCCAGTCTAGCGATGGTGACTGGTTTGGACGGTGCTACCTTAGACTTAGCACAGACCAAGCGAACTGTGTTACCGTTGTCCGAACTGACATGTAAGTAAACTACACAACCGTAAGCGACAGAACTTGCGTCAGAAAATCCAACCAATGTGACATTGCATCCTGGAAAAACACCCAGATGGCGCGGCACTCGCATCTCATTGAGCGCCGGTAGCTCGGTACAGAATTGTAACCACATTTTAATAATGTGTTGCGGAGGACTATCATCCCAATCTAAATTCAAACTCCAAAGCTCTTTTATGAGTAATTTAGCAAAAAGGACAGCTGGGGCTACGAAACCCATAATGTCCCATAGTCTAGCGATAGTAGAAAGGATGGAACGCTTAGTGCATTTCTCATCTGCGGGTGCGGTAATTTTGAAATAAA
The DNA here is from genome assembly GCA_929108375.1 of Gymnoscelis rufifasciata. NCBI lineage: Eukaryota > Metazoa > Arthropoda > Insecta > Lepidoptera > Geometridae > Gymnoscelis > Gymnoscelis rufifasciata. Next base: position 5,671,012 of record OV815301.1, read on the forward strand.
ATGAGTCATCGTCCGTACACCAACGAAGACCTAGAATTTTGTGTTGTACTGATTTATCGAATTCAACCTCAGTGGACAGTTTGTGTGTAGAAGGAATGCCTTCTAGCACAGCCTGCGAACTACTATTCCACTTTACTAGATCCCACTGCGCGCCCTTAAACAACGCTATCAACTGTTGAGCAGCGTCAGCGGCTTCCGTCTCGTTATTTACCGAGAAAACAATGTCATCCATATAGCAAGATGAGCTAGCTATATCTCCAGCGAGCGGGTACTGCGAACCGTCATCGACGACCAGCTGTCTGACCGTGCGCATTGCATGGAACACAGACGAGGCTAGCCCGAAACAAACACGATTAAATTGGTAAAGAGTTAGCGGATCTTGCGGATTAAATCGGTACAGTATACATTGATAACGGCGATCACACTCACGGACGGCAATCTGTAAGAATTGTTGACGACAATCAGCGGCCATGGCAACAGCGTAAAGACGGAAATTTAAAAGAATCTTAAAAAGATCACCCTGTAAATTTGGTCCGTGATGTAATATATTATTCAGCGAAACTCCTGAACTGCTTTTGCAGCTAGCATCTAGGACTATGCTGAGACGAGTTGACGTCTTATCATTACGTACAACACCGTGGTGCGGTATAACGTACATAGGCGATGAGTCATTAGGTAGACCTGGAGGCGCGGGTGAAATATATTTTTTATCCAAGTATTCCTTAATGACGTCATCGTACGCGGACCTTAGGCTTAAAGAAGCTTCTAACTTCTTCTCGAGACACAGAAAGCGTCGTCGGGCGGTTTCATAAGATTTGCCTAAAGAAAAAACATCCTTACTAAACGGTAGGCCTACAGTATATCTACCGGAAGCGGGGTCGCGGGTTATAGTACGTTTATAAAATTCCTCACATTCTATGTCAGCGGAACATAGAACGCTTGGCGCGGTAGCGGAAGGAAGCTCGTCCAGTTCCCAGAATTTCTGAACGAGATCATGTACATTTTTTAGACTATTCTCCTGCACTAGACAGCAGGTCATAGCCTCGCGGGAAAATAAAGTAGGCGCTGAACCTATAACGACACATCCTAAGACTGTACGTAAATAATGCGGGGTGCGAGTAAAGTCGGGCGCGACGTTCGGTAATAACAAATGCGCAAACAGCGGAGCGCCTAATAACATATTTATTTCACCAGGTTCTCCAAACAACTCGTCGGCTAGCGGTAACCCGTGTAAATGCGATAAGGATCTCTTATCTATAACTGCACTCGGTAATGAGTCAGTAATGCGATCGACAACAAGCGGCGAAATATTAAACTTAATATTTTTATTAAAACGAGAATAAAAATCTAAGCCAATTGAACTAGAATTTATTGTGTTTTGCGTTCCTCCAAAACCTTTTATTATTGTACTCCCGGCATGATTTACTTTTATATTTAACAGGTCACAAGTATCTTTCGTAATGAAATGAGACTGTGACGCGCTATCTAACAAGGCTCTGATATGATGTTTAACTCCGTCAGTATCGTAAACAACGACCTGAGCGGTAGCTAGTAAAACCGTGGTACATTGCTCGTTCCGTACTAGGGAGTGAGACGCGGGCAGGTTTGATGCAGCGATGGAGGTCGCGCACAGCGATACGTCCGAGCGCCCAGGCTGAGATAACGACTGCGCGGGCGGCGCGACGGTCGCAGCCTGGGAGACGCTTGGATGGCGGCGTGCGGGTTCGATTCTCGACCCGAAATGCAATAAACTATGATGTCGCGATTTACACGAGCGGCAAGTCGTGTTTGACTTACACAGAGCGACCCTATGCTTTATGCTAAGGCAGTTTATACATGAATTATTTTCCTTAACATAATTAAAACGTTCCATGGGGGTCATTTTATGAAACGGCGGGCATTTGAATAAATGATGATGAACAATATTAGTACATAGACATTTATCAGCGGTATCTGGGGAATTCACGGAATTCGCGGAAACAGCGGCGGCAACGGCGGGTGAAGTGTTTACGTAAGCGTGTAGCTGCGGTGCACCTTTATTAAAATTATTATTAATTTGCTTTGTAAGAGTTCGCGGAGTACCTTTACGCGGGCCTGGACCCGGTGCGGGGGCGGGGGCGGAGCTCGTTCGCTCGAACACCTTCGCGCGATTTTTTATGAATGACTCGAGTGTATAAAATGTAGGTATATCGGACCCTAAACTCAACTCAAAAGCGTAAACAGTACTACGGTCTAATTTTCTTAAAGCTATGTGAACTAGAATTAACTCATCTAATCTTTCTATCTTTAAGTTATTCAATGCGCGGACTGTGTTGATAAATTGTTCATGAAACAAATCAAAGCTCTCTGTAGATGCGGTGCTTATAGGCGAGAAATCGAACAGCTGATTTAAATAAGAAGTTGCTACCATTCGCTTATCTTCATATTTGTCAACAAGCGTTTGCCAAATGAGTTCGTAATTTTCTGGACAGTGCGTTATACCTATACACACTGACTCGGCCTTACCCGTCAACCTACCAACTAAATAATATAATTTCTCGGCATCGGTGAGGGATGGATTTTCATGTACAGCGGTCTTAAAACAAGAGTAAAATATAGGCCATTTCCTTATATCTCCTGCGAAAGTGATTAACTCAATAGGTGGCAACCTATGCGGCAATTTATTAAAAACAACAGAAGGTTGTGTTGTATTGATAACAGCTGACGGAACAGAATGCTTATCATACAATCTTTTTATGCGGCTGTATAGTTGCTCAAATGCAACCATACATTTATAATCTGGTACGGCGGTTGGATCGACCTTTAATAACTGTAAATTATAGTCGTCCAGTAATTTTAAGAATTCACTGCGTAAATTATCAATATTAGCACATTCAGAGAGAAAAGATTCCTTATTCGAAGCACTTACGTCTATATTCGAAGAAGAATCATACATGTTTTGAATTAACTCAAAGATAGCTTCCCTTTTAGCTTGCAATATTAACAGCTGGGAATCATTTGTTTCGATAGGGTTTTTTGACCTAGTATTAGCCATTGTAGAAATTATAAAATAACTGCGGTGCGTAAGAAATGAAAGATAGGCCTTATGTTATAATAGTTATATAAAATATAACGAAGTAAATTAGTATTTACAGCGCGTTTGTATAACAAGCGTAATAACCTATCTAACGCGGGCGCGGGGGGAATACTTGCGTCGGCAAACCGGTTGCGATACTCGTACTGTGCCGGGCAAAAATGGCGTGTTCTATCAAAATAAGCAGGGGGTAGTGCTAAATAATTATGAAAGCAGACAGAAAATTTATAAACTGCGTAATTGCGGTAAATTTATCAATACGTATATGCGTAAACACCATAGAATGTTAAAGTTATGGAACATTAAATATAAAAACAGCGGGTTATAATGATATGACCAGGTCCAACTGCAATAGATGCGTGTTGGATGCGGTTAGTCTCAATGACAAAAAAGGTCAATCACTCGAATCACGTAATGTAATTCGATTATACAGCGAAAATATAACTTGTTAGACCAATAACTTAGGTATTCTAACAAGCTATGCGGGGGAAATAATTTATATGTAGGTATCTAAGGTTCGTTTGAACCACAAATTTGTATCTTGAATAAATAAGTAATGTGGGGATAAATCCGTCTCAATGAGAGTTATAATAAATGGATAAATCTGTCTCAATTAGAAACCACACTTTAGGGACAAATCCGTCTCGAATAGGACCACACTTATGGAGACGCGCGGGAACCCTGTGCCTTCGATACCACAGGGCCGCCTTGGGGAATAACAGATGGGTAAAAATAATAAGGATGGAAGGGAAAGCGTGCACTGACCTGCAAGCGAAGGACTTCCAGCCAGGTTCCACGTTCCTTGCGGGGGTGGGGCAGCCCAGCAACTCAGGGCGCCCTCAAGCACATCCACACTGTCACCACACACGGCTATATCGTCTCGCATAAAATGAGCGGTAGAAGACCAAATATTACGTCCAGGATCACAATGATATTACGGCGAAATCAAACAGCGGAATTATAATGTTCCATATGGCGGGAAATTGGAGATGAAAATCGATCTCGCTATCGATTAGCGTCCACTCCACGCGACTGCCCACGGTCAAGTCTTGTTCTTCAGTTGCCATTTTTCTTCTTCTTGTCGCGCCAGCGCATTGACAGTGACACTAGCACGCTTATGTCAGGGAAAGGAGAAATTGGATAGGATTATGGATAGATGGCGTTACCACCAAGTCTTCAAATTTCGTCTCAAAATTATTTAATGTTTTATATAAATATATTGAGTCTTGGCCATCGCACTAAATAATTGAATTTACACGTGTTTTCAGGCGATTGAATTAACACGTGTTTTCAGGCGATGGCCAAGTCTTAATATATTTATATAAAACATTAAAGAATTTTGAGACAAAATTTGAAGACTTGGATTTACTTGGATCTCACAACTTTTTACCGCAGAACAACTGAGTTGCGCGACTTGGTTTTTTTGACAAGTATTGTTTTTGATGGGATTACCTTGTCTGCCAACTCAAATTATTTATTATTTCACCCCCTCAAATCAATTTAATTTGTATTGTCTTGTAGATGTGTAACATGCAAAATAAATCGTAATTGACAGCAAATTGGCCACTGCCATAAAATAACCATTACTTAAGGTTAAAATTGTTAACCGTTTACACATAGTAGAACAAGCCTTTCCTTCAAGTTTTGTCGATAAATAATTCTAACTAGATGCAGGGCCAGTTCAGACCGAGGCTCGGCGCGGCGCGTACATGTTTACATAATATTGTTATTTACTTCACAAATACATTTTTTATTTATTTTATTATAAAGTTCACACAATTATATCTTAAATGAAAACATTCTTAAACCCCTTCAGGGTTTGTTTAGAATGATAAGGTCATTCCTCAGTAACTTATACAGAAAAAGGATACAGAAAAAAAGATAAACCACATGGTTATTAAAATACTCAGAAGAAAATACAGCCTATGGTACTTAGAATAGAATATACACTTTTACAAAAATACTAAAACTTACTTTAGCGCCGCGCATGATTATAACTTGAATAATGAGAAGAACGCAGCTTAGTGTTCTTAATATTATAAAATCGAACTTTATTTATGTTAAATTAACGATATTTCTATCTACAATCTAGTAACTATCTAGAAATCGAGATGGAAGAAGAAAAGAGCTCTAAAAACGTAAGTATATTCTGAAAGCACATTGAGCTAACTTCTTCACAATACGATAGCTGCAAAGTACTGCCTTAAGGGTACTAATAATTTTATCACTGCCTTAAGTGCATCCCTCGCCCCATAGATGGTTAGAAGCAACCAACCCTCGCTAAAATCCAACCTAAGCTACACAATAACAATTAACTGTTAACGTTATTGCTTGCCGCTAATGCAACCCGTTATTCTCCGGTTCCTCTGCCGTTACACTCTCGTTACCGCGCGTTACAGCTTCGTTATTTTTCGTTACGGCGGCTTAATTTCAGGTTTAGAGATTCGCATTACTTGATAATGGCCGTTGTAAGGTTTCAATTTTCTATTTAGTGGTGAGTTTTGTTATTGTCTGTGTAAGAACAAAACTTGACCACTTATTTCTAATTTATTTTATAGGTAAAATGACAAATTGAAGTTGCTTTTGTGATACTATGATAAACTAAATGAGCATGCTTCCACAAACTATTGAAATCATTGGCAAGCAACTCAATCGGTGTAAGGTGAAATATAAAGTTCTATAAAATTCTCTACAAAAACATAAATCATACAAATCAACATCAATTAGTTTAGTTCCTTTAGCGACTATCAGTTTATTACGAATAGCCGTGACTGATCTCATAAAAGAATGAATGGGTTTATGTTTGGATCCTGTTGACGCTTACAGCTGAAAGGATTTCTATTAAATATTTACTGCGCACGACGCGAGCTTAAGTTCTGATGAATTGGAACTTTTATTAAACGTTACTTTCAACAGATTTTTAGTTTTGTAAAAGATATAAAACGAGTCGGTAGCTCGAAAGGATATTTTTAATGAAAACGGACGCAGTTTTAACAGTTTGAGAGCATACGACGTACGAGTTTATTTATTTTTTATTTTCGACTTATAGTTTTTGCTCTTTGTCCCGCCTAGCAGAGCTAGTCTATTTCTTATAGACTAGATAATAAGAAAAATAATAAGTCTGTCATTTAGATTATGGAAAAAACTTATTTTTATGTATTTTCCTAAAAATTAAAAATAAGACGCAAGTGGATTGAAGTTTCGCGTTGCGTAACGATTTCGCACGATTTGTACTGTTTCATTAAATTTACACGTCACTAGCCTCGAATCCGACTTAACTTTGACGATAGTACTTTCTTGGCACTTTTTTATTAAATTGATAAGGCGAAGTATGTGTCCACTATTTTTGGATGGGCTTACAGACTGAATAAACCACTATTTTCAACAAAACTGAGCAACGATTGAGTCACAGTGGATGAAATTACAGATCACCAGATTCAAATCACTAGTGGTGTCACTGACACTGTTGACAAGTGGAGTCATAGATAATGTATGTATAGGTACTAATATTATAAAGATACTCGGTTTTTTTATTTCCACACGCTAATCTCAAGAGTAATCGGTCTGATTTGTAGCTTACTTGAGGATGGCTATAGGCTACTTTTTACTGCGAAAAAATACGTCTTTCCTGCGGGAAAATCCTTAAAACCTTATCCACCATCCACCTTATCCTTACAGCTAGAAAAAAATATTTCTCATTGACCCGTACTCCATCGGAACCATTGCTTCAATCACTTCAATGATGTTTGAGTAGACGCTTTTCACGGAGTACTAAAAATTTCATTTTTTTTTTATAAAATTCCTGCTAAACCCTTCAATAGGTACCTATAAGAGACAATGAAAAATAAAATATTTAAAATCATTTTCCTAAAAGTTATTTAGGAAAATTATTTTGTCTTCACTGAAATGTTGCCTGAATTCTTATTCACATTACTTCGGTTAGCGTTCCGCTAGATTTTAGTAGCGTGCCTTACATTATTCAAAGTGAGCTAACCAACTAATTAGAAACCAGAAACTGCTGTTACTAAACTTATTAAACGATATCGTAGGTTTGCTGCGGATTAACTGTATCTATTCGCAAACTGAAACTTATTTAGCAATGCAATATCTGTTACAGATATTGCATTGCTAAATAACTTTACAACTAAGCATATACACGTTACGTTCCCACTGCTGGGACACAGGGACTTCTCTCTTGACAAGAGATTAGGCCCTAATTCGTGTAACGTGTAACATGCCGGTTTCCTCACGATGTTTGCCTTTAACGTTTAAGCACTAAACTTGTTTAAACATTTCAACTACATATCGACTTCAATCTTCTACCTACAGCTCCCATATTCATAATCATACACTGTTGATGACTATTGTCAACTTACAAAAAGTTAAAAGACAAAGATCTCGTTTATGATATACATAATATATAATAATATAATATATGGTACTACGATTATTACCTAAAGACTCCCGCAACCTTAAAGCAAAACTTGCATCCTGTTCTAAATAATAGAAATCATAATATGAAATCGATCATCGGCTACAGAAATAGATAGCAATATTTAGATACATGGAATTAAATATGCAATCGATAATTTGTTACTTAGAACGCATTTCAGAACTGAATTGAATATTAGGGCAGAATATTCTACCCGCAAATTATCCAAATGACCAACAGTGAAATACACATTTACAATTCATAGTATGAATTAGAAAAGGTATTCTGGTAATGTAACTATTGACCCTTTAAATCGATTAGTATGAGATTGGCTCATATACTGAGTGTTTCGTGTTATTAAACAGTTTAGATACTTTTCTTGAAATTATGTTTAAACTGCAAAAATGCAGCAGCGGTCGCCCTTCCAAATAGGTAGCGACCGCGCGAAACCTTTTTTATCTTTATAAAAAAAACGTTTGTTGTATGGATGCTTAAATATTTATATGTTTTTAGTAATTGTTATTACATTGCATTGAATATACATTATCCAAGTGAACTTCAACTTTCTATCTATAACGGTTTTGAGATACTGCCTGCTGACAGAGGCACACGAAAGAAACACAGACAACGAAGTCTTAGAAATGCGGTCTGGTTTTATCGTTTGGTTACTGACCCCTGAAATAGCCGAAAACGTTCTAGTGCGATGAAAATGAAAAAATATTTTTAAATTACTGGATGTACTAATCAACAAAACTCTGCTTTAAAACTAATGTTACCCGTAAGTGTGAGTGTAGCGTAGTTTATTGGATTGTTACAACGACTTCAAGCTTTAGACCAGCGCTGGTTACTAGCATGCTAGTAACCTGGCACATGCTGAGACAGAGCCAGTTTTTCTGCTAAATAATATTTAAATTTCTGTGTATTTATTGGTATTACTGATTGTATTATTGTTTAGTAGATAAATAAATATCTTTTATCTTTATCTTTAACTGCAGAACTAATAATATTAAATTTGATACGGAGGCAGAAAGTATTTGGGACTATGGAAAAACAGATTTAGTACCGGTCGTCGATATAGATGAAAAGTTAGGGTTCTTTTAACTTTATAAAAATTGGAAGTCAATAAAACTCGAGACAATACACGATAGTTACTATCAACCGAGTTTGTTCTAATTCCTAGTTTCCTATCTTGGTTCGGAGTATAGAGTTCGGATATAATAAAAACATTTTAAATATTGTATGATTTGTTCGAATAAAAGAGGCTTTATTCAATGAATGTTGCCGAGTCTACTCGCTTAATATTGATAAACCTAATTTACCCTTCAGCATCTTTATTATAGAAGCAATCAATTACCTAAGTTCAATCCTTTGTGTCTGTTGGACAAACCAAATTTAACTACATTTTTAATACCATACAGAAACAGAGAAACATTCACCATCTTTTCGACATCCTAACTTCTATTGTCCAGATCAAAAACATTCTGAGTTAAATAAATAATACAATACAATACAAAATTCTTTATTGCAACACCACAATACAGGAACATACATAGGAGATACATGTTTCATACAGTGACACAATGGGCACTAATAGCGATCTCTTCCAGGCAACCTTTGGATGGATCAGAATATTTTTAATAATAGAGAGCAGTTGCGTTTTTACTGATTTATAAATAAAAATAAAATGAGTAGAATATAATATGCAGTACTGAAAACAAACACAGTAGGAGTGTGTAGTAATGAACACAAATTAAACATACTATTGATAAATATTAAGTGAAGTTGAAAGAAAATGACTATAAACCTTATTTTTGAAAATTGTTACAGATTGAGCTTTTTTTATAATTATAGTTAAAACAATAAATATTTCCGGTCAATCCACACAACAACATCTAGCCCCGTGGTAAGCTCTAAGCTTTTGTTACGGGTACTAGACATCTGATATACTTACTTAATATACTAGACATACATAAATAATATATTATTCTATTATACATATTAAACAGCCAGGACTATTTCGTTTCTCTTATAATTTAGAATTGAGTTGAAGGTAGCGGCACTCCTGCAGGCGAAGAGGCGTACCTTGGATTTTACATAGAGTGCACCCCAATTATCAATTCACAAAATCCGACGCTTTCCCCTTCCACCCCAGCACACTTCGCATTAAATACAATATCTTCAAATTGGTCTTAAGTACTGCCACCCTCATTGAGTATTTTTATAGTCATTACCATAATCCTCCGCCCGTCCCATTCGCACTTGCACTAAGCCTGAGGAGAGGAGTAGCGTCGTCTCCTTCTTAAATTCTTTGGTAAATTTAAGGTTCGGTCTCTCATGATTTAGGCGAGTTGGAAGTTTTATGCGTTAAGCTTTTTGTAATTGTGTGGAAATGGGAATAATTCGGGCCGTGGGAGGCGTCAGGTGGTCGGGAACTTGGTAATTATGATGTCGCGAGGAGCGCAGGTCTGAGCGTTTCCTGAAATTTCAGATTACGACACGACTACCTGGTTGTGACAGGATCTAACCCTGCCTATACCTATACAATACAATCGACTCCTAGACATTCAAGTGTAAAAAATGTTGGTTATTGGAGATAGTTTTTGAACTTCCTCCTCTTTTAGTATTTCTACTCGGTACAGTAGTACCCATATACACGCCGACGCCTGGGCCGATTTTTATGATTCAAACGTCAATGGATCGATTAGCTGGTGTCACAAAAGACCGTAAAAAAGACTATTAGACGCCATATTTATAATTAAAAATGAAAAGTCTACAAACTATGCCATGTGGGATATCGTTGAGTAGGTATTTAAAAATAATTTATTGTTTTCTTCTAACATTTTTCTTTTTGATTGACCGTTTATTATCTATATTGATTTAAAGTTGCGTAACCAACCATTCTAACATAATAGGTTTATAGACAGTTGAAATTCACGATGAAAAGCCGAAAACTTCGTATGAATGAGCAAGTGAATGCGATTGACATTATACTCATAAAAAATAATAAACGTTACCTATTAAATAAAATTTAGATCTATTTCATAAAATGTTAATTGCCATCCTGGCTAAAATGAAAAGTGTGAAAAATAAACATGACCGCAAAATAACAAGCAACAACATTACAAGTTTTATAATTTATCAGTGATGTTAATATGCTGTAGAATTTAAAAAAAACTAACTTTTTTGTTACATTTGGCTGAAATCGATTTGCAAGCATCAGTAATTCATCCACTTTGAGAACTAAAATAGTACACTTGGTTTCGTTAGAGGTTGTACCTACATGTTAATTCTCATCAGCGGCTTAATCAGGTGCCTTGTCAAATGTATAAATTTTAAAAACATTGATTGATATAGGTATTAACATAAAAAAATACAAGAATGATAATCACAGTAACAAAAGGATTTATTTGATACAACATAATATTTCCATGTCAGAGAAGGAAAAACTACTTAAAAACAATAAAAACAATTGCCCCAGCTCTACAACACAGAACTTCAACTAACTAACGAAGTCAAATACTTAGGGGTCATACTAGATAGCAAGCTTCTATGGAACAAGCATCTTGACTTCAAACTGAACAAAGCATGTAGGTACTACATTTTACCAATGCAGGAGAATGCTAGGGAAAACATGGGGACTCTCCCCGAAGGTAACCAGATGGCTTTACACTGCCGTCGTAAGACCCACACTAACCTATGGAGCCATAGTATGGTGGATCAGAACAGAACTCAGCACAGCCAGAACGAAGCTGCAGCGCTTTCAAAGAATGATAGGCGCGGCCGTCACGGGCTGCATGAGAACAACACCGGCTGCTGCACTCGAAATTGCTCTCGAATTAGCGCCACTCGATCTACATATACAATAAGAGGCGACCATGTCAGCCCTTAGACTAAACAATCTTGGAATATGGGGAACCACCACAAGTCCACACGCACGTATACTTGAAAGGGCGCTGGAATACCAACCACTAATAGCAGCCCCGTGCGACCTCATGCTCAAGAAACCAATCCAAGACAAACTTTACCACATACAACTATCTGAAGGTCTTAAGGACGAATCAGGCATTGAGGAAGTGAGAAAATACACCGACGGCTCTAAAACAAAGACCGGAACAGGTGCAGGTGCCCACTCACTAGACCTCAATATCAACATATCCATGACACTAGGCGAACACAGCTCTATATTCCAATGTGAATGTGCAGCAATAACAGAGGCGGCCAGGGCAATCATGAGAAGGAAGATAAACGGGTACCATATTAGAATTCTCTCAGACAGTGCCGCCACACTCACTGCCCTAATGGGCAGAGAGAGCAACTCTAAGCTAACATACGAATGCCACCTAGTGCTACAGGAGGCTTCCAAAAATAACACGATCACCCTTCAGTGGATCAAAGGTCATAGTGGATCATTCGGGAATGATGCAGCAGATGAACTAGCACGGCAAGGATCAGGAAGGAAAGCAGAAGGTCCGTCTCCGTTCCTGCCGCTGCCTTTCTCGCAACTGCGCACCTGGATGAGAACTAGAATAAAAGACCTACACAACGATCGCTGGCATAATCTAACAGACTGCCGACAGGCAAGAACAGCAATGCCAGACCTTAACTCAAGGCAATCCAAACGCCTATTAAACCTTAAAAGAACGGACCTTCGAGTCCTGATAGGAACTATCACAGGACACATCACCCTTAACAAACACCTCTATAACATGGGATCCACAGACAGTTCACTCTGCAGAGGATGCCTCAACAAAGACGAAAAAGCTGCCCACGTCATCCTGGAATGCGAGGGAGTAACAGCACAGCGACGTGAAATCCTTAAGAACCCAAGGTCACTCCGAGAAGCCTGCGAAGACCCCAGGAAACTTCTGCGCTTTTGGTCGGAGTTGGGCTGGTTACACTAGCGCCCCACTCCACGCACAATGGACCACCTTTGAGTCTAAGTGCGGAAAAACAGGGCCCCCCTAACTAACTAACTAACTAACTAATAAAAACAATAATGCAATAGGTTAAATAAATTATTTAATATCATCAGCCTTCATATCATGAATATCTATTTATAATTAACTAGTATTGCACAGCGATGTTGTGAACACGTATCGAAACTTCGAAAGTTTATCAACTCTAGTTAATTACGTGAGTAAACCCGGTTGTTTACAATGAATAGTGTAACATACGATAAATTTTAAAGTCAAAAAGTATTATTTGCGACACAAAAAAGTATATCCCTTCGTCCTTTCTCAGGCGCTAGAGAATCTGTGTAATATATTTCAATTCAATCGGTTCAGCAGTTTTTGCATACAGACCAGCAGAGTTACTTTCGCTTTTATAATATTACAATAATATTGAAATACAATTCAAAAGCGGAATAACCGCAGTGAGAGCCATCCCTATCTTTTAATGGACGTCTGATCCTATGAACTAAAAAATCTGAATATAAAACTCACGTGTGGGGTGGGAAGGAGGCTCTGTTTATTATAACCCGCTTTGACTGCCTTCAGCCCAGTCCTGATAATAACCTGATTTAACATTCCACATCCTATATCTGGGTTAAATTTAATCTGCAATAGAGTGAGGTTCTAAATAAGACAATAGTAAACTTCGTTTAAAAATATAGCAGCCTTAAAAATTTCTAAATTTATGTACGCCTTTACTATCGAAACGTCGAAAGTTTATCAACTCTAGTTCATTGCGTGAGTAAATCCGGTTGTTTACAATGAATAGTGTTACTTACGATAAATTTTAAAGTCAAAAGGTACTTTATCAGCCTTCTTTTAACTACCAAACAAATATATCCACCACTATAACACATAATGTCTATCTATTTATTTTGTAAAACCGTTTATAGGCTTCCTTGATGATGATTCATTCTTGAGAGGAATTGAAAAATCAGAATATTATAATAATATCATAACCCCCGAAGCAAAAATAGGGATGTTATAAGTTTGAAGTGTCTGTCTGTCTATGGCATCATAATTCCCGAATGGTTGAAGCGTCGGTGGTCGGCACTGTGCGACCTCCTGGTTCGTTTTGGTTCCAAATATACGTCCTCGAGAGAATTAACCGTACTGCATAATTGTAGCTTAAAAATATAGCAACAAAAACTCGTTCTCAGCACAAAGCTGCAAGTGACATCTTCCTACCGAGTCCTGAATGTTTAATGTGAAACCCTCGCAGCCCCGTTAAATGGCGTGACTAAATTAGAGGGACGGCCCCGCCTAAAAACTTTTAATATGAACATTTTGTACCGTACTGCACGTAGTTTCATAACTGCTTTTGTTCTGAAATAAAGCGTTCATTGATTAGCCCGCGCTACTTGTATAGTAGTACCAATATAACGGGGCTGTACGGTGCTATTGTGATAAGGTTGTATAAGGGTGGTTATGTGCACGGTGCACGAAAATCTACTGGTTAGCTCACCAAGCCTCAATTACTCGGAAAACTACAAAACCTGCTGCGTTTGACCATATATGATAGTTATAATTGGTGAAAACTGTAAGATAACTATTCTTATTAAATAAATAAATTATTATGATTAATTATTATTATTATTATATATTGGTTACAAAATTCTTAGTGCATAGAATAGGATCTACTCGTAAAAAGGAAAATATTGAAAACCTACATTGGTTTCAAATAGGAACATAACATCAAAGAGCAAACCGGTCATTACGGTATTTCATATTAACGCTACAATGCCTATTTTCCCCTGAACTATTCAGTAAGGTGGTGCTTGATCGCTGGCAGTTTACGAGTTTACAAAGCACAAAAGCACAAGTCAAAATATACATTTAAATTGCAGTAAATGTTAAAATTAAATGAAAGAAACCGCCGTGAACTGTCTTTATATTATCATAATAAAACTCCTTAGGAATAATTTTAGTATGCGGCTGTCCATTAATAACGTGAGCCTTGAAGGGGTTAAAAAATCACGAAATATATCGAGGGGAACTATTTCTAAATAAAATAGCGACATGTTTTATCAAAATAAAATAAGATGATACTAATTATACCAATACTTTAAGTTAAATTAAAATAAATCCGTGTATTTAAACTACACGTGATGTTGGGTGGGGGAGGGGTGGTTAATCTTAATCCTCACCACATATAACAAAGGAAGAGAAGGGGTTAAAAATCCTAAAAAACATCACATAATTAATGGACGGCCCTTTATTATTTTATGATCGTATCGTCTTCTCATAGTTCTAAATCGAAACAATTTTATAGTAAATAAATCGATTTTATAAATTTATTTATTAGGATATAGGATACTAAGGAAACAAAGATTAGTATTGAAAAAATTTCGAGCATAAATAAAAAAAATTACCATATTTTTTCATATTTTAATGATGGAAAACCGACACAAGCGGTTGGCGGTTATACCTCTACACATACAAAGAAGCCGTCACAGGGACAAAACAAAGATTTTGTACGTGTGATAAAATATATCTGCATGCAAAGCAACAATAGTCTGAAAACCGAAGATTTTTCTTTCCAGAGTCGAATACTGGAAGATGCATCGCTGATGTGCAACTCCTGGTCGCCAAGGCACAACGTAAGTGGCAACCATTTTGTTCTGCTTGGCGACATTTGCTGGCGTACTTTTGCTATGCTCGGCGATTCATTTTAATAATTTTTATTATGAACATGAGGTAAGTTATATATTTGGCTAGTAGATTGGTAGTAATTTGCTTTGTAGGAGTCTTGTGTAGGAGCTATGTGCGTTAGTAATTATTTTAGTTATTTTGTAAGCTAGATATATTATTAGTGTATGAGATAGATATGTAGATAGAACTTAGATTAATAGTTATAAATCTTGTATGTAATAATGTATTTAATAAACTTTTTTAATAAATTTAAATCTATGAATTATTTGTTTTTTTTTTAATATGAAATGTCATGTGCATGAGCATTAAAACTAGTCTAAAGATTCCTAGATTTATCTAGAAAAGTAGACTTAGTTTTCCTTCAGGTAAGCTCCAAAAATGTATTTTTGTCAATTTTTTAGTGTTCCGTAACCAAAACGTAAAACCTATTTCTATACTGCAATAGCCCTACCCAAAAGTTACCCAAATATACATACATACATATAATTATAGATACCAACAAGTATCTCCTCACAAAATCGAATCGAAATAATGAAATCTATATTCCTTTGAGAAATAAAACCTTTAACAAAACCAGGTGGTCAGCTTGATCGAGACAGACGGATATTAATTAGTAGAATCGGGAGCGTGATATGCCACTACATAAATAGAATTGGGTTGAGGTGGTCCGATTCCCATACAACTTGCCATGCCTACTTCGATGCATCAAATAATACATTTTCTGTAGTTCGTGTTTAACATAATAAAGATAAAAAAAGTTTATTATGTCATCAAAATAAAAGTCATTAAATATTGTACAGATGTAACATAGTTACTTAATGCCATAAATGGTAACCAATAAGCATGTGATAAGACAGAACCTAGTTCTGTTCGGCTTCTGCGTTACTCGTAGAAACACTAACAATATTTTAATTTCAAAATAAAAACATAAACACTTAATAATGTTTTAAACCTAACGGCCGACCTAATACGGCTACGGCTTTTTCCTAAGTCTTTAATCTATCTATCTAGTCTCTAAGTCAAGTTCAATAAAATGATAATTTGAAAAATATGTTACTCAGTTGAGCGTCATTTTGCGTCTCAGTCTCTAATCTATCTATCTATCCCCGTCTTCATACAAATATTTCACGTTTTATGTCAAACTTGTAGGAGGTTATTAGAAAATACATATGAGTAATAACAGTTCAATAAATTATCTCTATGACAGTCGCAGAAAGAGGAATAAGTAGGCGTATTGTGTGTTTTATCCAATTCAGTGATATTAGCCAAATACAGCAGTTTTTATGAATAAGAGAGCTAGTCTCTAAGTCAGGAATAAATAATAATAATAAAAGTTTTATTGAGTAAAAATTAGTTTAAAGCTTATACATTCATGAGGCCTTATATAATTCAATTCGTGCATTATAACAATAATTGGTTAGTTTATTAACTAGCAGATTTGAAGTTTTCTGACGTTGTTTTCAATGTTTGATATTTTTTTTTTTTTTATATGACAACAAAAAATGGTCACTACTCGGTTAAATTCTACTGTACGGCTCAATGTGCTACAGTAGTATCTTAGAAGTAAATGTATTATATTCCAAAATGGAAGATCCAATGTTTATTTGCACTGGAATCGAATCGCCGGGAGGTAGAAATAACAGGATAACTTATTAGCCTAGTGTCGAGCGGGACAGACTGTTACTCAATTGGAAAACCTAAATTAGTGATCCTACAATATGCCTTGCCGCATTGCATAGGTTATTCTGGATACTTCCATATCCAGTTACGATATCTAAATATGAAATAGTGGTTTTATTTAATGTTTGGTTTGCATTTTGCAAATAAAAAAAAATAAAAATAAAAAATAACCGGACAATCTACACAACAATAACTAGCCCCGTGATAAGCGTCTAAGCTTGTGTTACGGGTACTAGATATCTGATATACTTAATATAATATACATAAATATATACCTAGATATTTTTATTATACATATTAAATACAGTTTTTTGTTTAATTATAGAGATAAATATTCATATTCATTTATTTCCCAATTAAAACAAGGGGCGTTATACAAGGCAAGTCGAATTTACATAAGAATTGCAACTAGTCTAGTCTAAACATGTCCAAATTAAATAGAAAATAATAATTACAAGAGGAAACACTAACATTTAAATTTATATAATATGAAAACAAAATCTGGTAAATAATTAGATATACGAGATATTAGGTAACTTATTTATAATATACAAGGTGTTTCAGAATGGTATTTAAAGCGGTAGCGGGGTTTGAAAGGTGGGCTTATGTCGAGTATTTTTTGTTGTTCAGTTTTTCGATTTTGTAGCCCTGTTGAAAAAAAATCTTTATCGTTCAAATCTCTAAATCCAATTTTTCGTAAGTGTAAACCTTAAATTATATTTTTACATTTTTATTGGTGACCTTGATCTTTCCGTTTTATATACCAATTTTGAAACACCTTGTATAACAGAAAAAGACGCGAAGGTCGCCGTTATGGAAATCGATGAGCTAACTTAATGTTAATGGTTAGAACTCTTTGCTACTGGACTGGATTCGGAGACATTAAGTCAAAGTCAAAACGTTTATTTCCTTAGAACTACATGGCATACATAGAAAGTATTTAGAATGTAGGCTAAAGATAAATTATATTTAAAAAAGAAATTAATAATTGTAAGTGTTCAACACCACCATAATACATAAACTTTGCTCAACTTAATTAAACTAATGAATTTAATATAAAATAAAAAGTATTATATATAAAAAAAACTATAAAAAAGTTAAATAAATTAACAACGGAAAATTGAAACCGATATAATAATATGCATTCATATTATCAGCATTATACTTTTTGAAGTTCCGGACCCTAAAGTAGACATTAAAAATAAAACTAAATATTCCTAATATTCCTCTGTCGATATAAGTCTACAAAATTCTTAAAACAATCCACGCAAGACGTCCGATTTTTCACATTGAAAACTTTTCCGTAGATTTCCGAACGCTCATGTCATGTCAAGGTCAACTTTGAAAGTTCAGCGAGTCATTTTGAATCAATAATCTCAGTGCATATATCATGCATGCCCAAACATTAAAGTTTTACGATCATTCATATTTAACTTAGCCTTGAACCGATGACCATAGCTCAAGTTCTTATAAGGTGGCGTCGCGCTCGCTTTTTGCAACGAGACCATAGCTCAATAAAATGATTTGTAATGTTTGACAGTAGCCAGTCACGGACGCCATCAAATAAAAGAAGAAGAAGATGTTTGACAGCTTTGACAAATAGGTTGATTGTTTATTTATTTTCGCACGGAGTCTTTGCCCTGCTATTATAAAACAACATATCTCTTAAAACTATCAAAGTCAAAGTCAAAAACGTTTATTACGGTTATTTCCATGGACTGGTTAACTATGTCAATAATAAAAACTGACTGACTGGTTAACTTAAAGCTAATTTAAATAAGAATAATCAATGAAATAACATTGTCTTGATAGGTAGCTTCAATTTTTTACAATAAGTTGAGAAGCGAATACAACAATCCAGCTTTCACTATGCATATATACTGCTTATGTTATTATTATTCTTATCCATGTAAGCATAGGCTGCTAAGGAAATAAACGTTTTGACTTTGACTTTATAACAATATTGGTGTACAACATACCTTCCTTTATACCCAATTTCCGGTACGTATATATTTAGCAGTGACTAAAAAAATTGCCTTCTTTAAAACCTTACTTGGGAAGGTTCCTTTAGCAAAACCAAGTCGCGTCTCTTCGCTATTTTCTGAAAAGGATAAGTAATGTCCTAGAAATTATAGATTGGTAGAAAATGTTAGAAAATATTAGCACAGTGGGCTTAATCTAATGCTTAGAGCATCGGGTAGGATCCCCAGTCCCCATAAGGACTTGACTGTGCATTAATCTTGCAATGTTTGTATCGTACTCTCAGTAATTCAAACTTCTAGTTTAGAAGGGCATAGGTAGTTTAGTAGGGACTAGTAGGGCTCAATTCAAATTTCTAGCTTTTTTTCGAAATCGCTTTAATAAATTCTGAATTCTACCATTAAAATATATTATCATTTAAATTGTTTCAATAAAATTATATAAATTGTTTCAATATACATATTTAATTAGCTTTGCATGCCACTGCGTTGTCCGTGTTTTTTGTATTTTGCCGCGGTAAAATAATCTATGAGGCTTCCTCGTTAAATTGCCGATCAACCAGTGAAGTAAATAATAATTTTATTCAAATCGAACAAGATTTGAGCTTTTAAACAAACAGTCACACAAACAAACTCTTTAGCTTTATAATATATATTTTTTGGACAACCAACAAAGGATTATACCTTACTTAAAATAATTAACAATACAATTGTTCCCTCAACTACAGGTGGATAGCCCATAACTTATTTTCCATTCAACGTAAAAAAATAATCCATTTGTATTGTCTTAGTAATATTGTGTAAGTACACAAGTGGAATAAATAAAACAAACGTTAAGTTGATGAATAAAATCCATAAATATTTATTTAAAAGTAAATCTTATATGATAAATACGATTATTATATTACCTTAGTAAATTTAAAATGTTGAAAGATTGATGAATGATGATCATTCTATAACCTCACTTCAAACATCCAGAATAAAAATAAAAATAACCTCTTTTGTTTTATACAAGAATATAATGACTTAAAATGCAATTACTCGATATTATGAGACATCATGTCCTTCCTCCTGAACCGGACATGCTCGCGGGTGGTCGAAATGCTACTACTGAATAATTTTTAGCACCCTGATCTGCAATTAGCATATTCCGTAAAGATCTGGCGATTAGGGATAATGTGAGCCATGATCCCTGGAAGCTGCCTGCATTAATCCATTACAGTTGGTGCTCGCTTAGGGTTAAACGACGCTTCGTCCCTCGGTACCTGACGTCAGATCAAATGTCACTCGGCTGAGCGCGATTAGTGCCCGCTGTGATGTTGGGGGCACAAGTGTGTCAGGATAATGCGTTCACTTTTTTATTAAAGCTATTTTTTAGTTTTAGTTTTTTTTTAATTCGACAAAAGGCTTGATGATTACATAAAAATACGTACCTATTTTTTGTCGAATCAATTTAATAAGAAAATGCAAAGATATAGATATACCATCAAAGTTCCGGAACAAATTGCACGAAAGTGTTAGGTTGGGAAACTTAATTTGCGTCTTAATTTTTCGTTAGTAAGAAAATATAATTTTAATATAAGTACAATTTTATTAAATAATCTAAATAACATATTAATTATTTAGAAATAATATTGTGAAAATGTAGGCACCAGCTCATTTTTCAAATAAGATTTAGAATATTTTATGCAGTATCATTAAAAAAATGATACTGTATAAAAAAACACGCAATTGCAAATAATATAAACTCTACTTAAAAATTGAATTTGTTCTCAATAAAATAAATAATGTATTTTGAAGTCTGCAATAAAAAACTATTTTTTTTAAATACCTCAAAAAGTATAACATACAAATGATTATCACAAAATGCAGATGTTCAAACAAGTAATGGAAACTGACTTGTCTCTGCGACTGTACCCCATAACATTGGATTATGCGTTGCGCACTTAGCAACTGCCGGGGCGAGAGGGGAACAAATTGTAATCACTGCTTTTGATCATAAAACAACCCAAATAATTATATTCCACTTTTCTACCAGATGGTACTTGGATGTACCATGATAAACACATAATAACTTAACAAATAATTAATTAACTTAAATATACATTTGTATTTTCATTTTAAGTGAATGTTATTGAAATATTATAAAGTAAACTGTAATTAATGCCGTAGTACCTATAATCAGATAAAAGTATTATCAACTTAAACAATGGTTATTAATGTTGTAATTACCTTTGGAATATCATTTTGAATCTATAAATATAAAAATGAATTGCTGTTCTTTAGTCTCACTAAAACTCGAGAACGGATTTATCTTATCATAGTCTTGAAATGTTCGTGGAGGTCTAGGGATGGTTTATAAGGCGAGAAAAAATCGATTAATTGCCGAAAATTTATTTTAGCCGGCGAAGCCGTTGCGGATTACTAAATTATAATATGTAATAAAAGAATAAACAACAACACTGTAAACTCAAAATCGTTGATCGCAACTCAATATGTCTTATCAACTAATAAAAAAAAAGTTTCTTGATTTACCAGTCCGAAAATATGTGATCATCATCATTTCAGGCGTAGACATAGGCCTCACTCAAAGGCTTCCAGTGACTTCGGTCGGTAGCAGCTTGTAACCACCGCGAGCCCGCTACCTTCACCAGGTCGTCCGTCCATTTAGTTGGTGGAAGTCCTACTCTGCGTTGTCGTTCTGTGGTGTCCATTCGAGAACTTTCCGGTCCCAACGGCCATCTGCTCTACGTGTTACATGGCCTGCCCATTGCCACTTTAGCGAGTCAATATATGTAACAATAAAAAATTGCAAAATAGGAAATGCTGGATGTTTTGTGTATGGTGTGGATATCTGGGTCCAATATTGTGTCAAATCAATATACCACTAGAAAGCTTAATTAAGGTTTAATATTAAATTGCTAAATCTTTAGGGGAATTCAGTGATAAATCATAGCTGTAATCCAGCTGTGATAATTTTGTGTTATTTTCAATGTAAGGAAATGTTTCAAATTCTACGAAAAGCATAAATGCGGCATTAAACTTTTTTGGTGATAGCATTTTTTCCGTTGATAACTGAAAAAAAATCAAATCCTAAATTCCTTATAGACCAAATTGAGCTTGGAAATTTAGCGAATAACAAAAAAAGCAACGCGTTAATAAATTTAATGGCAAAAAATGAGCTTACTCAAATAATTGAATAACGGTCATATTCTATTATGTAATAACATCGCAAATAAATTACTTATTCAATGGCACATTACAATAAGCTTACTTTCAATATCACACACGTAATAATTACTACGCAATACTAATAATAATCTCTGGCAATCTCGTAACTAACAGTAGAGCGTCGGTATTAGGCAAGTGAATTACTGATAAGTTTATGATCACCCCTGTATTATAACATCTTGCTTTGATCTCGTCCAAACACGGACGTATCGCGACGTGTGACATGCGGGCATTTTGACGTTTTGCATTATGTCGTTATGCGTGTGTTGTTCGTGACCTTATGCTAATATAGGGTGGATTTGCATTGCATGGTCTCGATATAATCCGTCTATGTGAAATTTTAATTGTGCATTATAAATAATTCAATTATTGCCCTAAAATTAGATTTGTTATAAAACTAAAGAAGTTTCAAAGATCTCCTGACTGTTGATGTTCCTACCTCCAAACTTCACGAAAATTTGTAAGAATTTAGTAAAAAAAATTCATAACCCCATGGCTAAATAATTAGTTGATAAAGCATAAAAAACCATGCTGTGTGAGTGTTCTATTAAATCGACTATGACTTAATTCATAAAACTTTATTCAATTCACAATTAATTGGCACTGTATTTGAATATTACAAAATCGAATTAATCCTACTAATTTAACACAATGTCCTTACTTAGTTAAAACAATTTATCTTATTCTAATTACAATTAAAGTAGTTTTTTACATTATCAGCTTCAAGAAAGTCACTAACCGAGTAATAACACAACAACAAGATCTCTTTTAATGTACGCTTAAACAAGTCATGATTGTCCATAGTTTTCATGTCAATTGGTAATGCATTGAACAATACTATGACATTTATAAACTATGAAAGCGCATGAATTTGTGATTTGAAAAGTAGTTCTAGCGTTTATCTTAAGTCCTACTGCACCAATTTTGTTTATTTAAAGGCTAGCTAATGTTAGGTAAAAGTAAAGTAAGTTAAACTCCTACCGCAGAAAATCCAAAAACAGCTTGACATTGGTAGTATGAAAAGAGCATTCTCATTTTTACGGACTCAAACAAGATCTAGTTCAAACCGCAAATTGTTCAAGGCTGGTCAGATTTAATCTAGAACACAGATTTTGGCCAAGGCCTAGATTTTATTTGTGTAGATGGATTGTGCTAGATAACAAGTCTGGACCTTGCATTCACATGAGATTAGCTTAAATGGGTGTAACTCAAATAGAAGTCCAGCCGTCTTTCATTTAGATTTGGAATTTTTACAGCCCACAGTGGTATGGGTGAAAATTATTAATACAACCCTTCTTCTTCTTGTTTCACTGTAATTATAACGGAAAAACGTGTAAAAATTGTTTAGATTTATAACGGGATATTTACCATGATTGATTGTCTTTCGAGTTTTCGGCACAGTTACATGCGCCATGATCACGGTTGAACTGAAGCTGCAGCGATTGGAGTAACAGTTTTATTGGCAGACAAATCGATCTACCCTCTTTCTCACTCTTTTATTACGAGTCGATGTATCACTAGAGATTAATCCGTTATAAATCTAAATAGTATTGATAACCATGATAGTTTCAAAAGTTATAGCGTAAACATTGCTTGGGAAAATTTCACGGATATACAAAAAGACGACGCGGCGGTTGACTTTCATTTACAATATTATGTGGAGCTCTTCCTCCACTTTCTTGAGAGAAATTTCTACTGTAATGACCTCGCGATATAGTAGTAGAGTGGGCTCTACCTCCGCGGGTCTGTCCGTAATCTGTAATCTGTACTGTCTGTAATCTGTTCGTCGCATCTAGGTCTTAAAAGTTCTGAAGCATATAAAGGAGCAACATAGTTGTTTCCGCTATGAATAAATCGAATAGCTTAGAGTTATAAATGATTAATCATGATATTTAGTAAACAAAATCTACTTTATTTATAATAAATTAAATAATATTTTTTGAAATAATATTGGCTATAATAATAATAATTTAAACATGTGACAATAACAATTTGAGAAACATGACGTCACGCCTCGCTGAATACTATTATATTTTGAAACAGTCATTTTCGTATAAAGTGAACAGGTTTTTTTTTATACTGACCGACTTAGATATTTTCATTGATCTAGATTGTTTCTCGAGATGTAACGTCATTCAAAACGTCATCACAGTCTTCGCCTTTTTCGAGGTCAAGTTCAAGTTATTTTTAAAAAACGCATAATTTGTTATTATTATTTATATTACATACAAGTGTGTAATATAAATAATAATAACAAATTCTATTCAAATATTAACAAAATTCACTTATAACTATAACTTTAGGTATGAAACATTTAAAATAGGTAAGGAACCTAAATCCTGCTACGCTACCTACGTAAAAAGCCTTTTGTTCTAAAGTAATATATTTTAGGGGTAACAAAGATACTAAGCAAAAGTGTTAAACGTTTTTCTATGTAATTGTAATCCAACAAATCGTATTGTCATCCTAATGAAATTATAGCAATAAAAAGATAGCAGTAAATGATTTGTAACGAGGAATGACCCTTCTATGGAGACAAATTATAACGATCCCCCGACTGTGTACGGATAGCAGAAAAAATACTGTGAATATAATTTTTATTGCATTAAGCATTTAAATAGTTTAGTGGAATTGTACCACGGATTTCAGATTCAGATTTCTGATTTATATATCTTTTGGCATCAAGTATTCCAAAAATGATACATCCTATCTGGAATTTATTTGTACGGCAATAATGAAAGAAGACATTATTTTGTCGAACTCTCAATATAATTATCTGGGTTTATAACATATAAAGCACAATACTGGAATGTTTATACTTATTAGCAACTTAAAATATTATTTTTATACATCGATTTGTTAATAACAAATAGCCGTGTTTCGCGTAAGTAAACAAGCTTAACACGTTGGAAAAAACGTATTTTTCCGCGGCAAGAAGCAGTTTTCCTGCCTGAGATTAGCACGTTCAAACAAACAAAAAAACTCATCAACTAATACTAGTATATATAAAAAAACGGATAATATAACAAAGAACGTGCAAAGCCGACGCACGACCTTAAAAGTGTCCTCTATCATAGTGCAAATATTTCCAAGCTGCTAAGTTCTAATTTCCATTCTCATTTGATTGAACTCTCGGAATCAGCCGGGGGCGAATTAATTCGGCTCTGTTTTTGTATTCGGTATTCGCTTAGCAATTACAATGAGTCTACGTTTCGCATTACACGGCGCGGCGCCTGCGCGTTCCCACGCTCAATTGGAGCCCAATTGCAGCTCATTTTTTGGGACCCTAAAGATTGACAGTAATTCACACTTAGTGTTGTGTTTCAAGAGGGCTTTTCGAGTAATTGTGATGAGTAGTTCTTTTGTAGGGAGTTAGTTACTACGTACTTGGGAACTTTGTAGAGGACTGCTTTGAATTATTATTATAATAGAAATCTTAAATGAAATTGTTTTCACTGTTTGTTTGCTCTGAGTTTTTGAATACTCAAAATATATTATTGAACAATTCAGCGCCCTATGCTGAAATTCTTAACGTAAAGATAATATATTTGATGCTAAGGGGAGGAGCATGATAATTTAGGCGTGGTATTAATTATCTATACATAGGTATGTCTAAAGTGCCGATGGTATTAAAAGTGACCGAAAATTGGGGTTAGATGATGACTTGGTAAATATTCTTTTTTTCATAACTGAATTTATAACGAGAAAATATTTGATTGTTTGTTTATGTTGAATAAGTTTGTATACCACTACAACGATTTGAATCCAAATCGAGCTTGGTTTTAGGCTAATCTAACCGAGAGAAATTTCACGCGCAACGCCGTAGCTAATTTTATAAACGTTATCTGTCTGTGCATATGTTCTAAAAACATATGAAGAATATATATATATATATAGATACCACCTAGCTTACATTACATAAATAAACATACCTCGAACATAGCTAAATGTAGAGATCACATCCGCAGTGCAAAACCGTGCAAAAGCTTCAAAATTTCGCATTCAGGCAACACATTTGCGGGGCCGTAAAGAAGGTAGAAAGGAAATCGAAAATAAACTATTACTTTAAAAGTGGTTGAGGGTGTAAAACGTGGCTCTTGGAAGTCCGAGCGCGCAGTTACCTGACAGTGCGGGATCCAGGGCCAGAATGGGAACTTTTATATGGTGTGAATGGTGTCTGGAAATATTTATTTATTTATTTATTATTTATTTATTTATACATGCATACATTTTGTTTATACCTTTGGGGAGTCCACCGTTGTTCCCCGGCAAAAATACCTAGTACAGCACCAGTGGAAACACCGCTATCCTGCGTCAGCAGCTCTATCTTTGCCAACTTATTATAAAGTAAAATTATGTTAACCTATAGAAACGATTTGTACAATTTAAGTGTTTTCTTTGCACATGATTTGAACATGCATATTGGACAAGATACATTGCACCTGTACAGTGTCTTTTATCTATGAATTATTAGGAAAATTAATATATGCGGACAATTCACAAAACAATACCTAGCCCCGTGGTAAACTCTACACTTCTGTTAAGGGTACTAGATATCTGATATATAACCGTTTTAATAATGAATGGGAAGTATATTGAAGCTAATACAAGCTCTTCAAGAACTAGTTACTATCAGATACGTTTAATTTATTAAAATTAAAGTAAAAGATCAGAGTAAAGTCTACCAGAAGCAGGATCGCGCACTGCCGTGTGCACGCCGCGCAGTGGGCGGGAGGGGTAAACTACGAAACCTGAACATACCTAACATTTTGGGGTAAATATTGACTTTAAAACCCTTGTTTTCGATGTTCGGACACATAAAAATCACGCGATTTACAATACATTTTCTTTTCATATTCTTTATATTTTTAATACAATGTACTTACAACAGTAAAGAGATTATCTCTCATTAATAAGATTATTTTCCATTTCATAGCACATGAAAGGATACTACGGCTACATCAATAATATTTTTAAGTATGCCAATAATCGCAGTCGCTGATGAGGATTAATTTTTCTAAGGACCTTTCATTGGTCATTATATTTCCACGAGAGATTTACATTAAGCTTAGTTAATTTTCTCTATTAGTAAAGATAGTGCTTCAAAATTGGCTAAATATAATTTTATAATATTCTATAATATTTATTTACTAATCAATTTCTATTTCCGGGAGACTTTCCATATTTTTCTGACAATTAAATTATAGGATAATAATTATAACTTAATTTGACATTTGGAATCTATTAAGCCAAATAAGTCGAATATATTTACCCTAGTTGAATATTTAATTTATTGTGAACGTTCAGTGGTTGCTACAAAATTTAGCAATGATACATTCTTGTTAAGCGAAAGTGCCTTTATTCTATTTCTACAATATAAGGACAAGTTATGAGTTTTTCTTTAGCTGACAATGACGTTATAATAAAATTATAATTCCAAAGATCGCCAAACATATTCAAACACAAATAAACGGTATATTATATTGGTCGTACTTAAATAGACAACAAAATCCAGCGACATTGCGTTAATTATACCAAACCTCTTAGCTGTATTCATATTCGGACACAAATCATAAGTCTGTAATGAGAATTAAACAGACAACAAAATCCAGCGACCCGGCAAAGTTTCACGTGGGTCAGAGTCATAAATAATTGAGGTAGATCCCTGGAAAAGCGGCGTAGTGGTCGTCACACCTCATGACTACGTAATGGGTGGACGTATTGCGTCTTCTGAATTAGCGTTAGGTTAGATACATGTGCAATGTGTCGAAACATCAGAGGCTTGTACATACAGTTTAGGTCTGTGTCATGTAGCCTTACAATGAGTTGCCATTTTATCTGATATAAATTTACAAACATTTTGTAACCCCATCCACATTATTTTTATGCTGGGTAAGCCTTCTTTTAACTACAATCTCACCGATGTAAAGTGACGATGTGGTCTAAGATGGGCATTAAGAGCTATAGAATTACGAAACATTTTTCGCAACTAACATTTTATCATTATTTGTCAAATGTATTGGGATTACAACATGTTGTACATTCACATCAGAATGGTAAATCATGGTAAGGCTTTTTACTCCGAGTATAAGTTACAACTGTTGTAGAATACAAAAATGTTGTAATTAAATTGCGTGTCAAATGAGGATTCTATTTGGCACGCAATTGAATGTCAAATGTAAGGAAAGCTGTGGGAGATTTAAAAATTTTTCGTTGTTTTATAATATACACCGTGACATTTTGTTGCCATGTCTATAAAGACATTTTTTTTTGCAATGATATGATACTAAATATCATCAAGTAGCAGATCTAGAAGTCCATAAAAGGTAGCAGGTTCGATTTCGATTACTTAAAAAGTTTCCTTAGTGAAATTACCTGAAGCATTTAGTATCGATTTATGAGAAGTTATCTATATCAAGACAAAGTCAAAGTCAAAACGTTAATTTCCTAAGCCATGACTTTAAGTTAACATGGACAGGTCAACTTAAAGGCAATTTAAGTAAAAACTAAATTATCGAGGAAATAACATTGTCTTGACATTTTGTTTAAATTTTTTACACTCTATTATACTAGGTATATTATCTATAAAAGAAACTACTTTTCCACCTCTCATGATTAGAACCCGAAATCTCAGTAACTACATAGTATGTATGTATATACAAATTGAATTACCTAGAAATCTGAAATTCAGGTAAAACAGACATGATGTCCTATTTTTTTTAATTCAGAGACTTGAAATTTGGCGTGTGGCTTCCTTTTAGGGTGTAGATATCCGTTATGAAATTAACGAAACTCCATCGATAAGGGGGAACAATGGTAGTTAGAAGTTTGTATGAGAGTCCTTTGTTTTTGGTATGGGAAACTTGAAATAAAAAATGCATGATCTATAGATAATGTGGTGGTGTACTTACGAATAATGTAACTTTTATAAATACCTAATTATATATTATGTGAAATTTGTGTTTTCAGGTATTATTTAGCTAAATAACGCTCTATAATCTATAATAATATTATAACTCTAAATAGTTTGTTTGTTTGAGCGCGCTTATCACAGGGTCAAACTAGGAGTGTAGCTCCTAGTTTGACTGAAAAAGTATTTCCCTGATAAGATACCCTATTTTTTACTATTATTTACCGAGGAAAATAATAGTAAAAAGCCGTGTTGGCTAAAGTGGGAGGACACTCGACTTTCATTCCGAAGGTCGTGGGTTCAAACCCCGCCACGCACCTCTGGATATTTCTTCTTGAGAAATTTATGTGCGCTTTAAACACGTGCTTTAACGGTGAAGGCAAACATCGTGAGGAAACTGGCATGTTCTGAGAACTTTTAAACAGTTTGAAGGGCATGTGACACATTCACCAACCCGCACTTGGCCAGCGTGGTGAATTAAGGCCTAATCTCTCAAGAGAGAAGTCCCTGTGTCCCAGCAGTGGGAACGTTAATAGGGTGATGATGATTTACCGAGGAAAACACGATTTTCCCGCGGGGAAATTCATCAAACACGACCAAGCCGTGTCGTAAAAAGTTAGAACTAGTAAGTGTATTATTGGTGTCAAGTCTGGCTACCTGGAGCTAGCCGCAGGACTATGTAACTGTTGGCTTCCGATCGATTAAATTCATATTTTATTTCTATACCGGAAAACCAAGCTGCAGGTCGTCTGTAATTATCGACAACGGATATTTCCATAACAATTAAAATATTCAACTGACCTGAAAACGATTTCATTTAATGATTTTGTAATCAACTAGCTGGCTCGTTCCGGCTTTGCTCGGGTGCGAAAACATTCGTCTTAACCGCTCTACCCAACTACTTAACTCTACTTTTCTTTATGCTGAAAACCGCTTATAGATCCGTCCTGAAGGTTTAGATTTTATCCCGAACTTAAAGACAGGAAGACAGACGGACTTTTATTTAAAATATGCACTAAGTAAAAATGATCTCTGATAACAGAAAGTTATTTCTAGCCAGGTCAGCTATAAGTTGGCTCTTGTATTCTAACTAATTACATATATAATTTTTGTTATAATGTAGTTTAGTGGCATGGATTGAAGTTATTATTGACAAAACAAATATTTTATTTATTTTATTTTAATCGGAAAACAAACAGTTTTATTAAACTTATTACTAACACTAAATAAAAATACCTATAAACCATTTACATGCATATTTGCAATTAGTATTTTCTGTAAATAAATTGATTTAAATGATTTGACTTCAACAATAGCTTAATACGTTTTATTCTGCAATGAAAATCAATTGTAAAAAACTCTTTTGACCGCGATTTCGTTTTATCAGTTTCTTTTTTTGTAAGAATTTCGTATTGCTTAAGTTCTTTTGTCTGTCTGTCTGCCTGTCTGTCTGTGGCATAATAGCTCCCAAACGGATGAAGCTATTTCAATTTAGTTGTGTTTTGTGTAAAACGTAGGTACGTTTTGTGTAAAACGTAGGTTTTGCGCGAGATCGCGAGAATATCTACAAATATACTCGAGAGGGGTCTCAAATGAAAGCATCAATGATTTTATCATGGTGATCACCGCAAATTTTCAACTAAAGTACGCCACAATATTTTAATCTCTAACTTTAACGCAAAACATGTTATAAGCCCTTCGACTCCCTTATTAACTTACATAACTTGAACAATCAATAGCTATCAAGATAAGTTCAAGTTAGAATTCTTAGTTATTATAAGCTTTTTAATAGACTCGAGAAAGCAAAGCACGCATCACTTCCAACTTCAGACGAGCATATTATAATAGGCCACGTAAAGAACTAACTTAACGTCGTTAAACTCGAAGGCTTGGGAAAACCTCGAGTTTAGAAGTGAGCTAGGAGCCGACTATGCGCAAGCAAAAGATTATGCATAATGTAACATACCTACAAGTTGCCTGTTAGCCTCTATGCGGCGTTCATTTTATGACCTAGTAACTGCGCCCGTGGCTTTGCCTGAGTAAAGCGACGACCTCTGCGGCTCGGTGGGCGTTTCGAACTACAAAGATATATAACAAATTTCCCGAAGTGTAATGTAGCTTTTGTCCATTACAACATCTATGACCATTCCAAATTTGACTTAAATCGGGCTTTGTCCGTAATAATTATATTATCCCGCGAAAAGCGGTATTTTAGCATGGTTAAAGTAGCTTATTTGTTATTCTGATATGTACGCTATGTTATTGTGAAGTTTCATCAAAATCCACAAACTTTTTTATAATATAAGTAGGTTAGGATTGCAAAGGAGCTGCGTAAGGGCTTATTACTCGATCCGAGTACACTAAGCAATTGCTAGTAAATAATACGCGTCGATTGTTAGTTGTGTTAAGAGCTATCTCGCTTTATCTATGACTGAGCGAAATAGCTTTATATTTTAACCATTGACTACATTTTTACTCGGAGATGGTGAAAAAGGCACTATCATCTGTATCATTTATGAGGGTGGTGCTAGATTGATAACATGAGGCCTGTTCTAGGGACAATTCTCAAAATGTTGGACACAATAAGACAGGCATCTACAGGTCTAAAAGTCTGGCAGATTGTGCTTAGGTCTACTTACAATGTAGCTACAAAGATTATTAAACAAAAATAATAATCAAGGGTTAAAAAAAAAAAAAAAAAACGATTCTGAAACTTTTGTTCCCGAGTATATTTGCAGATTTTCGGTTTCCCTTCCCCACTTTCACCCTCGTAACTTTTAAACGGGTCAACCGATTTTCATCAAACATGTCTAAGAACACTCGCGCCAAATCGCTCCATCCGTTCGAGAGCTATGATGTCCCAGACACACAGACACGTCAAACTTATAACACCCCTTTACAACTTATATACAACTTTTTGCAAACTCAACATTTTAGAAATTCAGTTCCCTGTTCCCATATTTTGTTATTGTTATAGGGCGACATATTCGGCGGGCTGAACGATGGACTCCTCAGCCGGGCCGAGGCGCTGGCGGCGGTCGACATCAGCAAGCATCAGACTGGACCACAGGCCGGACCGCCGCTCGGCCAGCTCAAACACGACATGGTCTACCATCATGGAGTCGGGGGCCCACCACCGCACAATGCGAGACCACATCAGGTACTTTTGTTTTTGACTTGGCAAGCTAGGTTTTGTTTACATTATAGAAGATAAAATATTTAGTAACGAATATTGGAAACATTGACAAGAATAACGATACCTACTGCTTATAAGATTTCTCCAATTTAGAGTAAATAAGTTATTCCTACATACCAACACAAGTTTCCTCCAAACGTTTCCAAATTTCTGCTGAGATTTCAGCAGAAATTTACCTGCTTTAAATATATGAATTTATAAATATATAAAACTATAGTGGAAAATTGTTGGACAATATTCTACGCTGCAAGAAGTAAACGTGGACATGTCATCATTATCAATAATCGATCCTTCCTTCTTTTTTTTTATTTCATCCCATGAATTTAAGCAAGTTAGTTGCCATGTCATTTAAATAATCAGATATCTTAATACCCTTTTATCACCCCGTACGACATTCTTGAATTGAAATATAATTTAGCATACATTTTCCTTTTAACTACGATTAACTGGGATTTACAGAGAATAATAAAGATAGTTGTAAAATGTTGTCCAACACTTCTCCTATATTGTATTACATAATCATAAATTCATAAACATATTTGTAGCAGGTATATTTCTGTTAAGATTATAAAAAAGGAATAACATCAAAATCTCGTTATGAAGCGAACAGAAAGAATATTTGTTGGTTAATACCGAGTATGGATAATGCTTTTTAGCAGCCAACCCCCGTCCCAAACTCACATTTTAGAAGCATTATAATTCTCTGCGAAGAGATAAAACACTGACGTGGCCCACGATAACGATATACGAATTAAATAATTCTTCGGATCGTATAACGTTTGCTGCCTCACACATCGTAACCAGAAAATGAATTACCAAAAGCAACATTAAAAGGAAAGGTCTACATTGAAATATCAATATGTAGGTAGCTTTATCACATCGTAAAGTTTCAAAAGCGCGTTAACATAGCTCATATCGCGATAAACATTATGAAAAACACGTCTTACCCTTTCAGTAATAAAAATATGCGCCAGCCCTTTTTCCACGCGGAATCCATACCAATCATGTCAATTGAGTTTCACATCGATAAAACTAAAGCATACTCGTAAAATTGTAGCCAAATTGTACCGTTCCGCGCCTCCTCTAGCATAAATAATAATAATAAATGCATTTCTGTATGTTTGTGCGGAGAGAAATCCACGGGGCCTATCGATGCCCGCCGTCCTCTGGGACCGGGGAACATGCCCGTAACATATAAGATATATGTTCTTTGTGCTATAAAAATGAGGTAATTTTATGCACTATTCGACGTAATAGCGATTGTTGGGTATCGTATTGTAGGAGGGGAGTTTTATTTTGATCGTTTGTAAACGTAATTCCGTAAATAGAAAGAATATTGTGTATCTCGATGGAATTGAGCTCTCTAATGGCTTACACGTATGGCGATAGCCTGTTTCGCAGATCTGTGTACAATAAACGGAGATATATGTACCTACATACATTTATACTTGACTGACTTTTTAATAAGATCATGCCTTTGACTGCATAATATTAGAACTTTTATTACTGAATCGCTTATAAAGACTTACTTACTTATACCTTGAGGACCATGATTATGGATATTTATAATATTTTAACATTAATATCGATAAAAACATTAGATTATGAAATTTTGTTCATGTTATAGACATCACACGTACCAGAAACGTGTCCTGTCTGTTTATACATAGTTTGTACTTATTAAGGTACTTTTTTATACATAAACCTCTTATTGCACACGGTCGCAGTATTTTTTCAGGTATATTAAAGTGACAGACACGAATGACCATTACGAAATAACTGAACATCACACCGATATCGACGTTAGGTTCGCAAAAATAGTAGTTCTTAGAAGTAAGTCCTCTTAAAAAAGTATTCCTTACTCTGATCAACATCACCCTACTAACGTTCCCACTGCAGGGACACAGGGACTTCTCTCTAGGCGAGAGAGATTAGGCCTTAATTCACCACGCTGACCAACTGCGGGTTGGTAAATGTCACATGCCGGTTTCCGCACGATGTTTGCCTTCACCGTTTAAGCACGTGTTAAAAGCGAACATACATGTCTCAAGAAGAAAAATTCAGAGGTGCGTGGCGGGGTTTGAACCCACGACCTTCGGAATGAAAGTCGAGTGTCCTCCCACTTAGCCAACACCGCTTACTATAAAGTAGAAGCAAATATATTCTAAAGTTTGCTTATCTAGCAACACCAACACAACACCCGAGCGTAATAAAAGACAGAATTCTACCCTACTTATGTACCCACATAGTGAAGAAGAATTCTGTGTGGTACCGAAAACTCATAAATTATTTACCGTCTCATTCTTTAGTACAGAAAAATAGTTCAGAGGGCCTAATGTGACAGACCGATCTTTTAACAAGATTCTCTGAAACTACGACGGCTGCTCCAAGTCAGTTTCTTATTTTCTCTTATACTTGTTTTGCCATCGTTGCAGTCAGACAGTTTCAGATAGTGGATTATCGGAGTTATGACTAGTATTTTGCTGGTTAATAACCAAGGTGTAATAGACAAATATAATCTACAGTAGGTAAAAAAGCCAAAAAGCTAAAAAGCCGTGTTGGCTAAGTGGGAGGACACTCGACTTTCATTCCGAAGGTCGTGGGTTCAAACCCTGCCACGCACCTCTGGATTTTTCTTCTTGAGAGATTTATGTGCGTTTTAAACACGTGCTTTAACGGTGAAGGCAAACATCGTGAGGAAACCGGCATGTTCTGAGAACTTTAAAAGAGTTTGAAGGACATGTGACATTCACCAACCCGCACTTGGCCAGCGTGGTGAATTAAGGCCTAATCTCTCTCGTCAAGAGAGAAGTCCCTGTGTCCCAGCAGTGGGAACGTTAATAGGGTGATGATGATGAATCTACAGTAGGTACGTTTTAAATCAGTTTTCGTATTTGTTATAATACGGAATGTCGGCCTAAAAAACCGATTAAAATATGTAAAAATATTACGATTATTATACACCCCATGGTAGCCACTAAACCGTATCAGGTACGAATCGGTATATATGTAGGTACATATTCATGCTTAAAAATACCTAGGTACATTATGATTTTCTAATATTACCTGTACAAAAAATATGAAATCCAAGAAAGCAAGCGAAGCCTTGTCGTCTACAAAATGCCCGTTTGATAATTAATGGTAGCAACTAAATACGGCTCGTTTTTCTAAGTAATAGTTAGTCATCACCGTAAAAATTTAAACAGTCAATGAGCAAAATTAATTTAATTTCATTGGAATCGGCCACATATACTCGTATATGGCTGAATCGAATGAAACTCTTTCCTCTTTCAGTATAAAACATTGAAGCGAACTGTCAAGTGAATGTTATTTCGTTTATGTTTATTAAATTTAGTTTTTTTTTATTTTAAGTTGACCTGTCCATGTATGGCCTGTGCTTCTAAGGAAATAAACGTTTTGACATTGACTTTGACTTCACAGCGAAATAAATATATGCATTTGCATATATAGCGGATACATTTTTAAGACTGTCAAAAATGCGCCTACCACCGCCATGCCATTTACTGCCATCTTTCTTTGATTTGGCAAAACATGAAGCAAGAGTAAAGAAATAGGAAAAAAAGCTTTCTTTTTATTAATCCCATCGGAGGGAGGAGAGGTCGTAGTGAACCCGTAATGTTCAGTTTATTGGTCGCTACCAGCCCGGCCAGTTTGGGGTTCCACTGTAATCCCTTAATATATTTGTAGGGTTTTCCAATGTCTTTGAGGGTAGCTGTAAGCTCAAATTTGGATGGGATTTACATAATTTTTAATAGAGCTCTTCGGTGGAGAGAGATTTCTTAAGTGATTTATATAAGCATTGTTTTATGATGCTAATTTTTATGTTGTTAAACTATATCAAAAACTACTTAGAGATTAATAAATATTCATATATTATAAAGTCACTTCATAAAAGTACATGAGTTTGCTAAGAGTTTTATCATTTCCATAAAGTCTATTTATATATACTCTTACAATTTCTACAAATAAATTGAATCATAACAACAAATAAACTTCACAGCGTAATAAGTATTTGCCAACATTTATTAAATATACGTACGTTCCTTATCTATCTACTTAGAAATGTTAAACAAATATTCCTGGAAAATCCACGCAGCAACATTTGCTCCGTGGTAAGCTCAAAGCTTGTGTACCTTGTACGTTGTAAAAGTAATAAGTTACGACATCAGTCAGTCAAACATCGTGTACAACTCTATGTTCTTGTCCACATTATCGGGCAAAGCTTGGGGTCACGTTGCAACAAGATTCTGAAGTGACGTAGTCTACGCCCGAATATTTCGTTGCAAAGATGTACCAGGCCACACACATCGCGTTGTAATGTAGCCACACATAGGGTAGATGACATAAAAATAATAAATGGTACGACATTTAGAATGTTTAATAATAATATATTCTTTTTTTATATTTTTTCTTGCAAACGAAACATCAAGACGATATATGTATTGTATTGAAGTTTCGAGTGACGTAATGTACTAAATGTATACGTTACAAATTCCGGAACTTTCATGCTCCATTACTTGGTAGATACTGTCTTATTAAATTGATAAAGCCTAAATTAGGTGTTCGTTTTTTTGGACGGGCTAACAAACGAACTAACACCAGTTATTTTCTTTATTTTGTGTAGTTATCATGTCATATTGTAAACATTTTGGCAAGAATTGACACAATCAATTTCATAAACCGGTTTGCCACTGTTAAAAACCGGTTCTGCAGTCTTGTCTATTATTATGACAGTTTATTTTTATGCCCCTTGTATCCGCTTTTTAAACTCTTGGTCAACATTAAGTACACCGATGTCCCCCTGCCGGGCCGCGACAATCGCTCGTATCGTAGTCCCCTGTGCTTTGTAGCCCTTCACTTTGCAAAACAAAGGTCCTTTATTTATTTTTTGTTGGTCGGGAAACTAGGTTTTTTTTTAATTTTCGTTTGAAATTATAAATTATGTCTTTTTTGTATGTTACGAAGTATAACTTATCTAGAACAAATACTATGGCCGGATAATCTTCGATTACTTTCAATTATTGATTACATCTTCAATAGGGTAGATAACTAAAATAATATAATGAGTCAGTAATTTTTAGTGTAAAATACTCTTAAAAAATTACACTTATACTGATATTTTTTTCTTGCATAATGAAAATCAAGGCGATACAGTGCATTCAAGTTTCGCATGACGTAATGCATTGAGCAAAATCTAAATGTAAAATTTAAGAAAAACCCCCGATTCTAATGACTTAATTTCCTTAAAAGTATAATATATTTTATTCAACATAATATTTTGTAATGTGCACGCGATGCGCTTTCATTTGATACCCCACTCGAGTATATTTGCCGATTTTCGGTTTTCCTTCCCCAATCTCACTCTTATAACTTTTAAATAGCGCCAAACTCACCTTTCATCCAAAAAAATTAAAATCTCTCCATCCGTTTGGGAGCTGTGATGTCCCAGACAGACAGACACACCGACAGACAGACACGTCAAACTTAAAACGCTCCTCTTTTTTGGTTGTTGGTTAAAAATATACTAAAAGGAACTCACCGGAACTGTTATGCTCAATATCTTGGCACTTTCTCATTAAATTAATAAAGCGAAAAATAGGTGTCCAGAATTCATCACACCCACTTACAAATTTTTAGCTAATTAGGTA
This sequence comes from Gymnoscelis rufifasciata, assembly GCA_929108375.1. Lineage (NCBI taxonomy): Eukaryota > Metazoa > Arthropoda > Insecta > Lepidoptera > Geometridae > Gymnoscelis > Gymnoscelis rufifasciata. Next base: position 5,708,786 of record OV815301.1, read on the forward strand.
CTTAATACTTACATTCCGAGTTCAAGGTTAATCTGCTCAGCCGATGAACGTGAAAGAGTAAGAAACATACAAACTGACGTATTTATTTCGTTCCCACTGCTGGGACACAGAGCTTTATCTTTTGACGAGAGAGATATTTGGCCTTAATTCACCACGTTGGCCAAGTGCGGGTTGGTGAATGACATAGCCCTATCAGGAGATGGGTACGTTACGAATGGAATATAAAATTATAGTTGTTAAAAATGTGAATGACAGATTTTTGACGGCTAAAATAAGGGAAAATGTATTTGAGCATACTTGCGGGTCCTCACTTTTTCCAAACTCTACTTCCGCTATGGCCTGCTCCACAACATCAATACCTAGATTATGGTATGGGCAACCAATATGGTTGACAGGACAAACTTTACAAAGGCTAATAAATAAAAAAATAAAAATAAAATTAATTTATTTCGGACAACACTACAAATTAAAAAATTACATTAAGATGAGGTCCATATCATATTAGTAACAATTAACTTATACTATGTGAGTCTTAAAAATTAGTCACAGTAAAATTTATATAAGTACAAGCACAATACTAATAAGCTGGCCATAAAGCGAATCCAATATATGCTATGCTCTATATATGCTAGGCTATGCTCGGGGTTTCTCTACGTGATCGAACCAGGCATGAGGAGATACGAAGAAGACGCGGGTCACCGACATAACCAAGCGAATTACCTCACTAAAGTGGCAATGGGCAGGCCATGAAGCACGTAGAACAGAGTACCGTTGTGGGGGGAAAAATCTGGAAATGAGACAACGAATCTGCAAACGCAGCGTAGGACGTCCACCAACTAGATGGACGGACGACATAGTGAAGGTAGCGGGCTCGCGGTGGATACAGGCTGCTGCCGACCGAAGTTACTGTAAGTCTGTAAGGGAGGCCTATGTCCAGTGGACGTCCTACACCTGATATTTTGATGATAATGATGTAAATAACCCATCCGTGCCGTGGACTGTCGCGGCAAAAACAAACGCACGAACTAACCGCGACGCCTATCACTCAAACCGACTCATAAGTTCATATCGTATTCAAACGTAAATTTTGCTGTTTGATTTTGAACCTTGCGCACTGGGCTTTAGTTTGATATTTGAATGGGGATGAGACGGATGACCCGTCAAATTGCACTCGCATGTGGCTATAACTGGCGCTCATGTGTCGTTCGTGAGGGCTCGTCCGTGTCGGGCCATGAATTGTGATTAGAGCTTTTTTGAAAAAAAAAACTGTGAATAGAAAAGTTTTGTAATGTTTTTGAGTCAATTTTATCTTTTAGCAACTATGTTTTTGTATTTATTTATCGTCATATCTAAGACTAGCTGTGCCCTGCGGTGCTACCCGCGTTATAATGGATGAAGTGAAGTACTCTTATCCAACAACATATTTATTTGAATAAAGATTAATATTATTATGTTGATACAACTTAAACAAATTATTTCGACCAAATTAGGTACCATAAAAACGGTTTTTGTGAGTTAATCTTAAAAGATAGACATATACTATCGCGGACTGTTTTTTAGATCATTAAAAGAGCTATTATTCTTTAATACATATTTTTTGTGTATCTTGAACCGTTTTCACGGCGCACGCAACGGAAGGCTTCAAAGATGAACAATTTCTCCCGTTTTTTACACATTTACCACTATATCTTTGCTCCTATTGGTCGTAGCGTGATGTTATATAGCCTATAGCCTTCCTCGATAACTCGACTATCCAACACAAAAAGAATTATTCAATTCGAACCAGTAGTTTCGGAGATTAGCGCGTTCAAACAAACAAACAAACAAACAAACAAACAAACAAACTCTTCAGCTTTATATATTAGTATAGATTCGAACCAGTAGTTTCGGAGATTAGCGCGTTCAAACAAACAAACAAACAAACAAACAAACAAACAAACTCTTCAGCTTTATATATTAGTATAGATTTGTAAAATCAAACAATGGAAATATATGATTTTGTATCATATCTTGTTAGTCAAAACAAATATCAATATGTTTTGCGATTAAAAGATTTAGCATTACATACAACGTGGTTCAAAATTATTATTTACTACGAACTCGTTATTTTGCTCAAATAACTGAATTGATCCGTGGCAGAAATTACCAACATATGCATTTAAAACGTTTATACAATTTAAGTATGTATAATGTTTCGACTAACTAAGTGACAACCCTAAAAGACGTAAACAATATACACCTAAGTAAAAATTGCATTATTTTGGAAGTTATCTAATAAGAACTATCAAAATATAATCATAAAAACATTCAAGATACATTATGTAAACAAGTCATGACCTAAAAATAACATTCATGTTAAAACTCGTAAGATGCACACCATATACTATAATGTATAATATAAAATAAATATGAAAAACCATTGTTTTTTGAACTCGCTAATTTAATAGCCCAACACACCCTGCCTAAATTCAGGCACTTGTTCCAATCATAACGTTGTGATACAAATCACTATTAAAGGAAATATAATTTATTTAATATCCACTCGCAACACTATCGATTAAGAGATTAGGGAGGGGACTTTAATGTCGATTGTATTTCTATCGCTTTTTAATTCACTAGAGGTTTGGTCTATGCATCATAGTAATGTAATATTCTTTACACTTGTGTTTCGTTTAAAACTGTACGATAATAGCATGCAGTGGTATCCTAAAGAAAAACGCGTAGTGCAAAACTATGTCAATAGATGGCGATAATGTCACCGTTAATGGTGAATTCATTGTTAGGTTTTGATAAAAAGTATGTTTCTTTATTCATTCAGAATTTTATAAAACTTTTCATGTTTATTGTAGTGCATCTAGCTAGTAAAATTAAAACAATACCAATTGTACTACATGTTACTAAAATAATGTTCGTTTGTTGAACTATACTCGCCCATAATTGTTCCAGTTTTAATTAATATGTATATAATTATAATTTAAAAAACAAAATCATAATTGCTCTTAAATTGAAAACAATGCCATTTATAAATTATAAAACTCTACATTTACGTAAGCAAACATCCAACTGAGCGCGCAACGGTCCATCAATCACAAATTATCGACATATCGATAAAACGGCATGTAATTTGTGTCACATCCCTAACACTCGAAAATAATACTCATGGGGTGACGTAGGGTGGCATGTTTGAACAAATTGTAACTGGAGTTTGCATTACCGTACCATATTTCCAACTACCTATCTGTTTTTTTAATCACGCTTTATGATGCAAATGTTACGGTTCAAATTTGATTGCATGTACTAGGAAGTTACTCGCTACTTTATTGAATAACAAACTTTATTGGCTAGACGGTGGAGTTGACGTTCCCGCGGCGAGGGAACACAGGTGGATTCGATGCACCTGTGTGATATTTGTGGTTAAGTTATCGTGGCAATAAGGAATGTCATTAGAGTGACATAATTAGGGGCTTTCCCGACATATGGGGCAAAGAGAATATCGTAGCACGCTAGCCCTTTACCTAGAACTTGATAACGCTTCATTTCAAACTATAAATTTGCCCAATGTAATATTAAACTAACGATTAAACTAATAGGCACGCAATAAAACTTTCAAACTTCCATGAATGCGACCGCTATAATACTTCAAACAAACATATTTTTAAAACTACAAAATCATCACGCTTCAATTCAAAGATCCTTTACCTTGAAAGTCGCACAATGTACGTACATTTTTAGATAACATTTTTGAACCAACAAAGGGAAAACTCCGCAATACGCTCCATTGCGACAACAGCTATCCCGGCGCAGCAGTTAAATCTCGTTTTTGAAACTGGAGGCAAAAATAAAAGCCATTCTAGCAGAGAGCCTCGCGGCAAACAAACATGTACTATATATTTATCGTTGTACGTTACGTGCAACACGGCAGGCCCGCGTAATTGTGATATACCGCTCCCGGGGGACTGCACTACGTACTTCTATCCAATAAGCCACCCTACCGGACACGGATACATGGCGTACTTACCGAGACATGCATATTCCCTCTAAGACGTACGCGATGTCAGCTCCGCGCTAAATAGCACTCCCGTATTAGCCTCTGTAAAATGTGCAAGCACCTTCCAATAAAGATCCCAGCGGAGTACATCAAAATATTTGGCTATGCGCATATGGCGGGCCGCGCAAGCCCGCTGCACTTCAAACATTCATTTCAGCAACAAAGCCGGTCAACAACTTAAGCATATTGGCAGAACACTCGCCACCAATCAACGTCACAACGGCGCTCACCCCTCTATGGAAAAACGAGTGTTTGCTCTCATAAAGAATGACTGCAAATCTGCACAAAGATGATTGTTTATGTTTCCATATCGTCCCGCGCTCCCCCACAATGGAACGCGCGATTGAGCACGAATGCACGAGTTAATTGTACCTCCTCTCACAATACTTTATGTTCGGGCAGTACGATAATCGAATTACAAAAGGGTTTCTTCTCGCAGATGGGCCACCACGGCATGGAGGGGCTGGACATGCTGGACCCGCTGACGTCGTCGTCCATGACCACGCTGGCGCCCATGGGCGAGGGCGCGGCGCCGCACCACATGCACGGCTACGGCATGAACCACGTCATGAACCACCACCACCACCACGGCGGCGGGCTGGGACACGCGCCGCCCGCGCATCTCGCGCACCCCGCGGCCGCCCTGCACCCCGACACCGACACGGACCCGCGCGAGCTGGAGGCCTTCGCCGAGCGCTTCAAGCAGCGCCGCATCAAGCTGGGCGTCACGCAGGCCGACGTGGGCAAGGCGCTCGCCAACCTCAAGCTGCCCGGCGTGGGCGCGCTCTCCCAGAGCACCATCTGCCGCTTCGAGAGCCTCACGCTGTCGCACAACAACATGATCGCGCTGAAGCCGATCCTGCAGGCGTGGCTGGAGGAGGCGGAGGCGCAGGCCAAGAACAAGCGCCGCGACCCCGACGCGCCCAGCGTGCTACCGGCCGGGGAGAAGAAGCGCAAGCGCACCTCCATCGCGGCGCCCGAGAAGCGCAGTCTGGAGGCTTACTTCGCGGTGCAGCCGCGCCCCTCCGGCGAGAAGATCACGGCCATCGCGGAGAAGCTGGACCTCAAGAAGAACGTGGTGCGCGTGTGGTTCTGCAACCAGCGACAGAAACAGAAGCGCATGAAATTTGCGGCGCAGCACTGACCGGCGGGCGGCGGCGCGGCTCTGCTCTACCCGCCCGCCGGGTACTCCTACTGAGCCGCCCCGCCCCCCGCCTCGCTGCCACCCCGCAACCGCACTCGCAGACCACATCTCCCCCGTTTTTTTTGGTGGACCGCCACGCGCGGTTTGCCTAGGTCCTCGCCTCGGAGACCTCCGCTCGACACATATCACGACTTCATAGATAATTTCGAAACACAGGGTGTTAAATAAACGATTATAAACATATCATTACGGTGATTAGAAGTCGCTTGGTCACACACTTTTTAGTTGTTCGCCACGTTTAGATGTTTGTCGGAGCAACGACTAGTGTACATGAAAATTGAAATTCAGGATTTTTAAGAGAATGTGCCTTGCAAATAATAATCAATATTCTGTGTTTAATGTTAGTATCTGTGAGCCTGAGCGTGCGCAGACAGGGGCGAGGCCGCCGCGACGCCGACGCGACGACGACGCGGCCCGACGCGGCCCGACGCGGCCCGACGCGGCCCGACGCGACTCGTCCGGAGCTCTCTCGGCGCGGTCCCTCGCCCTCTATCTGTACACAGATGTTTGTATTATTATCGAATTTGCTAGAACGTTTTGTTTCGTATTATAAAAACTGTACAAAATAATGATAAGATTTTATAATTTGATTAAGTTGTAGATAGTATTCGTAGGTTTGTGAATAACATACGTTGTTTCAGTTGACTTTATTTATTTCCATTTCACAAAACGGCACAATTTTAGAAATAAGAATTTATAGAGACATTTAGCCAAAATAGTATTAAAATACATTATGTAAATAGGTCACGTTTTAACTAATTAGGTAATTAATAGTTTATACGAATAGTTACTATATGAAAGGAATTAGTACAACGCAAATGGATTCATGCATTTAGGTACAACGTGTTCTGTTTGTTTAGAAGACGCTTCACTAGAACGTTTCGTAGCGTTACTCACAATTTAAATGCCAAACTTATTTAATATAGAAGATATGTCGAAAAGAACCAACTAGTCAGGAGTAATTAATAACATTTAGTTTATCGTGGTTCTCTCACGCATGAATCCAAAGTGGTGGTATACCATAGCTTGAAAATGGAATAAAACTTTTGCAAAACATATAATATTTTTAAAAGATATTTTGTAAATATAGACATAATGATAAGATGAAAAATGTGCAATCTAGTCCTCGGTATCTTTACTGCTAGGATTTAACGACCTAAATTGGAAACGCTTTATACACTGACAATTCTAGTCACTGCTTTATTCATTTACAATTTATTTCTACGTTTGATATTACTAGTTTGTACTGGAGTTCTTTTTTCTATGTACTTACCTTATTTCGACACTTTTTTGTAAGAGAAAGCTCAACCATTTAGATAATATCGATTGAACTGTAAGTTTTTGCTTTAAAACACTAAGTAAAACCCTAGTCGTTATTTGTGTTTGTATAATAACTAATTTCAATTGTAAAATTTGTTCGTTCAGTATTATTTTTTCTGTGATATTGTAATTTTGCATGATTTTGGCTTACATCACTACTCCACTTGTATCGTAAATTGTCAGACAAACAGTACACAATTAATAGTTGCTTTAAATAGGTATCTGTTTGTTATCTACACTTTATACATATAATATATATATACATTACATAAAGGTATAAAGACAATGTTTGCCAGAGTATAAAAAGTGATGTAGGCTGTACCTACCCTTATTCTAGAGGTTTGTCATTATATCATGAAAAGCTGAAGCCAGCTCGAATTTGACATTTGACATTTACGACTAAATGAAATTTTAACCAAATACAACATACTTCAAGTTAATCTCATACAATTCGGAAATCAATGGGACCACCTTAAAAGTGCTTTGCTAAATCAAGTCTTAGATTTAGCGTTGATTTAGAATCATCGAAATCGATTCATGCAGAAAATTTGATTGTTTTTCCTCCTCTTCCCTTCCCCTTCTATAAGATCAGTTAATATCAATATGGCCAAACCTCAGAATAAAGGTTCTGTTATATTTATAGTTACTTATTTTTATTACATAAGAACCAGAATCACAAACTGCGGATAGTGGTTGAACTATTTCGTGATAGTTAATGTAGGTCTTAGAAAGGTTTCTCAAGCAGTTATTAATTCTTAATTATAAGTGATAAAGAAGGAAAACTTATTTGGAAAACCAATAACAATAAATTGAAAATAGAAATATTATAGTAAACTTGTGGTTTCATTATTATATTCTTACCATGCTCATCATCATCATCCTTCCCTTGTCCCACACCATGTGGGGTCGGCAAAACATTTGTTTGACTTCCATTTCCCTCTATCACCCGTCATCTCAACACTCACTCCTTAAACATATCTTCTTTGACACAGTCCATCCATCTTTTCTTTGGCCTCCCTCTTCCCACATATCCATCCACATTCATATATTCTTATTTCAAAACTATACACATAATAAGGTGTTTTTTAAAATAGATAACGTTTTATTTAAGTATCCTGTTTAAATAAATAAACTGATTTAAAAAACCCTTTTGTAGTTAGGTATATAGGTAATTCTAAATATTCCTGTCAATAGACGTTATCATCTATGGATATGCTCACTAACGTGCCAATGAACAGGCCATATAGTAGTACGTCGAACAGATAGCTGTCAGTCCCTAAAAACTCTGGAATGGAGACCATGGATTAGCAAGCGCAGCGTAGGACGTATGGATGGATGACTTGGTAAAGGCCGGGGTGACTCACCGGTGGATTGAACAATCAATCTTTTAAGAGTTTTATTGCAGTAGAGTATTTCCTAAAACTGAAATGCTGATGATAATTATAATGGTATTTAATTTTGACAGTACTACGAGTATATACAGTAAGAGGAGATTCATGCTGTCCTCTTGGCTGTCAAAAACGCCTCTTTATGGAATTTCTGGCAGAAAACGGCTTATTACAAAATTTCTGGCAGAAAACGTCATAATATGGAATATCTGAAAAAAGTACCTTACCACAGTGTGTTGAAAAGTTATACTAATATTATAAAGCTGAGGAGTTTGTTTGATTGTTTGAACGCGCTAATATTAGGAACTACTGGTCCAATTAGAAAAATGATTGCACTGTTAAACAGCATATTTATCGAGGAAGACTATAGGCTACTTTCAACAAGACAAACATGTTGTTCCCGCGGTAATTTACAAACAACCAGGCAACGCCGTGGCGTGAAATGCTAGATTTCTATACAAGACCATGATGGTTTTAGGAATATGAATCTGAATATTAAATTAATTTATTACATCAAACCATAGGTACATTACAATCCACAAAGTTTCTTTATGTATGAATGAACCCTCTGATATGTCTTCCACTTACATTATACTGAGATCTATAGAGATCTTTCATACCGGTTAAAGGGTTAAGCTTTTATAGCTATACTAGCTGTGCCCTGCGGTGCTACCCGCGTTATAATGGATGAAGTACTCTTAACCAACAATATATTTATTTGAATAAAGATTTATATTATTATGTTGATACAACTT